>CM037890.1:8262927-8862927 GCA_021292165.1 Shinisaurus crocodilurus | reverse complement strand
GACTTCCTTCACTGCTCTGGATTATGGGCATTGTTGGTTCCAGGAAGATGGAAGAGAAGTCGACAAGGCAGTACAATGGGAATGCCATAAAGCAGGGGTCGGAATCCTGGTCCCCATCAGATGTTTTTAGACTGCAACTCTCGTGATCCCTGTCCAATCCCTGACCATTGCTGGGGTTTATGGGAGTTGCAATCCAAAACAGAGTTACATGGTTTCCTATGGTGTGATGCATGCAATGAAAAACTTCTTTGGACTGCACAGACACTTAGGGCCCAATCCCATGCATGTTCAGGCAGGAAAAAAATCCTACAACTGGAGAATGGCTGGCTGGGGAATGCTGGGAGTTGTAAGACTTTTTCTTTCTTCTTAAGCATGCATAGAATTGTACCCTTAGACATTTTATACCAAATTAAAGATCTTCAGAGCCAACTTGAAATTATCAGAGGTCAAACTGCACATCCAAACTAGACATTTACAAGGGGAATATGCAATGCCAGGATTTGAATTAGGGTTTCAGATAAACGTTTGAATACTTTAACTGATGAAGATCAAACTCATTTAGCTTTAGTCAACATCTTAATTTACACAGTCAACCTCTAGGGGGAGATGTTGCCTCTTTCTTCTCTGCTTTTGGTAGAATCAGAGGGCCACAGAACTTGCACCTGTGCTGTGAAATGAAGCAGGATAATGTTGCATATACTACATGGCTATTTTGTCTGGGATATCCTATTCACTCATGCTTGGAGATCATGCCTTCATTTACAAGCAATCCTCATGTTTCTCCATAGGCCTTAAAGCCCTTTCTATTCTTTGAACAGCTATATGTTATGTAAGCAAATTCAAGGAGGAAGTGATCAGATGTCAAAGGACACAGCCAAAGTAGAAATCAACCCAGGACACAAGTGATGCTATTAATTTCAATTGGTGTTTCAATTAACGAATCTGAAGTCTTTAAACTGGGGACAGGGATGAGTGAGGATTCCGTTTGGGAGGGTTGACATCACATTTCAATGGATTTACTGGTTCGGCCCCCAGATTGTGTTCTCCCCCCCCCCCCCCGGGGCTTATACATCCATCCATCTATGTTCTTCTTAACCCTCTTCATTCAAATTTGTTCTCCAGTTATTGGCCTGGCTAGAATGTGATGTGACACATCTTCAGGGGAGGAGTGCAAATGCTAGCAAAGCCAATACATGGGAAGATATTGCATAACTGATCACTCTCCGGCTCCACATGAATTTAAGAGAGGAGGCAGAAAATCCTCCTGGCTTGAGCTTGATATTCTTTGGCTTCAGAGAGTCAAACGGCTTCCAAGAGTTCATCATGGCCCGGGCTTTGTTTTTCCTTGCGATTCTCAGTTACCGCTCAGGTAAGCGTATGAAGGAATCTCTTACACAGTCCAGTAACAACATCGCTCAGTGCCATGCATCTGTTGTATAAACATAAATTCTTCTGTGATCTTTGGGAGCACAGAAAATGTATCCATTGATTGTTGGTGATTTCCCCCCACTTAAAGGAGTCAGTTCACAGCCAACATTGACTCAGCCTGCATCCCAGTCTGTGTCCCCAGGAGAAACGACTAAACTCCCCTGCACCATCAGCAGTAATCCATACTACGTTGGCTGGTATCAACAGAAACCTGGACAGGGCCCTCGCTATGTGCATGTTGATGGTGGTTACAACAGGGGAGAAGGGATCCCGGATCGGTTCACTGCTTCCCGCTCTGGCAACATGGGCTACTTAACCATCGCCAACCTTCAGCCTGAAGACGAGGCCATTTATTTCTGTGGGATGTATTACAGCGGCACGTTTCACAGTGATAAATTCTGATGGGGAACTGAGACAAAAACCTTCACTTCATCTCCCCTGAGCGGGACTCGAGAATCATTAAAGAGCTTAAGCTGATCTGTGCCTTCTGGTGGTTGAACGAAAGAGTTGGGAGGGGGAGAAAGTCCACCTAGTTCCAATCTTGTCCTTGCAGACATCAATCCAGACTGCAACTCTCATGATCCTGTCCAATCCCTGACCATTGCTGGAGTTTATGGGAGTTGCAATCCAAAACAGAGTTACAAGGTTTCCTACCGGTGTGATGCATGCAATGAAAAACTTCTTTGGACAGTACAGACACTTAGGGCCCAATCCCATGCATGTTCAGGCAGAGAAAAAATCCTACTACTGGAGAATGGCTGGCTGGGGAATGCTGGGAATTGTAAGACTTTTTTTGCTTCTGCCTAAGCATGCGTTAGAATTGCATCCTGAGACATTTTATACCAAATTAAAGATCTTCAGAGCCAAGCTGAAATGATCAGGGCTCAAACTGCACATCCAAACTAGACGTTTACAAGGGAATATGCAATGCCAGGATTTGAATTAGGGTTTTCAGATAAACGTTTGAATACTTTAACTGATGAAGATCAAACTCATTTAGCTTTAGTCAACATCTTAATTTACACAGCCAACCTCGAGGGGGAGATGTTGCCTCTTTCTTCTCTGCTTTTGGTAGAATCAGAGGGCCACAGAAACTTGCACCTGTGCTGTGAAATGAAGCAGGATAATGTTGCATATACTACATGGCTATTTTGTCTGGGACATCCTATTCACTCATGCTTGGAGATCATGCCTTCATTTACAAGCAATCCTCATGTTTCTCCATAGGCCTTAAAGTCCTTTCTGTTCTTTGAACAGCTAGGTATATGTTATGTAAGCAATTCAAGGAGGAAGTGATCAGATGTCAAAGGACAAAGCCAAAGTAGAAATCAACCCAGGACACAAGTGATGCTATTAATTTCAATTGGTGTTTTCAATTAACGAATCTGAAGTCTTTAAACTGGGGACAGGGATGAGTGAGGATTCCGTTTGGGAGGGTTGACATCACATTTCAATGGATTTTCCTGGTTCGGTCCCCCAGATTGTGTTCTCCCCCCCCCCCCCCGCGGCTTATACATCCATCCATCTATGTTCTTCTTAACCCTCTTCATTCAAATTTGTTCTCCGGTTATTGGCCTGGCTAGAAGGTGATGTGACACGTCCTCAGGGGAGGAGTGCAAACGCTAGCAAAGCCAGTACATGGGAAGACATTTGCATAACTGATCACTCTCCGGCTCCACATGAATTTAAGAGAGGAGGCAGAAATCCTCCTGGCTTGAGCTTGATATCCTTTGGCTTTAGAGAGTCAAACGGCTTCCAAGAGTTCACCATGGCCCGGGCTTTGTTTTTCCTTGCGATTCTCAGTTACTGCTCAGGTAAGCGTATGAAGGAATCTCTTTACACAGTCCAGTAACAACATCGCTCAGTGCCATGCATCTGTTGTATAAACATAATTCTTCTGTGATCTTTGGGAGCACAGAAAATGTATCCATTGATTGTTGCTGATTTCCCCCCACTTAAAGGTGTCAGTCCACAGCCGACATTGACTCAGCCTGCATCCCAGTCTGTGTCCCCAAGAGAAACGATTAAAATTACCTGCACCATCAGCAGCAACCCAAGCTACGTTGGCTGGTATCAGCAGAAACCTGGACAGGGCCCTCGCTATGTGCATGGTGATGGTGGTTACAACAGGGGAGAAGGGATCCCGGATCGGTTCACTGCTTCCCGCTCTGGCAACATGGGCTACTTAACCATCGCCAACCTTCAGCCTGAAGACGAGGCCATTTATTTCTGTGGGATGTATTACAGCGGCACGTTTCACAGTGATAAATTCTGATGGGGAACTGAGACAAAAACCTTCACTTCATCTCCCCTGAGCGGGACTCGAGAATCATTAAAGAGCTTAAGCTGATCTGTGCCTTCTGGTGGTTGAACGAAAGAGTTGGGAGGGGGAGAGAGTCCACCTAGTTCCAATCTTGTCCTTGCAGACATCAATCCAGACTGCAACTCTTGTGATCCCTGTCCAATCCCTGACCATTGCTGGAGTTTATGGGAGTGGCAATCCAAAATAGAGTTACATGGTTTCCTACCGGTGTGATGCATGCAATGAAAAACTTCTTTGGACTGTACAGACACTTAGGGCCCAATCCCATGCATGTTCAGGCAGAAAAAATCCTACAACTGGAGAATGGCTGGCTGGGGAATGCTGGGAGTTGTAAGACTTTTTTTTTTTCTGCCTAAGTATGCGTAGGATTGCACCCTGAGACATTTATGCCAAATTAAAGATCTTCAGAGCCAAGCTGAAATGATCAGGGCTCAACTCACATCCAAACTAGACGTTTACAAAGGGAATATGCAATGCTGGGATTTGAATTAGGGTTTCAGTCAGATGAAGATTTTGAATACCTTCAACTGATGAAGATCAAACTCATTCTGCTTTAGTCACCATCTTAATTACACAGTCTCTAGGGGGGGATGTTGCTTTCTTTCTTTCCTCTCTGCTTTTGGTAGAATTAGAGGACCACAGAAACGTGCACATGTGCTGTGAATGAAGCAGGAGATGTTGCATATCCATGGCTATTTTGTCTGGGACATCCTATTCACTCATGCTTCGAGATCATGCCTTCATTTACAAGCAATCCTCATGTTTCTCCATAGGCCTTAAGGTTCTTTTTCTTCTATGTTAGAAACTGTGTTAGACATGGTCGATAGGAAAGAGGACACGTGTATGTCTTCTTATACTTTTTCATTCATAACATGACTTCAGCGAATCAAACACATTATTTAAACACGCTAACCAATCATGTGCATCATTTGAACATGGTAACAATCAATTAGGGACTTTTCATTCGAACGTAGTAACAACCAATCAGAAAATTAAGGCTATCTATCCCTTCCTCCCTTGGCTAGGTTGCGCATGAGACATCAATTGTCCCATGAGTCTGCTACTCTTGGTACCCTTGATCAACTGGAGAAATTCCCCTTCGTCAGTACATCTGGCGTTGGCACACGAAAATACATTTTAGAAATGAGGCTCTAGCCAAGGAGGAGATATGGCAGCACTAGGCATACAACTAAGCAAAAAGCGATACAATCCTTCAAAGGCAGACGGACAAGGTTAGTCAGCTTAGGCCAGGAGGGAGTGGAACAGAGAGATTAGTTCATTTCACAGTGTGTGCTATTTACAGCCTTTGTTCATTACACGAGTATAGTGGAACTTTATTCTTACACTCTGTATATGCACCATGTTCACTTTTTTTTAACAATATGGACTGGCAGTCAGTGCAGATGACTCTGGCCTGGCCTTTATATGGTGGACACACCCGGTTTGGGCACTCTTTGTACCAGCACAGCACTCCACTCACTCACCCTGTAAGGGATTAGCCATTCACCCTTCTTGGGGGGGTGCCTCGGAAAATTTCAGGAGCGGGGAAAAGTGGACGATGGAACAAAAGCCACCTAACAATACACAAAACACAGATGGTACAGATTTAACATAATTCGTACATCCCTACGCCCTCACCTGCCTTCAATGTGGGTGGATGATGAAATGTGTAGCTTTGAGTGACATCGGATCCACTGCCTAGAAGAACTAGGGTGGAATTGCGCAGTACGGAACAGGTCCCCACGCTTGACCCTAGATTCTCACACATGGCAGATCCTAGGACTTAGAGGTTAATAGAGCTGCGACTAGTTACCCAAACCCGTTTGGTCCTGTGTCTTCCTTTCAGTGGAGAGGGCAAAGGCTGGCTATGAATATTTGAGATAGATAGATAGATAGATAGATAGATAGATATTTAGTAGGGGTGGCAGATTGTTCACGGAGGAGGGCAGAAATTAGATTGTCATCTACTCAGAGATTGCCGCGTGACTTGAGATAATCTTCTGCCAAATCCATTAAAATACAAGCTTCACCCCCTCCCCCCCGTGAAAACGTGTCTTTTAGGTTTGTGTGAATAAGCAAAACTCGAGCTTGCCAAACCAAAGTGCTCTGAAATCCATCTCGAAGCTCCTTCTGACCTGAGTCAGTATCAGATTGTGAGCTTTCTTTTTTATTATTTTCACATGAAATCCGTGTCTAATTTCATGCGTATTTTCAAATGTATGTATCAATTGTTTGCATCATGGGATAGACACATTTCTTCTCCCACCGATTAAAGCATATTTGTCTGCATTTTCCAAAAGTACACACATGTTCATAAGCATTTTCAAATGTACTCATGCTGTCAAAAGCATTTTTGGGGGGTCCCTTGACTCATATTGCAGCTCGAAAATGTATGGACTTCAATCGCAGATTGCAGTCTGAGGCCATGTTCAGTCCAGACGGTGCAAACTGGGTAAATCCTGATCAAAATCAAACTTTTTTTCCATTCTGGTTTGGTGGCGGGGGTGTGTGTGTCCGTTTGCTGAGTACAGTTCTGACAGAGCCAAGGGAACTTTGCCCATCAATCATAAACACCATTTCTACACAGGAACAAATTATGTGTTATTGAGGCAAAGATGTGAGTTCCACCAAGCTCTTCCTTGCCCTGAAATGATCATTCTGGGGCAAATATGCAGGGGAGACTTTGTGGGTGGGAGCAGGCTCTTCTCTCATGTCTCATTCATTCCCCAATGATTCTCCCTTGCAACACCATGGTCTGGTTTCCGCAATCTGGCACCTTCAATATGTTTTGGACTACAACTCCCATGAGCCCCAACCAGCCCAGGCTGGCCAAAGGTGAGAAATGCCTGGAGCTGTAGTCCAAAACTGGGGCAGAATACACTTGCCAGTGGTGAAACGAGAACCCTGACAAAATTATAACCCTCAATTCCACCCTTTCCTACCCCTCATGCTGGCTTTCAGATGACTAAGAGCCAGTTGCTTGCCGAGCCGAATTCAAGGTGTTGGTTTGACCTTTAAAACCCTACACGGCTCCGGCCCCAGCTTATCTCAAGGAGCGCCTCCAGCACATCAAGTAGGCCGCTCAACAAGGTCTGCCACGGACGGCCTTCTCCTATCCCATCAGCCAGAGCAGCCAGGCTGGTGGGGACTAGGAAGAGGGCCTTCTCTGTGGCGGCCCCACATTATGGAACTCCCTCCCTAGTGACCTTCACCATGCCCCCTCCGTGATGAGCTTCCGCCGTGCATTAAAAACATGGCTGTTCAGGCGGGAATATGGGGTGGGTTAGGTTTTTAATAGAATTTTTTATATTGTTTTAATTATTATATTTTATTGTGTTGTTTTATTGTATTTAATTGTACATCGCCCAGGGTGGCCGGGTGGCCGGCCAGATGGCGATTAATAAATATAATAAATAAATAAATAATAAATAAATAAATATGAAACCTGGAGGCATTTAAAAGCTTTTTTTGAATCTGCATCTAGCAAATTGGTTTGATTCCTGAAGATCAGGTTATGCAGGTCACCTTGGGTTCTTCTCATCTTCCATACACAGCTTAGATGACACCCTCTATGCCAGCTTTCACCTTTAGGGGGAGGTGGCTGACCATTTTCTCTACTTTTGGCAGAATCAGAAGACCTCGGAGGAGCCACCACCTGCAGATTCTGCACCTGTGGTGTGAAGTGAGGCAGAAGAATGTTCAGTTTACATGAGTTCTCTTTCTGGAACTTCCTCTTCACTCATGCTTAGAGATCATTACCCGTGGATATTTGCATACGCACTACTCAAAATCCAGCCCCTATTCTGTTCCTAATAAGCACCATGGGACAGTTACATGGTCCAAAAACATCCTCCATCCCAGCTCACCTGAAGCCCCTATACCACGCTGGCTCAGCTTGTCTGGGCGTGGAAAGCTAAGCAGGGTCAAGCCTGGTTATTACTTGGAAGGGAGACCCCTCCTCTAGTTCCTGCATTGAGCAGGGTTTGGACTCGATAGCCTTGTAGGCTCCTTCCAACTCTATGATCTATGAAATCTATGAATATAGCAAATGGAAGTTTGCCCATCATAAACACACCTTTTTGTTATAGGTATGAAAGATGCATTGCACGACTTAAGTTGTGATCGCAAAGCTTGCCTTCTTTGCCCTGTAATATGAAAGTCTGGGGCAGGGGGTATTTGCAGCAGAGAATCTAGGATGGGCTCCTAGCCCACCCAGTGCCCACTGCAACCCTCTGCCTGGCTGGATTTTACTGTCTTGTATGGCATTGGCAGCTGGCTTTGAAACTTATAATACGCCTGGCTAGGAGGGGGGGGAAGACCAGGGAGTGGAGCTGCATGGGGAATTATTAGCAGGGCCGGATTAACATATGGGCGATTGGAGCGAGAGCTCCAGGCCCATAACAGAAAGAGGCCCACAATATAGGGACGCGCGGCACGATTTGAGTTAGCTCTGATCGTTATCATTCAGCATAATTAATGATTTTTTCAAGATTAGAAAGGTGTTCTAAGCACATCTGCATTACAGGCTTGAGGCAAGACCTAGCAAGAACTGTTGTTCTCAAATTAGCATTTCAGTAGTTTTGCATTTCAATCACTGTTACTACATTTCTTTGTGAGAACTTCTAGCACATGGGGGGCTTGCTAGGGTCTGTAATATTCAGATTTAGAAGGGACCTCTCTCTCCAGCCTCGAGCAAAAGATCTTTCTGATTCGCAGCTCAATTGTTCAAATGCTAGTTTAACAAAAAAACAAAAACAAAGCAACAAGAACAACACAATTATTCTTGGTCAAGCAAAGCTTCCTGGCTTTTTGTTGTGACTACTTTTTCTTTTTTAATAAATAAATTTGGGGGAAATTGGGAAGACCCTTACTGAAGAGCTGCAGGAGTTTTTGAGTTTTGGCACTTTAATGGTAATTAAAATATTTAATTTGTTTTAATATAAATTGCGTCTTCATTTTATTTATTTCCATAAAAAGGCCCACCAGAATCCTCAGCACCAGGCCCATAATGCTCTTAATCCGGCCCTGATTATGAGGGATGGTTTGGAGAAGCCCACATTTTGCTGGTAGGCAGGCAGATCCCTAGTTGGATGACAGCAACAGATGAGGGTGGCATTTGGAACTCATCATGTTCCCAGCGCCATGAGAAAAATGAGCTATATTCCCATTTTGGGGAAGGAGGTTCAATTTTGCTCAGCACACTTCTGAGCCAAAGATGTGTTCCCCAATCTTATGCTTGCCGCGCGACGATGCTGATGCTGGGGCAGGGGGTATGTGCGTGCAGGCAAGAATCGGCAGGGGAGGGGAGTGTAATCCAACCATTGACTCCCAGTTCTCCCCTGCAACAGTTTAGGATGCATGCATGGATAATGTGGTTTGCTGCCTTTTCTGAATGCCATCTTCGAGGATTTAAATGCACATGAATGGTTGGGGGAAAGACCCAGGAAGACAAGCTGGCGCTGCACGGGGGAATTATCTGGGGGTGGGACACGTCGAGCATAGGATCTCCTGCTGCCCTTTCATTCTCCTGTGCAAATTCCTCAGTCCTTGCATTACTGTTAACAGGAAGATAGCTGTTTGTCAAGGGATCCTGTGTATTGCCCCACTGATATTAGCGTGAGTGGTGCAGTTCATCTGCGATCAGACCGTCCCTCCTCCCCGCCCCGGGATAGCCTCCCCCCAAAGGGCATGGGGCCAAGTGGTACATTTGAGAAGTTGTGCATTTTCATGCTTTAATGGGGGGTGGGTGGAGAAATGCACACACTTTTAAAAATGTACACATTAGGGAATGCAAAACTTTCAAAATGCTCAACTTTCAAAACGTTTTTTTTTAAAAAAAAATAATAATGTAAAATATTTGGAGAGAAAAAATACCCTCGATGTGCTGAATCCAGTTCCCACTAGAGTTAAGGGGTCTTCACTCATCAGTAGAAAGACCCCTTTGTTGTATGATTGAAATGTGTGTTCTGACTTCTGAGAGTGGCCGGATGACTGGCCAGATGGGTTGGAAAGGGCTCTGTACACATCCCGTGCCCACTATTTCTCCCTTGGGTGACTCCTCCCCACCAAAACAAAAACAAAAAAACAAAACCCTGCAACAGGCCGAGCTGTGCGGAAAAGCCCTTTGGCTGAGATCTTGGGCAAGGGCTGGTGGTGGGCAAGGATCCCTCACCTACCCCCCTTTTATCTCCTGCATGTTCACTTTGCACCTAGATTACTGTTCTCCAACAAGCACATTCTTCGTTCTAGTAAAGCGTGTATTAATTTCCCTGTCAACATTTAGTACCGTGAGTGGTGTGCCTGCTACATTTTCGCCATCCTGGACAAATAAAGTATACTTCCCTCTATGATGTACTTTTTAATCTTCTTCATGCAAAGGTCTACTCCAGCCATTGGCCTGACTAGAATGGCACAGCTTATCAGGCCACTCCAGACCTGACCATAACAGCAGGCAAACACAAGACAAGTGTAAGGTTAGGATCTCTCCTAGATCATCCCAGATTGCAGGACACGGAATAACGGGCTCAGGCTATAGGAAGCCAGATTCCGCCTGGGCATCAGGAAAAATTTCCTGACTCTTAGAGCAATACGCCAACGGAACCAACTACCTAGGGAGGTCGTGGGGTCTCCCACATTGGAGAAATTCAAAGTGCAGCTGGACAGCCATCTGTCAGGGATGCTTTGACTTGGGTTCCTGCATTGCGCAGAGGGTTGGACTTGATGGCCTTGTAGGCCCCTTCCAATTCTACTATTCTATGATTCTATGCACTTGCCAGATCCTTTATTCTACTCGAGTATCCAACTGTCAGTTTGAATAGACTTCCTTCACTGCTCTGGATTATGGGCATTGTTGGTTCCAGGAAGATGGAAGAGAAGTCGACAAGGCAGTACAATGGGAATGCCATAAAGCAGGGGTCGGAATCCTGGTCCCCATCAGATGTTTTTAGACTGCAACTCTCGTGATCCCTGTCCAATCCCTGACCATTGCTGGGGTTTATGGGAGTTGCAATCCAAAACAGAGTTACATGGTTTCCTATGGTGTGATGCATGCAATGAAAAACTTCTTTGGACTGCACAGACACTTAGGGCCCAATCCCATGCATGTTCAGGCAGGAAAAAAATCCTACAACTGGAGAATGGCTGGCTGGGGAATGCTGGGAGTTGTAAGACTTTTTCTTTCTTCTTAAGCATGCATAGAATTGTACCCTTAGACATTTATACCAAATTAAAGATCTTCAGAGCCAACTTGAATTATCAGAGGTCAAACTGCACATCCAAACTAGACATTTACAAGGGGAATATGCAATGCCAGGATTTGAATTAGGGTTTCAGATAAACGTTTGAATACTTTAACTGATGAAGATCAAACTCATTTAGCTTTAGTCAACATCTTAATTTACACAGTCAACCTCTAGGGGGAGATGTTGCCTCTTTCTTCTCTGCTTTTGGTAGAATCAGAGGGCCACAGAAACTTGCACCTGTGCTGTGAAATGAAGCAGGATAATGTTGCATATACTACATGGCTATTTTGTCTGGGATATCCTATTCACTCATGCTTGGAGATCATGCCTTCATTTACAAGCAATCCTCATGTTTCTCCATAGGCCTTAAAGCCCTTTCTATTCTTTGAACAGCTATATGTTATGTAAGCAAATTCAAGGAGGAAGTGATCAGATGTCAAAGGACACAGCCAAAGTAGAAATCAACCCAGGACACAAGTGATGCTATTAATTTCAATTGGTGTTTCAATTAACGAATCTGAAGTCTTTAAACTGGGGACAGGGATGAGTGAGGATTCCGTTTGGGAGGGTTGACATCACATTTCAATGGATTTTACTGGTTCGGCCCCCAGATTGTGTTCTCCCCCCCCCCCCCCCGGGGCTTATACATCCATCCATCTATGTTCTTCTTAACCCTCTTCATTCAAATTTGTTCTCCAGTTATTGGCCTGGCTAGAATGTGATGTGACACATCTTCAGGGGAGGAGTGCAAATGCTAGCAAAGCCAATACATGGGAAGATATTTGCATAACTGATCACTCTCCGGCTCCACATGAATTTAAGAGAGGAGGCAGAAAATCCTCCTGGCTTGAGCTTGATATTCTTTGGCTTCAGAGAGTCAAACGGCTTCCAAGAGTTCATCATGGCCCGGGCTTTGTTTTTCCTTGCGATTCTCAGTTACCGCTCAGGTAAGCGTATGAAGGAATCTCTTTACACAGTCCAGTAACAACATCGCTCAGTGCCATGCATCTGTTGTATAAACATAAATTCTTCTGTGATCTTTGGGAGCACAGAAAATGTATCCATTGATTGTTGGTGATTTCCCCCCACTTAAAGGAGTCAGTTCACAGCCAACATTGACTCAGCCTGCATCCCAGTCTGTGTCCCCAGGAGAAACGACTAAACTCCCCTGCACCATCAGCAGTAATCCATACTACGTTGGCTGGTATCAACAGAAACCTGGACAGGGCCCTCGCTATGTGCATGTTGATGGTGGTTACAACAGGGGAGAAGGGATCCCGGATCGGTTCACTGCTTCCCGCTCTGGCAACATGGGCTACTTAACCATCGCCAACCTTCAGCCTGAAGACGAGGCCATTTATTTCTGTGGGATGTATTACAGCGGCACGTTTCACAGTGATAAATTCTGATGGGGAACTGAGACAAAAACCTTCACTTCATCTCCCCTGAGCGGGACTCGAGAATCATTAAAGAGCTTAAGCTGATCTGTGCCTTCTGGTGGTTGAACGAAAGAGTTGGGAGGGGGAGAAAGTCCACCTAGTTCCAATCTTGTCCTTGCAGACATCAATCCAGACTGCAACTCTCATGATCCCTGTCCAATCCCTGACCATTGCTGGAGTTTATGGGAGTTGCAATCCAAAACAGAGTTACAAGGTTTCCTACCGGTGTGATGCATGCAATGAAAAACTTCTTTGGACAGTACAGACACTTAGGGCCCAATCCCATGCATGTTCAGGCAGAGAAAAATCCTACTACTGGAGAATGGCTGGCTGGGGAATGCTGGGAATTGTAAGACTTTTTTGCTTTCTGCCTAAGCATGCGTAGAATTGCATCCTGAGACATTTTATACCAAATTAAAGATCTTCAGAGCCAAGCTGAAATGATCAGGGCTCAAACTGCACATCCAAACTAGACGTTTACAAAGGGAATATGCAATGCCAGGATTTGAATTAGGGTTTCAGATAAACGTTTGAATACTTTAACTGATGAAGATCAAACTCATTTAGCTTTAGTCAACATCTTAATTTACACAGCCAACCTCGAGGGGGAGATGTTGCCTCTTTCTTCTCTGCTTTTGGTAGAATCAGAGGGCCACAGAAACTTGCACCTGTGCTGTGAAATGAAGCAGGATAATGTTGCATATACTACATGGCTATTTGTCTGGGACATCCTATTCACTCATGCTTGGAGATCATGCCTTCATTTACAAGCAATCCTCATGTTTCTCCATAGGCCTTAAAGTCCTTTCTGTTCTTTGAACAGCTAGGTATATGTTATGTAAGCAAATTCAAGGAGGAAGTGATCAGATGTCAAAGGACAAAGCCAAAGTAGAAATCAACCCAGGACACAGTGATGCTATTAATTTCAATTGGTGTTTCAATTAACGAATCTGAAGTCTTTAAACTGGGGACAGGGATGAGTGAGGATTCCGTTTGGGAGGGTTGACATCACATTTCAATGGATTTTCCTGGTTCGGTCCCCCAGATTGTGTTCTCCTCCCCCCCCCCCCCGCGGCTTATACATCCATCCATCTATGTTCTTCTTAACCCTCTTCATTCAAATTTGTTCTCCGGTTATTGGCCTGGCTAGAAGGTGATGTGACACGTCTCAGGGGAGGAGTGCAAACGCTAGCAAAGCCAGTACATGGGAAGACATTTGCATAACTGATCACTCTCCGGCTCACATGAATTTAAGAGAGGAGGCAGAAAATCCTCCTGGCTTGAGCTTGATATCCTTTGGCTTTAGAGAGTCAAACGGCTTCCAAGAGTTCATCATGGCCCGGGCTTTGTTTTTCCTTGCGATTCTCAGTTACTGCTCAGGTAAGCGTATGAAGGAATCTCTTTACACAGTCCAGTAACAACATCGCTCAGTGCCATGCATCTGTTGTATAAACATAAATTCTTCTGTGATCTTTGGGAGCACAGAAATGTATCCATTGATTGTTGCTGATTTCCCCCCACTTAAAGGTGTCAGTCCACAGCCGACATTGACTCAGCCTGCATCCCAGTCTGTGTCCCCAAGAGAAACGATTAAAATTACCTGCACCATCAGCAGCAACCCAAGCTACGTTGGCTGGTATCAGCAGAAACCTGGACAGGGCCCTCGCTATGTGCATGTTGATGGTGGTTACAACAGGGGAGAAGGGATCCCGGATCGGTTCACTGCTTCCCGCTCTGGCAACATGGGCTATTTAACCATCGCCGACATTCAGCCTGAAGACGAGGCCATTTATTTCTGTGGGATGGGGTACAGCAACACGTTTCACAGTGATACATTCTGGTGGGGAACTGAGACAAAAACCTTCACTTCATCTCCCCTGAGCAGGACTCGAGAATCATTAAAGAGCTTAAGCTGATCTGTGCCTTCTGGTGGTTGAACGAAAGAGTTGGGAGGGGGAGAGAGTCCACCTAGTTCCAATCTTGTCCTTGCAGACATCAATCCAGACTGCAACTCTTGTGATCCCTGTCCAATCCCTGACCATTGCTGGAGTTTATGGGAGTGGCAATCCAAAATAGAGTTACATGGTTTCCTACCGGTGTGATGCATGCAATGAAAAACTTCTTTGGACTGTACAGACACTTAGGGCCCAATCCCATGCATGTTCAGGCAGAAAAAAATCCTACAACTGGAGAATGGCTGGCTGGGGAATGCTGGGAGTTGTAAGACTTTTTTTTTTCTGCCTAAGTATGCGTAGGATTGCACCCTGAGACATTTTATGCCAAATTAAAGATCTTCAGAGCCAAGCTGAAATGATCAGGGCTCAAACTCACATCCAAACTAGACGTTTACAAGGGAATATGCAATGCTGGGATTTGAATTAGGGTTTCAGTCAGATGAAGATTTTGAATACCTTCAACTGATGAAGATCAAACTCATTCTGCTTTAGTCACCATCTTAATTTACACAGTCTCTAGGGGGGATGTTGCTTCTTTCTTTCCTCTCTGCTTTTGGTAGAATTAGAGGACCACAGAAACGTGCACATGTGCTGTGAAATGAAGCAGGAGATGTTGCATATCCATGGCTATTTTGTCTGGGACATCCTATTCACTCATGCTTCGAGATCATGCCTTCATTTACAAGCAATCCTCATGTTTCTCCATAGGCCTTAAGGTTCTTTTTCTTCTATGTTAGAAACTGTGTTAGACATGGTCGATAGGAAGAGGACACGTGTATGTCTTCTTATACTTTTCATTCATAACATGACTTCAGCGAATCAAACACATTATTTAAACACGCTAACCAATCATGTGCATTCATTTGAACATGGTAACAATCAATTAGGGACTTTTCATTCGAACGTAGTAACAACCAATCAGAAAATTAAGGCTATCTATCCCTTCCTCCCTTGGCTAGGTTGCGCATGAGACATCAATTGTCCCATGAGTCTGCTACTCTTGGTACCCTTGATCAACTGGAGAAATTCCCCTTCGTCAGTACATCTGGCGTTGGCACACGAAAATACATTTTAGAAATGAGGCTCTAGCCAAGGAGGAGATATGGCAGCACTAGGCATACAACTAAGCAAAAAGCGATACAATCCTTCAAAGGCAGACGGACAAGGTTAGTCAGCTTAGGCCAGGAGGGAGTGGAACAGAGAGATTAGTTCATTTCACAGTGTGTGCTATTTACAGCCTTTGTTCATTACACGAGTATAGTGGAACTTTATTCTTACACTCTGTATATGCACCATGTTCACTTTTTTTTAACAATATGGACTGGCAGTCAGTGCAGATGACTCTGGCCTGGCCTTTATATGGTGGACACACCCGGTTTGGGCACTCTTTGTACCAGCACAGCACTCCACTCACTCACCCTGTAAGGGATTAGCCATTCACCCTTCTTGGGGGGGTGCCTCGGAAAATTTCAGGAGCGGGGAAAGTGGACGATGGAACAAAAGCCACCTAACAATACACAAAACACAGATGGTACAGATTTAACATAATTCGTACATCCCTACGCCCTCACCTGCCTTCAATGTGGGTGGATGATGAAATGTGTAGCTTTGAGTGACATCGGATCCACTGCCTAGAAGAACTAGGGTGGAATTGCGCAGTACGGAACAGGTCCCCACGCTTGACCCTAGGATTCTCACACATGGCAGATCCTAGGACTTAGAGGTTAAATAGAGCTGCGACTAGTTACCCAAACCCGTTTGGTCCTGTGTCTTCCTTTCAGTGGAGAGGGCAAAGGCTGGCTATGAATATTTGAGATAGATAGCTAGATAGATAGATAGATAGATAGATAGATAGATATTTAGTAGGGGTGGCAGATTGTTCACGGAGGAGGGCAGAAATTAGATTGTCATCTACTCAGAGATTGCCGCGTGACTTGAGATAATCTTCTGCCAAATCCATTAAAATACAAGCTTCACCCCCTCCCCCCCGTGAAAACGTGTCTTTTAGGTTTGTGTGAATAAGCAAAACTCGAGCTTGCCAAACCAAAGTGCTCTGAAATCCATCTCGAAGCTCCTTCTGACCTGAGTCAGTATCAGATGTGAGCTTTCTTTTTTTATTATTTTCACATGAAAATCCGTGTCTAATTTCATGCGTATTTTCCAAATGTATGTATCAATTGTTTGCATCATGGGATAGACACATTTCTTCTCCCACCGATTAAAGCATATTTGTCTGCATTTTCCAAAAGTACACACATGTTCATAAGCATTTTCAAATGTACTCATGCTGTCAAAAGCATTTTTGGGGGGTCCCTTGACTCATATTGCAAGCTCGAAAATGTATGGACTTCAATCGCAGATTGCAGTCTGAGGCCATGTTCAGTCCAGACGGTGCAAACTGGGTAAATCCTGATCAAAATCAAACTTTTTTTTCCATTCTGGTTTGGTGGCGGGGGTGTGTGTGTCCGTTTGCTGAGTACAGTTCTGAACAGAGCCAAGGGAACTTTGCCCATCAATCATAAACACCATTTCTACACAGGAACAAATTATGTGTTATTGAGGCAAGATGTGAGTTCCAACCAAGCTCTTCCTTGCCCTGAAATGATCATTCTGGGGCAAATATGCAGGGGAGACTTTGTGGGTGGGAGCAGGCTCTTCTCTCATGTCTCATTCATTCCCCAATGATTCTCCCTTGCAACACCATGGTCTGGTTTCCGCAATCTGGCACCTTCAATATGTTTTGGACTACAACTCCCATGAGCCCCAACCAGCCCAGGCTGGCCAAAGGTGAGAAATGCCTGGAGCTGTAGTCCAAAACTGGGGCAGAATACACTTGCCAGTGGTGAAACGAGAACCCTGACAAAATTATAACCCTCAATTCCACCCTTTCCTACCCCTCATGCTGGCTTTCAGATGACTAAGAGCCAGTTGCTTGCCGAGCCGAATTCAAGGTGTTGGTTTGACCTTTAAAACCCTACACGGCTCCGGCCCAGCTTATCTCAAGGAGCGCCTCCAGCAACATCAAGTAGGCCGCTCAACAAGGTCTGCCACGGACGGCCTTCTCCTTATCCCATCAGCCAGAGCAGCCAGGCTGGTGGGGACTAGGAAGAGGGCCTTCTCTGTGGCGGCCCCCACATTATGGAACTCCCTCCCTAGTGACCTTCACCATGCCCCCTCCGTGATGAGCTTCCGCCGTGCATTAAAAACATGGCTGTTCAGGCGGGAATATGGGGTGGGTTAGGTTTTTAATAAGAATTTTTTTATATTGTTTTAATTATTATATTTTATTGTGTTGTTTTATTGTATTTTAATTGTACATCGCCCAGGGTGGCCGGGTGGCCGGCCAGATGGGCGATTAATAAATATAATAAATAAATAAATAAATAAATAAAAATGAAACCTGGAGGCATTTAAAAGCTTTTTTTGAATCTGCATCTAGCAAATTGGTTTGATTCCTGAAGATCAGGTTATGCAGGTCACCTTGGGTTCTTCTCATCTTCCATACACAGCTTAGATGACACCCTCTATGCCAGCTTTCACCTTTAGGGGGAGGTGGCTGACCATTTTCTCTACTTTTGGCAGAATCAGAAGACCTCGGAGGAGACCACCACCTGCAGATTCTGCACCTGTGGTGTGAAGTGAGGCAGAAGAATGTTCAGTTTACATGAGTTCTCTTTCTGGAACTTCCTCTTCACTCATGCTTAGAGATCATTACCCGTGGATATTTGCATACGCACTACTCAAAATCCAGCCCCTATTCTGTTCCTAATAAGCACCATGGGACAGTTACATGGTCCAAAAACATCCTCCATCCCAGCTCACCTGAAGCCCCTATACCACGCTGGCTCAGCTTGTCTGGGCGTGGAAAGCTAAGCAGGGTCAAGCCTGGTTATTACTTGGAAGGGAGACCCCTCCTCTAGTTTCCTGCATTGAGCAGGGGTTTGGACTCGATAGCCTTGTAGGCTCCTTCCAACTCTATGATCTATGAAATCTATGAATATAGCAAATGGAAGTTTGCCCATCAATAAACACACTTTTTGTTATAGGTATGAAAGATGCATTGCACGACTTAAGTTGTGATCGCAAAGCTTGCCTTCTTTGCCCTGTAATATGAAAGTCTGGGGCAGGGGGTATTTGCAGCAGAGAATCTAGGATGGGCTCCTAGCCCACCCAGTGCCCACTGCAACCCTCTGCCTGGCTGGATTTTACTGTCTTGTATGGCATTGGCAGCTGGCTTTGAAACTTATAATACGCCTGGCTAGGAGGGGGGGAAGACCAGGGAGTGGAGCTGCATGGGGGAATTATTAGCAGGGCCGGATTAACATAGGGGCGATTGGAGCGAGAGCTCCAGGCCCATAACAGAAAAGAGGCCCACAATATAGGGACGCGCGGCACGATTTGAGTTAGCTCTGATCGTTATCATTCAGCATAATTAATGATTTTTTCAAGATTAGAAAGGTGTTCTAAGCACATCTGCATTACAGGCTTGAGGCAAGACCTAGCAAGAACTGTTGTTCTCAAATTAGCATTTCAGTAGTTTTGCATTTCAATCACTGTTACTACATTTCTTTGTGAGAACTTCTAGCACATGGGGGGCTTGCTAGGGTCTGTAATATTCAGATTTAGAAGGGACCTCTCTCTCCAGCCTCGAGCAAAAGATCTTTCTGATTCGCAGCTCAATTGTTCAAATGCTAGTTTAACAAAACAAAAAAAAAACAAAGCAACAAGAACAACACAATTATTCTTGGTCAAGCAAAGCTTCCTGGCTTTTTGTTGTGACTACTTTTTCTTTTTTAATAAATAAATTTGGGGGAAATTGGGAAGACCCTTACTGAAGAGCTGCAGGAGTTTTTGAGTTTTGGCACTTTAATGGTAATTAAAATATTTAATTTGTTTTAATATAAAATTGCGTCTTCATTTATTTATTTCCATAAAAAGGCCCACCAGAATCCTCAGCACCAGGCCCATAATGCTCTTAATCCGGCCCTGATTATGAGGGATGGTTTGGAGAAGCCCACATTTTGCTGGTAGGCAGGCAGATCCCTAGTTGGATGACAGCAACAGATGAGGGTGGCATTTGGAACTCATCATGTTCCCAGCGCCATGAGAAAAATGAGCTATATTCCCATTTTGGGGAAGGAGGTTCAATTTTGCTCAGCACACTTCTGAGCCAAAGATGTGTTCCCCAATCTTATGCTTGCCGCGCGACGATGCTGATGCTGGGGCAGGGGGTATGTGCGTGCAGGCAAGAATCGGCAGGGGAGGGGAGTGTAACCCAACCATTGACTCCCAGTTCTCCCCTGCAACAGTTTAGGATGCATGCATGGATAATGTGGTTTGCTGCCTTTTCTGAATGCCGTCTTCGAGGATTTAAATGCACATGAATGGTTGGGGGAAAGACCCAGGAAGACAAGCTGGCGCTGCACGGGGGAATTATCTGGGGGTGGGACACGTCGAGCATAGGATCTCCTGCTGCCCTTTCATTCTCCTGTGCAAATTCCTCAGTCCTTGCATTACTGTTAACAGGAAGATAGCTGTTTGTCAAGGGATCCTGTGTATTGCCCCACTGATATTAGCGTGAGTGGTGCAGTTCATCTGCGATCAGACCGTCCCTCCTCCCCGCCCCGGGATAGCCTCCCCCCAAGGGGCATGGGGCCAAGTGGTACATTTGAGAAGTTGTGCATTTTCATGCTTTAATGGGGGGTGGGTGGAGAAATGCACACACTTTTAAAAATGTACACATTAGGGAATGCAAAACTTTCAAAATGCTCAACTTTCAAAACGTTTTTTTTTTAAAAAAAAAATAATGTAAAATATTTGGAGAGAAAAAATACCCTCGATGTGCTGAATCCAGTTCCCACTAGAGTTAAGGGGTCTTCACTCATCAGTAGAAAGACCCCTTTGTTGTATGATTGAAATGTGTGTTCTGACTTCTGAGAGTGGCCGGATAGACTGGCCAGATGGGTTGGAAAGGGCTCTGTACACTCCCGTGCCACTATTTCTCCCTTGGGTGACTCCCTCCCCACCAAAAACAAAACAAAAAAACAAAACCCTGCAACAGGCCGAGCTGTGCGGAAAAAGCCCTTGGCTGAGATCTTGGGCAAGGGCTGGTGGTGGGCAAGGATCCCTCACCTACCCCCCCTTTTATCTCCTGCATGTTCACTTTGCACCTAGATTACTGTTCTCCAACAAGCACATTCTTCGTTCTAGTAATAGCGTTGTATTAATTTCCTGTCAACATTTAGTACGTGAGTGGTGTGCCTGCTACATTTTCGCCATCCTGGACAAATAAAGTATACTTCCGCTCTATGATGAACTTTTTAATCTTCTTCATGCAAAGGTCTACTCCAGCCCTTGGCCTGACTGGAATGGCACAGCTCATCAGGCCACTCCAGGCCGGACCATAACAGCAGGCAAACACAAGCCAAGTGTAACGTTAGGATCTCTCCTAGATCATCCCAGATTGCAGGACACGGAATAACGGGCTCAGGCTATAGGAAGCCAGATTCCGCCTGGGCATCAGGAAAAATTTCCTGACTCTTAGAGCAATACGCCAACGGAACCAACTACCTAGGGAGGTCGTGGGGTCTCCCACATTGGAGAAATTCAAAGTGCAGCTGGACAGCCATCTGTCAGGGATGCTTTGACTTGGGTTCCTGCATTGCGCAGAGGGTTGGACTTGATGGCCTTGTAGGCCCCTTCCAATTCTACTATTCTATGATTCTATGCACTTGCCAGATCCTTTATTCTACTCGAGTATCCAACTGTCAGTTTGAATAGACTTCCTTCACTGCTCTGGATTATGGGCATTGTTGGTTCCAGGAAGATGGAAGAGAAGTCGACAAGGCAGTACAATGGGAATGCCATAAAGCAGGGGTCGGAATCCTGGTCCCCATCAGATGTTTTTAGACTGCAACTCTCATGATCCCTGTCCAATCCCTGGCCATTGCTGGGGTTTATGGGAGTTGCAATCCAAAACAGAGTTACATGGTTTCCTACTGGTGTGATGCATGCAATGAAAAACTTCTTTGGACTGCACGGACACTTAGGGCCCAATCCCATGCATGTTCAGGCAGGAAAAAAATCCTACAACTGGAGAATGGCTGGCTGGGGAATGCTGGGAGTTGTAAGACTTTTTCTTTCTTCTTAAGCATGCATAGAATTGCACCCTTAGACATTTTATACCAAATTAAATATCTTCAGAGCCAACTTGAAATGATCAGAGGTCAAACTGCACATCCAAACTAGACATTTACAAAGGGAATATGCAATGCCAGGATTTGAATTAGGGTTTCAGATAAACATTTGAATACTTTAACTGATGAAGATCAAACTCATTTAGCTTTAGTCAACATCTTAATTTACACAGCCAACCTCTAGGGGGAGATGTTGCCTCTTTCTTCTCTGCTTTTGGTAGAATCAGAGGGCCACAGAAACTTGCACCTGTGCTGTGAAATGAAGCAGGATAATGTTGCATATACTACATGGCTATTTTGTCTGGGACATCCTATTCACTCATGCTTGGAGATCATGCCTTCATTTACAAGCAATCCTCATGTTTCTCCATAGGCCTTAAAGTCCTTTCTATTCTTTGAACAGCTATATGTTATGTAAGCAAATTCAAGGAGGAAGTGATCAGATGTCAAAGGACACAGCCAAAGTAGAAATCAACCCAGGACACAAGTGATGCTATTAATTTCAATTGGTGTTTCAATTAACGAATCTGAAGTCTTTAAACTGGAGACAGGGATGAGTGAGGATTCCGTTTGGGCGGGTTGACATCACGTTTCAATGGATTTTCCTTGTTCGGTCCCCCAGATTGTGTTCTCCCCCCTCCCCCCGCGGCTTATACATCCATCCATCTATGTTCTTCTTAACCCTCTTCATTCAAATTTGTTCTCCAGTTATTGGCCTGGCTAGAATGTGATGTGACACATCTTCAGGGGAGGAGTGCAAAACGCTAGCAAAGCCAATACATGGGAAGACATTTGCATAACTGATCACTCTTCGGCTCCACATGAATTTAAGAGATGAGGCAGAAAATCCTCCTGGCTTGAGCTTGATATCCTTTGGCTTTAGAGAGTCAAACGGCTTCCAAGAGTCCATCATGGCCCGGGCTTTGTTTTTCCTTGCGATTCTCAGTTACTGCTCAGGTAAGCATATGGAGGAGTCTCTTTACACAGTCCAGTAACAACATCGCTCAGTGCCATGCATCTGTTGTATAAACATAAATTATTCTGTGATCTTTGGGAGCACAGAAAATGTATCCATTGATTGTTGCTGATTTGCCCCCCCTTAAAGGTGTCAGTCCACAGCCGACATTGACTCAGCCTGCATCCCAGTCTGTGTCCCCAGGAGAAACGATTAAAATTACCTGCACCATCAGCAGTAATCCATACTACGTTGGCTGGTATCAACAGAAACCTGGACAGGGCCCTCGCTATGTGCATGTTGATGGTGGTTACAACAGGGGAGAAGGGATCCCGGATCGGTTCACTGCTTCCCGCTCTGGCAACATGGGCTATTTAACCATCGCCGACATTCAGCCTGAAGACGAGGCCATTTATTTCTGTGGGATGTGGGACAGCAACACGTTTCACAGTGATACATTCTGGTGGGGAACTGAGACAAAAACCTTCACTTCATCTCCCCTGAGCGGGACTCGAGAATCATTAAAGAGCTTAAGCTGATCTGTGCCTTCTGGTGGTTGAACGAAAGAGTTGGGAGGGGGAGAAAGTCCACCTAGTTCCAATCTTGTCCTTGCAGACATCAATCCAGACTGCAACTCTCATGATCCCTGTCCAATCCCTGACCATTGCTGGAGTTTATGGGAGTGGCAATCCAAAATAGAGTTACATGGTTTCCTACCGGTGTGAGGCATGCAATGAAAAACTTCTTTGGACTGTACAGACACTTAGGGCCCAATCCCATGCATGTTTAGGCAGAAAAAAATGCTACAACTGGAGAATGGCTGGCTGGGGAATGCTGGAGTTGTAAGACTCTTTTTGCTTTCTGCCTAAGCATGCAGTAGAATTGCATCCCTGAGACATTTTATACCAAATTAAATATCTTCAGAGCCAAGCTGAAATGATCAGAGGTCAAACTGCACATCCAAACTAGACATTTACAAAGGGAATATGCAATGCCAGGATTTGAATTAGGGTTTCAGATAAACGTTTGAATACTTTAACTGATGAAGATCAAACTCATTTAGCTTTAGTCAACATCTTAATTTACACAGCCAGCCTCTAGGGGGAGATGTTGTCTCTTTCTTCTCTGCTTTTGGTAGAATCAGAGGGCCACAGAAACTTGCACCTGTGCTGTGAAATGAAGCAGGATAATGTTGCATATACTACATGGCTATTTTGTCTGGGACATCCTATTCACTCATGCTTCGAGATCATGCCTTCATTTACAAGCAATCCTCATGTTTCTCCATAGGCCTTAAAGTCCTTTCTATTCTTTGAACAGCTATATGTTATGTAAGCAAATTCAAGGAGGAAGTGATCAGATGTCAATGGACACAGCCAAAGTAGAAATCAACCCAGGACACAAGTGATGCTATTAATTTCAATTAGTGTTTCAATTAACGAATCTGAAGTCTTTAAACTGGGGACAGGGATGAGTGAGGATTCCGTTTGGGAGGGTTGACATCACATTTCAATGGATTTTACTGGTTCGGCCCCCAGATTGTGTTCTCCCCCCCCCCCCGCGGCTTATACATCCATCCATCTATGTTCTTCTTAACCCTCTTCATTCAAATTTGTTCTCCAGTTATTGGCCTGGCTAGAATGTGATGTGACACATCTTCAGGGGAGGAGTGCAAAACGCTAGCAAAGCCAATACATGGGAAGACATTTGCATAACTGATCACTCTTCAGGCTCCACATGAATTTAAGAGAGGAGGCAGAAAATCCTCCTGGCTTGAGCTTGATATCCTTTGGCTTTAGAGAGTCAAACGGCTTCCAAGGGTTCACCATGGCCCGGGCTTTGTTTTTCCTTGCGATTCTCAGTTACTGCTCAGGTAAGCGTATGAAGGAATCTCTTTACACAGTCCAGTAACAACATCGCTCAGTGCCATGCATCTGTTGTATAAACATAATTCTTCTGTGATCTTTGGGAGCACAGAAAATGTATCCATTGATTGTTGCTGATTTCCCCCCCCCCTTAAAGGTGTCAGTTCACAGCCAACATTGACTCAGCCTGCATCCCAGTCTGTGTCCCCAGGAGAAACGACTAAACTCCCCTGCACCATCAGCAGTAATCCATACTACGTTGGCTGGTATCAACAGAAATCTGGACAGGGCCCTCGCTATGTGCATGTTGATGGTGGTTACAAGCAGGGGAGAAGGGATCCCGGATCGGTTCACTGCTTCCCGCTCTGGCAACATGGGCTATTTAACCATCGCCGACATTCAGCCTGAAGACGAGGCCATTTATTTCTGTGGGATGTATTACAGCGGCACGTTTCACAGTGATAAATTCTGATGGGGAACTGAGACAAAAACCTTCACTTCATCTCCCCTGAGTGGGACTCGAGAATCATTAAAGAGCTTAAGCTGATCTGTGCCTTCTGGTGGTTGAACGAAAGAGTTGGGAGGGGGAGAGAGTCCACCTAGTTCCAATCTTGTCCTTGCAGACATCAATCCAGACTGCAACTCTCATGATCCCTGTCCAATCCCTGACCATTGCTGGAGTTTATGGGAGTGGCAATCCAAAATAGAGTTACAAGGTTTCCTACCGGTGTGATGCATGCAATGAAAAACTTCTTTGGACAGTACAGACACTTAGGGCCCAATCCCATGCATGTTCAGGCAGAGAAAAATCCTACTACTGGAGAATGGCTGGCTGGGGAATGCTGGGAGTTGTAAGACTTTTTTTGCTTTCTGCCTAAGCATGCGTAGAATTGCATCCTTAGACATTTTATACCAAATTAAATATCTTCAGAGCCAAGCTGAAATGATCAGGGCACAAACTGCACATCCAAACTAGACATTTACAAAGGGAATATGCAATGCCAGGATTTGAATTAGGGTTTCAGATAAACGTTTGAATACTTTAACTGATGAAGATCAAACTCATTTAGCTTTAGTCAACATCTTAATTTACACAGCCAACCTCTAGGGGGAGATGTTGTCCTCTTTCTTCTCTGCTTTTGGTAGAATCAGAGGGCCACAGAAACTTGCACCTGTGCTGTGAAATGAAGCAGGATAATGTTGCATATACTACATGGCTATTTTGTCTGGGACATCCTATTCACTCATGCTTGGAGATCATGCCTTCATTTACAAGCAATCCTCATGTTTCTCCATAGGCCTTAAAGTCCTTTCTATTCTTTGAACAGCTATATGTTATGTAAGCAAATTCAAGGAGGAAGTGATCAGATGTCAAAGGACACAGCCAAAGTAGAAATCAACCCAGGACACAAGTGATGCTATTAATTTCAATTGGTGTTTCAATTAACGAATCTGAAGTCTTTAAACTGGAGACAGGGATGAGTGAGGATTCCGTTTGGGCGGGTTGACATCACGTTTCAATGGATTTTCCTTGTTCGGTCCCCCAGATTGTGTTCTCCCCCTCCCCCGCGGCTTATACATCCATCCATCTATGTTCTTCTTAACCCTCTTCATTCAAATTTGTTCTCCAGTTATTGGCCTGGCTAGAATGTGATGTGACACATCTTCAGGGGAGGAGTGCAAAACGCTAGCAAAGCCAATACATGGGAAGACATTTGCATAACTGATCACTCTTCGGCTCCACATGAATTTAAGAGAGGAGGCAGAAAATCCTCCTGGCTTGAGCTTGATATCCTTTGGCTTTAGAGAGTCAAACGGCTTCCAAGAGTCCATCATGGCCCGGGCTTTGTTTTTCCTTGCGATTCTCAGTTACTGCTCAGGTAAGCATATGGAGGAGTCCCTTTACACAGTCCAGTAACAACATCGCTCAGTGCCATGCATCTGTTGTATAAACATAAATTATTCTGTGATCTTTGGGAGCACAGAAAATGTATCCATTGATTGTTGCTGATTTGCCCCCCCTTAAAGGTGTCAGTCCACAGCCGACATTGACTCAGCCTGCATCCCAGTCTGTGTCCCCAGGAGAAACGATTAAAATTACCTGCACCATCAGCAGTAATCCATACTACGTTGGCTGGTATCAACAGAAACCTGGACAGGGCCCTCGCTATGTGCATGTTGATGGTGGTTACAACAGGGGAGAAGGGATCCCGGATCGGTTCACTGCTTCCCGCTCTGGCAACATGGGCTATTTAACCATCGCCGACATTCAGCCTGAAGACGAGGCCATTTATTTCTGTGGGATGTGGGACAGCAACACGTTTCACAGTGATACATTCTGGTGGGGAACTGAGACAAAAACCTTCACTTCATCTCCCCTGAGCGGGACTCGAGAATCATTAAAGAGCTTAAGCTGATCTGTGCCTTCTGGTGGTTGAACGAAAGAGTTGGGAGGGGGAGAAAGTCCACCTAGTTCCAATCTTGTCCTTGCAGACATCAATCCAGACTGCAACTCTCATGATCCCTGTCCAATCCCTGACCATTGCTGGAGTTTATGGGAGTGGCAATCCAAAATAGAGTTACATGGTTTCCTACCGGTGTGAGGCATGCAATGAAAAACTTCTTTGGACTGTACAGACACTTAGGGCCCAATCCCATGCATGTTTAGGCAGAAAAAAATGCTACAACTGGAGAATGGCTGGCTGGGGAATGCTGGGAGTTGTAAGACTCTTTTTTTTCTGCCTAAGCATGCATAGAATTGCACCCTGAGACATTTTATACCAAATTAAATATCTTCAGAGCCAAGCTGAAATGATCAGAGGTCAAACTGCACATCCAAACTAGACATTTACAAAGGGAATATGCAATGCCAGGATTTGAATTAGGGTTTCAGATAAACGTTTGAATACTTTAACTGATGAAGATCAAACTCATTTAGCTTTAGTCAACATCTTAATTTACACAGTCAACCTCTAGGGGGAGATGTTGCCTCTTTCTTCTCTGCTTTTGGTAGAGTCAGGGGACCACAGAAACTTGCACCTGTGCTGTGAATGAAGCAGGATAATGTTGCATATACTACATGGCTATTTTGTCTGGGACATCCTATTCACTCATGCTTCGAGATCATGCCTTCATTTACAAGCAATCCTCATGTTCGGGCTGGCTGACCCGCCACTACCCCACCCTTGCCTGCTGGCAAAGGAACCAAGACCCCCAGAGATCTCAAGGTACCAGATTGCCAGCCTCAGCTATCTGCAACCCTACTTGAATCTCTGTTCAGGGACTCGCCTTTAATTTCTGTAACCTGGATTTAGATACTGAACCAACAGAGTACTACAAAACCCATGTAGAGTGAACTCAAGACAAGGTTTATTTCTGGTAGCATCTTACAACAAGATTAGGCAATAAGAGAAGCACACAAAATAGAGAGACACTTTAGTACACAGTAAAGCTATAAAACAATAAAGACCTGATTCCTTAAAATCTCTCAAGCACACACCTGTTACCTGAGGGTGTCTTCTTCAAAGGGTTAGATCCAGCCCAGCCTTGCTGCCCGATGGAGAATTACCACACCTACCCGAAGGTCCAAGATGGGTAAACCCCTACAAGGCTTGCTTTCCCTAGTACCCTCAAACCAGCCAATTTTACCAGAGGCTGTCTGGGGTCGGTTCTTGAGGGGGGGCCCCCCTAAAGGCTCGGGCCCCTCGCTGGCGCGCTGCCATGCCGGCACGCTACCAAAAAGGACTGACCAGGAACAAAGGCTTCCACGTGGGGAAAAAGCTCATCCCCCTCCCCTTTTCTGTAGCCTTCTTTCTTCAGCCAATCAATTTGAATTTCACCTGGCCATGCAGGGGGAAAGGGAACTGTGAGTCATGGCTTGAACTATCTGCATGTGAATGCCTTCAGCCTGGCTCCTCCAGACTTCTAGACGCCAGGCCCCATCTCATGTTCCATCACCTTTGGCTTCCTCCCAGCCCCCACCTGGTTTACTCATGAGGAGGCGCGTGTGTGTGTGTGTGTATGTGTGTTTGTTTGTTCCTGCATGCATGCAGGAACCCTAAAAACTCTTTTCTCTACACGCTAACTATGCACACCCCACCCCAGCCGGTTCACACATGAGGTGTGTGTGTGTACCCCCAAAGGCTCGTTTCTCCACAGTTTCTCCATAGGCCTTAAAGTCCTTTCTATTCTTTGAACAGCTATATGTTATGTAAGCAAATTCAAGGAGGAAGTGATCAGATGTCAAAGGACACAGCCAAAGTAGAAATCAACCCAGGACACAAGTGATGCTATTAATTTCAATTGGTGTTTCAATTAACGAATCTGAAGTCTTTAAACTGGAGACAGGGATGAGTGAGGATTCCGTTTGGGCGGGTTGACATCACATTTCAATGGATTTTCCTGGTTCGGTCCCCCAGATTGTGTTCTCCCCCCCCCCCCCGCGGCTTATACATCCATCCATCTATGTTCTTCTTAACCCTCTTCATTCAAATTTGTTCTCCAGTTATTGGCCTGGCTAGAATGTGATGTGACACATCTTCAGGGGAGGAGTGCAAAACGCTAGCAAAGCCAATACATGGGAAGACATTTGCATAACTGATCACTCTTCGGCTCCACATGAATTTAAGAGAGGAGGCAGAAAATCCTCCTGGCTTGAGCTTGATATCCTTTGGCTTTAGAGAGTCAAACGGCTTCCAAGAGTCCATCATGGCCCGGGCTTTGTTTTTCCTTGCGATTCTCAGTTACTGCTCAGGTAAGCATATGGAGGAGTCTCTTTACACAGTCCAGTAACAACATCGCTCAGTGCCATGCATCTGTTGTATAAACATAAATTATTCTGTGATCTTTGGGAGCACAGAAAATGTATCCATTGATTGTTGCTGATTTGCCCCCCCTTAAAGGTGTCAGTCCACAGCCGACATTGACTCAGCCTGCATCCCAGTCTGTGTCCCCAGGAGAAACGATTAAAATTACCTGCACCATCAGCAGTAATCCAAACTACGTTGGCTGGTATCAACAGAGACCTGGACAGAGCCCTCGCTATGTGCATGCTGATGGTTATAGCAGGGGAGAAGGGATCCCGGATCGATTCACTGCTTCCCGCTCTGGCAACATGGGCTATTTAACCATCACCGACATTCAGCTTGAAGATGAGTCCATTTATTTCTGTGGGATGTGGTACAGCAACACGTTTCACAGTGATACATTCTGGTGGGGAACTGAGACAAAAACCTTCACTTCATCTCCCCTGAGCGGGACTCGAGAATCATTAAAGAGCTTAAGCTGATCTGTGCCTTCTGGTGGTTGAACGAAAGAGTTGGGAGGGGAGAAAGTCCACCTAGTTCCAATCTTGTCCTTGCAGACATCAATCCAGACTGCAACTCTCATGATCCCGGTCAAATCCCTGACCATTGCTGGAGTTTATGGGAGTGGCAATCCAAAATAGAGTTACAGTAATACCTTGGATTGCAAGTAACTTGGTTTGAGAGCGTTTTGCAAGACAAGCAAATTTTTAAATATTTATTTTAAAAATTTTACTTGATATACAAGCGACGTCTTGCAATACAAGTACTGTAGTACGGCTTAAATTAAAAACCTCTGTACAAATTTTTTGGGGGGAGGATTTCGTTTTGATATAAGAGTGTTTTGGATTACAAGCACGTTTCCGGAACGAATTATGCTCTCAATCCAAGGCATGACTGTACAAGGTTTCCTACTGGTGTGATGCATGCAATGAAAAACTTCTTTGGACAGTACAGACACTTAGGGCCCAATCCCATGCATGTTCAGGCAGAAATAAATCCTACAACTGGAGAATGGCTGGCTGGGGAATGCTGGGAGTTGTAAGACTTTTTTTTTCCTGCCTAACCATGCGTAGGATTGCACCCTGAGACATTTTATACCAAATTAAAGATCTTCAGAGCCAAGCTGAAATGATCAGGGCTCAAACTGCACATCCAAACTAGACGTTTACAAAGGGAATATGCAATGCTAGGATTTGAATTAGGGTTTCAGTCAGATTAAGATTTTGAATACCTTCAACTGATGAAGATCAAACTCATTTAGCTTTAGTCAACATCTTAATTTACATAACCTCTAGCCTCTAGGGCTCTTGTTCCCCCCCTCTTGTATTTTATTGGACTGTTGTACATCGCTCAGAGTGGCTGGATGTCTGGCCAGCTGGGCGATTCATAAATATAATAAATAAATAGATAAATAAATTAAAAAATTATTTTTGTACACACACGCTCACGTGTGTGTGTGTGTGTGTGTGTGTGTATATATAGAGAGAGAGATCACATGCATGCATTAAAATTGATACATACAAAATTATGTAGCCACAGTTTTTCTTTTCCTCTTTTTTTTTTTTTTAAATGATGAAGATCAAACTCGTTTATCTTTAGCAAAAAAATAATAATTCAAACAGCCTCTACGGGTGGATGTTGCCTCATTTTTTCTCTCCATTAGGTAGAATTAGAACACCCCAGAGACACCAGGAAAAAACTGCACCTGTGCTGTGAAATGAAGAAGGATAATGATTTGCACACATGGTTATTTTCTGTGTGACTGCTTTTTCACTCATGCTTAGAGATCATGCCTTTTGTTACAGATGATCCTCATGTTTCTAGATAGGCCTTCAGGTCCTTATTTTACTTTGAACACCCATTTGTTATGTAACTAAAATAAGGCTTGAAGTAATCAGATGTCAAAGGACACATCCAAAGTAGAAACTAACCATATGTGATGCCATGAATTTCAACTGGTGTTTTAAATGAACAATCTATAGGGATGTGTGAGGATTCCATTTGTCAGGTGGAAAATTAGATGGATTTTCCTGGCTTGGCCCACTGGATTCTGTTCTGTTTCCACCCTGCTGATACTTCTCTCTATGTTCTTGTCAATCCTCTTCATGCAAACTTGTTCCCCGGTTATTGGCCTGGCCAGAATGTCATAAATATTCAGGGGAGGAGTCTAATGTCCTGCAAAGCCAATAGGTGGGAAGACATTTGCATGCCTGATCACTCTTTAGTTCCAGATTATTTTAAGCAAGCAGGCATAAAATCCTGGCAACATATCATTTTGCTTCAGAGAATCAAACTCTTTCCAAGAGTTCAACATGGCCTGGACTCTCTTTTTATTTGTGGTTCTCAGTTACTGCTCAGGTAAGCATATGAAGGAATCCCTTTACATAGCCCAATAACAGCAATGCTCTCATGTATCTGCTGTATAGACACAATTCTTCGGTAATATTTGGGAGCACAGAAAATGAATCCATTTATTTTTGGTGCTTTTACATTTCTTTAAAGCCTCCCTGCCTCCCTGTCTGTGTCCCCGGGACAAACGGCTAAACTCCCCTGCACCATCAGCAGCAATCCAAACACCGTTGGCTGGTATCAACAGAGATCTGGACAGGGCCCCTCGCTTTGTGCACTGTAATGGTTGCAGCAGCAGGGGAGAAGGGATCCCGGATCTATTCACTGCTTCCCACTCTGGCAACATGGGCTATTTAACCATCGCCAACATTCAGGCTGGAGACGAGGCCGTTTATTACTGTGCGATGTGGTACAGCATTGGTAGCGTGTTTCGCAGCGGTACATTCTTATGGGGAACTGAGACAAAAACCTTCACTCTTCCTCCCTGGAGCAGGGACTCGAGAATCATTAGAGAGCCGAAGTTGATCTGTGCCTGTTGGTGTATGAAAGAAAGAGCTGGACTGAAAGATTTGGAACAGACAGAAAGGCCATCCTTTCCAGGGATCAATCCGGAATGCAGGAACCACCACAGGCCAAGGGCAAGCAGGGATGGATGGGTCAATCTGTCAGTTACATTTCCTCCTACATTCCTTTTAAAATAAATAATCAGATAAATAATAAATAAATGCATCTTTCCTGGCTACCAAGAATTTTGTGAATTTGGTAAATTCTTATCCAAAAATAACTGACATTCTCTTCCCCCAGCCACACATAGCTATGGGTGCAGTTTATTTTGCACGTGGGGGGGGGGGGTGAATGATGGGTGAGACTACCATGGGATGATTTTCACCCTCCTATCAGGCGCAAGGAGGGCGGGGCGCCAGAGGCCAATATTAGGCCTGGAAGCCGTGTCCCTCGGCCTCTTTCTTTTCGCAGCTCCCTCCCCCGCCCCTGTTAACAGTGTTGGCTCCTCTGGTCACCCATTAGGGGGCCGAGTAGGAATTTTGGCTCATTGCCTCAATTGGCCGAAGGGCAATGTGTGAGTTTTCCCTACTCTACACTGCAAGTCAGGGTAGGGGGTTTGTTATTTTTTGGGTTTCTCTTGCAATTAATTCAGTTCGGTCGCATTTGATTGGTTAGGTGGTAAGTGTGGGAAATAGGCAGTGGGGTTAGGGTTTTTTGGTGAGCATTTCAGGTGGCTGGCGACAACCGGAGGCTCCCCGTTGCTGAGTTGTGCGGCTTAGTCTGTGGGAGATGGGGATCACCTTCTCACCCGCATCAGTGTTGTGCAGCACTGAAGGCTTCCCAGCACCCTCGTGGTGCAAAACTTGGGAGTGGCGAGTTCCAGCACCACCCCTCAGGTTTGGATGTTTTCACTCGTATACATCTCCACTGGCCAATGGCCTGCTTAGTTAGTACCCGCACTTCTTCCCTTTGCAGATCTTTGATTATCCAATAAATGTGGCCCTGATTTGATACCGTATTTATGTGCCTCGACTCTTCATTCGACCCTCTACACGCGCAAATAAATTCTCACCGTTCTGCACCAGCCAAAGTCAATATGGACAGCTATCAGACCAGAGAAGGCATTTGTATGAAGGGGACTGAAAAGAACATAGAGGAAATTAATCTTCCTTTCTCCAGCATGGGGAAAATTGCAGTGGGGCACATCACTCATATTAGCCAAGGCTGAGAGAGCATATATTCAATTCAATAACTTTATTTTGCTTAGCCAAACAGTCTTTAACAAACACCATAAAACAAATCAGTAAAACTCTTATGCAATATAATTAATACAATTAAATCACTAGTATAAACCCCACATTATCTTTTCTCGGCAGACGATATCATAATCTCTCTCCTCATCCAGTCTTATTTGAGAGAGAATATAATACATAGTTAATTTAAATACCTGCTTGCTGGATAAAAGTAATCTGCGTGCAAAAGGAAATTGCATGCTTTTGTTTGTTTATCCAAAATGTTTTGCAAGTCAGTGCAGAAGTAAGGACCCTTGAATTCAATGAGATTTATTCTCAGGCCAGTGTGTATAGGACTTTAAGCCTAATAATCTGTTTCCTCCAGAATTTTGGGCTGTATTAATAGAAGTATAGCTTTCAAATCGCGGGAAGTGATAATTCCCCTTTACTCGGCACTAGTTAGGCCTCATCTTGAGTACTGCGTCCAGTTCTGGGCACCTCACTTTAAGAAGGACATAGACAAACTGGAGAGGGTTCAGAGGAGGGCAACAAGGATGATAAAGGGACTGGAAACAAGGCCCTATGAGGAGAGACTGAAAGAACTGGGCATGTTTAGCCTTCAGAAGAGGAGACTGAGGGGAGATATGATCGCACTCTTCCAGTATTTGAAGGGATGTCACACAGAGGAGGGCAAAGATCTCTTCTCGGTCATCCCAGTTTGCAGGACACGGAATAATGGGCTCAAGTTACAGGAACCTAGATTCCACCTAAACATCAGGAAAAATTTCCTGACTGTCAGAGCAATAAGACAATGGAATCAACTACCTAGGGAGGTTGTGGGCTCTCCCACTCTGGAGGCATTCAAGGTGCAGCTGGACAGACATCTGTCAGAGATGCTTTGACCTAGATTCCTGCATTGAGCAGGGGGTTGGACTCAATGGCCTTGTAGGCCCCTTCCAACTCTACTTTTCTATGATTCTATGAAATGCTTTTTTGGTTCACATTACAGTCAGGGTTGGGTTCATCCTGCTTGAGATTATGGCTTCTGGGAAAGATTTTCCAAACTATATTCATTATTTATTTTATTTTGATTGTCCTCATAGTACTGAAAGTGGCCTTGAAAGGAGAACTCAGGAGGGCGGGATATACATCCATAAAAGTGGGGAAAGCATGTGGTGATGGGGTTGTGCCTACAAATCCATGATTGGTTAGAGGATTGCAAGGCTAGGATGAGCCAGCTACATTGTGCTGCCAAAGACATGTAATGTATTTTTTTTTATTTTATTAATTATATTTATACCCCACCTTTTTTCCTGGAAGGAACCCAAGGCGGCTTACATAATCCTCCTCCTCTCCACTTTATCCTCACAACAACCCTGTGAGGTAGGTTAGGCTGAGAATCAGTGACTGGCCCAAAGTCACCCAGTGAGTTTCATGGCTGAGCGGGGACTAGAACCCGGATCTCCCGATTCCCAGTCCAGCACTCTCACCACTACTACGCCACACTCTTCATCCCTGTGGGCTGGCCAGGAAGGGGCTGTAGCTCAGTGACTGAGCCCCCGCTTTGCATGCAGAAGGTCCCTGGTTCAATCCCTGGCATCTCCACGTAGGGCTGGAAAAAACCCTGCCTGAAACCCTGGGAGAGCCGCTGCTGCCGACAACGACTCAGCGACAACAATCCTGAGCTAGATGGACTGATGGTCTGACTCAGTGAGGCAGCTTCTGATGTTCCTGTTTAATTCAGCCCCCCCGCCCCCGTTTAGAATCATAAGGACTAGAATCTTGGTGTATTTTTACGGAAAGGACCACAGCTCAGTGGTAGAGCATACAGAAGGTCCCCAGTTTAATTCCCGGCACCTCCAGGTAGGGCTGGGAAAGAATCCTGCCTGAAACCCTGGAGGGAGAGCTGTTGCTGTCGGCCAGTGTCGAGAACACTAGGCTAGACGGACCAAGGGGCTGGCTGGGTATAAGGCATCTTCCTGTGTTCCTTGGGCTGATGGGAGTTGTAGTCCAACAACGTCTGCAGGGCCACACATTCCACACCTTTGCCCAAAGTCTCAGGGTCTAAGAGGACTACTGTTTGAAGCTGACCGTGAAGGACAACATTACTGCTAAGCTAATGAGCAGGGTGAGGGATGTTGGCACAAGCGTCTGTGATGGGGCCTGGTATCTCCACTTGGGACTGCTCCCCATCATAGCTGGCCATTGAGCGGTGAGAAGCGCACACCTGGTGCTGCTGGCTCTCAGCACAGCAGGCCCAAACCCAGTGAGGAGCGCGGACCCTCTTCCTCTCGCTCTGCATCGCAGGAATTCATGAGCTTGTCTGTTCCTTGACTCGTCCCTTGTAAATGTGCTGTAATGTAAAGAAGGAGAACTGATAGCATATTAAAGGGAAGCAGGAGTACCCCTTTAGTTGAGGCAAGTTGCAAAAGAAAGGAAAAGAAAAGAAAAGAAGGGAAGACAGTTTCTATGATTGTATGCCTCAGAATTCTTTTGCTTATAAAAATGTTGAGCTAATAACAGGTATGGGTCAACTCAGAGGAGGACTCCTCTAGCAATACAGTAAACGCTTCATAAGGCAATAAAGACCAGGTCAGAATGGGGGATCTTTGGTGGTTCCAGACACTCTATCCTCCCCATCTGGATTTTAACCTGAAAGACCAAGAAAAAGTGTGTTACTCTGAGGGTAAGTGGTAAGCAAAGACAGTTTGTGACATTGCACAACATCATTACTGATCATGGGGTCTTGCCTCTAGTCCTAAAGAAGCAGGATTTCCCCCCCCCCCTTCATTCAATCAAAGTTATATTCTAGTGACTGAAGGCATTTTACCCAAAGAACAAATACAGGAAATCCAGAACAAGACTTAAGTGCCACTGAGTGAGAAAAAGCCAATAATTCAATACTTCATCCTGCAAATTTCAGAACAGTCTGTGATGCTGGAGCTTAATTTGCCCTTGTCCTGAATGACAATGTGCAAATTAAGAACCTTATGCTGCTATGAGTCATGTTCCTTCCCATAAATAGATAGAAGGGGAATTTGCAGAGATTGATATAAGGTAACTGAAATCTTAGCTAAAAGCAATGACTAAAGCAGGGCTCCCCAACCTTGGGTCCCCAGATGTTGCTGGCCTACAGCTCCCAGCATACCCAGCCAGCATGGCTAATGGCAAGGGATTCTGGGAGCTGTAATCCAGCAACATCTGGGGCATCTAATGTCATGCCAATTACATTTTGATCCATTTTCTCATGCTAGTTTGACTCTGCGGGGAAACCTAGATTTAAAAATGAAGAAGAACATGCTTTTGTGGTGCACTTGGAAAAAATTAGAAGATGTTTACTTTATATCAATGACTGGGTTCTGATGATGAGCTTTTGTCATTCTTGGCTTTGCATGCCAAATATGACTTGCCTGCTATGGCTGAATGGCAATACTTGCATTGCAACATTTGTTTGAATCTAGGTTTGACCCTGCCACTTTTACAGCTTCAGTGTCTCCTTTGCTATTGGAAGCATTATTGACACTGATCAGTCAAATCAATCCACGATCCATATTGATAAATACTTATTATTGGTGAAGAAATATGATACACAGGGTCTTTACCAGGACTGGAATATGGAACAGGATTAGGATTGTCACATTTTAAAAATCAATAGATCACTTCCTTAGTTCCATAGACTATATCTGCAGTGTCTATGGATCTCAAGTTACAATTTATTCAGCAAAAACTCTTGTTCTATGTGGACTGGATGCCACAATATCTCTTTTTAAAAGCGTTTGTCTAAATTGCCTAATTGCTGCAGGTGTAACACAGCTAATGCTTCTTTACACTACATGTTTTGGGTTTGGCAATGCCCAATAGTTGCCTCTTTATATGAAGCAGTTATTATATGGATAAACCTTCTATTGGAATACTCTTAAATATATACTGATTTACATGTCCTCTTAAATTATCTACCTGCTTCCTTAAAGTTAACACACAGTCAGCACAAATTCACAAGTTTTGACAGCTAAAAGAGTGATATTACAACACTGGAGGGATAAATGCTCACCTCCTATAATGCAATAGAGTCGGGACATAACAACGCTTTCAACATGTGAATGGGTGGTATATAGACTCCACCTGCAAATGGATATGGATATTTGGTCTGCTTTTGTTGAAGTTTATGTATAATACTTAGACATCTGAATATATCTATATCTATATCTATATCTATATCTATATCTATCTTGCATTCACTGAGATCAATAGATCCAAACTATATAGCTACATATCTTTCTTTTCCTTTTTTGCATTTTTTTTAACGGTGAAGAGGATCAAACTGGTTTATCTTTAGTAAAAATCCTAATTTACATCGACTCTAGGGGGAGATGTTTTCTCATTTTTGCTCCCCAACTGATAGAATTAGAAGACCCCAGAGACCAACCAAAAACCCTGCACCTGTGCTGTGAAATGAAGCAGGGGAAGGTTTAGCATACATGATTATTTGCTCTGTAACGTCCTATTCGCTTATGCTTTGAGAGATCATGCCTTTGTTTACAAGCAATGTTTCAGACCCGGTATAAAGAGTTCAGATTCTTTGACTGAAACACTGCTTGAAAGTTATGTCATCACATGTATCCTTGGTTAATTTCTACTTTGGTTGTGTAATTTGACATCTGCTCTTTTCAAGCTGGTATTTGGTTACAGGGATGTTCAAAGAAGAATAGGGGCCTGCAATAGGGATGTATGAGGATTCTGTTTGTGGGGGTGAACATCTGACCAATTTCCCCAGTTTGCCTCCCCAGATTCTGATCCGTTTCCTCCCAACTCATACGTCCCTCTTTTTAATCCTCTTCATGCAAACTTGTTCTCCGGTTATCGGCCTGGCCAGAATGTCACATGTCTTCAGGGGAGGAGTGCAAATGCCAGCAAAGCCAATAGCTGTGAACACATTTGCATGACTGATCACTCTTCAGTTCCAGCTGGATTTAAGAAAGAAGGCAGAAAATCCTGGAAAGTTGTTATTTTGCTTTAGAGAGTCAAACTTCTTCCAAGAGTTCACCATGGCCTGGGCTGTGTTTCTCCTTGCAGCTCTCAGTTACTGCTCAGGTAAGCGTATGAATCTCTTTACACAGCCCAACAACCATGCTCCATGTCATGCAGCTGTTGTGCAAACGTAATTCCTTTGTGATAGGTAGGAGCACAGAAAATGTATCAATTTATTGTTGGTGCTTCTTCATTTCCTTAAAGGTGTCAGTTCACAACCAACATTGACTCAGCCTGCCTCCCAGTCTGTGTCCCCGGGACAAACGACTAAACTCACCTGCACCATCAGCAGCAATCCATACTACGTTGGCTGGTATCAACAGAGACCTGGACAGGGCCCTCGCTGATGGTTACAGCAGGGGAGAAGGGATCCCGGATCGATTCACTGCTTCCCGCTCTGGCAACAAGGGCTATTTAACCATCACCGACATTCAGCCTGAAGACGAGGCCATTTATTACTGTGGGATGTGGTATAGCAGTGGTAACGTGTTCCACGGTGGTAAATTCTAATGGGGAACTGAGACAAAAACCTTCACTCTTCCTCTACAGAGTTGGGACTTGAGAATCATGAAAGAGCTTATGCTGGTCTGTGCCTGTTGGTGTTTGAAAGAGGTGGAATGAAAGATTCTGAACAGACAGAAAGGCCATGCAATCATTTCCATCCAGGGATCCATCCAAACGCAGGCAACCACAAGCCAAGGGCAAGCAGGCAGCGATGGGTCAATCTGTCAGTTACACTTTCTCACTGCATTCTTTTTTTTTTTGTTCTTAAGTAAATCTTTCCTGGCTCTCAGGAATTTTGTGAATTTTGGTAAATTCTTATCAAAAATTAACTGAAAATGAATTCTCACCCCTCTGCACCAGCCAAATTGGATATGGGCAGCTATTCCTAGCATGGAGAAGGCCATGTTGTGCCTGATTGCCATGTAGCTGTTTACAAGGTGGAGCCTGCCGGGGGGGCAGAGGGAAGGTCACCCTAATTTATTTCATTTCATTTTATACATTTTTATACCGCCCAATAGCCGAAGCTCTCTGGGCAGTTTACAACAGTTAAAACCATAAAATACAATATGATTTAAATATAAGATTTAAAACCACAGATTAAAAAGCAAGCAGCAAAGCTAGCAGCAGCAGTTCAAATGACAATAACAGAGTTAAAAACAACTACAAGATTAAATGATTAAGATGATTAAAATGATTAAAATGCCTGGGAGAATAGAAAGGTCTTCACCAAAGAGTACAATGTAGGCACCAGACGAGCCTCTTTGGGGAGCTCATTCCACAACCGGGGTGCCACAGCAGAAAAGGCCCTCCTCCTGGTAGCCACCTGCCTCACTTCCTTTTGCAGGGGCTCTTGGAGAAGGACCACTGAAGAAAATCTTAGTGTCCAAGCAGGCACATATGGGTGGAGAAGATCCTTCAGATACCCTGGCCCAAGCCATTTAGGGCTTTGAATGTTAGTACCAGCACTTTGAATTGGGCCCGGAATTGGGCAGCCAGTGCAGATGAGAAACCACTGGCATAATATGTTCTCCCCATTAACAATCTTGCTGCCCTATTTCGGACCAGCTGAAGTTTCTGGACCGTTTTCAAAGGCAGCCCCACGTATAACGCATTGCAGTAATCCAAACGAGAGGTTACCAGAGCATGGATAACTGTAGCTAAGCTATCTCTGTCCAGATATAACGATGTAGTTGCTGGAGACCTGTGCTTTTCTACATGGGGCTGATAATCTGCTGTATCTACTTTCGGTTTCATCACAGACTTGTGATCCAAGCTCTACACATCAAGCTTTTCCTTTCCTGCTTTTCCACTGCATAACCTCTAGGTGCCACTGCGTTATAGCCTAAAACTGTAATGACACAAGTAGGAAAATATGTTTTCTTTTGCTCTCAGAAATAATATTCCAATTCCCAAACTCGAAAAACAACCCAGGAAAGTGCTCATAAAGAACAGAAGCGAAAATTGAGTGTCTCCCCACCCCCCCAAAAAACCCAATGTGTTCGACACCATGAATACATTTGAAAAATGAGTACATTTCCAAATGAGTACATTTCAAAAATGTGTGCAAATATGCTGTGAGCATGGGGAAAGAACGTGTAAAATTAAGAATGCATACATTTCAAAGATACACATGATAGATATGTATGTTTGGGGGGAACGGGGAAATCACAGATTTTCATGTGAAAAGAAAACAACAAAGCTCACAATCTGATACGGACTCAAGTCAGAACGAGCTTTGAGAGATAATTCAAAGAAATGTGGGGAGCTCAGGTTTGGCTGATTCACACACCCTGAATTTGAATATCTCCTTTATGAAACCAATCAAGGGGGCTTGCAAAACTTTTTTTTGGAGGGGGGTACATAATTAAAAAAATATATCTAGTAACACCATCATCTGCTTGCCTGGAACAAATGGCTAACTTCTCCTGCTCTCTCAGTGCTACCGTGGCTTGTACACCATTTTCTGTTCTCAGCAGAGGCCTGGACAGGGCTCTTGTTCTGTGCACCATAAAGGGATCCTCGATGGATTCACTGCTTCTATCTCAGGGAACACTGAATATTTAACAAGCACTAACTTTCAGGCTGAAGATGAAGCTGATTATTCTAGCGATGGGCAAACCTACTGCAGGTGAATGCCCTATTTCTTTGGATAATGAGGAAGTCACCCATGAAAGCTCTAGTATTTGTGATATTTGGGGACACAAGCAATGTATCAATTCTTGGATGGTGCATTCATTGATGCTCCCTCTACTATTTCTAATCCTCAAGCAAGATGCAAATTGTTCTCTGATGTTTATCTTGAAGAAAAATCCTAAATTGCACAGTCTGTAGGGGTAGATGTTGCCTCATGTTTTTCACAACATTTAGTAGAATTAGAGGACCCCAGAGACCACCTGAAAAACCTGCACCTGTGCTGCGAAATGAAGCAGGAAAACATTTTGCATACATGACTATATTCTCTGGGACGTTCTATCCACTCATGCTTAGAGAGTATGCCTTTGTTTACAAGCAATCCTCATGTTTCTTCATTGGCCTTCAGGTCCTTATTCTTCTTTCAACACCCATGCATTAGGTAACCAGACTGCAGCTTGAACTGATGAGATGTCAAACAAAGCACACATTCGAAGTAGAAATTAACTAACGCCATGAATTTCAATCCAAGTTTCAGTAAAGAATCTGATAGAGATTATTCCATGGGGGGGGGGGGTAAGATTGGATGGATTTCCCTGCCTCCCCTCCCAGTTTCTGTTCCTCCCTGCTGGTACTTCCCTCCCTCTATGTTCTATTCAATCCCCTTCATGCAAATTTGTTCCCTGGTTATTGGCCTGTCCTGTCCAGAATGTCACATGTCTTCAGGGGAGGAGTGCAAACGCTAGCAAAGCGAATAGTTGGGAAGACATTTGCATGACTGATCACTCTTCGGTTCCACATGAATTTAAGAAAGAGGACAGAAAATCCCAGAGAGATCTTCCTTTGCTTTACAGAGTTCAACTCTTTCCAAGAGTTCACCATGGCCTGGGCTCTGTTTTTCCTTGCAGCTCTCAGTTACTGCTCAGGTAAGCATATGAAGGAAGTCTCCTTACAGCAGCTCAAAAACACCATAACAGCAGCGCTGAATCTCATGCATCTGTTGCGTACACACATCATTCTTTTGTGATATTTGGGAGGAGCACAGGAAATGTATCCATTGATTGTTGGTGCTTTTTCATTTTCTTAAAGGTGTTCGTTCACAGCCAACTTTGACTCAGCCTCCCTCCCAGTCTGTGTCCCCGGGACAAATGACTAAACTCCCCTGCACCATCAGCAGCAATCCAAACTACGTTGGCTGGTATCAACAGAGACCTGGACAGGGCCCTCGCTATGTGCACCGTGATGGTGCCAACAGGGGGGAAGGGATCCCAGATCGATTCACTGCTTCCCGTTCTGGCAACATGGGCTACTTAACCATCGCCAACTTTCAGCCTGAAGACGAGGCCTGATTATTACTGTGGGATGTGGTACAGCAGTGGCAACGTGTTTCACAGTGGTAGATTCTAATGGGGAACTGAGACAAAAACCTACACTCTTCCTCTGCAGAGTTGGGACTTGAGAATCATGAAAGAGCTTATGCTGGTCTGTGCCTGTTGGTGTTTGAAAGAGGTGGAATGAAAGATTCTGAACAGACAGAAAGGCCATGCAATCATTTCCATCCAGGGATCCATCCAAACGCAGGCAACCACAAGCCAAGGGCAAGCAGGGATGGGTCAATCTCTCAGTTACACTTTCTCACTGCATTCTGGCTTTTGTTCTTAAGTAAATCTTTCCTGCCTCTCAGGAATTTTGTGAATTTTGGTAAATTCTTATCAAAAATTATATGAAAATGAATTCTCACGCAGATGAGAAAGCCCTGGCACAATATGTTCATGTCGGCCAGTCCCCGTTTATAATCTCACTGCCCTATTTTGAACCAGCTGAAGTTTCTGGACCATTTTCAAAGGCAGCCCCACGTATAACGCATTGAAGTAATCCAAACGAGAGGTTACCAGAGCATGGATAACTGTAGCTAGGCTATCTCTGTCCAGATAAGCACGTAGTTGCTGGAGACCTGTGCTTCTCTACATGGGGCTGATAATCTGCTGTATCTACTTTCGGTTTCATCACAGACTTGTGATCTAAGCGCTACACATCAAGCTTTTCCTTTCCTGCTTTTCCACTGCATAACCTCTAGGTCCCACTGCATTATAGCCTAAAACCGTAATGACACTAGTAGGAAAATCAGTTTTCTTTTGCTCTCAGAAATAATATTCCAATTCCCAAACTCGAAAAACAACCCAGGAAAGTGCTCATAAAGGACAGAAGTGAAACTTGATGGTCTCCCCCCCCAAAAAAAAACCCCAATGTGTTCGACACCATGAATACGTTTGAAAAACGCATACATTTCCAAATGAGTACATTTCAAAAAATGTGCGCAAATATGCTGAAAGCATGGGGAAAGAACGTGTAAAGTTAAGAATGCATACATTTCAAAGATGCACACAGCTGATGTGTACGTTTGGGGGGAAAGCCTGGGACTCGGGAGATCCGGATTCTAGTCCCCACTTGGCCATGAAACTCACTGGGTGAGTTTGGGCCAGTCACTGCCTCTCAGCCTCACCTACCTGACAGGGTTGTTGTGAGGATAAAATGGAGAGGAGGAGGAGGATTATGTAAGCTGCCTTGGGTTCCTTGCAGGAAAAAAGGCGGAATATAAATTTAATAAATAAATAAATAAACAACAGCAAAGCTCACAATCTGATACCAACTCAAGTGAGAACGAGCTTTAAGAGATAATTCAAGGAAATTTGGGGAGCTCAGGTTTGGCTGATTCACACACCCTGAATTTGAATATCTCCTTTATGAATATCCCCCAATCAAGGGGGCTTGCAAAACTTTTTTTTGGGTGGTGGTGGTACATAATTAAAAAGAAAATCTAGTAACACCATCATCTGCTTGCCTGGAACGAATGGCTAACTTTTCCTGCTCTCTCAGAGCTACCTTGTACACCATTTTCTGTTCTTAGCAGAGGCCTGGACAGGGCTGTTGCTCTGTGCACCACAAACGGATCCTGGATGCATTCACTGCTTCTATCTCAGGGAACACTGGATATTTAACAAGCACTAACATTCAGGAAGAAGTTAGTGCTTGAAGATGAAGCTGATTATTACTAGCAATGGGCAAACATACTGCAGGTGAATTCCCTATTTCTTTGGATAATGAGGAATTCACCCATGGAAGCTCTAAGATTTGTGATATTTTTGGACACAAACAAAGTATCAATTAATAGATGGTGTATTCATTGATGCTCCCTCTACTATTTTTAATCCTCATCATGCAAATTTTTCTCTGATGTCTATCAAGAATAAAAATCCTAAATTGCACAGCCTGTAGGGGTAGATGTTGCCTCATGTTTTTCACAACATTTAGTAGAATTAGAGGATCCCAGAGACCACCTGAAAAACCTGCACCTGTGATGTGAAATGAAGCAGGAAAACGTTTTGCCTACATGATTAGATTCTCTGGGACATTGTACCCACTCATTCTTAGAGATTATCCCTTTGTTTCCAAGCAATCCCCATGTTTCTTCATTGGCCTTCAGGTCCTTATTCTTCTTTCAACACCCATGTAACCAGACTGAAGCTTGAACCGAGCAGATGTCAAACAAAGTACACATCCGAGGTAGAAATTAACTAACGCCATGAATTTCAATCCAGGTTTCAGTAAAGAATCTGATAGAGATGTGTGAGGATTCCATTGGGGGGTGGGGTGTAAAATAGGATGGATTTCCCCACCCCCCCTCCCCAGATTTTGTTCCTCCCTGCTGGTACTTCCCTCTATGTTCTATTTAATCCCCTTCATGCAAATTTCTTCCCTGGTTATTGGCCTGGCTGGAATGTCACATGTCTTCAGGGGAGGAGTGCAAACGCTAGCAAAGCGAATAGTTGGGAAGACATTTGCATGACTGATCACTCTTCGGTTCCACATGAATTTAAGAAAGAGAACAGAAAATCCCAGAGAGATCTTCCTTTGCTTTACGGAGTCCAACTCCTTCCAAGAGCTCACCATGGCCTGGGCTCTGTTTTTCCTTGCAGCTCTCAGTTACTGCTCAGGTAAGCATATGAAGGAGTCTCCTTACACGGCTCAAAAACACCATAACAGCAGCGCTCAATCTCGTGCATCTGTTGCGTACACACATCATTCTTTTGTGATATTTGGGAGGAGCACAGGAAATGTATCCATTGATTGTTGGTGCTTTTTCATTTCCTTAAAGGTGTTCGTTCACAGCCAACTTTGACTCAGCCTGCCTCCCAGTCTGTGTCCCCGGGACAAACGACTAAACTCCCCTGCACCATCAGCAGCGATCCAAACTACGTTGGCTGGTATCAACAGAGACCTGGACAGGGCCCTCGCTATGTGCACCGTGATAGTGCCAACAGGGGAGAAGGGATCCCGGATCGATTCACTGCTTCCCGCTCTGGCAACATGGGCTACTTAACCATCACCGGCATTCAGCCTGGAGACGAGGGCAATTATTACTGTTCTATGTGGTATAGCAGTGGTAGCATGTTTCACAGTGGTACATTCTTATGGGGAACTGAGACAAAAACCTTCACTCTTCCTCCCTAGAGCAGGGACTCGAGAATCATATCATTAGAGAGCCTGAAGTTGATCTGTGCCTGTTGGTGTTTGAAAGAGCTGGACTGAAAGATTTGGAACAGACCGAAAGGGATCAGTCCGGAATGCAGGAACCACAAGCCAAGGGCAAGCAGGGATGGATGGGTCGATCTCTCAGTTACATTTTCTCACTGCATTCTGTTTTTTTGTTTTTGTTTTTTAGTAAATCTTTCCTGGCTCTCGGGAATTTTCTGAATTTTGGTAATTTCTTTTCAAAAATTCACTGAAAATGAATTCTCATCCCTCTGCACCAGCCAAATTTGATATAGGCAGCTATTCCTAGCATGGAGAAGGCCATGTTGTACCTGATTGCCATGTAGCTGTTAACAACGTGGAGCCTAAACATGCTAAACATTTTCCTGCTTCATTTCACAGCACAGGTGCAGGCATTTCTGGTGGCCACTTGGGTCCTCTTATTCTACAAAATGCAGAGAAAAATATGAGGCAGCAACATCTCCCCCTAGAATCTGTGTAAATTAAGAATTTAACGACAGCTAATTGAGTTTGCTCCCCACCAGTTTAAAGTATCCAAATTGTATGTGTAAAGGGGGAAATAACGAGTCGAGACAGTAAGTATGGTATCAATTAGGGCCACATTTATTGTATAATCAAAATCTGGGAAGGGGAAAAGTGTGGGTCACTAAGTATACCAGCCTCTGGCCATTACAGGTCTTTCGGGTGATGCATCCAATCCCGAGGGGCGGCGCCTGTAAATCGCCAACAACCCCCAGTTTTACACCATCCTGGTGCTGGGAGGCTTTCCCAATGTCATCACCTCACGGAGCCACAAAACTCCAAGCGGGCAAGGTGAGTCAGCCTCAAAGGCAAAATCCATATTTCCCACACTGGACTGCAAAACTCTGAGCGGGGAGCCTCGTGTCTCGCCAGTCACCTGAAAGAAAGGTGCCATTGGATGCTCACCAGCTCAAACCCCACTGCCTATTCCCGCACTTACCTGCCAAATGTGACCAAATTAACCAAGAGAATAGTAATGAATTCCCAAGCCCTGCATCACAGTGCGGAGTAGGCAGACCAGTCTAGGGATGTGGCCGAGAATCTCAGCGGACACGAGCGAGGCCCAAACTGGGCCTGCTCGTGTCCGCGCGGGCTCTCAGCCACCCTCACGGGCTCACCTACAGGCTCTTTGCAGAGCGGAGAGCCTGTCTCCCTGTCTGCTGGTCCCGTCGCATCACTTCTGGCACGGAGGAAGTGACGCGACGGGACCCTGCTCCACCCCCACGCTCTGTTTTTGGCGGGGGAAACCAGGGCAACAGGGCTGTTGCCCCCTGGTTCCCCCCACCAAAACAGAGCATAGGCGGGGCTCCAGCACACTGGAGCAGTGGCTCCGGCGGCGGCAGAGGTGGTGGCGGCGCGCAGGACGTGCGCAGGACCAGGTAGGCAGCGGGGGGTGGCGGGGGGGTCTGCCGGCGGCAGAGCGGGGTAGGTGGATCCTCCGGCGGCGGCAGCGGAGGCTCGAGCGGCGCGGAGAACACTCTGCGCTGCTCTGAAGAGCGAGATCAGGCCGCTGCCGCCACGGAGAACCAAGCCCAGAGCAAGTCACCAGCCGCCGCAAGATTCGCCCCCATGCCTACGATGAGACCACACACTTTGTCCCTTAAGCCAATTGAGGCAATGAGCTAAAATTCCTACTCAGCCCCCGAACAGGCGAACAGCAGAGGGAGGGAGCCACAGACGAAAGAGGCTGGGGGTGTTAGGTTTAGTGTGGGGTGCAGAAAAGCGGATGGTGTGCAGAAAGTCTCCTGACAAGGTGCATGAGTCACAGTCTGGTGATACATGCAAGTCAACAAGTTTGGGAGACCACATGCTATGTACAACAGGTTATATAAGTGTTGCACAATTGGTGAGTAATATCCTATTTATAGGTACAGGGTTTCTTCCTATAAATGTAGACACTTGTTGACTGGGCACTCACTCACTCTTCTTCTCACTTGCCACTTCACACTTGGGAGCTTCACTGGGCTACTGGACTACTTTGCCTCTGCAATGATGTAGCGAAACAGAATAATCTCTCCTGCGTAAGAGATGCCTGCATTGCTTGCCTTTTAATCCCATATATTTGGGTCCTACAATGACTAAACCCTTTAATCTTTATACAGCTGTTATCTCCTGTTTCCATCTGTGGTACTGGGGAGTCCCTTGCTGGGTAAGCTTGAACCCCCAATCAAACTCTCACAGAGGGCAGGGCAGCCAGCAGGACTAATATCATCCCTGTCACCCCACCCTCCAGGAGCCTTACTGGAGCGTGAAAAAATCACGCCATGGTCTGACTCAGATCCCCCCCCCCCCACGTGCAAAATTCTCCCTGCCCAATGCTGTGCATGGTCAGGGGAAGAGAATTCCAACTCCAGTTTCTACAAAGTATTCTCCACCTGAAAAAATGTGGGCGATGATTTCGGTGGCGGCGGCGGGGGTGTTTGCAGATTTTAGGGTGGCTGGTTCCTTTCTGTTACCTTACGAGGTGGTCGAGGGACAGACATGATGTCTAGGGGTGTTAATCCTACTTTTGGGGGTGTGTGCTTGCCTTTGCTTGTCCTTTCTCGGCGAACACCTCCCCCCCCCAGAAGGCCCGAATCCCTGCGCCACTCGATCATCAGCCTCACCTAGCAGCACGGGGTCCCATCGCATCATTTCCAGGCTGCCAGGAAGTGATGCAACGGGACTCCGCACTGCATTTTTGGAGTAAAAACCAGGGCAACCTACCTACGTAGCTTAAAACGGCCGTGATTTGCACATGCTGCAATTATGACTTTGGGCAGCAGAGGGAGTCACTCGCCTTGGATTGGTATGTGCCAATGTATCTTGAACTAAGGTGACCTTTTGCTTTAAATATACAAGATATCTTATCAACTGTACATGTGTGACAAACTGAAGTTTTAACACCTGCATCCTTTTCAAGTGTCTCATGCAAGCGGCACAATAATGTATGTCAGGGAATAGTGCTGTGTGAGCCCAAGACATCAAACAGAAGATTATAAATTGCTTCCTGGGGCATATTGATTGGGGGCTGGTAATAGTGCTTTGCGGGTGAATCCAAAGGTCCTGCATTTCATGAGTGTGCATATTTTATTTAGGGATGGATGAATCTTTTCATTTCACTTTCTCCTGCATTCAAATTTCCATCCTGAATATGAAGGAAATTGTCAATTTTGTTAAAGAAATGAAAGAATATCATTTCAGTTCAGCTTTGATAACAATTTACCAAAATTCACCAAGTTCTCCATCTTCAAGGACAAACAGAACGTGACATTTATTTACTTATTTAAAAGACAAACAAAAAGCAGAATGCATGAGAAAGTGAATCTGACAGGTTCAACCATCCCTATTTTAAACCCAGCCTTACATTTACAATTCCTTTTAAACCACTGTGTTCCTGATTCTGGGAGAAATCTATGGCAAGGTGGATCCATTTTTGGTCTCCAAAAGTACCTGTGTGATACAGTTTGATCTGGAGGAGTCTGGACCAAGGGTAGTGCATCATTGCTTCTCTCCATACATATAGAGCAGGGATCTCCAACCTTGGGTCCCCAGATGTTGCTGGCCTACAGCTCCCAGCATACCCAGCCAGCATGGCTAATGGCAAGGGATTCTGGGAGCTGTAGTCCAGCAACATCTGGGGACCCAGGGTTGGAGAGCCCTGATATAGAACTATCAGGGCTGGATGGCAAAAGGATGGCAGGTAACAGTTTATGAGACAGGTTAGGGAGGACAGGATACAGAAGAATCAGCAATTCCATTATGACATGGTTCCTTTCCCCGCCCACCCCCCATATGAAATCTACTTCTGTTTTCTTGCAGCTGCATACCGATACCCTACGACGTTATCCAAGTGAGTTGGTTATGTTTGGTGTTTTGTTTATTTGCCCTGTTGTTTTTCACCTTCCCTTTACTGCGCCTATTGGCATACGTTATTAATAAAGCTCAGTTTATTCTTCTTCTTTTAGCTGTCAGACCTTCGTGTTCAATTGAAATTGTGTCTAAAATCCAATTCACAGCAAATGCAAAGAACACAGCAGGAGGCTTTAAATTAACCCAAGCCTGTGTATTTCATTTCTTCAAAAGGAGGAGGAGGAGGAGGAGGAGAGGAGGAGGAGGAGGAGGAGGAGGAGGAGGAGGAGGAGGAGGAATATTAACTTGTCCAACTACCAACAGACTCTGCTGGTATCAGCATGATATGAACATTTGAAGAAACACCCATTGACCAAGTCTGCTTTAAAGGGAACTACAGCAGCCATACTTGAGGCATATTGGATCTGCCCCATTATAAAAAAGTAATTGTTTCCTCTCTGATGCTCCAATGATTACTTGCTTTGCTCTTTCTTTGAAACTGTGGTCCCAGAATAACATGTGCTGCAGTTATGACTTTGAACACGAGAGGGCACCATCCACCTAGTTATGCACTGGACCAAACCTTTTCTCAACTGTTCATGGGTTAAAGTAGGGGACTTGCTTCACCCATCCTGCAAGAAGGAACACACACGTTGCTCTAGCAGAAACTAGGTTCTGAACTATGCATAAGAGAAGAATCCAAGCAAAAGTTATGTTCGTGCAAAGGGTTGTTGTGCATTATGCTTGTGCAACCTGTTGTGCAACTGCTTGTGCAGCCACTTGCACAACTGGCCGGGCAAACATAATGAGCAACTGCTTGCACAATACAAAGATTCATCAGAGCTCTGCTAGCACTATTTGAGTTTGCAGAATGACACTGTTGGATAATGCCCCATATATTTCTTTCTTGTCTTTTCTTTTGTCAACTGTGCATATGCAACGGAGTGGATTTTAAACAGCTGCAGTCTTTCAAGTGTCTTATGCAAACAACTCAGAAAGAGGCACCAGGATGTAATGTCTGTAAACCTGAGGCAATGAGGCATTGAACAGAAAATTATAAACTACTCAGAATAGCTCAGGGAAATTATTTTTGTTTGGTTGATGGGGCAGCAAATCCCATGAGCTTGAGTGTGTAGATTTCTGTGGAGTGAAAAGAGTTTTTATTTGTTTGTCCATTTTGCTCTAGGCATGGGATCTCACCTGGTTTGGCTCTGAGTTGCTATTAAAAGTTTTATCTGTGATGATCAATCTGTGACCAACAGCTCACCTACCAGTGCAAGTCATCCCTTGATGCTGCAATTGTTTGGTGACGTTGAGTCAACCCCTAGAGATATTTCTTTATGTATTTATTTACAGCATTTTACACTGCTCTTCAGGCAATATATATATATATATATATATATATAGGCTCCCAGAGTGGTTCACAAGGATTAAGAATAAGACAGTTCCTGCCTGCAGGTTTACAATCTAAAAAGGCATGACACAAAAGGAAAAAGAATTGGAAGGGAGGAGGGGAAAAAAAGCAAAACTCAGACACCAGTTCTTAGTTTCAAAGTCCTTATAGGTGTTCTTTCTGGCAGGGAGGGGAGAAACAAGCTCATGGATGCTGTTCCTTCTTTGGCCGATGTTTGGGGGCTAGGTTGGTCTCCCCGCCTTTGTTGTGATGTCCTTCTTGGGAGCCAGGGGGTGCCGCTTCCCAGTGGCTCCTGGTTCTCTGGCAGATGGATGAGGCCAGAGTCTGCAGTCCCAGGAATCTCTCAGTTGTGTTCCTTCTTGCAGGATGGGTGAAGCAAGTTCCCTGCAGCTTCCCTTTCTCTGGCTGATGCGTGGGGCCTGGTTGGTCTCCCGCTTGCAGTGATGTTCTTCCTGGTAGGCAAATATGATGACACAGTGAGTAAGGCATGAATTGTAAAGCGGTGTCAGTGTCTTAATTTACAGATTAATCTCAGACTAATGAATGAGGAGGGTGCACATTTGCATAAAAGAACTGTTGGCATTTAAAATGAGAGCAGCAAGAGCGATCAAAGCATACTCTGCCTTAGGAAAGTAAATTCACTTGGATTTTTCCACCATGGTTTGGACTTTGGCTCTTCTGCTTCTCACTTCCTTCTCAGGTGAAGGAAAAATACCTCTGTCCCGTCCCTCTTTCTATCCCCCACACCAATACTTCCATTTACTTTGTACTATCCACATTTTTCCCCCTGTACAATGAATGAATGGCATTCATAGTTGATTCAAAACAAAAACAAACAATGCATTTTCTTTTTTCCCTTCCAGGGTCCCTCTCTCAGATCACCCTGACTCAGCCAACGTCAGTCTCAGCATCCCTAGCAGAAGCAATTAGACTCTCCTGCGCTCTTGTCAGTAGCTCCACATTTGGAAGTTTTTCCTGGTTGCAGCAAAAAGAAGGAAAGGGCCCCAGATTCCTCCTGGGCTATACCACGACCTCCGGCAACACCGATTTTGGTTCTGAGGCCTCCGGTCATTTCTCTGCTTCCACTGACGACTCTCAAAAAGTTGCTTACTTAAGCATCGCCAATGTGCAGGCAAAGGATGAGGGTGGCTATTATTGTGTCATAGGGATCGGCGGGGGTGCTAGACACTGTGATACAGCGAGCTAAAGAACTGGAACGAAAACCAGCCTCTCTGAACTGAAGCCCCTCAAGCTGAATTATTTCACAGCTGGGCAAAGTGACTATGCGACATGAAATAGATTGGGCTTCATTGAGATCTGCAATGGACTGAAGCGAGTTCACACATTTCTAAGAATCTGACCCAAGGATTCTGCAATGAACCAGTTTTTCCCAAGTTGCATGGATTCTGTGGATTTGCAGACATTTAAAAATATATATGTAATTTTACACAAATTTAGTTGTAGAAAATTATGTAAAATAGACCAAAAATGTATATTTCCCCCATTGGCTAAACTGTAAAAAAATACGCATTTTTCAGGGATTTGATTATTTTGGGTGGATTTGCACATTTTTGGGATTGTGAATTTATGCAACTCCAAATTTGCACAATTTGCACAAATGCGCATGAACGCATTTTCGCAAAATCCAATTCCACACACATTCAAAGTATTCAACATTTTAGCGTACCTTCATAATTTTAACTGAAGCCCACAACTATCTAATCAGTAATTATCTGAGCATTCTTGGATATGTGTGGAGTAGATAATCCTAAACTTAGAGGAATTTGTTGTTGTTCTTATTAATATTATTAAATAGAGCATGCACTTCAATGCATTAGGCAAATAAATTACATTAAACATTAGCATAAAACAAATGATTACAACAATTTTATATTGTAATACATGATAACTAACTTAAAGCCTACAATTGTACTCAACAAAGGGAAAGGATCACAGGACAGAAATCTATAAAGAGTGTTCAGTCCCGGGGCAGTCATATAGGAGATGTCCCAAGGCACAATTTCTAATTATTCTAGAACAGAGCCTGGATTTCAAGTCAGGGCAGATGGGGTGGTCACCATGGCCAAACAGAGATAGTGAAAGTGATGAAGGACAACAATCACCTCAGACAGCAGCTACACATTTGTAAGTGCAAAGCCATATCCCTTCTTCAAAATCTGCAGGTGGACCACAGTGGGTATATAGGTGTCCAAGATCTTTGCAACATCATTCTGTTTAGTGTCCAAATGTATGCAAGAGCGCATCCCCTTAACAAGTGGGGTGTTGTAGAAGGAGGTGAAATGATCAGATAGATACTGCAGGGGGTTGGGGAAGGAAGCAAGGTGCTGAGGTAATGGACAAAGAATGTTGGCAGTTGATGTGGAGGGATGGAGAAAGAAGCAAGAACTGGAGTGACAGAGACATGACTGACGGAGAGGAAAGCTAAAAGAAAAGAAAAAAAAAGGTCTTCATGCGATAAAGAAGAAAGCAGTGGAAGAAGACCTGAAACAGAAGATTGAGAGTGAAAGATCTGAGAGAGGATTCATAGATTCATAGATTATAGAGTTGGAAGGGGCCTACAAGGGCAGGCTGTCAAGTCCAACCCCCTGCTCAATGCAGAAAACTAGAGGAGGGGTCTCCCATCCAAGTAACAACCAGGCCTGACCCTGCTTAGCTTTCCACACTCAGACAAGCTGAGCCAGCGTGAGCCACAGAAGAAGCAGTTACTATTAACAGAAGGAGCATCTGTTCCTGAAAGAGCCAAAGATCTGTGCTGTGTGTCCGGCCTGACTGAAGCTGTAGGGATGCCTTTAGGGGTTTGTGTTTTCTGAAGGGGCACCTCACCTCAGGAGGTTGAGGGAAGGAGAGACAGAACTGCAACAGACTCACTGTGATAATACCGTTACAGTTTGTTGAAACTGTATGTATTTAAATGCTGGAATCATGGTTACATCTATTGACTTCCCCTTCTTTATTATCTGAATTCTGTACTTACCCTTCCCTTTATTTTATTAATTTGTGTTAATTGGGCTCTGTTGTTTAATCTAGAAATCACATGATTTCTAGGAACCTGGGGTCTGCTGCAAATATCTGTCCCAGACTTTGCACACTCTAAGTCTTCATACCTTCTAAAATCAAAACCTTCTTCTCTATAACTTCCAAGTTTAACATCTCTGTTATCCTTAAACACATATTAAATTAGCCAAGGGCTTCCTGAAATCAGACCAACAGCCCCAAGGTCACACCCCCTAAAGGATGGACACAAACTGTTTCTAATAGTTATAGAGATGGTGAAGTACTGAGGATTCTATAGCACTAGCCTTGTAGCCAATGAGGAAGAGGTGCATTTGCATGAAAGGTGTCATCTTGAGCTCTGGGCATTTATTATGTGAGAGAATGCAAGAGGAGCAATGAAGACATCTTCTTCATCTCAAGAACCCGGATCCTGCACCATGGGATGGCCTTTGCTTCTTGTTACACTGTTCACTCGCTGTGCAGGTGATGGCCATGTCTTATTGCTTCTCTAGCTATTGTCATTCACTTTATGTTGCGTGGTGCTTTGTAGTTTGTAGCCAACTTCTTACTATCTGTTTTGTTAATTTTAAAAAGAATAATAATTCAGAAACATGCTCCCCCCCCCACCCAATCTTCAGGTAGGGATGGATGAATCTGTCAATTTTGGCTTCTCTCAGTTTCTCATATTTTCCAATCTTAAATTCAGTACATCTCACAGACTTTGAGAAATTATTACATAGTTTGTGCACAAATGAATACATTTTTGCCAAATACACACAATTTGCAAGCATATTTCCCAAAGAAGAAGTAGAAATGTTTTTAACATTATTTTCTTTAATATACAGAGATTTGTACACATTTTTTTTTTAATTGGAGAACTCCACTGAAAAATACGGAGAAGCACAAATTTCTAAGGTTAACTGAGTTTTGATTTGCATAGTGGTTTGAGAGTAGCTTTTATTTAGCTTTGCATTAAAATATGAATTGAATGACTTTCTTCCCCATCCTTCTCTTCAGGGTCCTTTGCGCAGTTCACCCTGACTCAGCCAGCTTCAGCTTCAGCATCGCCAGGAGACACAGCTCGACTCTCCTGTAGTATTGATCCCTTCTCACATTTGGAGGTTTCAACTGGTATCAGAAAATGGAATGGAAGAGCCCAAGGTTCCTGCTGAACTATGATGTGAGCTCTGGCAAGACTGAATTTGGTCCTGAGGCCTCCGGTCATTTCTCTGCTTCCGTAGATGCCTCGAGAAAAGTGGCTTACCTAACCATCACCAATGTGCAGGCAAAGGATGAGGCTACCTATTACTGTCAGGCAGGATATCAGGGCAAGAAACACAGTGATAAAACCAGAAGGGGAAGCTGCCCTAGAACAACGTACTTGCTTCTCATTCTGTTGACTGCCAGAGTTTTTCCTCTGTATCACTGTGTCACAGTCTCACCATGAATAAATAAATTTATTTATTTATCATTTCCAATCAAACCTGTGCTTTGTTTTGTTTTTCCTCCTTAGGAATTTTTATTTCCCAGCATTCCAAACTGCCACACTTGATACTGTTTTAACAAAACAGCTACCAATGAAGGCAAAAGCCATAAACTTCAGCTCTACATATATATTTTTTAAAATTACTCTACTGTTAGTCTATCTATCACATATAAGAAGATTTATATACCACTCTACATCCAAAAGGATTCTGGAGCAGTGAAAGCTTAAAAAAAAAAAAAGAAACAGAAACAAAATTCAGAATTAAAATATTTAAAATATTTCTCTTATAATTCTGTTAAAATATTTACTTTAAACTATTTAAAATAAAAGTATTGAAATATTCAAAATCAGTTTATAACAATAAAATCATAGGTCATCTCAGTCAGGGAGGCTGATTTTTAAATGAAAATGTCTTCAGCGCTCTTTCTTTCCCACCTGCTATAAAAACCAAGATTCCCAAGCTGGGTAGCAACAACATTAAAACACCAAACAGTTATCAGAGATATTCTCAGAAACCCAATGATCAGCAGCAAAGCCAGGGCTTTTTTTCTGGTGGAACTCACCGGAACTGAGTTCCAGCACCTTTTCTTCTATTAATTGCATTACAATTTAATCGCCATCTACTCCCGAGGAAATGTAATCCAAGAGTTCCGGTACCTTTTTCTCCAGAAAAAAAGCACTGAGCAAAGCTAACCATTCATAAACGTCTGGGTGAAGAAGAAGCCTGGCACCAAAATGATAGTAAAAGTGGTGCCAGGTACACCTCTTGTGGGAGGGCATTCCAAAGTTGGGGTGCCACCACAGAAGACCGTATCCCATGTCACCTCACCACTCAATATACTTCCTTCAGTGGTGGGAGAATGGGCATAAGTCACAGGAGGGTAGGTTTCAGTTGAACATTATAAGAAGAGTAGTTTGACCATTGAACTGATTACTGGGTAGGGGTGTGTACTTTCTCTTTCTGGAGTTCTTTGAGCAGGGGCCGGGAAGCCATCTATCGGGGATGCTCCGGCTCTGGATTTCCTGCATGGATCAGGTGTTTGGACTGTATGGACTCACTTAGACTACTGTAATGAGCTCTACGTGGGGTTACCCTGGAAGACGGTTTGGAAGTTACAGCTGGTACAGAACGCAGAGGCTCGCCTGGTTAAAGGAAGCTGCCAGCGTGATCACATCACTCCAGTGCTTAAGGACTGGAGCTGCACTGGTTACCAGTTGCTTGCCGAGCCGAATTCAAGGTGTTGGTTTTGACCTTTAAAACCCTATATGGCTCCGGTCCAGATTATCTCAAGCAGCGTCTCCTGCAACCAACATCAAGTAGGCCACTCAACAAGATCTGCCATGGACGGCCTTCTCCTTGTTCCATCAGCCAGCTGCCAGAGCAGCTAGACTGGTGGGGACTAGGAAGAGGGCCTTTTCTGTGGCGGCCCCCAAGTTATGGAACTCCCTCCCCAGTGACCTCTGCCATGCCCCCTCCGTGATGAGCTTCCGCTGTGCATTAAAAACATGGTTTTTCAGGCGGTAATATGCAGTGGATTAGGATTTTAAAGCTGTAATGGTATTTTATATTTTGTTTTATTGTATTTTTTATATATATTGTACATCACCCAGTGGCCAGGTCACTGGACAGATGGGCAATTCAGAAATGTAATAAATAAATAAAATATGGCCTTCAAGGACCCCTCCAACTCTGTGATATTATAATTCTGTTATACCTTTAATCCAGGAGGGCAGGACCTCAGGCCTGGGGAACAAAGGTGGTCTTCTCGGGGTCCCCAATATAGCCCCCCCAGGAGACCCCCCCAAAGGTCATGCCCCCTTCCCTGGCCCCACCCCTTTCTCCCAGCAACCAATAAACTGGCTTTGTGCAATTCTTTCCCCCCATTCTAAAATGTTGAAATGCCTCTCCTAAGGCTTAGTTACTGACAGTAAAGGTTTTAAGCTAAAATACAGTAATACCTTGGATTGCAAGTAACTTGGTTTGAGAGCGTTTTGCAAGACAAGCAAATTTTTAAATATTTATTTAATTTTCTTTTCTTGATATACAAGCGACGTCTTGCAAGACAAGTACTGTAGTACGGCTTAAATTAAAAATCTCTGTACAAATTTTTTTTGGGGGGGATTTCGTTTTGATATAAGAGTGTTTTGGATTACAAGCACGTTTCTGGAACAAATTATGCTCTCAATCCAAGGCATGACTGTATGCTGGTATTGTGTACATTTGGATATTTGGATATTTTTGATCTGGTTCCCTTTGCTTCAGACCTGCGCACCACGGCAATGTGGCCAGTGAGAGCTTTTCTGAAATGGAATGCAGCCCTCAGCCTGAAAGAGGTTCTGCACCCTTGCTTGAATCAGACCAAGCTTGCATACGGACCTATCCCACTGCCGACAGACATGGTTCAAATCACTGTAGTCTGGATATTTGAAGAATCCTCTCTTGAACAAAGGAGGGGGAAAGAAAAGGCTTCCTTTTCAAATATCAGGTTTGAATGGGCTTAACAGGGTTTCTTGATAGGGTCATATAGAGATTTCATGGTTGTATATGCACCTGTCAAAAGAACCCAGCTTAGCCCCTCTGTCAAAAAAACTTCAGTGTGCAAGTGATGTCCTAATTACCAATCCTGGTACCAAGCAACATCTGGGAGATCTTCAAAATATCTAGTTTATATAGCAGTCCAAACACAGGCCCTGGAAACTTCATCCAGTTCTCCTCTTCCAAGGAGAGCTCCCGAAATTCCTGGTATTTATTTAACCATCTGCAATTTCCAGGCAGAAGATATGGAGTATTAATGCCCCCCACCCTGTAAAACCATGAAGCCCAGGGTCTAATGTTTCAGGGTCTGGCTGCTGAAGACTAGTGCTTATATCTCCTCTTTCCATATTTAAGCATCAACCTGGACAGAGCTGTGGAGTTTGTTTGTTTTTCTGAGTAACGGGAAGCTTAGGGGTAGGACAGACACCTTGCATGAGAAGGTTTCAAATGCTCCCATCTCCAGATAAGGTTGGGAGGAAAAGAGTCTTGTCTTAAACCATGGAGAGCTGCTGCCAATCAGTGCTGACAATACTGAGCTGGATAGACCGATGATCTGACTTGGTATACGGCAGCTTCCTACATACCTCAGCATTCATTTAGTCTTCTAGGGTATCAAATGAGGGCATTGCTCCCATATATGGAGCAATAGTGACCAGAAAACCATTACAAGCAATAAACATGCCATTTGGTTTCAAACTGCCAATGGGTTGCAGTAAGTTCTATCATTCAATTGCATTGCATTGCACTTCTTTCTTTAGAACCCATTTCTTCCATATCAAGTCACTCCCTTTTCATTAGTGCTGAAGACTCGTGGCCCTGAAAGTGGCTTTTAAGATGGTGGTGCTATTTAACAAACTGATTGGCTTTCCATCCAGAAGGGCACCGCCCTAGGTAGCTATGTGGACCAATGAGAGGAGAGAAGATGACCATAGGCAGCGATACCTGCAAGTTGTTGAATTAAGGAAGCTGGTATCAAAGGGGCAAGCGACCCAAGGCCTTTTGAGTGCAACAGGGTCTGTGTCTCCCAGAAGCCTGAGACCTTCTCATCATCATGACTGGAGCACTCCTCATTCTCCTGCTGGGCACATGGTGCACAGGTGGGTGCAGGAAGAAGTGCTCCCTCTGAGCCACTCCGTTGAACAGGCAGCCCGGCCACACTAACCGATTGTGCTATTCTTCCCCCAGTTTCCAGTTCCCAAACTGTGCTGACTCAGGAGGCTTCCATGTCAGCAGCTATTGGACAGACCATTAAACTCTCCTGTTCTATGAGCAGCGGACAAGTGACATCCTATGAACAAACCTGGTACCAACAAAAGCCTGGCAGCCCTCCAAAATATCTAGTTTTTTACTATAGCAGCCCAGGCACAGGCTCTGGCGACCTCAGCCGGTTCTCCTCTTCCAAGGAGAGCTCCCGAAATACCTGGTATCTAACCATCAGCAATGTGCGGGCAGAAGATGAGGCTGTCTATTACTGTGGTGTGTGGTATTATCCTAGCAGCGTGTTCCACAGTGATGCAGCCCTAAGGGGAACTGAGACAAAAACAGTGCTGATCAGCTGCACTTTCTTTAAACCTCCTCGGTGTATAGTTGCACTGGCTGCAGACTGGCAAGGATGACCAGCAGTGGCCCAGTACTTTCAGTACAATTTCGGTCAGTACAGGTGGGACTGGAGCCCCAGGAGAACCATTACAATGTCTCCATTTGTGACATTGGGCCTGTGGCGACATCTGACCCCTGTCCCACTGACCCGCAGAACAGTCCCATTGGCACTATCTGCTTGTGCTGCGGGTGCAGCTCCGACTTCCTGCCCCTTTCCTCCTTCGTAGTGAACTCTGAAACCAATTGTTACCACCCAAGTTGCTAAATTCCTTTTAGCTGCCATGCAAAGGAGGGCTTTTCTATTGGGTAATAATTGAGAGCTGTTCCTTCTCTATTCTTCTGTATGCTTTGCAAATGTTGTGGCTGGTTTTTATTTTATTTGGGTCATATGACCGTAATAAATCAAATCAATCAATCAAACTCTATCGCCCCCTTCAGGAGCCGCTTCAGACTTTGTGGAAATCATGTAAGCAGAGGGCATGGGGCGCTCTGGGCTGTCCATGCCCCAAACATCGACACCCCTGCCCCACTCCACACATGTGCTTTGTGCATTCAGTGCCAAGAATCTGATGGGAGATTCTACCTGATTCATCTGAATGCTCATTGAAGTCCCAAAGAGTTGCTGCTTTAAATCTGTGTAGCAGTTGCATCTTCTGTTCTGTTCTGTCCTGTTCTTCTTTTCTTTATAGAGTAGGAGGAGGCTTTAAAATTCCACTGCATTATATGGCTGATCAGGATGGGACGGGCATGTCTACAATATCTATTTGAAATAAAGATTCATTGACTTTAATGCATCACTAGTTTGCAGTAGATTTTAGCACGATTTCCCACACACTCATGTTAGAAGGTCAGATGAGGACCACGGGCACATGGATTCCAGCACTGAAGTTCACTGGGTAACCTTGATCTCAGCCTAGCCTACCCCATAGGGTTGAAAACCAGGGAAGACCATGTGCAGTAGAGATAAGGAGCCTTATTTTTCTGGGTTTGGAGCAATATTTCCTTGGGTAATGTAGAGATGTATGAACATTTCATGTGCATTCATTTTTACTTCAATTTCCCCCCTTTCTCAACCCCAACTGTGAACGGCAGCAGAATTTTCTGAAAAGAACGCAGAAGCTCCTGAACTTGCATTTGCAGTTAAAAAGAGTACATTTAAAATAAAAGGCACATTTTAATAAATAATGCACATTTTTTCTGCTTTAGTCTAGGGGGGAAATTCTGCATTTCGGGGGGCACCTTTAAACATGTGGATTGAAACACACATAATTTTGTTTTGAGAGGGGGGGAAATGTGCATTCAGGAAGAGGAACGAGGTGAACTGAGGTCAGAGGTGAACGTCAGAGGATCTCAACGACCTGGAATTTTGCTGTTTCTCCCATCCCATCCTTATCAGGTAACCTGGAGGGGCTGTATTCCAGTAGTGGGAGGAGCCAGCAGCAAAGTGGGTGGGGAAATTATTTGAATATATGGCTGGGTCACACCACCTCTTAAAAGAGAAGTGGAGGGTTAGAACCAGAAACCTCTTCCTCTCAGGAAGGAGAGAGCACCTGATTCCCATCATGCTGCAGGCCTCTCACCTTCTCACACTCCTCACTTATTGCTCAGGTACTACTAGTACAAAAGGGAAACATCTTTGTCTTGGTCCTTGGACAAGCGGAAACTTCCTTTATCCTGAGAGATTTCCTTCTTTTTGCAGGTTCCCTTGCCCAGTTTGTGGTGACTCAGCCCCCATCAGTGTCCGTGTCTCCGGAACAAAATGCCCGAATTGCTTGTTCAGGGACCCACATTGTAAGTGCCCGTCAGCAGTGGTACCAGCAGAAACCTGGCCAGGACCCTGTCCTCATTATATACGGTGGAAGTACCAGGCCGACAGGGATCTCAGACAGGTACTCTGGCTCTGTGTCTGGCAACACAGCCACGTTAACCATCGCCAGGGCCCAAGCCCAGGACGAGGCAGATTATCACTGCCTGTTGTGGGACAGCACACAGCACTGGCCACGGTGACACCGACAGAGGGGGAAGTGAGACAGAAACCTCCAGCTACGAAAGGCAAATGCTGCTACATTGTGTGTGCTGATATTTGCGGACGTTCCTGTGTAGGTGAATTTGTGTGAAGAGGGGCTGATTCCCAGGGCTGTCATCAAGGGTAGGTATATTTGGGCACCTGCCGTGGACCCACACACCCCAGTAGAGTCCCACTGACAAGGGCCCCCTGGATCTGCTTCTCTTCTTCATCATTGCCAGCCGCTTGTTCACCTGCCTCTCTTGCTATGGCCCAGGCAACGGTGGTGGTCAGAAGGAGGAGGAGCGGATGCCAATGGTTATCTGCTCATTGGCTCTTTGCATATCCAAGCAAGCAAGTAGTAGGAATGGTGAGAAAAAAGGATGAGGAGCAATAGGAGTTGGTGACAATGGTGGTGAGAATGTAAACTCACTGAGGGAGGGGGTTCCTTGAGGGTATCTTACCCAAGGGCCCGCCAAAACCTGGAGCTAGCAATGATGACTCCATTTTGCAAGGAAACTTTTCCATGTTTTGCCTACTTTTATTCTTTTTTGTTTTTGTTTTTTGGTTACTCTTGTTCTGTTGATTCATGATAGAAGGTGTGTGCGGAGGATTTATTACAGAGGTGGATTAAACATGCATTGTGTAGGAGTCCAATGACTAACGAATACAGGCACAAGGCCTCCACCACAGTGATCCACGTAAGCTCTACATGCCCCAGAAGGAACTGCTAGGGAAGCTTTTGGAATTGCATCTTTCAGAGTTCCAACACAAACTGACCATATCCGCAGCTCCTGGTCTGACTGACAGATCAGAACGTTGCAATGCATTTCAGTTTTCTGAATGGTGCAAAACAGATCTCCACTCAAAAAAAGGGGAAAAAGCGGGGGGGGGGGGGACATGTGCCAAAATCCATTTCTACTGTATATTTGGAGAAAAAGATGTTCAGAGATGCATATTTTGAGGGAAAATAGGCTAAAATACATGTTTGATTGCAAATGTTCATGGGGTAATTATTATTCTCTTTTAAGTTGCAGATTAATCCAGGCATGGGATGGACTGGATTTGTGAGTGAACATCAGCAAAAGTGACATTGACTTGAAACAAAATGATTTGTGCATCCCTGCCAAGTGTCCCAAAGTGGGTTTTTCTCCCTTTCAGTATCTGAAATCATCAGCAGGGGTTGTTTCCTAAAATGATTTTTGCCAATACCCAGTCCTGATGAGGACTCATCATCATACCTCCTAGCCTGGAAAGCCAGATGATTAAAACCATCACCTGTTTCTGTATTTTGCAACATAGTGGCAAGAGAAATACTGGGGAAGACTCTTTGTATGCTCAGAGGCACTTATTCCTTCACTTTTGCTCTGAGTGTGAACTCTGGCACTGGAAATCAGTTTCATGTGTGTGCATGTTTGATTAGTGATTGTAAGGTAAAAACATGTAAATTCTGGAAAAAAAGATGCAAATATCCCCAGAATGACTTTCAGGTCTGAAAGCCCCTGCGAAGTGCTTCTGACTGAAAAGCTGGTATTACAATATCAGTATCCTACATGATGGAAATATTCTCCATGGAAAGTTTGAAAATATATAACTAAGTCTCAAACTTACTGTAGTGGAGAAATTAGCTCCACCTAACGAGCTACAAAGAGAGAACCTTGTTATTGATACTGAAAAATGTAATGGAAAGCTTGTGGGTGTGAGAAGAATAATGTAAGAAGAAACAGTGACTCAGAGTCAGACTCAGTCTATATTCCTACATGACGTGACCATGTGGGGGAGCTCTTTAGCTACTATCATAGTTAATCCTTTCATAAAATTAACTGTTAAACAACATTGACTCTGAATAAGATTGCAAGGAGAGCAGGGGGGGCTGGTGACTCCTATTTCGATGGGACTCCTTTTCCATTGCAGGTTTTTCAGGTTTTATTTGGAGCTTCACAGGAGCCATCCATGGTGCTCCATGGTGGCAAACCTATCTTGGGGGTGGAGTTCAGCACCATGGATAGCTCCTATGACGCTCCAAATAAGATCTGCAAAACCTGTAATGGAAAAGGAGCCCCACCCAAATAGGAGTCACCAGCATCCCCTGAAAGAGAGTTTTCAGTTGTTATGAAATACTTAAGAACTGTTGGGTCCACTTGATCTTGGAGGCTCTGGGCATATTCACACTAGAAGCTTCAAGGTGCAATCCTATGCATGTTTAGACAGAAAAAAGTCCTACAGCTCCTAGCACTCCCCAGCCAGCATGACTAGTTGGGGAATGCTTGCAGCTGTAGAAACGTGTTTGTTTGTTTGTTTTTTGGTCTGAACATGCATGGCATTGTGCCCTCGGGGATGCTGATGATGACGATCATGATGATCATGTTCATAATGATTTTGCTGGAGTTGCTTTTGTGGTTTAGCCACATGTTCCTTGTCTGATCATTTTGGGTCATTTCAAGGTCACGCCTAGAAATGGCAAGCAAGGCCCTGTACATTCTTTCCATAAGAACCTAAGACGAGTTCTGCCGAAGACCAAAGGCCTATCTAGTCCAGCGTTCTGTTTCCACAGTGGAGAGCAAGGTGCCCTTTGGAGTCCCACAAGAAGGACATGAGCGCTAAAGCGATCTCCCAGTCATGTTCCCCAGAAACAGGTATACAGAGGCATTTCCGCCTCCGATACTGGAGGTAATATATAGCCATCGTGACTAGTAGCTATTGATAGCCTTCTCCTCCATGTATTTTCCCTCCCCACAACCAACCATACAGCCATAGGAAGGTGGGTTAAACCGAGTGAGGCTATTGTCCATCTATCTCAGTATCAACTACATTGTCTAACAGTGGCTCTTCAGAGTTTCAGGTAGGCGTTTTTCCTGCCTCCTTAGCTGGAGGTGCCTGGGATCAAACCTGGGATTCTCCTCATGTAATGAATGTGCTCTTCTACTGAGCTATGGTAGCATTGATTGGCAACCAATAGTTTATATATATATATATATATATATATATACATACACATGTGTGTGTGTGTGTGTGTGTGTATTTATATGTAAGGTGTGCCATCTAGATCTTTTGCCATATGGAGAAATTGGGCTGTGTGAACCAATCCCCTGACATAGATGGAGATGGACCTTCCCCCGAGCACGCGCAGCTGTGTGCGGGGAGAAATTTTGCGGACGTGGGGGGAAGAGAGTCGAGGCTTACCTGTTGACGCAGGTGATTCGTCTACAAGGGGTGGGGCTACTGGAGCCAATATTAGGCCTGGCAGCCCCAACCCACACCTTCCTGCCACAAGAAGCTACTAGCAAGTACAAGGAGTCAACAAATATGCCTACCCACCATATTTGCCACCCCATTCACAGGAGGTGAATTGGAGGTGGTCATTTTAGTTCTGTTTGATTTAGGTCATGATGTGACACCCCCACACCCCCATGTCTCCTGAAATGGTTTGGGGTAGAGGGGAAGGGTTTTACAATTTTGGACTACACAGGGGACTTCCCTTCTTCCCCTCCCCCTAAATTTTTCTTCTTTTTCTTTTAATTTGTTTCAACGTTTACAACTTTTTAAAGCCACAAAACGTTCCAGAGGTGAGGGATGGATGGGTGAATGTCAGATTTGCTTTCTCCCACATTCAGTCAAACAAACAAACAAAAACACCCACCCTCAAGTTATTTCTCTGCTTAATGTGAAGAACTTTGTGTATCTTGGTAAATTCTTATCGAAAACAAAAGGCAACAACATTCTCACCCATCTGCACTGGCCAAATCCAATGGCTACAGATATATCCTGCGTGGAGAGGACTGTGTGATGTGCTTGCCTACCATATAGCTGTTAAAGATGAGGAGCATGCCATAAAGAAAGGGAGGAAAAAAATCAAATCTGGCAACCCGACTTAAAGCACTCACATGGTACAATACACATGGTTTCAAACCTAGAATTTAAGAGCTCAGCACTCAGAGCCAAATTCAATATGTACAACTATTTCCAGCACGGAGGGGGCTGTGTGTTGTACTTGCCTGCTACATAGCTGCTTTCTTCGCAACTGGGACAACGACAACAAATTTATTTTTTTATTTATTATATTTATACCCCACCTTTTTTTCCTGCAAGGAACCCAAGGCGGCTTACATAATCCTCCTCCTCCTCTTCACTTTATCCCCACAACAACCCTGTGAGGTAGGTTAGGCTGAGAGTCCGTGACTGGCCCAAAGTCACCCAGTGAGTTTCATGGCCAAGCGGGTGTTTCATGGTCGACCTGGTGTTGCTTGAATAAGGCCTGTCACAGACTGAGCTACTCCATTCCTACCATTCATATTGACATGATAGAGGTTCTGCAGAGCACTAAAAACCACACCCAGCTATTGCTTTGCACCCTTCATGGGTGTGGGTAGATGAAGACGAGGGCACACTAGGGTGTTTTGAAGGGAAATAATTTGAATGTGGGGCTGGGTCTTGTTTTCTACAAGGTATAAGAGAGGAGAGGAGGGACTCTGAACCAGAAAACCCTGTGTGGCTAGGAAGGAGAGCTCCTCTGGATTCCCATCATGCTCTGGGCCACCCTCTTTTTCTCCCTTCTCAATGTTCGCTCAGGTAATGCAGAGGAATATATCTTTCCTGGAGCATTTTAACAAGTAGGAGGTTCCAACTTGGGGTCAGCATATCTTAAAGACTGCCTCCTCCAAAATGATGTTCTTCTCTGTATCCCCCGCCACCAAGAGAGGTTAGGTTGGTGGGACCATGGGTTAGGGACCTTTCTGTGGCAGTACCCCTTCCCTTCTGGGGTACTCTCTCCCAAAGAAAGTTAGACTAGATGTTTCTTTGTGCAGTTTTAAATAGGCTGTTAAAATATGGCTCTTTAGTGTTATAAGGGCACAAATCCTGTGCAGGTTTAGACAGAAAAGTGTTCTACAACTCCCAGCATTCTCTCCTGCTTTTAATTCTTTTTAATTAATATTTTGAAAGTTTTCAAATTGTTTTAAACTTTTTAAATTGCTTTAAGTTCTAATTGTAAGTCACTACGGAGGCCCTATTTGACTTAAAAGGAGACTCATACATTTATAAATAAAATAAATGAAAATTCCTTTATCGTGAGAGCTTTCCTTCTTTTTCAAGGTTCCTCTGTGCTGGTGACACAGTCCCCATCACTTTCGGTGTCTCTGGGACAAAATGCCCAAATCACTTGTTCAGGGAAGGACATGGCAAGTGCCCATCAGCAGTGGTACCAGCAGGAACCTGGCAAGGACCCGGTCCTCATCATATACGGTGGACGTAACAGACCCACGGGGATCTCAGAGAGGTATTCTGGCTCCATCTCTGGCAAAACAGCCACGTTGACCATCGCCAGGGCCCAAGCACAGGATGAGGCTGATTATCACTGCCTGCTGTGGTGGGACAGTACGCAGCACTGGCCACAGTGACACAGTCAGAGGGGGAAGTGAGACAAAAACCTCCTGCTGTGAAAGAGAAATGCTAACACATTATGCACAAGGCATTTCACTGGAGGTGAACATGCCATGGCAGATGGTGGCTTCTTGTATGTTTCTCAACATTTTCTCTATTTCCCATGTTCAGTTGTTTGTGAGTGCTGTTGCTTATATAACCAAAACAGCATCATCCATACATAGCAGGTTTAAGGAAACCCAAAAACTTCGGGAAGAAGGAAAAAATCAAATTAGGACTGAGGATGCTCTGTGACTACACAGCACTGACTGACTGTTGTGGGGGGAAGGAAAAACAAGGGCGTAGCTAGGCCACAATATCTTTGAGAGAGTCTGTGAACACCACATGAGTCAACCTGTGAAATGCCCATGGCTTCTTGTTACCAATGTCCCTACTTTTTTTGAAAAACCTAATGTTCTCTGTTTTGCGGGTCATTTTGTCACCCCAGACAAAACTGCCTTGGGCGAGGCAAACGTTCCATATGAAAGGCCTTTGCTTGATTGAACGTTCCCCCCCAAGGGATTAGAATCAGAATAACTATGGATTTCAGGTTTCAGCTAGTAAAGGTGACTTGAGAGTTAATCTTTCCTACATCAATGTAAATCAGTGAAATCAGCATAACAAGGCTTTCACCTTCTAACCTGCAATCAGCATAACAAGACCTGAGGACTATAAACTTCAAATCAGCATAACAATGCTTTCCCTCAATGGATTTCAGGTTGGTTTTTTGGGGGGGGATTGGGTTTTTTGAAGGAGGGATTTGCTCCTCTACCTGGCAATCAAAACAGAGTAAGATGACCTGTAGTTAACCTCATTTGTGCCCCAAATATATTTACATTGTTTGTGGTCTCACAAGCACCCCAAATGTCCTATTCTTATGCAGATTTTTGGGACATTTTATGGTCCAGGCATTTTTTGTTTATAGAAATAAAATTTTAATAGGCATGTGGATGAAATTTGGGGACATTTTTTACTACCCTGCAGCTGACCATGTCCTAGCAGGACTAAATTGTAGGTCTACTTATGTGTAAATTACACAACACATGTGAGCCTGGAATGAGAAAAGCACCCTATGATGCTTGGTGAAGGTTTTTTTTTTTAAATGCACACACGAATGTGACAACACACAGCACACTTTCACATTCTTACTACTTCTTTACCAGTTTCCTAAAGACAGCTTTAGGATTGGGGGAGCAAAGATTATTGCTTCATGTATACCAATGTTTGCTGCAATGGATGTCAGATGCACACACGCAAGCATTAATTTGTTGTGAACCGCCCAGAGAGCTTCGGCTGTGGGGCGGTATAGAAATGAAATTTTAAAAATAATAATTTTCAAATGTTTATATGCACACATGCCTGAACCACAATCTGGCAAGGTTTTCAAGGCAATATCAAATGGGTGTTTAAAATGCACATATGCCAACCACCCCGCTATAAGAAAAGTTGATGTAACCCTGGCCTGCCTCCAATACTTTTGTTGTTGTTGTTGTTGTTGTTGTTGTTGTTGCTGCTGCTGCTGTTGCTGCTGCTGTTGCTGTTGCTGTTGCTGTTGCTGTTATTATTATTTCCATTTCTATATCGCCCAATAGCCAAAGCTCTCTGGGTGGTTTACAACAATTATAAAATCATACAATTATACAATAGAATTTACTTATTTATTTATTACATTTATACCCCGCCTTTTTTCCTGCAAGAAACTCAAGGCGGCTTACATAATCCTCCTCCTCCTCCTCTCCATTTTATCCTCACAACAACCCTGTGAGGTAGGTTAGGCTGAGAGGCAGTGACTGGCTCAAAGTCGCCCAGTGAGTTTCATGGCCGAGCGGGGACTAGAACCCAGATCTCCTGAGTCCCATAAAAAAAATACAGTTTTACAGTAAAATACAGTATTAAAAAATAAAATGAATACAAGCAATAAAAACATCGAAAAACTTACACAAACATTTTAAAAACACTTTTAAATTACCTGTATCACCTGTATAGCTGCCCTAAAGGCGGGCCGAATTTGGCATGTCACCATACACAGAATTAGCAATTACATGAACTTTAAAATAAATAAATAAATAAATAAATAAATAAAATAACTGGTGCAGGGAGGCTGATCTGGGATAGGACCCTGGTGTGGGAGAGGGGTGAACTGTTGCTCCCCACTGCAGTCCTGACCAGATCAGCCCCCCCCCCAAATGTCTGTTTCCCCCCCCTTTTTTAGTGCACACACAAGTGCTAATGGCATGAATGCTTTCATGTCTAGTTGGTCCAATGAGCACTCAACGTTTTCTAAACTCAACTTCCCAAATATAGCTCATTTCCATAAAGCTTCAACATGGCCATACTCCACTCTAAGACAGCAGAGGTCACCAGGCCTGTAGCCGGGGGGGGGGGAGCTAGGGGGGCTGCCCCTCTTAAATTTTCTCTGCCTCCCTAATTTTTTTCAATGGCCTGCAGACCAGATAAATTCCACCCGACCTTTTTTGGGGTGGGGGCTGAAAACCTTTAGGCTGGCTAGAGGCCTGGAGGAGCTCACCTGATCTACCACCTTCCTGAGCAGCTGCTCTTTCAAGCAAAGCATCAGCAGGCTGACGCTTCCTGCTGCACAAGTTTGCTTCTGCTCGTCTTGGCCGAGTACCCAACTGTTTCAACAGAAAATCACCCTGGGTCTCATGTATCCATCTGTGCACTTGTTGTTTGCAGGCAAACTAGCAAACCCCTTTTATTCAAAGAACCTGCATCTACATTCCCCATAACCTCTGCTCATGTGCTCCACTTGTCTACAGTGGAATGGACGGGAGGACCATCATATCCTTTGCCTCAGGCAGTAAAACATCTTCGCCCGGCCCTGCTTTTGCTTTTGTGATGCACGCACACAGTGATGCACACACAGAAAGTAGGTGCATGCACACACACACACACACACACACACACACACAAGCCAGCAACAATCAGGACACTTGGCGGGTACAAAATTCTTACTTGGCCCAGAAGTGACCCGTCTTACCTGCACTACCATCCCAGAGTGGTTCACCATGATGAATAGACAGGGAGGGAGAGTGTTGTATAAGACTTCTGACCACACCCCTGGAGGGTGTTGGGATGCAGCTTACATCCACACGCCTGGGCATCCTACCTCACTTCCAGGAACTCCACAATGTCTTGCACTCGCACTTGCTCTTGTTGAGCTTGAGGGGGTAAGGAGTTCTCAGTTCTAAAGTGACTCTTGCAAGGATTCCAGGACCTGTCTCAAGACCTGCAGGAGGTAACCGTCAATGCATCTGGATTCTGCAGTGAAGCTAAGTTGTGATGTAGCATCATTCCAACTGAACATTAGGCCAATTGAAGATAGCCCATTAGCATACAGGGCGGTGCATGCCAGTTACTTAGCCTATAACAGTGGGCAGCATGGGCATTTTCACTGCAAGAGGGTCTGTGTCTCCTAGAAGCCTGACACAGGCTTCTCACCATGTTTGGGGCATCTCTCATTCTCCTACTGGGGACATAGAATCATAGAAAAGTAGAGTTGGAAGGGGCCTACAAGGCCATCGAGTCCAACCCCCTGCTCAATGCAGGAATCCAGGCCAAAGCATCCCTGACAGACATGGTGTGCAGGTGAGCGCAATAGGAAATGCTCCTTCCAAGTGACTCCCTTGACTAGTGTTCCTGATTACACAAACTCACGCTACTATTCTTTCCCCAGTTTCCAGTTCCCAGCCTGCGGTGTTACAAGATTCATCCATGTCAGCCCCCGTTGGACGGGCAGCTAAACTCTCCTGTTCTCTGAGCAGCGGGTATCCAGTGACGTCTTATGAGCAAGTCTGGCTCCCGCAAAAGCCTGGCGTCCCTCCCAGATTCCTATGCTATTACTATAACAGTGCAACTGCAGGCTCTGGGGACCTCAGTCGGTTCTCTGCTTCCAGGGAGAGCTCCCAAAATATTTGGTATCTAACCATCAGCAACGTCCAGGCAGAAGACGAGGCCGACTATTACTGTTCTGTGTGGTATTCCCCTAGTAGCATGTTCCACAGTGATGTGATGCACTCCTACGAGAAACTGAGACAAAAACATTCAGTGCACATTAAATATTGTAACAGTGTTGTATCATGTTTAGTGTTGCATCATGCAACGTTGTTATAATGTTGTTGTGGTTTGTCATTCTTGAGAATGGTTGTGAACTGACCAGAGAGCTTCGGCTATTGGGCGGTATAGAAATGAAAATAAATGAATGAATGAATGCCTGCATGAATGCATGAATGAATGCACTTTCTTTCCAGCCTCTGTGTGTACGATTCCACTGGCTGCAGAAGGACCTTCCCCCGAACACGCGCAGCTGTGGGCGGGGAGAATTTTGCGGGTGGGGGGGGAGATGAGTCGCAGCTTACCTGTTGGCGCAGGTACCCCGTCAGTAAGGGGGTGGGGCTACAGGTACCAATATTAGGCCTGGCAGCCCCACCCACACCCTCTTTGTCTTCTGCAGCTTCCTCCCTCCCGCCCTGTATACAGTATGAGCTCCTCTGGTCGCTGCTAAGGGGCCTAGTAGGAATTTTGGCTCATCTCTATTAGAGAGAGGAGCGCGTTTCGCCTACTCCATACTGCTGCAGGGCTTGGGAGTACATAGCGATCCAATTTGGTCACATTTGGATTGTAGACAGGTAAGTGTGGGTTAGGGTAGTGATAGGGTGAGGTGAGCATCCTTGGCACCATTCAGGTGACAGGCGGTTTCAGGAGGCCTCAGGTTGATGGGTCAGTAGGCTCAGACAGCTGAGGATCAGGAACGCCTGTGAGGCCTTTGTTCTCGCCAAGCTTGTTGTCGTGTGACTCCGAGAGGAGGTGATGCAACAAAGGCTCCCGACACTAGAAAGTGGAAAACGGGGCAGTGACGGCATCATCGCCACCTCCCGGTTTTGGATGCTCCGCCGAATTGCACAACAGAGCGGCCTAGGAGGCCGGATTAGAATAACCCGCACTCCATCCCTTTGCATTTCATTGTATGTAAATAAATGTGGCCCAGTTATACACCAGCAAATTGTCTCGACTCTTCATTCCCCCCCCCCTTGCACTCGCAATGGAAAGCAGGAGTCATGAGCCAGACCTGCACACTGAAGCTTGGCCTGGGATGGGTGACACTGAGAAACTTGACCTGCTTCTGCGCTCGGCAGAGTTTGGGCACCTTGCCGACTCGAGAGTCGAAAGTGGACTGAGCTGGGGAGGTTTCTACAGCTTCCGTTTTTAAGGCGAGCCACAATTTGCTTTTATTTATTTATTTTTAAAAGCCAGGGGAATTTGCATTAATTCTGGCTGCAATTTGTGTAAATTCTGGCCATGCAAATTGCAAAATGTCTTGGGCCAGCATGGCACCCTTTGGATTTATTTCTTCTTTTTAATTTTACTTCTGCTGAAGTTACACCAGGTATTCTGATACCACCCTCTTATTTCTCGGTGGCCCTATGTTGGCTACATTTCTGCTGGCACTCACCACCTGAGTTCGCTATTAGAGGGAATGATTTTCGTGCAGTTTCAGTCTTTCAGAAATCATTGCTTTCTTCTACTTCTGCACAATCTTCAGGAGATCCATCCGTAGAGGAAGAAAGCGTTCATAATTAGAAGCAATTATTCAAGCTCAGTCACTGCAAAGCTTGCCACATGGGGGAGATTTTTCTCTACAGTGGAGTTTGAACAACACAGCAAAGATAACGTCTTTTGTTCCTCATACTGTAAGCCAACTAGGTATGTGAGATAAATCCACAATGAATTCAAGTGAGTTTGGATTTCTATGAATCCAACCTGTGGATTCCACAGTGTCGCCGAACCAAAGAGAAAAAAAATTCTCAGGTGCCTGAAGGAAAAATATCTATTTTGCAGAACGCATTTTGGAAAATGTTTTTCCTTCCTCAGGGGCTGCAATTAAAATAATATAACATTGTTAACATTTCCTACTCAGAATCTACACACATATAGAAGTTGCTTTGATTAATGTTGTCCACTGAATGAATAATTTATACCATTTCTAAAACATAACTATTGAAAGAAAGTGTATATTGAAACTGTTGTTAAATATACATTCTATTATTTTATTTTATTTTTTGTAAAAACACCCCCAAAAGTTAAGGTAGAAAAACTTCTCATTAGTGAGAATGCTTATAAAATTATCCAAGGTGAAACTACTACATCATTATAAAACATTAATATTAGTATAAAACTCTTACAATCTGTAAAACCTTATCTGAAAAGTAACAACAGTCATTATCCTAAAATGCATCAACCATTTACAGCATTTCTAAAACATAATCATTGCAATTTTTATTTTTATTTTTTTGCTTTGGAATATATTAGTGTAAATAGACATTCTAATTTGATGCATTTATCTACTCATCTGTTAACATGCACCCAGGGGAGGCTGGGTGACTCCTATGTCAGTGGGGTTCCTCATCCATTGCAGCGTTTATTCATAGGTTTCATCGATTCATAGATCATGGAGTTGGAAGGAACCTACAAGGCCATCGAGTCCAACCCCCTGCTCAATGCAGGAAACTAGAGGAGGGGTCTCCCATCCAGGTAATAACCAGGCCTGACCCTGCTTAGCTTTCCATTCTGAACTTTACATGAGCTATCCATGATAAAGCACGCTGTTTTTGATTATGGTAACAGCCAGATTAATATGCATGCTAAACACTGGAGGTGTTCTTAAATGCCTCAATCAAGAGAATAATATGTGCTATGTGTTACAGGGCTGAACTCAATTTCAGAGAAGCTCTTGGGGGCCACATTCCAGGGTGGGTAAGGCCAAAAAAAAGAAAAAAGAAAAAAGGTGGGGACAAAATCAGCAAAAATTGCCAGCATATTGTAGTTTACCACTCTTCTTGCCAGTAACTAAGCCTCAGGAGAGGAATTTCAGCCTTTTAGAATGGGGGGAAGCTGCACAAAAGCATGGAAAAGCACCAAATGATAGGTGGTTGGGGAAAGGGGGTGGGTTCAGAGAAAGTGGGAGTGGCCATCTCAGGAACCCTCGAGGGCCAGATTTGGCCCCTGGCCTGATGTTACCCACCCCTGCTTTACATGATGTGCGTGTATGTGTGGTTATATCCATATCTATAACTGTATCACAAACATGCAATAAGGGTGCAAAGATAATGCTGGAAAAGTGTTTAAACAGCTAACCTCTAGTAACTTCTTAACATGTTTTTGTTTAAAATTCCTTATACTTGAAAAGATCGGCAGTTTCCACACACAAAAATCAAAAAAATATGGTTACCGTTCACATTTTATAACTGCATGAGTTGTTTCTTTATCTTTCAGGTATAATGCTACAAACTGTGTGAGTTGTCAAAGTATTCTCTCAAGGCAGAGCCTGACAGATATTGAGTGGGTGGGTCACGGGAAGCGGGTAGAGCTTTTGAAGGGAAGTGATTTGAATGAGAGGGAGGATCACGACCTGGTAGGAGTTTTAAGAGAGGACCAGAGGCGGAGAGGCTGAACTGGAAATCCTTTTCGCCTCAGGAATTTGAGCTGATAAGGATCCCCCACCAATCATGCCTTGGGCCTCATTCCTCCTCACTCTCCTCACTTACTGTTCAGGTAATATAGGGGAATGTTTGTTAGTATGAACAGCTTCTCTAGAGCTCAGAGGTAACAGTTCAGAAAGCAATTTCATTTATTCTGAGATATATATTTTTTTGTTATCTTTTCACAGGTTCCTTGGCCCAGTATGTGCTGCGGCAGCCCCCGTCGGTGTCTGTCTCTCTGAAACAAAACATCCAGATCCCTTGTTCAGGAGACAGAGTTGGGGGCCAGTATGTACACTGGTACCAGCAGAAGCCCAGCAAGGCTCCTGTACTCATTATATATGATAACAGTGACAGGCCCAGTGGGATCTCAGACCGCTATTCCGGGTCCAAGTCTGGCAACACAGCCACGCTAGCAATCACCAGGGCCGAAGCCCAGGATGAGGCAGATTATTACTGCCAGGTGTGGGACAGCAGCAGCAGCCAGCCCACAGTGACACACAGAGAGGGGGAAGTGAGACAAAAACCTCTTTTTCTGTATTTGACACAGAATAGAATGAGCAGTCTGAATAAGGAGCCAAGGTTTATATGTGTCGCTGCACCCCCAAAACAAGCTTCAGGCTACCTCAGACCATGCACTTCCATGATGACCGACTCTCCCCTTTGAGAATGCATCATCAGCTTTCTCTCTGGGCATAGTACCAGTAGTAGTAGTAGCACTCGGAGTATACAGTTATACTCAGAAAACAGCAGTAGGGCCACTGAGATCTCAGAGACCTCTATTCCGTGTCCAGTTCTGGCAACACAGCCATGCTGACCATCGCCAGGGCTGAAGCACACAATGAGGCAGATTATTACTGCCAGGTGTGGGATACCAACACCCACCAGCACACACTGACAAAGAGAGATCGGGAAGTGAGTCAAAAACCTCCTGCTAGCAAATGGCTAGTGTCAAGGAAAAGTTGGTTCCTACTACCCAGTTCCTTCCAAATGTGAGTGACACAGAATAGCATGAGCAGCCTGAAGGAGGCGTTGAGCTTTATATAAACTTCTGCACCCCCAAAGCAACGTATGGATACATCGTATCATACACTGTCATGACCGAGAGACTGCCTCCTCTGAGATGCACCAGGCATCTGTTCAGTTGAACACTCTGTTTTAATGTGACATGCTTTAACACATGAAGACCTTAGGCCACACTTGCAAATCAGAAACTGGGGGTATATTTCACATGAATGTAAGTTTGGGCAATCCCAAATGGCATATCTACACCCCCAGGTGATTGTTCCTTACAAGATGCCCTGTCACCTATGTCCAGCCCTATGCTTTGCATTTGCTCAAGTCAAAGACACTCTCAAGTGCACTGCTCTCGCATGCCCACCTTTCAAGACACATATTGACAAGAGCCACTTGGATTTGATTTTCCTCTTCACCATTGCAACCTGTCTGTTCACCTGCCTCTCGCTCTGGCCCAGCAACAGTGGTGTTGAGAAGGAGGAGCAGGAGATTCCCCGGCCTCCTCCTTGCTGGTTGCCTCTCTGCCCGTCAAGCAAGCCAGTGATAGCAACGATCAGAAAGAGGATGAGGAGCAATAGTGGCTGGTGAGAACAGGAGTGGGAACATAGGCTTACTGAGGAAGGGGGCTCATTGAAGGTGTCTTGGCCAAGGGCACTCAGAAAGTTGGAGCTGGCCCTGACAAATGTGTTCTGAATTTAATGAAAGAAGGAGTATAGTTGGGTGTAGCTTTAGGTATCATGCTTAAGATTAGGCCCCCTGGGCACAGTATTCAGAGTAGATTGACTTCAGGGAGCAGCGGTTTAGCTAGGGAAGGACCTTGGGTCCAAAGTCCAGGGCCTCAGAACCCAGAAGACCCCCCCCCAGATGACCACACAGAGAGTGGCAGGTGATGAAGGCAGCAGAAGCAACCTCCATTTTATTCCTGTAATCATGATGGTGCTCTGATTTAAGTGAGTTTAAACGGCAAAAATGTGCATGCTCAGATTTGCTGTTTTTAATCAGGGCTGGCCATTCTGTTGTTGTTGTTGTTGTTGTCATTGTCATTCTTGTAACACATCAGGAATGTAGAACCAGTTTTGAAGCATGGAATGGATGTTGGGGTGAGGAGAAAAGAAATGTTAGTTGTGTGCTTCACAACTGAGGTAATAAGTGCAGCCATCAAAAGCCCTCCCTCCAAATCATTAAGTCCAGGATTTAAAATTACCTCGCTGCACCACTGTCAGGGACCCTTCACACTAAATAAACATCTGCAAAATACGATCTGCAAATTTGGAATAGAATTCTAGCCACCGGGTTTGAGACATGAGAGCATCTAACAACAAAGGCATCTCTACTCTAAGAGCACTAGAGGGCATTCTTGATCTAAGAAGCTTTTGAAATTGGCTTTCCGCAGTTGACTATGGACAAGGGTATGCATGCATGGGGGCACACATATCTGTGTCAGATTCACTAGGCTTTTTAATGTGAAATTAAAAAGATCCCCACCCCCTTTCCTTTAGAGCAGGTCAGCAGAACTCACGTGAGGGACCTCCGCTGCCCTGTCCTGATCAAGAAATGAGTTTTTCCGCTCATTTTGGGGCTTCCTCCTGAAAGCATTAAATCCCTACTGCACAAGTAGTGGGTCTCACTTGTGCAATGAATACAGCAAGACCCACTGCTTGCACAACAGAATTGGTGGAGCACAACAGAATCAAGAGGTGCAAAAGAATCAGAAGGATGTAACCACCCCATTGGCTACTGCTCAAGGTTGGCAGTGGAAAAATGAGAACCTCTACCAGCTCAAGCTGGACAGATCCATCCATCCATCTTTCGGCAAGAGGCCACTTGGAAAAGGCATTCAAAAGGGTTTTGAGGATGCTGTTATCTAAACCTTTTGGAACAGAACTGAAATAGTGTCATCATGATGAGGAAGCTTGCCTTTATACCATTCCCATAGGTGTAGATTCTGTATTTATTTTTCAACCTGCTGTATCTCTGCTTTTCTTATTTACTATGAATTTTTTTAAAGTGTGTGTGTGACACAAACATATAATAAAAGTGCAAAAATTAATTTGGGATGTGTGGGAATAAAAACCTAGGAAAATCTTCTTCATATGTTTCCATTCAAAGCACCATAGAACATCTGAAATCATCTTCAGGGCGGGGGGATCAGCATTTCATTACTGTTTGTGTGTTAGGTTTGTCTCAGTTACAAAGCTACAAGTCATGGCAGTAGTCGTCATCATTGTAGTAGTAGTAGTAGTAGTGGTGGTGGTAGTAGTAGTAATAATAGGAGTCAGAGCCTGACAAATATTGAGGAGGTGGGTCAAGGGAAGTGGGCAGAGCTTCTGAAGGGAAATGATTTGAATGAGAGGGAGGATCACCACCGATAAGAGTTTTAAGAGAGGACAGGAGAGGCTGAGCTGGAAATCCTTTTTGCCTCAGGAATTTGAGCTGATAAGGATCCCCCACCATGCCTTGGACTTCGTTCCTCCTCACTCTCCTCGCTTACTGTTCAGGTAATATAAGAGGACGTTTGTTAGTATGAGCAGCTTCTCTAGAGCTCAGAGGTAACAGTTCAGATAACAATACCAATTATTCCGAGATATTTTTTTCTGTTATCATTTTACAGGTTCCTTGGCCCAGTATGTGTTGAGGCAGCCACCGTCAGTGTCTGTGTCCCTGCAACAGAACGTCCAGATCACTTGTTCAGGAGACAGCATTGGGAGTAAGAGTGTGCATTGGTATCAACAGAAACCTGGCAAGCCCCCTGTACTCATCATATATAATGACAGCAGCAGGCCCACTGGGATTTCCGACCGATTTTCTGGCACCAACTCTGGCAACACAGCCACGCTAACCATCGCCAGGGCCGAAGCACAGGATGAGGCAGAATACTACTGTCAGGTATGGGACAGTAGCCAGCCCACAGTGACACAGAGAGAGGGGGAAGTGAGACAAAAACCTCTTGCCAGCAATGGTTAGTGTCAACAACAAGTTGGTTCCTATTAGCCTGTTCCTTCATTGTATTACAAAGGACTGAATGAGCAGCCTGAATAAGGAATTGAACCTTATATATATACTTCTACACCCCAAAAGCAACTTCTCAATACCTTGTACCATACATTGCCATGACGGAGAGACAGCCTCGTTTGAGATGCACCAGCATCTCCTCAGTCAAATGCTGTGCTTTAGTGTGACATGCTTTAACAGATGATGCCCTCAGGCCACACTTTGCAAATAAGAAACCAGGGATATATTTCACCCCAATGAGATTGTTCCTTTCATGGTGCCCTATTACTATGTCAGCCCCAATGCTCTGCATTTGCTCAAGTCAAAGACACTCCCAAGTGCACTGCCCCCATGCCCACCTTTCGATACACATATATGAAGAGCAGTGCATTCCTATACATGTCTTCTCAGAATGAAGTCCTACTGAGTTGAGTTACTCAGAGCCTTAGCAGGGGGTGCTGCCACGGGAGTCTCTTTTCCAGCCCTCTGCCCATAATGCAATCTGCTTCACAGTGATGAGGTTGCATACTGCTCTTTCCTTTCCTTGGAAGAACCATGTCTTCTTCGTGTTCTCATTTCCCCTCTTGTGCAAAGGCAGTATACTCTCAATTGCAGGTGCTAGAGAGAAAGAGAGGGTGGGGATCGCAGCTGCGTGTGCGCTTCCATGTGTCACCTGGCCAGACTCCAGAAGAGACTTTCCCTCAAATCCAGGAAGGAAGACAAGACACCATATATCCTTTTCAACTTTCCCAACTTTATTAAACCAGGATGATGGCGTGGTGCCTATTTTTCAAGATCCTGGCACATCTTGGCCTGGAGCCTTCTGAAGGGTAAGCCCCTAAAACAGCCCCATTTTAACTTCTCCAGACCTCCAATCCGAGGTGCAGCAGCTCAAGAGGAAGGTAGTACAGAGAAGGTACACACCTGTGTGTCCTGTTCCCAATCAGGCCAGTTTGGGTCCAACAGCTAGGCCTAATAAGGGGCCTAATAAAAAAGGGGCCTAATAAGAAGAGAGCTCACCTTCTCAGCCAACCAGTGTCTAAGATGTACCGCTTCTTTTTATGCATGATTATTTCATTATTTTTTAAAATGGATGATCATTCCCTAATTTGAGCCACCAGATGCAGCCTGAAGCTCAAACTCATGTTGAAGAGAGTACCAGTTATTAATACTGGGCCTATGAATGGGTCATGAAGGTTAGGATTGTTGTTTCTGTTTGCTTCGAGCTGAACTTTCAAGGCGGGGGGAGACTCAAGTTGGATTTGGATCCATATGGAAGAATGCAGGGAACATACTAAGGTGATCTACTCTTCCAAGAAAAAAACTGCACATATCTTATGTGTAGAAAACCTTATGTCCAGAGAAGAACATTCACGAGTATGGAGTATGGACCATTCACGAGCAACAGATGTGGTGAGATTCAGCATGCCAGGAGAAATGAAAACTAGGATAACACAATGATGAAATTTGTACAGCAGGGTGCCACATGTACAATACATGAGAAACACTGTGTTGTGTATGTATCCTGGGGTGTGTGGCTATGGGGGCTACCATGACAAGCTCCTGCCCCCTTCAAAGTTTCCCAGGTACAGTTTCTTACTTCCCGTGTTACAGTAAGTAAACCCAATGATTCCTTGCAGCAAATACACTTACGTTATTCTCAAACACACACACTATAATTCTAAGAGAGGAAAGGGTCCCTTCTGCCCTAGTAGCCTATGGATAAAAAAAAGGGGGGTGGAAAAAAGACTTCTGTCTAAAAGGGATAGTCAGAGAAAGAAGTCCCGGTTACAACCTATCTGTTGGTGGTCCCTGCAGTAGATTCCCAACCATAGTCCCGTGGAGGCAGGAGGTGAGCAAGAAGAGGTCTGCGCCTCAACACGCCAGCACGTTAGATGGATGGCTTAGGATGACTTTCTTGACCGACCTCCATTATGAAAATCTCAATTCTTATACCTTTCCATGAGTGCCTTGCTACATGAGAGGGGCAAAAGTCTTCTTTGTTTCTCTGATTTATTTATTTATTTATTACATTTGTTAATTGCCCATCTGGCCAGGCTTCCTGTCAAACAAGCAAGTGGTGGTAGCAATGATGAAAAAGAGGATGAGGAGCAATAGCAGCCAGTGACAATGGCAGTGAGAAGGTAGACTCACTGAGGGAGGGGTCCACTGAGAATGCCTTGCCCAAGGGCCCTCAATACCTAGACCCAGCACTGACTAATGTGTTCTGAATTTAATGGAATGATGAAGTCCACATTGGTGTAGTTTTAGAACTCATGCTTAAAATTGGGCCCCAGGGCACAGTATTTAGACATGATGAACTTCGGGGAGGAGTGGTTTAGCTTGGGTTGGACCTTAGGGCCAAAGTCCAGGGCCCCACCACCCAGAAGCCTCCCAAATGACCATACAGAGATGGTCATTTGGCAGGTGATGAAGGCAGCAGAAACAAACTCCAAATATATCCCTATAATCATGATGGTGCTTTGATTTAAAATGCAAAAGTGCACTTGCTCAAAGTTGTTGTTTTTAATCAGGGTTGACACTGCCGTCATTGTTGTAATGTATCCGGAATGTAGAAACAGTTTTGAAGCTTGGACTGGACGTTGGGGTGAGGAGAAGAGAAATGCTAGTTCTGTGCTTCACAACTGAAGTAATAAACATGGCCATCAAAAGCCCCACCCCACCTCCAGCCCCAAGATCTTTAAGTCCAGGGTTGAAAATTACCTAGCTACACCACCCTGTGGGAGCCTTCGCTCTAAAAACAATGTGCAAAATGCAATCTGCAAATTTGGAAAGGCATTCTAGCTGCTGCTGGTTTGGGACATGAGGGCATCTAACAGCCAGAACACCTCTAATACCACTAGAGGCCATTCTTGGTCTAAGAAGCTTTTGAAATTAACTTTCTACAATTGGCTATGGACCTGGCTATCCAGGTCACAAAAAAATGTAACACTTTCACTAGGGTGGGGTGTGAAATTAAAAAGATCCCCACACCCTTTTCTCTAGAGCAGGGCTCTCCAACCTTGGGTCCCCAGATGTTGCTGGACTACAGCTCCCGGAATCCCTTGCCATTAGCCATGCTGGCTGGCTATGCTGGGACCCTGGGAGCTGTAGGCCAGCAACATCTGGGGGCCCAGGGTTGGAGAGCCCTGATCTAGAGCTCACAGAAGTGATCTCTGCTGCCCAGTCCTGATCCAGAAAAAATGAGCTTTTCTTCTCCTTCTGGGGGCTTCCTCTAGGAAGCATTAAATCCCCATTGGTCGGTCTCGCTTGTGCAATGGAAATGGCAGAACCTACCACTTGTGCAACAGAACTGGCAGGTGTAACTGCCCCACTGGATACTGCCCAAGGCTGGACATAGAAAAATGAGAAGTACTACAAGATCAAGCTTGACAGATCAGCCATCCCTTGGCAAGGGGCCTTTTGGGAAAGGCGTTCAAAAGACTGCTGAGGACACTCACATCTAGACTTTTGGGAACAGAACAGAAATAATGTAATTAATATTGAGGCAGCTTGCTTTTATACCATTCCCATAGTTGTAGATTCTTTATTGTACAATATGTATCTCTGTTTTTCTCATTTACTACAAATAATGCTAAAGTGTGTGTGTGTGTGTGTGTGTGCGCGTGCGTGTGTGTGTCACAAACATGAAATAAGTATAAAAATAATTAATTAATTAATAAAACCCCAGTAAAATCTTCACCATGTGTTTCCATTCAAAGCACCATAGAAAATCTGAAAGTCTCTGCAGTTTCCAGGAATTTTTTCTTCTTTTCATTAGTCTCCATGTGTTATTATTCCATTTTTCCCCCACAGTTATAAAGCTACAAGTCACAGCAGTAGCTATAGTATTCCCTTGAGACAAAGCCTGACAGATATTCAGTGAGAGTGGGTCAAGGGAAGTTGGTAGAGCGTTTATACGGAGGTGATTTGAATGAGGGGGGAGGATCACAACTGGTAGGAGCCTTAAGAGAGGACAGGAGAGGCTGAACTAGGAATCCTTTCCCCCTCAGTGTTCGGAGTTCACAGGGATCCTACATCATGTCCTGGACTTTCCTGTTCCTCACACTCCTCAGTTACTCCTCAGGTACTGTAGAGGATTTTTCTTCTGGGTATGAGTAGCTTTTCTAGAGCTTAGAGATGAGATTTCAGATAACGATTTCGTTTATCCTGACCCATGTTCTCTTTTTCTTTTTCTTTTTCTTTTTACAGCTTCCTTGGCCCAGTATGTGCTGACACAGCCACCATCGGTGTCCGTCTCTCCACAACAAAATGCCCAAATCACTTGTTCAGCAAACAACATTGGGGGCAAGAGTGTGCACTGGTACCAGCAGAAACCAGGGAAGCTGCACTTATTTTTATTTATTTATTTATTTATTATATTATATGAATCCGCCCATCAGCCGCCAGAACCGGCCACTCTGAGTGATGTACCAATCCATAAATAACAGGTGACACTCCAAACACCCCACACACAACACACAGCAGTATAAAACACAAAGTGAAACATGATGTCAGTACAAAACTTGAAGCAAATCTACACCACCCATATTCCCAAAGCTGGCATGTTTAAAAGTTGCACACGGCTAGTGAAAGCACCGTGTTTGTTTTTGTTAGAACTAGCTTAGATGGAATTCAGAGAACTTGGGACTAGGTTTTTTCTGTTTCACAATCCTACCTACAACCTTTTTTCTGACATTAGAAGTGCAGGAACAAAGAGGATGAGAATTCAGATCCATGTACGATACAATCCTTTGCTCCACCATTATGGGCCATCATCTGAGAGTTGCTACATTCACTCTCATATCATTTCCAGGGTACCGCGCCACCTCCCTCAGATTTCCTCCAGGCCCTTCTTTGCCTATATTTACATGTTGTAATCTCCTCTTAACGCATCCACCATCCTCCATGTGAGGTCTGACCAAAGCAGAACTGGTGCTACCATTATTTCTTCTGATCTTGATGGTATACTTCTATTGATGCACCCTAGAATTGCATTAGCCTTTTTTTAGCTGCCTCATTGCAGTTCTGTGAATTCACATTGGTTGAGAATGAATTGAGGATTCGACCCTGAGTAACTGGTGCATATTATACCTCTCCCCCTCAGTCACACAGGTTTCAAGGGAAATATCCATCTCACCCAAAAACTCTGTTTCAGCTCAAGTAGAAATAAGCTTTGACACCAGAGAAAAGCATCACTAGACTGAAGCATCAATGCCCAAATATTAGATTCATAGATTCATAGATCATAGAGTTGGAAGGGGCCTACAAGGCCATCGAGTCCAACCCCCTGCTCAATGCAGGAAACTAGAGGAGGGGTCTCCCATCCAAGTAATAACCAGGCCTGACCCTGCTTAGCTTTCCACGCTCAGACAAGCTGAGCCAGCGTGAGCCACAGGCCTGTTTATAGCCCATCCTTCATTTAAGTATCCGTAGGATCCTAAGGACCAATCAAGATAGAGATGATTAACATGAAGGCGGAGTGGAGGGGCAGCTCCGCCTCTACCAACTGGACTGATATAATGGAGAATGACGGAAGGATTCACAGTAATGGGAGTTTTGTTTCCTTTTATCACTGGGACTGCTTCATCAACATGGTCTGGCTTCGCATTCTTAGCCTTGTGGTGATGTGGTGCACAGGTAAGAGCAGGTCCACAAACCACATAAAATTGCCACTCTAATGAGTACAGTTGTTTTGTGACAGTTTCAAAAAAAAAATTCATTCTCCAGGTTCGAACTCTCAGCATCTGCTGACTCAGCCGCTCTCTGCATCAGTGTCACCGGGGAACACAGCGAAACTCCCCTGTGACATGGCAAGAGGAGTCAGCATCAGTGGTTTTACTGTGTTCTGGTACCAGCAGAAGCCTGGGAAGTCCCCACGATACCTCTTGTGGTACAATTCAGATTCCAACAAGCACCAGGGCTCCGGGGTCCCCGCTCGTTTCCTCTGGTTCCAAAGACCCCTCTAGAACACCTGCTATTTGACCATCGCCGGCGTCCTGTCAGAAGACGAGGCTGATTATTACTGTTCCGTTGAGTATGATGGACAGCGCCGCTTCCACGGTGGTACAGTTCAGTGAGGAAAGGCAACAAAAATCTAGTCTGCTATTCCCTAAGGGGGACTGAATTGGGTGTGCATACAAGGCAGCAGAGATCTCGTTAGAGCTACTCAAGTATAAAACCATTAAGGACACATTCTTATGAATGTTCAAACAGAAAAAAAAGTTCAACAGCTCCCAGACAGCCATAGGACTTTTTGAAGACTAAGTATGCACAGGATTGCTCCCTAAATCTGGTGAATTCACCAGATAGAATAGGGTGTGGATGGTACATCGGATGGAGGAGGAGAATATTATTCGTTCAGTTTTCATTTTAATGTGAACTTACCAAACTTTGCACTTTCGAACCACTACGCAAACTGAAACTCAGGTGTCCTTCAAAATTAACTTGTCCAAATTTTGCAATGGAGTTCTCAAGTTAAAAAAAAAAAAAAAAGTAGACACAAAATGCATATTTTATTGGAAATACCATTTAACAATTCAATATATTACGAAAATTTCTTTCATCCAATGTGTTTCAAAAATGCATTAGGAGAAATGTGCCCAAAAACGCTTTTGAAATTTCCTGCAAACTTCATATATATAAAGTTTGCACAAAATTTCAAAAGCATTTTTGGGCACTGTGAAGAGAAAAGCCTTTGGGGGTTCCTACATGTACACACACACACACACACACACACACTCGCCTCCTCATGTGTAAATCAAGTAAAGCCGGTTGCGGGGGCTGGGAGGAGGCGAAAGGTACATAAAGCATCAGATAGCCTAGACGCCTAGAGAAGCTGGCCTAGAGCTTTTTATATGCAAATGTAGTTCAGGCCCAGTAAGCCATGAGTCATGACTCATGAGTTCCCCTCCCAGCCTGGCCAGGTGAAGTTCATTGATTGTCTAAGGAGCAGCAGAGCTACAGGGAGGAGGGGAGGGGGGGAAGTATATTTCCCAAAGCGTGGGTCTTTGTCTTTGTCTTTAGATAGCATAGCTACTCAGCTGTAGGCAATGGCGGTAAGCCAGGGACCCCAGGTAGCTCCTGGTGAAATTAGCTGAATGAGGGCTCTAGTGAAAGCAAGCCCTGTAGAGAACTACCCATCTCGGACATTCGGGTAGATAGAATAGTTCCCCCTGGGCGGCAGGGCTGTGCTAGATCTAACCCTGGAAGGAAGAGGACTGACCCTCAGGTAACAAGTTGTGTGCCAGAGAGATATAAAGAATCAGGTTTTATTACTTTGCAGCTCTATTTCTGTGTACCAAAGTGTCTCTCTCTCTCTATTTTGTGTGCTTCCCTCATTTCCCACCTTTTGTTGTTAAATGCTACCAGAATAAACCTCCCTTTTGGTTTTACCCCACATAGTGTTTGTGGATTGCTCTGTGGCTTCAGTATCTAAATCCAGGTTACAGAATTAAAGGCGAGTCCCTGAACAGAGATTCAAGTAGGATTGCAGACAGCTGAGGCTGGCAATCTGGTACCTTGAGATCTCAGGGGGTCTTGGGTCCTTTGGAGTAGGAAAGGGTGGGGGTGTGGCGGGCCAGCCAGCCCCCCCTTCCTCCACAGGCACATTTCTCCTAATGTACATATGTATATATGTACATATATATACATTTGTATGTGTGTGTGTGTGTGTGTGTGTGTGTGTGTAGTTTATATATATATAGTGTGTGTACATATATCTATATGTATCTATATAGAGATACACACACACACATACATAAATTTCACTGTTTAGGACAGACCGAACTTCAGATTGCTAAAATTTTGAAAATGAGAGAAACCAAAATTGACCGATTCTGCCATTCTTAGATGGCACCACAGGATTGTTATTCCCCATGAGGTTTTAAAGATTGAGGCTTTATTTAAGGTGGAACATTGCTTTCAGAATGCATACATTTGAAAAATGCGTACAATGATACATATAGTTTGGAAAATGTGCATGAAAATACATACAAATTTTGGTGCAGACTACAAAAATAATTTATACTCCGATGTACATACAGGATGGAATCAAGTTAAAAGTAGAAAAAATGAGAACCTGAACAAAATCGAGCTTGACATATTTGCCCAGGTCAGTCACAAACATCAGTGGGCTTTGTGGTTCGTCTATAATGTTTTCCCAAGTCCCACTCTGACTATCCTATGTTCCCATTCACCTCTGGACTGTGATGGCAGGTGCTCATACCCCACAGCTCTCAGCCACCACTCAGAACAGATTATATGCACCACACGAAACTAGCACCTGCTCTGCCTCTTTCTCTACAGACCTTTGAATTCCACCAACCAGAGATAATAACCCCATGATTGTAGATATGGCTAGCACACTGTACCAACGGCTAACAGGCCTTGAGTGTGCCTTAGGACATTAGACTCACAGTTGATTCCAAGCTCTGACCGACCTTGTGAACATGCAAAATCAGAAGAGGCAGAAGTGAGTTTCTTATAGCAAGACTATGGATTGTTTAAAGAAGGACCTCTGAAGTCATTCAATGTTATTTCTAGCTATGGTGCATGGATCACCCCTAGGTCATGGAATGTACATCTTAAGATCCATCCCTGTCTCTGGAATGGTGAGATAGATATCAATTCTCAGTTAAGTAGATTTTCCCTGCTTGGGAATGAAAGCAAGATAAAATTGACGAAGACACCTTGCCATTTTGAAGCACTGTTGAGGTTCCCCAAGCGATGATGGAGAAAAGGATGCCCCTGCAAGGAAAATGAATATTGTGAACGGGCCAATGATGCTGTGAATTTAGTGAGTCAACAGCTGCATTGGTTTGATGACAGAAGATGCTAGAGAAACTGTAGATGTTTCAGCTCACAGTTGATATCATGATATCAGCTCACACTTCCTCCTGTGCAAGTTTGCTGTTTTTTGTTGTGGTTGGTCAGTCATCCCATCTGCTGCAACAGATATGAGCACCTGGTCTTGCTTATGTACACTGTCATATGTACACAATAAAACCACTTTTATTCAAATATGAAACAGTCTTATAACACCTGTTTGCAAGAGACTTAAGATGGCAAATGCATTGGCTTTGTAATACTGTGTAATCCACAGCACAATCCTATATATGTCTACCCAGAAGCAAGTCCCAATGAGTTCAAGTGGGCTTACACCCAGGTAAGTATGTACAGGATTTTAGCCTGAATTAGTCTTGCTTTAGTTGAGCGGCAGAGAACCTGAGGTCCTCCAGATGATGTTGGACTCCAGCTCCCATAAATCCCAGCCAGCATGGCCAATGGTCAGGGATTATGGGAGTTGGAGTACAGCAACATCAGAGGGCCAGAGGTTCCCTACCCCTGTGTTGGTCACATGGGAAAGTGAGGCAATATCTCAGCCTTTTTCCACCTGGTATCTTCCAGATGTGTTGAACTACAACTCCCATCATGCTATCTGGCAGTGATAGGAGTTGTAGTCCAACACATCTGGAAGGTAACAGATTGTGCTGCCCCAGGAGGCTGTTCCAAGTGGTCCGGAGTCTGGTCGGTCCAGTCGCTCCGGACCCACTGGAACAGTCAAAAGCCTCCTGTGAGGCTTTAGCGAAGCACTTCGCAGATAAAATCGATCGGATTAGGAGTGGGATATCGTACGTCGTGGACACAGGGAGTGAGCGGGAGGAGGCCAATGGCAGACCGGTTTTGCTGGGATCGGTTTCGGCTTCTTCCTTCTGATGAAGTGGACAAGGTGCTTTCATCTGTGAGGCCGACCACCTGCTTGTTTGACCCTTGCCCATCCTGGCTCATCATGAGCTGCAGGGAGAGACTGGGTGAGGGGATCAAGGCGGTGGTGAATGCCTCCCTCGAGGAGGGAGTGATGCCATCAGCCCTCAAGGAGGCAGTAATAAGACCGCTTCTAAAGAAGCCCTCCTTGGATCCCCAGGATTTAAACAACTTTCGCCCAGTCTCCAATCTATCATTTCTGGGCAAGGTGATCGAGCGGGTGGTGGGTGCTCAGTTGAAGGCACACTTGGATGAAGCCGATTATTTGGATCCGTGCCAGTCGGGCTTCAGGTCTGGACATGGGACGGAGACGGCCTTGGTCGCCTTGGTGGATGATATGAGGAGGGCTTTGGATAGGGGCGAATGCTCCTTTCTAGTCCTCCTCGATCTCTCAGCGGCTTTTGATACCGTTGACCACGGTATCCTCCTGGACCGTCTGGAGGGGTTGGGCATTGGGAGGCACTGTATTGCAGTGGTTCCGGTCCTTCCTCTCTGGAAGGTATCAGAGGGTAGTTCTCGGGGAGGAGGCTTCGGACCCTCGGCTGCTCACTTGTGGAGTGCCGCAGGGTTCCATCCTCTCCCCGATGTTATTCAACATCTACCTCAAGCCGCTGGGAGCTATCATCAGGAGGTTTGGGGTGCAGTGTCATCAGTATGCGGATGACACGCAGCTCTACCTCTGTTTGCAAGTCCTCACCGAGGTTGGCCGTTGAGACCCTGTCCAAGTGCCTGGAGTCAGTGGCTGGATGGATGGGAAGGAACATGCTGAAGCTGAACCCCGACAAGACCGAGGTACTTCTGGTGGGGGACAAGGGAAGGTTAGGGGATGTTGACCTGGTGCTGAATGGGGTACATCTACCCCTGAAGGACCAGGTCCGCAGCTTGGGGGTCATTCTAGACTCCCAGCTGTCCATGGAGGCTCAGGTGGCAGCTGTGAGCCGGGCGGCGCTGTATCAACTCCATCTGATACGGCAGCTGCGCCCTACCTTCCTAATCACCTGCTCCCATCAGTGGTTCATGCCTTGGTCTCCTCTCGCCTAGACTACTGTAATGCGCTCTACGTGGGGTTACCCTTGAAGACGGTCCGGAAGCTTCAGCTGGTACAGAACGCAGCGGCTCGCCTGATTAAGGGCAGCCGCCGGCGTGATCACATCACGCCAGTGCTTAATGAGTTGCACTGGCTACCAGTTGCTTGCCGAGCCGAATTCAAGGTGTTGGTTTTGACCTTTAAAACCCTACACGGCTCCGGCCCAGCTTATCTCAAGGAGCGCCTCCAGCAACATCAAGCAGGTCGCTCAACAAGGTCTGCCACGGACGGCCTTCTCCTTATCCCATCAGCCAGAGCAGCCAGGCTGGTGGGGACTAGGAAGAGGGCCTTCTCTGTGGCGGCCCCCACATTATGGAACTCCCTCCCTAGTGACCTTCGCCATGCCCCCTCCGTGATGAGCTTCCGCCGTGCATTAAAAACATGGCTGTTCAGGCGGGAATATGGGGTGGGTTAGGTTTTTAATGAGAATTTTTTATATTGTTTTAATTATTATGTTTTATTGTGTTTTATTGTATTTTAATTGTACATTGCCCAGGGTGGCCGGGTGACCGGCCAGATGGGCGATTGATAAATATAATAAATAAATAAATAAATAAATAAATTGTGGAAGACTGTTTTTCTCCATGTTGTGACCCCTGGAAGCTAATGTGGTTTGAATTCATCCCACTACCTACAGAAGAAAGTTGAATTGAAAGAGTCTGGTCAGGTACAACTTTCATGTTTAGCATTCTGCCTCTGAGCAGGGGTGTTGGAGAAGATTGATTTCAGATCACCTTTGCTGCCCATATCTGATGAATAGGATTCACAGGTTTGGGACTGAAAAAATCATGAGGCCTAAATAACCATGACATTCACAATGAAAACCACTAGAAGGCATCCTTGATCCATAAAGCAACAGAGTTATACATATCAGCATGTAAACCCCGCCCCAACTGCATTGTGCACTTCCTCTGATTCTTTTGCAAGTCTTTGGAAAAGGGTATATAGATGGGGGAAAATATTTTGCTGCACAGTTTCGGCACTTTGACCAGGCTGGAATGTGAAATTGACAAGGATTTTTGAGCATTATTATTTATTTATTTATTCATTCATTCATTCATCATCTTTATATATAAAAGAAGAAGTCCTGACTGACTGACTGACTGACTGACTCATCAACACCCAGCTCAAACCGTTTAATCTAGGAATGTGAAATTTTGAAGGAACATTGTTTTTTATGATGTAGACACCCACTAAGGAAGGATTTTTGGAAATTCTGTCCCTAAGGGGGTGAAAAAGGGGGGGAATTGCCCCATTCTCATATCTCCTATGGGCAAAACAACAGGGGAACAGTTATGCAAATCAGCCTCACCTCATAATTGCTGCAGAAGCCAATAGGAGCAGTTATGCAAATAGCACATGCAACACTTAGAATGTTCGTATGAACTGCCACAGGGGCCAATAGGAGTGGATATGCAAATCTCCCCTAGGCCACTTAGAATGTTCTCTAAGGGGGTGAAAAGGGAGGGAAACTTTTTAAATGACTGACTGACTGAATGCCTGTTGTGTGGGGGGCGTCATCGCATAGGCTCCAACACGTTTTGACGGATCTACCCCAAACTTGGCATGGTCACTCTTCATCACCTGTAGACTCTCATGATTAACCTGATTTTTCTTTAAGATCAGATATTTCTGTCAGAAAATATTTCTGCTGCCAGCACCCAGCCTAAACGTTACACTTTCAGTCAGAGACACTGTATCCTTTCCATACAGTTTGGACAAAAAACCTCATGTTTCTTTTAAAAACAATTGTACCAAATTCTACAATCCACATGAGCGAAGCCGCAGGCAACAGCTAGTTTTCTATACTGCCCAATAGCTGAAGATCTCTGGGCAGTGTACAACAATAATTAAAAACAAACAATAAAATGCAGTAAAAAATATAATAAAACATTACGAAATTATTAAAACCAATTTTTAAATATCTCTAAAAGAAGTAATAAAACATGACTGCAAAAACAGTTTACCACCCCACCATATACCATTTAATTATTAAAAGCCTCAATGTAGAGGGCAATCTTATCTTGGCACCGAAAAGATAATAGAGTTGGTGCCAGGCAGGCCTCAGGGCTTGTAAGGTGTTCCACAGTTGGGGGGCTACCACAGAAAAGGCCCTCCCCCTTGTCACTGCCCTCTGAGCCTCACGTGGAGGTGGCAGTTGGAGGAAGGCCCCAGATGTTGAAAGTAGTGTACAGGTCGATTGTGGTTGGGAGAGGCGTTCCATCAGGTATTGTTGTCCCAAGCCGTGTAGGGCTTTATAGGTCAAAACCAGCACTACTTTGAATCGGGCTTGGAAGCATATAGGCAGCCAGTGTATATTATTTCCATCAATATACACATTTTTGTGTGCACTTTCCCCAATACATGCATTTTTCTATTAATAATAATAATAATAATAATTATTATTATTATTATTATTATTATTATTATTATTGAAACCTATTGCAAAATTAGGAGACGTGCAAATTTTGAAGGATAGATGAGTTCCAGTTGGTTCGAAACTGTGAAATTAGGTAAATGTGCAAACTGAATGAATTTCTTCCCCATCCCTTTAGTATATATCAACCCTCCCCATATCAACCCTCCCCAACCTGGTGCCCTCTAATACATCTGGTATATGAAGATGAAGATAATAGAATGGAATGGAACACAACACAACAGATTAGGATAGCACAGCACAGCACAGAATGGTGCTTTCCTGTGGTTGCTGCTGAGAATAGGGAGGTATGAGGATTTCGGTTTTGCTTGCAGAACATACGAGCATGCCATGTTCAAAGCCCCAACCATGGACTCGCAAGCACGTGTCCGCCGAAAATGTTCGCAATCCGTGGGACGCCTGTTGGCGTTCAATTTGTGCAACTTCCCCTGTTCGATTTGTACAACTCTCCTGATTTGATTTGTTGAAGTTTCTCTGTAAATTGAATCTACCCTGCTCCAGGGCATGGAGGGAAGTTGTGCAACTCTCACATTCGACCACTGCTCGATTTGCGCAATTTTCCTGTTCGCACAGAGGAAGCAGCAATCGCAGATGTACAAAGAGGAATCGAGCACAAGATGAGCGGCGAGACAACATGCAAAGAACCCTTTTCCTTGAATTCAAATTTAGTTCTAGCTAGCCATTTCATGGCCCTTGAACTCGACAGTGCAGCTATATCAGTCTGACTTCTAATATCTGAAATCCTTAATTTAACAGCATTTCTTATATTGGTGCTAGAAATGCTTATTGCCTCCAGACTAAAACCATAGCTTGGTAACATCGTTATAAATTTATAGAGCCAGGAAGTTTCCAAGGTTTTAGCCATCTGCCTGAGAAGACACTTCTCTTTGGAAGCCCAGCTTCGCTCATCAGAACTAGCTTGAACCAATAACTAAATAGCCTACAATGTATTTGATCTGAAACTGCCATGATTCCAAATTCAGATCTGAGCACGTATGCTGGACAGGCTGGTGCCACCCCTAAAATCATATGTAAAAAAGCGATTTTGGACCCTTTCTATTTTTATTTATTTCCTTACTATTGGAAAAACCCCAGATTTCAGCACCATAAACTTGTACTGGCAACATTTTTGAGACTGGGGGCAGGGGGGGGAGTGTATACTCGTTTTTACATTTTACATCATAAAATGTCCTTCAACACTTAGTGCTCCTGGATGAGGTACTTCCTCTTGTATTTCCTCTTTACTGCCTACAGTCATTCACTGGACCAATGTATGCAAATGCCCAACTTAAAAGATGAAGTAGAACTTAAATTGTGTGCACAGCAAACTAGATGGTGCAGCTGGGCAGACATCTGTCAGAGATGCTTTGACCTAGATTCCTGCATTGAGCAGGGGGTTGGACTCGATGGCCTTGTAGGCCCCTTCCAACTCTACTTTTCTATGATTCTATGATTCTATGATTGGGGAAAACATATTCAGACCCCATTTCGCTGTATTCCAAAAACTTCACTAAAAAAGAAGAAGAAGAAGAAGAAGAAGAAGAAGAAGAAGAAGAAGAAGAAGAAGAAGAAGAAGAAGAAAGCATTTGATCTTAATGTGTCTGTCAAATATGTTACCCACCCCACTTCAGATCAGATAAGTTTAAAATAAAATATCCAATCAACTCCAGTCCATCCTGAGTCTTTAAATTATTATTATTATTATTATTATTATTATTATTATTATTATTATTTTATTGAATTTTCCAAAACAAAAACTAATCATATTTGGCTTCCGCCTCTTTGTCTGACAAACATTACCAATCCATATCCAATCTAAGTTTTCTCTATTTTCACAGAAAGAATTTCTATCACCTGAATCTTTGCCACAGCAATGAAAACAACACCCTTATTGAAATCTCGAGTGAGGCATCACTCTGCAAAGAATGGCCCATCCTGCCTTTTAATTAGCACATGTATCAGGGACAAATTGACACATTACAGTAAATGTGTAGTCAACAATTGCATGACGGTGTTTTAACGTTACATAAAATGTGTGTGGGGATCAGTATTCTGACCTTGACCTCCAAGGAGGGATTTCCCCCCCCTCCCCACCACAGTCCCAGAGAAAATCACCCCGCACCTCAAGAGTTGATGTCTGTCACAGGAGGGAGACAGCCAGCTTCCAAGGCAGGGGGGAATTTTCTTTGGGATCTTGGTGTGAGAGGAAATGTTTATCTTCCCCTCTGCATACCACGGGCCTGAACCTCATCATCGCACACAGCTCACAGCTGCTTCTTAATGTTACACAAAAACCATCACACAATGCCCAAATCCATGCTTTGTGTAATATGAAATTTAGCCCTTAGACCAGGGCTCTCCAACCCTGGGTCCCCAGATGTTGCTGGACTACAGCTCCCAGAATCCCTTGCTGGCTGGGTATGCTGGGAGCTGTAGGCCAGCAACATCTGGGGACCACCCAAGGTTGGTTGGAGAGCCCTGCTTTAGACTGTATTATGGTTCAAAAGAATGGAAGGGGGGGGAATACACATGACAAGGCCAGGTGGGAGAAGCACCACTCAAAGAGGAAACATCCTGCCTTTAAGCAGCCCTGTGGCCATCATGACCAATCAGATTGGAGGTGATTAACACGTAAGGAGAGTGAAGATGCTCCGCCTACAACTCACCTATAGAGGACTGATATAAAGTGCAAGTATTGCAGGGACTCCCAGTGTTGTGGGTTCCTTTTCTTTTTGTTGGGGCCTCAGATCTCTTCACCATGCACTGGACACCTATTGTCAGCTTTTTCGTGATGTGGTGCACAGGTGGGGCCGGTTAAATATCCTTCCAGATTACTGCTAAAGTGTGTCTCTGGCTCCTGCTGCTGATGTGACCGTTTCTCCCATTCTCTTCTTCCAGGTTCAAACTCTCAGCCTGTGCCCTCTCAGCCACCTTCAGCATCCGTTTCACCAGGCAACACGGTGAAACTCTCCTGTGCCTTGGGCAGTGGGCTCAGCGTCAGTAGCTATGCTGTATTCTGGTACCAGCAGAAGCCTGGGAATCCCCCACGGTACCTGTTACATTATTATTCAGATTCCAGCAAGGGCCAAGGCTCCGGGGTCCCCGCTCGTTTCTCTGGTTCCAAAGACACCTCCACAAACACCGGCTTCTTGACCATCGCAGGAGCCCTGGCAGAAGACAAGGCTGATTATTACTGTGCAACATACCATAGCGACAGCAGTGCTTTTCACAGTGATATGTTCTGGTGGGGAAGTGATACAAAAACCTCTGCTTCTGTATCCTAAAGGAGTGGTTTTGAATTGGGCATGAATATAGTCCAGAAATAAACACTTTCAAAGCTGCTGAGAGCATCATACCTTGGGCTGTGTAGCATTGCAACTGTTTTTCACCAGGAGGTCACTTTTTCGGTGAAGTTATCTGATGCTTTGCCTCTGTGGGAATGAATTGTGGGGAGTAAGACAAGAACACATGCTTGGAGCATAGGCTAATGTAACGCATGTCCAGCAAAATTGCACTTGGGTGGGACTGGCTGAAGTAATTTGCAGGATCTTCCGACTAGGGATATAGGAGAAATTCATTTCAGTTTGTCTTTTATCAGGATTTACACAGTTGGCACCTTCCAGACAGAGCACAGACTTGTATGCAATATGCAGTTCACAGCTGTGTAAGAGAACCCTCAAAAAAATTGAACTGGAATGATGAAATTCTCGCCCATCTGCACACCAGCCAAATCCAATCCGTGTTTAGCACAAACTTGCACTTGACTCTTCTATATCTCAAGATATTGCTTTCAGCCAAACCTCACCAGGTTCATTCTCAGATCCTGTTTTAATTTTTTTTTAATACTGAGGGCCTCAGGAAAAGTGGGAAAGATGAGGCAATGTTGTTTCGAATACTGAAGAATACGATTCTATAGTGTTTAGGGATGGTCTGGATGACAGAAGAATATTTAATGGAAGTTTAGCCAGGTGGGGGAGCTCTTCACCTATGCTTTATATCCTAATAGTCAATGAAAAATCATCCATCATTTCACAGTTGAAAATGGAGACATCATCTGAACATAGAATTAGCACAGAGGTTGTTTCAGCTCGTTTTTGTTAAGAATTTTGTTAGGTCCATATTTGGGAGAGAAAGAATTTGATATTTTAAAAATTCAAATGCAGGATAAAGCAAATCTTACAAGACATGTACAGGATTGCATTGAAAACATCCTTCAAAACTTAGTGCCTCTCCATCAAGATACTTCCTTCTGTATTTCCTCTTTTCTTCCTACATTCATTCGCTGGACCCATGTATGCAAATGTACAATTTAAAAGAACTAGAAGAATGTAATTAAAAGTGTGCACTGCAAACTAGATTGGGGGAAACATATACGGAGCCCACTTCACTTCATTCCAAATACTTCACCAAAAAAGAATTAGGGTTTGATCTTAATATGTCTGTCAAATATTTTACTCACCTCTCTTCAGATCAAATATATTTCAAATAAAATATCCAATCAACTCTACCCTGAGTCTTTGCCAGAGGCAGCAATGAAAACAACACACTTATCAACCTCAAATGAAGGATTATTCTCTGCAAAGAATGGCCCATCTTGCCTCTTAATTGGCACCTTTATCGTGGACAATTGGCACACAATAAGTGTGTAGTTAAGCATTGCATGATGGTGTGTTTAAACATTACATACAAGGTGCGTGGGATCAGTATTTGGACCATGACATGAAGGAGGGTTCTCCCCCCACTCATGGCACAGTCCCAAAGAAAATCACACACCCGCTCCAAAGCTGATATTTGGCACAGGAGGGAGGCAGCTTCCAAGCTGGAAGGGATTTTCATTGGGACCCTGGTGTGAAAGGAAGGGGTTACGCTCCCCTCTGCATGCCATGGGCCTGATCCTCACCACACGCAGCCCACAACTGCTTCTTAATGTTACATATACAATCAAACAATGCCAAAATCAGTTCTTCCTGTAATGTCTAGGTTAGCCCTAACGCTGTTTACAGCTGAAAATAATGGAAGGGAGAAAAACACACATTAGAAAGCCAAAGAGAAGAAGCACCACTCACCCAGGAATGGCACATCATGCCGTAAGTAGCCCTGTGACCATCAGGACCAATCAGATTGCAGCTGACTAACATGTAGGTGGAGTGACAATGTCCCACCCACTATAGAGGACAGATATGAAGGGCAAGCATTGCAGGGACTCCCTGTGTTGTGGGTTTCCTTTTCTTGTTGTTGGGGCCTCAGATCTCTTCATCATGTTCTGGACTCCCATTGTCAGCTTTTTAGTGATGTGGTGCACAGGTGGGGCAGATCAAATGTCCATCTAAATTAGTGCTCAGGTGTGTCCAGCTGCTGCTGATGTGACAATTTATCCCATTCTCTTCTTCCAGGTTCAAACTCTCAGCCTGCACTGACTCAGCCACCTTCAGCATCAGTGTCCCCGGGGAACATGGTGAAACTCTCCTGTGCCTTCAGCAGTGGGTTCAGCATCAGTAGCTACACAGTATTCTGGTTCCAGCAGAAGCCTGGCACTTCACCGCGATACCTCTTACATTATTATACAGATTCCAACAAGGGCCAAAGCTCTGGCCTCCCCGCTCGTTTCTCTGCTTCCAAAGATACCTCCACAAACACCTGCTTTCTGACTATCAATGGAGCCCTTGCAGAAGATGAGGCTGATTATTACTGTGGAACACCTCAGGGCAGTGGCAGCACATGGCATGTTTTGCACAGTGATGTGCTCTGATGGGGAAACGAGACAAGAACCTCCCGTTTTGTTCTCTCTCTGCTCTTCATTGGTACAGTGCAGGGAAAACATCGGAGTGACTAAAATCATTCCACCTTGGGTGATATCCCGTTACAATTCTTTCCCACTGGTGAAGCTCACTTCTTATGGCAAACCAGCCAGATAAGGCATTAATTGGGTGAATGCAACTGGCATGTGCATTTCCAAAAATGCAAACGGGATCTTTGGAGAAACCTGAGCAAACCAGTGGGTGGGTGGGTGGGTGGGGAGTCTGACCCGAACTGGGACCATGGCTGATGACAATAAAAATTAAGCCGCACCGAGCTCACTGGGTTTATACCTGAAAAACTACACATGGGGGTTGCAGTGATGTCCTGTCAAATTGAGAATTCTCCACGATACCTCCTACATTTATAAATCAGTTTCTGACAAGAGCCAAGGCTCTGGGGTCCCCACTCATTCATTTCTCGGGTTCCAGAGACATCTCCAGGAACCCCAGCTATTCGACAATCACTGGAGCCCTGGCAGAGGACGAGGCTGATTACTACTGTGCTGTCTCGCACAGCAGTGCTTGTCACAGTGATGCATTATGATAGAGAAGTGAGACAAGACCATCTCTTTCCATCACCTGAGTCTCTCTAAGAGGTTTCCATGAAGTACTTAGAAGTATGGTCAATCCTAGCCTTTAGAGTCTCTCTAAAAGGTTTCCATGAAGTACTTAGAAGTATGGTCAATCCTAGCCTTCTTTAGATCTTCTTCATTTGTAGACTAAAGAGCACATGGAGAAGTGGGGAGCGGGGCTGCACCACTAACCCCTCCGCTGTTGCCATGAATGCTGCTGTTGTCTATTCCCCTTGGCCTTGACCTATTCGCATGCAGCACTATTTAATGACACGTTAGAGCAGGGCTCTCCAACCTTGGTTCCCCAGATGTTGCTGGCCTACAGCTCCCAGCATACCCAGCCAGCATGTCTAATGGCAAGGGATTCTGGGAGCTGTAGGCCAGCAACATCTGGGGGCCCAAGGTTGGAGAGCCCTGCATTAGAGTCTCTGGAGAAGTTGAGAACACAGTAAAACTGTGTTGCCATGATGAGCACATTGGGTCCAACTTTGATAGAGGGGTAGTCCCACACTATTTCCTCTATTTCCTCCTTCATGTGCAATTAAATTATAGCATTCACTACTATTTAACATAGTGATTATGTCCACTAGCTCACAAGGCTTTTTAAAAAAAGTTAGGGAAAAGAAATGATGCTGGATGACAAGTTTATGAATGGTTATTAACAAAAATAACTAAACAGAACTTTCATGTTTCAAGGCAGCCTTCCTTAGAATAGCAAATTCTGGTCACCAAACAAGGAGGAATGGCTATTCTGGTTTGGGGACTTCCTGGAAGTATTTGGTAGGCCACCAATGCAAACAGAATATAGGATGAGATGTAGTGTGGTAACTTTATTATGGTCAAAGACCAGCAAATATAACATTATTTGTTTATAAATATAATACACATATACTAAACTAAAAACCAGATAACAAAATACAATTAAGAAGCCTGTTACATCAAATTTATAACCGTCCTTTAGCCATTGGCACTTCTGAATCAGAAGAGTTAAAACAGGCTCTTGGGATTCAGCCAAGATCCTTAACATCATAAGCAATTCCTCCCGTATACAAAAATACAACCATCAGGTACACCACCTCTAAATTCCTGGAGAGAGGCTGCACCCAATATCTACCACACAGGCAGCCAAAAACAATTGCAATTACAGTTACAGAATATATAGGATGAGATGCATCCTTGCGGTACGTTCACAAGATATACATAAAATTCAGGGCCTCCTGTGATACTTTCTCTTGCAACGAGTCCAGATTCTCCTTGCCTTTGCAAGCCATCTGATAAATGCTAACCGTGAACGTCTCTAAATGATGCATTCATTGTGCGCACTGGGGAGTCGTCACTCATAGTAGTTTGCAGCTGCTTTGGATGACGTTGTCATTCTCCACAGGGTCTCTCCCATGCGTTCCAAGCATTTTCGTGCTGTGGTTTTTTTTTTTTGTTTGTTTGTTTGTTTTTTGATCAGGGAAAGTCCAGCATTTTCAGAAATGGCGGAATCAAACACTAGTGTAGTTGTGAAATTCTGCCACACCACAGTGCCACCTATAGGTTATGTAGTGGAACATATAAAAAGGATGAGAAGCGGGGGGGGGAGGGACAGAAGAAAAAGTGCGTAGAGGATCTGATCTTAATCCCACAAGGAATATGAAAGCAGAAGCCACAGTAAAGAGGTGGGTTAAAACAAAGCCTCATCTACAAAAGCCCTTTCAACAGAGAGAGCATAGACTGCCACTAGTGCCACATCTCCTGTGACAACAGAGAATATACTCAAGAGGGAAAAAGCAGATGCAATTGCCTTCAGAGTGATTTCCATACTTCATCCAATCTTTAAAATCACTTCCCCCATCACCTCCCACCACCCAAATGCTCTTGCAAGCAGGAATTTGTCATGTAGCATTTTTTAAAAAAACGCATGTTTTCCATCGCAAAGAGATCTAGATGGGGTCAGTCTTTATGAATGAGTTCTCGTCGCAGGCTGAGAACTCTGAATCTATTTAAGGGCATAGTGGGAGCTTCCAGGTGAATTGGCCTGCAGGAGATGAAGAATCGGATTACCAAAAAAAAAACAAAAAAAAACCCACCAGGCGAGCCCCCATTTGATGAAATGCTTGGTCCACATAGACTGACAGGATTGCCCAAGCAAAGAGAGCATCTATTCTGCTAAAGCAGCGGTGGAACCTCCAAACCATTTGCAGTGTTTACCCGCTTTAAATAAGGGACTTCCTGCTTGATTTCCTCTTTTCTGGCTACTATCACTCACCAGAACAATAGATGCAAATACCCTTTGAAAAAAAGTCAGTTAAGATTTGCAAGCAACCTCCGTGGATAGGGCAGACACATACACACTTCAGTAGGCTAGGGGAAGTACCAGGGTTTAATCTTACGTTCCTCATCTTACCCCCATTTCAAAGCAAAGAATTTGCAAACAAATTTCCCACAAACCCTCAGGCTAGGCCTTGGTCACAACCCAAGCACAGTTGTAAGAGCGCCCTCTTGAAATGGAACTGGCATGAAATTCCTATGCATCGCATCTGCCCATCTGCCAAATTCAATCCATGTCTAACACAAATTTGCACTTGACTCCTCTATATCCCAGGATATTCATTTGAGCCAAGACTTCATTCCCAGATCCTGTCTCAATACGAGGGACTCAGGAAATGGTGAAAAGGTGAAGCAATGTTGTTTTGAATATTGAAGAACACAATTCAGTCGTGTTTTAGGGATGGCCTGGATGACAGAAGAACATTTACCAAATGTTTAGGCAGGTGGGGGAGCTCTTCACTTATGCTTTATATCCTAAATGAGACACCTTCCACCATTTCATAGTTGAATACGGAGACATGATCTATATTTAGAATCATTGCTGGAACAAGCCTCCAACCAACCCCAATTTGCCTTTCCACTTAAAGGTGTGTGTTTGTGTTTCTGTGTGTTTTTAAAGCCTCATGAGGTGAGCTTACCATTGCTGTTGGGGTAGGGACAGAGCAAAGGTGTGTTGTTTCTCCCTCCCCTCTCTTACAATAAGGAGGTGCTCCGCTTAGTGGTCACTGCCTGGCAGATGCCATGTTTTTCCCATAATGCCCCAGGCACAGTGCCCTTCTGTGTGTGAGGGGGGCCACTAGAGGGATATGCCATTTTTTGTGTGTGTTTCTGCCATGGCCCACCCACACCCACAACCCAAGCCGGGCATCTGCCTGATGACCATAAGGAATGCTAGCAGGAAAATAAGCAAATATACCTGTCTTTAATATGATTTTTAACAGTGCAAACCTAGGGGTGTCTACTTGAAAGTAAGAGATTATGGGAGTAGAATGAGGACCCAGTCACCAAAGAATGGCACATCCCACCTTTAAGTAACCCTCAGAAGAAATGAGCCAATCAGATCAGAGCTGATTAACAGATGCTCCGCCCCCGCAAAAAGGGCTGCTATAAAGGCAGCCATAGTCAGGATTTCCATGGTGGTTCTTTGGTCTTTTTATGTTGTTAGCACCTCAGATCTCTCCACCATGTTCTGGCTTCCTCTTCTTTGCTCTTTCATGATGTGGTGCACGGGTGAGAACAGCTTAAAATATGCATTTCAATTACTGCTAAGGTGAGTGCAGCTGAGGGACAGGATGCGTGTGAGTGACACCACTCCAATATTCTCTTTCCAGGTTCACACTCTCAGCCCACAGTGACTCAACCACCGTCAGCTGCAGTGGCATCGGGGAGCACCACCAAACTCTCCTGTACCTTGGACTGTGGATCCAGCATCAGTAGCTATGGGATATCCTGGTACCAGCAGAAGTCTGGCAATCCCCCACGGTACCTGCTATGGAATTATTCAGATTCCAGCAAGCACCAAGGCTCCGGGGTCCCCGCTCGTTTCTCTGGTTCCAAAGATACCTCCAAGAACATCGGCTACTTGACCATCACTGGAGCCCAGGCAGAAGACGAGGCAATTTATTACTGTGCAGCAGCTCATGCCAGTGGCAGCGCTTCGCAGTTTGCACAGTGATGTGCTCCGATGGGGAAACGAGACAAGAACCTCCTGCTCTGTTCCCTCTCGGGGCCTGTGCTCTTCATTCATGCAATGCAGGAACCACATCAGAGTGACTGAAATCACGACACTTCGGTCGATGTCCCATTGCAATTCTTTCCCACTGGAAGGTCACTTCCTATGGCAAACTAGATGCGACATTAATTGCATGAATGCAATCAGCATGTACATTTCTAAAAAAAAAAAAAAGATGCAACTAGGAGCTTCGGGGAAGGCTGAGCAAACTGGTGGGGGGGGTGGAGCCTGAGTGACATTGGTGGGGGGAGCATGGCTGATAACAGTCAGCAGTAGGCCCTACTGAGTTCAAGGAGCTTACGCCTGTGTAACTATTACACATACAATAGAAGTCATCGCCTGTCAACTTAATTGTGGTCTCTTTGTTTTGGTGGACTGTGTTTTATGATGGGGCTTTTAACCAGATTGTTTATTTATTTTTATTTATTATGTTTACACCCCGCCTTTTCTCCTGCAAGGAACCCAAGGCGGCTTCCATAATCCTCCTCCTCCTCTTCTCCATGTTATCCTCACAAGAACCCTGTGAGGTAGGTTAGGCTGGGAGTCAGTGACTGGCCCAAAGTCACCCAGTGAGTTTCATGGCCGAGTGGGGACTAGAACCCGGATCTCCGGGGTCCCAGTCCAACACTCTCACCACTACGCCACACTGGCTCTCTTTGTTATCTTTGCTGTGTATAAAATATATATATACACAAACTCTCTGTGGGTGTATTTATCCTGGGTTGTGTCTATTGAGGCTGCCATGACAAGCTCCTTCCCCCTTCAAAGTTCCCCACTGCCCGTCTGCTGATTTGGTAGCATCAGTCAGCCGCATTCTTTGCACAGTTTCTTTTGAGCTTGTACTACAGTAAGTGCAGTCTCTGTGACAAGAGGGAAATGGCACTGTCACAGCAGCAGCAGAACCATTTATGATACACAAATGTATTCACTTCCTCCAAGATGAAGGCAAAGTGAACCCAACACACTTGTTGGGAATTTGTGAGAGAAAATTTCTTCACCTTTCCCAGCGGGAGCTGCAAACCCACGTGGTCTGATGCTACCTATAAAAGAGAAATGCAACATCCTTTCACATTCAAAATTCTTCTTCTGGCTAAGACCATTGCAGGAGATGGACATCACGTAGTCCCCGGCACACACACACAATCTGAGAAGAGTGATTTCAATACATTTGGAGAGGAACTATAAGTTTTAGAGGGAACACTGCAGGGCCTAAACTCCGTCACCATCAACAATTATGACCAGTAGAGGGCAGCCTTGATCTATAAAAAGCACTGGAGTGGTTTTTAGTTACCGTATATACTCGAGTATAAGCCGACCCGAATATAAGCTGAGCTGAGGCACCTAATTTTGCCTCAAAAAACTGGGAAAACTTATTGCCTCGAGTATAAGCCTAGGGTGGGAAATGTACGAGGGGAGACTTGCATGCAGTTAGGCCAAGGAGTCCTGCCTAGGGATGTGCTAAAAATAGGGATGTGCTAAAAAAATCGCCGATTTTTCCCCCTTCGAGTTAGCTCTGATCATTATCATTCAGCATAATTAATGATTTTCGAGCTCAGAAAGGTGTTCTAAGTACATCTGCATTACAGGCTTGAGGCAAGAGCGAGCAGGAACTGTTGTTCTCAAATTAGCATTTCTCTTAAACAGGTTTTACCACCTGCTGACTTAGGCATTTCATTAGCTGTTTGCATTTCAATCACTGTTACTACATTTCTTTGTGTGAGAACTTCTTGCTGAAGCACATGGGGGGCTTGCTAGGGTCTGTAATATTCAGATTTAGAAGGGACCTCTCTCTCCAGCCTCGAGCAAAAGATCATTCTGATTCGCAGCTCAATTGTGTATCAAGTGTCAGGTCTGTGAAGAGGGAGAAGGAGAATCGAAATAGATCGAAAAATTCTTAAACAGGCTGCAGCAGGATCGGTCACATCACTAAAAAAAAATCACAATTTTTTTCTTCTTCGAGTAAGCTCTGCTCGCTGATCACACAGCATAATTAACGATCATTGTGATCTTAAAAGAAGTTCATCCCCATAACAGAGATATCTTCGAGCTCTGCGAGCCAGAGCTGTAATACAGGTTTTTCCTTTGAGATTCAAAAAACAGCAGTCTCTATGCATATGCAAAAAAACACTGCCAGCGGCAGTCTGGCTGGAGCCTCTCTGGCTGGAGGCTTCCCTCTCAGAGTTAGAAAAAAAAAAGGTTACCTTAAAATCAATTGGCACAAAATCTATAAAACATAATACTGAGCAGGCTTCCCTCTCAGAGTTAGAACTAGAAAAAAAGTTACCTTAAAATCAATTAGCACATGCCTATAAAATCTATAACACAAAATCTATAACACAAAATACTTTTTCATTCTAAGTAGGAATGTAAAGACTATTGCCAGCCACAGCCAGAGATGTTGTTCTAATCAGCATAATCCCTGGTGTTAGGAATTTAGCAAGAAATTTAGCATATCAGTGGGTTTTCCTCAGTCAGGTCAATTAAGACTTAAGTCAATTAAGAAACACAAACAAAAGCACACAAAAGATCTTGCTGTTCATTACTCAGCTGGGTTCGAATTTGCATTGGAGGGGGAAAATATAATCGACATGCCTGAAGTGATTCGTGAGCAAGATGCTTCAAAGCCGACTAGATCGAAAAAATTCTTAAACCGGCTGCTGCAAGATCGCTCACAGCCTCCCGCCGCCACCCCCAGACACCCCCCGCCACCATACCTGCACCCGCCGCCGCCGAAAAAGCCCCGCCACCACCGAAGCCCCGCCGCCGCCGAAGCCCCCCCAGGACCCCCGCTGCCACCCCCAGACACCCCCCGCCACCATACCTGCACCCGCCGCCGCCGAAAAAGCCCCGCCGCCACCGAAGCCCGCTGCCGCCACCTCGCTGCCTCACCACCGCTCACGTCACTGCCGTCGCCGTTTCACCTCGCCGCCACCCGCTCACAGCCACCGCTGCCACCATCGCACGCCACGCCGCCCGCGCTGGTCCCGTCATCACTTTCGGCGCAGCGGAAGTGACGCGCCGGGCCCCTGCTCCAGCACGCTTGGCCACCACCGCTCTAAACAGAGCTCTAAACAGAGCGGCAGCCACCTTGGGTTCCTTGCAGGAAAAAAGGCGGGATATATAAATATAATAAATAAATAAATAAAAATTCAATAGGCTGGAAAAAGTACCAGGGCTTAATCTTATGTTCCTCATCCTACCCCCATTTCAAACCAAAGAATGTTAAAATAAGAATTCCCACAAACAAACTGCACTGTAGACATTTGTCACACCTGAAGCACAAGAATAAGAGCATCCTCATAACACTGAACTGCAATGGAATCCCCCCACCCATCTACACTCCAGCCAAATTCAATCCGTGTCTAACACAGATTTGCACTTGACTGCTTTAAATCTCAGGATATTTGGTTGTGCCGAGGTTCACCAGGCTTCCTCATTCATTCCCAGATCCTGTTTCAACAAGGGGGCAACAGGAAATGTTGAAAAGATGACGCAGCGGTGTTTTGAATATTGAAGAATGCAATTCTGTAGTGTTTATGGATGGTCTAGATGGTAGAAGAACATTTACTGGAAGTTTAGCCAGGTGGGGGAGCTCTTCACCAATGCTTTACATCCAAAAAACCTATTGAGTGGGAAATCCTCTTTTCACAGTTGAAAATGGAGACATTATCTGTATTTAGAATTAGTGCTGCACGAGCCTCCAACCCACCACCATTTGCCAGTCCACCTACTGGTGTATGTGTTTATACACCTTCATGAGGCAGCCTTACCAGTGTTATTGGAGGGAGGTGGGTGGGTTTTATCTTCCCTTCCCCCCCCCCATCTTTCCCTTTCAATGCCCCTCTTGGCAGTCACTGGATGGCAGATGCCATGTTTCTCCCAAAATGCCCCGGATGCAGTGTCCTTCTTTGGCATTTCTGAGTGTGAGGGGGGCCAGCCATGGGATCTGCCATTTTTTGTGTCTTGTTTTTAATTTGATTTTTATATTTTGTGTACTTGTTTTTAATATGACTTTTAACAGTGCAAACCTAGGGGCGTCTACTTGGAAGTAAGAGATTATGGGAGTAGAATGAGGACCCAGTCACCAAAGACTGGCACATCCCACTTTTAAGTATCCTTCAGAGTAAAAGAACCAATCCAATTAGAGCTGATTAACAGATGCTCCGCCCCCGCAAAAAGGGCTGATATAAAGACAGCCGTAATCAGGATTTCCATGTTGGTTCTTTGGTCTTTTTATGTTGTTGGCAACTCAGATCTCTTCACCATGTTCTGGCTTCCTCTTCTTTGCTCTTTCATGATGTGGTGCACAGGTGAGAACAGCTTAAATGCATATTATAACTGCAGCTAAGGTGAGTGCAGCTGATGAACCGAATGCATGAGTGACACAACCACTTCAATATTCTCTTTCCAGGTTCACACTCTCAGCCCACAGTGACCCAGCCACCGTCAGCTGCAGTGGCATCGGGGAGCACCACCAAACTCGCCTGTACCTTGGGCAGTGGATCCAGCATCAGTAGCTACTATCTATCCTGGCACCAGCAGAAGCCTGGCAATCCCCCACGGTACCTCTTGTGGTATTATTCAGATTCCAGCAAGGGCCAAGGCTCCGGGGTCCCCGCTCGCTTCTCTGGTTCCAAAGACACCTCCACAAACACCGGCTACTTGACCATCGCAGGACTCCAGGAGGAAGACGAGGCTGATTACTACTGTCTAGCATACTACAGTAACACATCTCACCGTGACACAGTTCAATGAGAAACTGAGACAAGAACCTTCTCTTCTATTCCCTCGGGGGGGGGGGCGCTGCACTGTGCATGTACACGCCACAGGGACCAGAGAGCAGAGTGACAAAAATCATGAATGCTTAGGTGAAGTCACAGTACACTTCTGTGGTGCGGAGGTGGGAGCAGCTTAAATATGCATGTCAGTTACTGCTAAGGTGAGTGCATCTGACGAACAGGATGAGTGTGACACACCCACTGCAACTACCTCGTTCCTTGAACAGGGCGACTGAATCTGCATCCACCGCCCATGTGCTGGTCCATGACAAGGGGCTTCCGGATTCACAGTCCTGCCCCCGTCACCATTCGCCAATCGCCATGGGACTTTTGGGGGGGGGGTTGGTTGGTTGGTTTGGAAGACGCTTGTGCATGAAATTGTTTTATGAGGGGAGATCGGTGCACAACGAATCACCACACAAACTTGACAGAGTACGTCAATGATTCAATGGCACCATGATGATTGGAAGACCATTCCCTGCTGCAGCCTTCATCCGCCTTCAGTCAGCATGTGCATTTGCACAAGTGCTTCTGATCTTCCTCATTGTACGGCAGCAGGAGCAGTCAATGTGACCAGTGTGAAATAGGCATTGCCACCACAGCGGAACCATTAAAGGTCTACAACAGTTTTAAGTCTTCCAAGATGAGGACACCGTGATCCCGATGCACTTGTTGGGAATTTGTGAGACAAAATATCTACTCATCATTCCCCATTGGGTGAGGGATGGGTGAGAAATTTGAGGATGGGTGAGAAATTCATTTCAGTTCATTTTTTATTTTTTAAAAATAAAAGTATTCTCTAAGTTCTCCATATTTGGGTCAAAAAGCTTTGAAGATGGGGGGGGGGGGAGAAGATGAAGAAGTTGGGAGAAACCAAAATTGATACTGGACTTTGATAGATTTTCTCTTAAAGGCCAATGTTTTAATTCCTCAGCATTCATCATGTCAGTGCTGAATTAGGGTTGCCTCCTCTTTTTTCTGTCAGGCTCCTCATCTTTAATAGCTGCTGGCCTGGCAGGCAGGGAAGTACATCATGATCCTCTTCAGACTTGGAATAGCTGTACTGACATCAGAATGTAGATGGTGCTGACCGTGGTGGTAGTGGAAGAGGTTGTTTTAGCTCATTTTTTGTTTTTGTATTTAAGAATGGACTAAAATGTGAAGAGCCCATTTTTGGCAGAGAAAATATTTGAGATTTTCAAAATCCAAACACAGAAGAAAGAGAATCTGACAGGACGTGGACAGGATTGCATTGTAAACATCCTGCAAGAACACTTAGTGCCTGTTTAACAAGATATTTCCTGCTGTGTTTCCTGATTTTCTGCCTACACCCATTTCACTGGAGTGATGTATGAAAATGCCCAATTTAAAAGAAGAAGAATTTAATTAGATGTGTCTACCACAGCATGCTGGTCTATATGACTGTAATAAAGTGACTAAAATGACTAATGTCTACCACAGACTAGATTGGGGAAAGTACTATATAAGGATGCCAGTATGCCACATCACTGAATTTGAAATACTTCACTAAAAGAGGAAAGAAAAGAAAAAGAAAAGAAAGAAAGAAAGAAAGAAAGAAAGAGGCTTTGATCTTAATGTCTCTGTCAAATATTTTACCCACCCACCTGAGATCAAATATCTTTCAAATAAAATATCAAGTCAACTCCACCCTGAACCATTGCCACAGCAATGGACATAACAACACCCTTATCAAACCAGATCGAAGCATCGTTCTGCAAAGAATGGCACATCTTGCCTTTTAATTAGCACCTTTATCAGGGACAATTGACACATCAATTGACACAATTACAATAAATGTGTGGTTAAGTATTGCATGGTGGTGTTTTAACATTAAATACAATGTGTGTGGGGATCAGGATTTGGACCATGACATGCAAGGAGGTGTTTTTCCCCCCACCTCCCATGCCACAGCCCCAGAGCAAATCACTCCCCACCTCGGAAGCTGCTCTCTGTCACAGGAAGGAGGCAATTTCAAAGGTGGAGGGAATTTTTTTCATTGGGACTGTTTTGTGTGAGAGGAAAGGGTTACCACCATCCCCTCTGCATGCCATAGGCCTGGTCCTCATCACACACAGCCCATGGTCTCTTTTTTAATGTTACTAAAGCAATCGTACAATACCAAACTCAGTGCTTCCTGTGATGTGTAGTTGAACCCTAGGGCTGTTTACAGTTCAAAAGAATGGAAGGGGGGGGGGAAACACACATTACAAAGCCCTGGGGCACCACCAAGCACCACTCACCAAGGAATGAGACCTCCTGTTTTAAGTAGCCCTGTGAGCATCAGGAGGACCAATCAGATTGGAGCTGACAAACACGTAGGTAGAGTGATGATGCCCCACCCACCCCTGTGCAGGATTGATATGAAGGGCAGGTATTGCAGGGACTCCCAGTATTGTGGGTTCCTTTTCCTTTTGCTGGGGCTTCAGATCTCTTCTTCACCATGTCCTGGACTCCCATTGTTACCTTTTTACTGATGTGGTGCACAGGTGAGGGCAGGTTAAATATGCTTCAGAATTACTGCTAAGGTAAGTGGGGCTGCTGCTGCCGCTGACGTGTGACCGTCTCTCCCATTCTCTCCTTCCAGGTTCAAACTCTCAGCCTGTGCCGCCGCTGACTCAGCCACCTTCAGCATCAGTGTCGCCAGGGAACGCGGCAAAACTCCCCTGTGTCTTCAGCAGTGGGCTCAGCATCAGTGGCTCCTATGTGTCGTGGTACCAGCAGAAGCCTGGGAATTCCCCACGATACCTGTTGACGTATTATTCAGATTCTAGCAAGCACCAGGGCTCCGGGGTCCCCGCTCGTTTCTCTGGTTCCAAAGACACCTCCAAGAACACCGGTTATCTGACCATCACCGGAGCCCTGGCAGAAGACGAGGGTGATTATTACTGTGCAACAGCTCATGGCAGTGGCAGCACTTGGCAGTTTGCACAGTGATGTGCTCCGATGGGGAAATGCGACAAGAACCTCCTGCTCTCTGTTCCCTCTCGGGGCCTGTGCTCTTCATTCATGCAATGCAGGAACCACACATCAGAGTGACAAAAATCACGACAATTCGGTCGATGTCCCATTGCAATTCTTTCCCACTGGAATGTCACTTCGTAAGGCAAACTAGATGCAACATTAATTGCATGAATGCAATCAGCATGTTCATCATTTCTTTTTTTTTTCCTTTTTTTTTAAAATGCAGCTAGGGACATGGGGAAAACATCTATCACAAAGTCACAGGGAAGAAGCACCACTTACCCAGAAATGGCACATCCTGTTTAAAGTAGCCCTGTGACCATCAGGACCAATCAGACTGGAGCAGATTTACACATAGGTAGAGTGAAGATGCCCCACACCCCTAATCGAGGACTGATATAAAGGGCAATAATTGCAGGGTCTCCCAGTGTTGTGGTCTCCTTTTCTTTTGGTTGGGGCCTCAGATCTCTTCACCATGTTCTGGACTCCCATTGTTGGCTTATTGTTGATGTGGTGCACAGGTGGGGCAGGTTAAATCTCCATCAGAATTACTGCTAAGGTGAGTGGGGCTGCTGCTGATGTGACCAGCAGAAACCTGGGAATTCCCCGACAATACCTCCTATATTATTATTCAGACTCTTTCAAGGGCCACAGCTCCGGGGTCCCCACACATTTCTCTGGTTCCAAAGACACCTCCAGTAACACCGGCTATTTGACTATCACTGGAGCTCTGGCAGAAGATGATGCTGATTGATTGATTGATTATATTTCTATCCCGCCTTTTTTCCTGCAAGGAACCCAGGGCGGCTCATATAATCCTCCTCCTCCTCTCCATTTTATCTTCACAACAACCCTGTGTGAGGTAGGTTAGGCTGAGAGTCAGTGACTGGCCCAAAGTCACCCAGCGAGCTTCATGGCTGAGCGGGGACTAGAACCCGGATCTCCCAAGTCCCAGCCCAACACTCTCACCACTGCACCACACTGGCCTTTGTATCACATCTGATAAGTGCTATGAGTTTTCTACATGATGCATTTAATGCACGCTGGTGCTTGCTCACTCACGGTAGTTTGCAAGTGCTTTAGAGGACGTCCTCATCCTCCAGGCAGGGCCTCTCCTGTGCATTTTCCAAGCATTTTTGTGGGGTTCTTTTGATTGGGGAAAGTCCAGCATGTTGGGGCACGGGGGAATGACATGTTAGTGTCGTTGTGAAATTCCACCATACAACATTGCCACCTGGAGGTTATGCAGTGAAACATATAGAAAGGCAGAAAAGGGGAGGGGGGAACCGATCTTAATCCCAGAAAGAATCCGAAAGCAGCAGCCATGGTAAAGTGGCAGGTTAACATCCTCATCTGCAGAAGCCCTATCAACAAAGAGAGCGTAGTCTGCCATGTCTCCTGTGACAATAGAGCAGTGTTCTCCAACCTTGGGTCCCCAGATGTTTTTGGCCTACAACTCCCAGCATGCCCCAGCCAGCTACGCTGGCTGGCAGGGCCGGCGCTACCGCTAGGCAGACCCAGGCGGCTGCCTAGGGCGCGCGTGGCGGAAGAGGGCGCAAACTCTGCGCCCCTTCCTGGCCTCCGGCGCGCTCCTGCCCTGCCTGCCGCCTCCGCCGCTCCTCCCCGCCCGCTTGCCGGCCGCTGCCGCCGCGCAGCAACCGCCCCCCGCGCGCGCGCGCGCCCGCCAACCATCTACCTACCTTCGTCCCATCGCGTCGGAGGAGGAGGGCGGCGGCAGCCGCAGCCAGCAGCGGTGGGCGGTGGGAAGGTAGGTGGTTGGCGGACGCCCGTGCTGGTCTTGCGCACAGAGCAGCGCGTGGGGATGTTGCAAAGCAGGGCTGCTTTGCTCCGGAGGCCCCCCAACGGCACGAGGGGGGGCGCCTAATATAATTTGGCCTAGGGCGCCAAACAGCCCTGCACCGTTCCTGCTGGCTGGGCATGCTGGGAGTTGTAGGCCAAAAACATCTGGGGACCCAAGGTAGGAGAACACGGCAATAGAGTATGACTGGGTTTGTGTGACAGTGCCGTGACATGCTAAGCCGCTGTGGCTTCTATGCCATGGTGGCTTCTATGCCATGGTGGCTTCATGTGTCATCTGAATCCAGCCCCCCTCCCCCCACAGTGGCTTCAGGGTGGTTACGAAGTCACCTCAAAATTCATGGCTTGTTGTAGGGCTTGCCCTCCGTGGCTTGCCATGTTATATCCAAAACTGGATGATATGACCCATGGGAGGGGCCAGCCCCACAACAAAATGAGGTGATCGGAAAGAGCGGGAAAATCCCCCTCGCCGCTCTTGCCAAGTGGCTCCCCGCTGCGAGCACCAGGGACGGCCACCAGGAAAGTGCCCGAGTGGCACTTACAGAGGCCGCTGGCTCCCCCGCTGCCGTGCAGTGCACACGCGGAGGGGGGAGGGTGCTTCTTTTCTGTCAATGCACGCACGCACGCAGTGTGACAAAGAGAAATTCACACCCCCGACCTCGCTCGGTGTGGCGCCCGCTGGTGCCGCACTGAATGAGAATTGGGGGTGGGGGGGTTGAGCTGATGTCTGCTGCCTCATAGGGGAAGGTGGCATATAGATTCATAGATCATAGAGTGGGAAGGGGCCTACAAGGCCATCGAGTCCGTGTGGCAGATACAGGTGGTGGCACGTGAGGTGGCTTGAGTCATGCCCGGGGCTTGAGGAGACGGAGGCATGTGGTGCCACTACTGGTGTCTCCAGTACTCCTCTTCCTCCACAAGCCCCACTCAGTGCTTGAGGAAGGGGCTTGTGTGGCAGCCGGGGGCGGGGGGAATACCTCTCTTTGTCATTGCCGCACGCATACACGGCAATGGCAAAAGGAAGCACCCACGGCCTGCCCCCCTGCCCGGCAAGGAGTTCACCAAGCGGGGGGGGCAGGCGGGGGGGTGCATGAGCCACCGCCCTGCACTCCTGTCCTGCTGATGCCGGGAAAGCAGGATTGCCCACACGCCCACACACACAGACACCCGAAATGGTGTTGCATGCAAGCAGGGATGTTGTCATGCAGCTTTTAAAAGAGATGCTTGCTTTCCATATCCAAGAGATCTAAATGGGCTCTCTCTCTCCTTCTGAATGAGTTCTCCTCTCAGGCTGAGAACTCTGAATCTACTGAAAGGCATTCTGGGTGTTTCCAGGTGAATTAGTCTGCTGGAGATGCTGGCTCAGCTTGTCTGAGCGTGGAAAGCTAAGCAGGGTCAGGCCTGGTGTATTACTTGAACGGGAGACCCCCTCCTCTAGTTTCCTGCATTGAGCAGGGGGTGTTGGACTCGATGGCCTTGTAGGCTCCTTCCAACTCCATGATCTATGAAATCTATGAAAGCGGGTGGCAAAAGAACACCAGGGGAAGCCCCCATTTGATGAAGTGTTTGGACCACACACAGGCTGGCAGCTTTGGCCAAGGAAAGAGAGCATCTGCTGTGCTGAAGCATCAATGGAACCTCCAAACCACCTGCAAATGTTTTGCCTCGTTAAATAAGGGACTTCCTGCTTGATTTCCTGTTTTCTGGCTACTATCACTCACCACAGTAATAGATGCAAATGCCCTTTGAAAAAAAGGCAGTAGATATCCACTGTACACCACATACAGGGGACATACACACTTCAGTAGGGTGGGGGAAGTACCAGGGTTTCATCTTATCTTACCCGCATTTCCAATCAACGAACTTTTTAATAAAAAATTGCCACAAACAATCACGCTGGACTTTTGTCACAACTCAAGCACAAGTGTAAGAGTGACCTCATAAAATGGAACCGGATTGCAATGCCCACCCATCTGTGTACCAGCAAAATTCACGTCTGACAGAAATTTACACTCGACTTCTTTATATATCTCAGGATATTCATTTGAGCCAAGCGTTTCCAGGCTTCATTCCCAGATCCTCTTTCAATACGAGGGCCTCGGGAAAAGTGGAAAAGATGATGAAGCAGTGTTGCTCTGAATATTGAAGAATGCAATTCTATACGGTTTAGGGATGGTCTGGGATGACAGAAGAACATTTACTGGAAGTTTAGCCATGTGGGGGAGCTCTTCACCCATGCTTAATATCTCTTCCCCCATCTTCTTTTACAATAATGAGGAGGTGCTTCTCTTGGCCGTCACTGGGCAGCAGATGTAGTGGCTTTCTTTATCATTTTGTGAGGGGGCCACTGGGATCTACCATTTTTTGTGTCCACCATCCTCCCACCGCAGCATATGCCTGACGACAGCATAAGGGAAGCTAGCGAGAAAGTAAGCCAATAAATTTGTCTTTAATATTATTAGTGTTAAGATTGTGATCCTACGGGTGTCTACTTGGAAGTAACAAATTGTGGGAGTAGAATGAAGCCCCAGTCACCAAATAAATGGCACCTCCCACCTTTAAGTATCCCTCAGAATAAACAATTCAATCAAATTAGAGCTGACTAACAGATGCTCCGCCTCCCCCACAAACAGGTTGGATATAAAGGCTGCCATAATCAGGATTTCAAGGTGGTTCCTTTGGTCTCTTTCTCTTGTTAGGGCCTCAGATCTCTTCAGCATGTTGTTCTGCCTTCCTCTTGTTTGCTCTTTCATGATGTGGTGCAGAGGTAGGAGCATCTTAAATATGTATTTCAATTACTGCTAAGGTGAGTGAAGCTGACGAACAGGATGAGTGTGACACCCACTTCAATATTCCCTTTCCAGGTTCACACTCTGAGCCCACAGTGACCCAGCCACCATCAGCCGCAGTGGCAACAGGGAGCACCGTGAAACTCTCCTGTGGCTTGAGCGGATCCAGCATCAGTAGCTACTATCTATCCTGGTACCAGCAGAATCCTGGCAATCCCCCACAGTACCTCTTAACATATTATTCAGATTCCAGCAAGCACCAAGGCGCCGGGGTCCCCGCTCGCTTCTCTGGTTCCAAAGACACCTCCACCAACACTGGCTATTTGACCATCTCTGGAGCCCAGGCAGAAGATGAAGCTGACTATTACTGCCTGGCACGCTACAGTTGGGCCCCGCACTGTGACACAGTTCAGTAAGAAACTGAAACAAGAACCTTCTCTTCTATTCCCTCAGCCCCCCCCCCGCACTGTGTATTTATACAATTCAGGGACCACATCAGAGGGACAAAAATCATGAATGCTTAGGTGAAGTCACCTTGCAATTCTTTCCCCACTGGAAGATCAAGTCCTAGGACCAACTAGACAGGACATCAACCAAGTGGATGCAATTAACATGTACATAAAGATGTGGGAGACTGAGAGTCATCGTTGGAGCACCTGTCTGGCCACCAGAAGACTGTTCTACCTAGGGTCTACTCAGTAGGAGGGGAAAGTATCTGTAGACAATGAGGAAGCAGTTGCAGCTGCAACGGATAAACCATTAAGAGAGGCGGAGGACAGCAGGTGTATAAGCCCTCAGTCTCTTACCTGACCTTTGCTGGGCTAATCGTTCCTTCCTTTAGACCAGTGTTCTCCAACCTTGGGTCCCCAGATGTTTTTGGCCTACAACTCCCAGCATGCCCCAGCCAGTGTAGCTGGGAGTTGTAGGCCAAAAACATCTGTGGACCCAAGATTGGAGAACACTGCTTTAGACCCTTTCCCCAAGCTCCTTGCTAGAGTGGTAGAGCCAGTGTGGCATAATGGTTGTTGGACTGGGACTCAGGAGATCTGGGTTCTAGTCCCCTCTCTACCATGAAGCTCACTGGGTGACTTTGGGCCAGTCACTGACTCTCAGCCTCACCTACCTCACAGGGTTGTTGTGAGGATAAAATGGAGAGGAGGAGGAGGATTCTGTAAGCCGCCTTGGGTTCCTTGCAGGAAAAAAGGCAGGGTGATGGTGATGGTGATGGTGATAATAATAATAATAATAATAATAATAATAATAATAATAATAATAATAATAATAGTAGTACAGACTTCCGTAATTCATCCCTATCATGGTCACTGTCACGTGAATGCTCATGATGGTGAAAAAAGCTTTTTTTTCTTCTTTTCCTGCCAAAACCACTGCAAGCTTTTTGCTGGGATGAGTGTGTCAGTTTCAGTTTCATTCACTTCCCATCAGTTCTTTTTAATGGGGGGAAAGGGGGGGAGGGGGGGAAGAGAGAGGTTTCCTAAAGTTGTAAAAACATTGGAGTCTGTTGGCTCCTATGTCAGCCGGGACGGTGTATCCGCTCTGGGTTTTAGTCTGAACTTTAAAGGAGCTGTCCATGGCACTGAACCCTAACCTGCCCCCCAAAAAAATTTAGATTCCCCACCCTGCTGCAAGATTTTAGGCAGTGGAGGCTGCTGGCTCCAGTATCAGTGGGGGGCAGTGCATCCACCCCTGGTTGCAGGCTGAACTTTTAAGGTGCTATTTGTGGTGCTGAACATTAAAAAAAAAAAAAAACCACCCTGTAGGCAAAGTGGTATCCTCAAGATGTTGGACTACACAACCCCCAGCAGCCCCAGACAGTAATGAACAAAGGTCATTGATTATTGGAGTTGTAGTTCAACACAGTGAAGCTCTCCTGCACCATGAGCAGTGTATCCAACATCAGTAGCTCCCATGTATAATCCTGGTACCAGCAGAAGCCTGGGAACACCCCACAATTCCTCTTAAAGTATTATTCAGATTCCAACAAGCAGCAAGGCTCTGGAGTCCCTGATCGTTTCTCTGGTTCCAAAGACACCTCTAGAAATACTGGCTACTTGACCATCTCTGGAGCCCAGGCAGAAGACGAGGCTGGTTATTACTGTTTTTCACATTTTGGCAGTGGCAGCACATTTCAGTTTGCACAGTGTTGTCTTCCAATGGGGAAATGAGACCAGAACCTGTTCTATTCACTCAGGGGGCCTGAGCTGGGCATTGAGACCACAGCAGAGTGACTAAAATCATTAACCTTTGGGTGAAGTCGCATTACAGTTCTTTCCCACTGGAAGGTCATTGTATAGGACTAAGTACCTGTGACATTAAATGTGTGAATGCAATTATCATGTCCTTTTAAAAATGCAAAAAAGAGCTGTGGGGAAGCCTGACCTACCTGATGGGTAAAGGGAGTGTAACACTTTTTTCCCCATGCCTTGATCCCAGCAAAAACTTACTTCTCAGAAATTGGGTGAGTTCCCATTGGCACCAATGAAGGTTTCCACTGAAATGCAAATAGTACATTCAGAGAAGACCATTTTGGAGTGTCTGTGGCAAGGAAGAAGGAGTAAGGAACCTAAGAAGAGCCCTGGTGGATCAGACCAAGGTCCATCTAATCCAGCATTCTGTTCACACAGTGGCCAACCAGCTGCCCATGGGATCCCACAAGCAGGACATGAGTGTAAAAGCACCCTCCCGCCCATGTTCCCCAGCAACTGGTGTGCATAGACATATTGCCTCTGATACTGGAGGTAGCATAATGCCATCAGGACTAGTAGCCATGGATAGCCTTCTCCTCCATGAATGTGTCCAATCCCCTTTTAAAGCTGTCCAAATTGGTGGCCATCACTACATCTTGTGGAAGTGAATTCCATAGTTTAACTATGTGATGTGTGAACAAATACTTCCTCTTATCTGTCCTGAATCTCCCACCAACCAGCCTCATGGGATGACCCCACTGGGTTCTAGTATTAGGAGAGAGGGAGAAAAATGGCTCCCTATCCACTTTCTCCACACCATGCATAATCTGGTGCACCTCTACCATGTCTCCCCTTACTTGCCTTTTTTCTAAGCTAAAACCATCCCAGCTGTTGTAACCTTTCCTCATAGGGGAGCTGCTGCAGCCCCTTGATCATCATTTTAGTTGCCCTTCTCTGCATTTTTTCCAACTCTACAATATCCTTTTTTAGGTGTGCTGACCAGAACTGTACGCAGTATTCCCAGTGTGGTCGCACCGTAGATTTGTATAATGGTAGCATTATATTGTCGTTTTTATTTTCGATTCCTCTTCCTCACCTTTCCAGTATGCCAAGTTCAGAGAAGGCAATCTGGTGCCCTCCAGATACTTCTGACTACAAGTCCCATCAGCTCCAGCCAGCATAGCTGTGTAAGTGTAGATGAAACAGTGGCATACATTCAAGACATTCATTTCAAAATTTAGGATGTCAGTTCATGAATGCCATCAAAGAGGGGAAATACCTAAATGAAACAGATACAACAAAGCTAGGCAAAGGTGTCAGGGCCACTCACTTGCCCTAGGATGACCAGGAATGCGATCAAGACACTCAACAAATAGATTCGTCTTTAAGAGAGCAATCTTATGACCCCTTATGCAGCATTTGTGGGCGGGGAGGGATCTGTTAGTGGGATCTTCTATTTCTCCTGGCTTCTATTCCCCATGCCCCCAGCCAAGCAGCTGCTCTATGGTAGCAGAAGGAATGCTATCCAGAAATGAAGCAAATGTACTAGTCTTGATAGATATTTTTAACACTCCAATCCTATGTGCTTAGTAAAAAGACCATTTGGCTCAAATATAGAGGTGCACCGGCAGAAAGGGGTGGTGAAAGGTGATTTTCCTGCACCCTCCTCTCTCTGGCAAGCCCCTGAAAAGTATCATCCCAAGAGCAGGGTAGTCCCCTGACCGTGGTAATATCTGGGGAAGCGGGATCCCCAAAAATAGGGCTGAGCAGCATCCTCCCATAAGCAGAAGACCCATTTTTTACCCTCAGCTGCTCATGTCACAGCCCTCTGCATTCAGGAGGGTCCCCTGACCCTCAGGAGGTGCTTTTGGCATGGCCTGGGAATGAGCAAGGGCAGGAGAGATGGGAAAGCCACCTTCCAACAATGCCCTTATCCTGACACATCCGAATGCATTGAGCTTAATGGGCAATTGAGGCTGACTTCTTCTTAAGTGTGTATAGGATTGCAGCTTAACACAGGAATGGCATCCTTACACTTCTTCCAAGGACTACTGCCTTTTGAATGAGGTACTTCCTGTTGTCTTTCCTGCTTTTTAGCTACTGTCATTCATCAGAGTGACACATGGAAATGCCCTATATTTTTTTAAAAAAGGGTCTTCAAGTATCTTCTGCAGTATAAGGTGGGCAATGGGGGACATAAACACTTATCAAAATTATGAGGGTTGGAAGGGCAGTTACAATTCTGAGACCATGTAATCAAATTACATTTGAAAGGTCAATTAGCTTCCCCCTAGAAACCATTTAAGCAATCCATTGTTTTGACAATCAGCAAGTTTGAAAAATGGACTCTCTCACCTTCAAAATTTGCCTAGGTCATAGAAGGCAATCTGGTGCCCTCCAGATACTTCTGACTACAAGTCCCATCAGCTCTAGCCAGCATGGCCAATGTTTTTTGAATTCTGGGACTTGTAGGCCAAAACATCCAGAGGGCACCCAGTTGCTTAATGCTGGCTAGAAAAAAGGGATTCAACTGTGCACTGTAGGTGTGAGCATGCAGTTCGGCAATGACTTCACTGGACGGTAAAAGAAAAGTGAAAAATGAACAAGAGGTCTCTGTGTTCCCATTCTTGATACAAGAAAATATTGGAATAGTCAGATAGGATTCAATCCAAATAGCCATCCAATCTTGAGACTTTTATCATTGCTCAAGTCCAATATGAAAATAAAAAACCCACCCCTTTGAGGTGAGCTTTCTTTGTGGCATGTCTTTCCTCACTGATATAATCTCACAGGCTGCTTCCACATCATATTCAATCAAAAGAAGGGAATAACAAATTGTCAAAGTAGAATGAAGACCCAGTCAAGAAAGGATGGACCTCCCACCTTTCAGTATCTCCCGGAATAAAATAACCTGTCAGAGTAGAGCTGATTAACATAAAGATGGAGGAGCACAGGTGCTCCGCCCCCACAAATGGGGCAGATATAAAGAAACTCCTGAACAGGATTTCCACGATGGTTCGTGGATCTCTTTTTTCTTGTTAGGACCACGGATCCCATCATCACCATGTTCTGGCTTCCTTTTGTTTGCTCTTTCTTGATGTGGTGCAGAGGTGGGAGCAGCTGAAATACAAATTACAATGAGAGCTAAGGTGAGTGCGGCTTGCGCTGATGCATCCATTTCTCCCATTTTCTTCTTCCAGGTTCAAACTCTCAGTCCACGGTGTCTCAGCCTCCATCAGCATCGGTGTCACTGGGGAACGCAGTGAAAATCTCCTGTCTCGTGAGCGCTGACAACAGCATCAGTGGCAAAAGTATGTCCTGGTACCAGCAGAAGCCTGGGGATTCTCCCCGATACCTCTTACGCTATAATTCAGATTCCGACAAGCACCAAGGCTCCGGGGTCCCCGCTCGTTTCTCTGGTTCCAAAGACGCCTCCAAGAACACCGGTTATCTGACCATCACTGGAGCTGTGCCAGAAGATGAGGCTGATTATTTCTGTGCAACGTATCATGGCAGTGGCAGCACTTTTCAGTATGCACAGCGATGTGTTCCAATGGGGAAATGAGACAAGAACCTGTTCTATTCCCTTAGGGGGCTCGCACGGTGCATGAGAAAAAACCAGAGTAACTAAAATTGAACTCCGGCTAAAGTCACATATTAATTCTTACCCTCTGGAAGGTGACTTCTTAGGGCAAACCGGATGTGACATCAATCGCATGAACACAATCAGCATGTACATTTCTATTGTATGCAAATGAATACTGTGAGGAAGCCTGAGCATACAAATTTCTCAGAGACTAGAGGGGTAATCCTATGCATGTTCAGACAGAGAAAAGGCCTACAGCTCCCAGCATGCCCCAGCCAGCCATGCTGGGAGTTGTAGGCCTTTTCTCTGTCTAAACATGCATAGGATTGCTCCCTAAGTCTACCGATTTGGTTGACCTGGTGCCCAGGCCGTGTCACTATGTACCGGATGCTATGAGAGCCTTTTGTTTTGTTTTGTTTTAAAATGCAGCCAGGACATAATGTGCAGTCCCAAAAGTCTATTTGTGCAGTTCAAAATTCAAGTAAACCAAAGCATGATGTAAACAGTGGCTGAAAACATGGTGAGCAGTCCACGCTTCTCTAGAACCGCAAAGCACTGATCAAGCATACCGTTTTTCCTTCCCCTGTCAAAGGTAGTCCCTCCAGCACTGAGTGGCTGCTGCTCTGCACAGAACGATCGATCACTAGTGTTTTGTAGATGAACGCAGTTATTCCAGAATATCGGGAGCCTTCTTCTCACAGGTCATGTGAGCTTGCTTGTGAATGTTATGATAAGGGGGTCATGCCAGAAAATATCCAATACAGGCTGCCGGGGATTGAACCTGGGACCTTCTGCATGCAAAGCAGGTGCTCTGCCACTGAGCCACAGCCCCTCGGATGATGCGGTGTTGTTCCGAATACAGCATCATGCAATTCTGTAATGTTCAGGAATGCTGTGAATGACAGAAGAAGAACACGTATTGCATGTTTAGCCAGTTGGGGGCGCTCTTCACCTGTGCTTCGAATCATAACACATATTGTCAATGACATAAGGTGCCTTGCCCTTACTTCACAGTTGAAAATGGGGAGATCTTCTGCTACTTAGAGCTGAACGGTGCTTCTCCACCGCCTCACTTGTTGCCCCATTTACAGGTGCTTCCTTTTGAAAGTCTTCTGCGTCACAGCACAGCAGTGCTGGGTTTTATCTAGTGCGAAACTGAAAATGTCTTGCACATTACCTCACAGATGAATGTGCCTGAGGAGCGAGTGTATGTCCTGTCGTTCATTGTACAATCATCTCTCCAGCAGCCTGCAGCCTCCTTAACTTCCCCCAGACTTCAATCAATGGCCCCGGGGAAGACATCCTCAGGCAATTCCTCCCATAGAGCTTTTTGGGTCAGGAAGTGCAGGCAGTTTGGGAGGCTGCATAACAGTGGAGAAATATATAACAGAAAGGAGAACACACACACTGCACTCTTGGCCATGGCCAAAATTCTCCGCCATTTCTGTGCTGGCCTCCATCCCCCCTGCATGCAATGCCCTTGAATGACACTAATTACGAGGGATGGTGAAGGATGCAAAATGGTGACCAGGGTGCCAACACATTTACTGCAGTTGCCGATTGCAGTGGCAGCACCAAAAGGAAAAGAAAAAAGACCCTGAGGGGAAAAGAAAGAAAGAAGCTGTGCTACAGCTATTCCAAATAGTGAGCTCTACCTCTGAGAAACTGTTTGAGTATTTCCCCTTCCCCTGGGGAAAAAATGGTGAAATTGTCCCCCCGACTTCTCTGCCCATGAATAGGATGGAGAATTTCAAAATACTTATCATCATGGCCTCCCCCTTTTAAATGAATACTTGCTGCATGGTGATAATAGCACTCTGTGTTTAAGTACAGTGTGAGTATGTCTCGAGGAAAATATTTGGGGGGGGGGCAGCAGTGTGCCATATCCCAGAAAATTTATTAAGCATTCAGGAAAACAATTCCTGTTTCCAGAAAGCTGACACACGTTGGCAGGCATACAAAGAGTACAATCTTGCACAGGTCTACTGAAAAATAAGTTCCACTGATTTCAGTATGGCCTACCTCCAGGTAAGAGAGTATTAGATTGCAAGATAAAACAAGATTGGTAGCACCAAGTATCTTGCAAGGACTACTACCTCTTTAATGAGGTGCTTCCTTCACCATTCCCTGCTCAGTTGGTCCTCTGCCCCCTTTGCCTTCCTAGAGGGTGGGCTTTCAGGGAGCAACATAAGGGAGGAGGCCCTTACCCAAGGCCCCATGGACTAGATGGGTAGGCCTTAGAGGCCCAAAGGGTCAGCCTATTAAAAAACAAACAAACAAAAATTGTCCTATTCAAATATTCCTTGTAGGCAAACTGGTAACCTCAGGATGCATTGGACTATGCATTGTTAAAATAGAGGAACAATCAGATTACGGAAGTAGAATGAAGCCTCAGTCACCAACGAATGGGACATCCTACTTTTAAGTATCCCTCAGAACACAAGAACCAATCAGATTTGAGCTGATTAACATAAAGATGGAGCACAGATGGTCCGCCTCCACCAACAGGACAGATATAAAGGCTGTTATACTCAGGATTTCCATGTTCATGGTTTTGTCTCCATTTCTTCATCGAACCTCAAATCCCATCACCATGTTCTGGCTTCCTCTTGCTTGCTCTTTTTTGATATGGTGCACAGGTGAGAACAGCTTAAATTCACATTGCATTTGCTGCTAAAGTGAGTGCAGCTGATGAGCAGGAGGAAGGAACACCTAAATTTCTGTGATGTTTCTCTTTCCAGGTTCACACTCTGAGCCTGTGCTGTCTCAGCCACCATCAGCCTCAGCGGCACCAGGGAACACAGTGAAGATCTTCTGCACCATGAGCGGTGTATCCAGCATCGGTGGCTCCCATGTATCCTGGTACCAGCAGAAGCCTGGCAATCCCCTACGATACCTCTTAAGGTATTATTCGGATTCCGACAAGCACCAAGGGTCTGGGGTCCCCGCTCGTTTCTCTGGTTCCAAAGACACCTCCAAAAACACCGGCTATTTGACCATCACTGGAGTCCAGCAGGAAGACGAGTCCATATATTACTGTTTATCCCATTATGGCAGTGGCAGCACTTTTCAGTTTGCACAGTGATGTGTTCCAATGGGGAAATGAGACAAGAACCTGTTCTATTCCCTCAGGGGTCTTGCACGGTGCATGAGAAAAAAAAACAGAGTGGCTAAAATTAAACTTCGGCTAAAGTCACGTATTAATTCTTACCTTCTGGACGGTCACTTCTTAGGGCAAACTAGATGTGACATCAATCTCATGAACACAATCAGCATGTACATTTCTATTGTATGCAAATGAGTACTGTGAGGAAGCCTGAGCATACAAATTCCTTGGAGACTAGAGGCACAATCCTATGCATGTTTGGACAGAGAAAAGGCCGACAACTCCCAGCATGCCAAAGCCAGGTTTTGTTAAAGTACTTGGTTTTGGCTGGGGGACAATCCCCCCAAATATGCCAGATTATAAGATAATGTGTGTAAATCATATAAGTGTGCAGAAAAGAGTGGCACACATTCAAGATATTCATTTCAAAATTTAGGATATCAGTTCACAAATGCCGTGAAGGAGTGGAAAAATATATTATGAAGAAGATACAACAAAGCTAGGCAAAGGTACCAGGGCCTGCCCTACTAGGATGACCAGGAATGCGATCAAGACATTCAACAAATAGATTCGTTTTTAATAGAGCAATCGTATGGTCCCTTATTTGGCATTTGTGGGTGGGGAGGGACCTGCTTTTTCTATTTCTCCTTTCTGCCATTCTCCATGGCCCCAGCCAAACACTGCTCTATGGTAGCAGAAGGAATGCTTTCCAGAAAGGAAGCAAATGTACTAGTCTTGATAGATATTTTTAACACCCCAATCCAATCCTCTGGCAACCCCCTGAAAAGTATCTTCCCAGGATCAGGGTAGTCCCCTGAACGTGGTAATATCTGGGGAAGCGGGATCCCCAAAAATAGGGCTGAGCAGCATCCTCCCATAAGCAGAAGGCCCCTTTTTCACCCTCAGCTGCTCATGTCACAGCCCTCTGCATCCAGGGGGGTCCCCTGACCCTCAGAAGGTGCTTTTGGCATGGCCTGGGGATGAGCAAGGACAGGAGGGATGGGAAAGCCACCTTCCAACAGTGCCCTTATCCTGACACATCCGAATGCATTGAGCTTAATGGGCAATTGAGGCCGACTTCTTCTTAAGTGTGTGTGTATAGGACTGCAGCCTAGCACAGGAATGGCATCCTTACACTTCTTCCAAGGACTACTGCCTTTTGAATGAGGTACTTCCTGTTGTCTTTCCTGCTTTTTAGCTACTGTCATTCATCAGAGTGACACATGGAAATGCTCTATATTTTTTTTAAAAGGGTCTTCAAGTATCTTCTGCAGTATAAGGCAGACAATGGGGGACATAAACACTTATCTAAACTATGAGGGTTGGAAGGGCAGTTACAATTCTGAGACCATGTAATAAAAGTACATTTGAAAGGTCAGTTAGCTTCCCCCTAGAAACCATTTAAGCAATCCATTGTTTTGACAATCAGCAGGTTTGAAAAATGGACTCTCTCACCTTCAAAATTTCCCTTGGTCATAGAAGGCAATCTGGAGCCCTCCAGATACTTCTGACTACGTCCCATCAGCTCTAGCCAGCATGGGCAATGTTTGTTGAATTCTGGGACTTGTAGGCCAAAACATCTGGTGGGCACCCAGTTGCTTATTGCTGGCTAGAAAAAAGGAATTCAACTATGCACTGTAGGTGTGAGCATGCAGTTCAGCAATGTCTTCACTGGACAGTAAAAGAAAAGTGAAAAATAAACAGGAGATCAGTGTTCCCATTCTTGATAGGATTCAATCCAAATATCCATCCAGTCTTGAGACTTTTATCAAAGCTCAAGTCCAATATAAAAATTTAAAAACCCACCCCTTTGAGGTGAGCTCTCCTTATGGCATGTCTTTCTTCACTGATATAACCTCACAGGCTGCTTCCACATCACATTCAATCAAAAGAAGGGAACAACAAATTGTGGAAGTAGAATGAAGACCCAGTCAAGAAAGGATGGACATCCCACCTTTCAATATATCCCGGAATAAAATAACCTGTCAGGGTAGAGCTGATTAACATAAAGATGGAGCACAGGTGCTCCGCACCCACAAATGGGGCTGATATAAAGAAACTCCTGAACAGGATTTCCACAATGGTTCGTGCATCTCTTTTTTCTTGTTACGACCACAGATCTCACTACCATGTTCTGGCTTCAAACCCTTATGAGGCCAGGGTGAGGCATCACTCACCAAAGAATGGCACCTCAGCTTGCCTTTACGTCTCCCTATGGCCATAAGGACCAATCAGATCAGAGCCGATGAACAAGAAGGCGGAGCACGAAAGCTCCACCTCTACAAACAGGACTGATATAAGGGGAAATTGTTATATTGATTTCCAATCCTGTGTGTTTTCTTTTCTTTCCTCACTGGGGCTTCACATTTCCACCATGTTCCGGACTTGCCTTGTTAGCCTGTTGGTGATTTGGTGCACAGGTGAGAGACAGTTGAAATACACATTAATTTGACTGCTAAGGTAAGAGCACCTGAACTGAAGAGTGTATGTACCAATTTCTTCAATATTCCTTTTCCAGGTGCAAATTCCCAGCCTGTGCTGACCCAGCCACTGTCAGCATCAGTGGCGCCGGGGAACACAGTGAAACTCTCCTGTGCCTTGAGCAGTGATGCCAGCATCGGTAGCTACTGGTTTTCATGGTACCAACAGAAGCCTGGGAATTCCCCATGATACCTCTTAGCTTTTTATTCAGATTCCAACAAGAACCAAGGCTCCGGGGTCCCCGCTCGTTTCTCTGGTTCCAAAGATACCTCCAGTAACACTGCCTATTTGATGATCACTGGAGCGCTGGCAGAAGATGAGGCTGATTATCTCTGTGCAATGTACTATGGCAGTGGTGTTTTCCACAGTGAGACAGTTCAATGGGGAACTGAGACAAGAACGTCCACCTCTATCTATGGGGTCTTGTATTTGGCATGCATACAATGGAAAGACAACATCAGCCCTATAAAATTGAAGAAGCCCGAGTGCAAGGTGAAAGGGAGAAACGTGCTAAGCGAAAAGCACGTCAAATGAATCCTTCACAGGACCATCTTCCATCTGGTAACCTGTGTCCTCACTGTGGGAAGCTGTGTGGATCTAGAATTGGCCTCCACAGTCACTTACGGACCCATCGCTAGAGTCTACACAATCTTCTTTAGAATTTCCTCCTTTTATCCTGGAAGACAATCTTACTCGGTCACGAGTGATCACCGGATGATGATGATGATGATGATGATGATGATGATGATGATGATAAAAAAGTAAAACCCTAGTTAGAATTATGTTATTCTTTCCCATTAAGAGAGGTTTGTCAAGCACTCTCTTTGACTGCTTTTAAATGGTATATTATGAGTTTTATTCAGATGTGTGTGAGAGTATGTGTGCTGCTGTGCTGATATGGTTTTTATAATATTTTATGATGTTATCTAATAGTTGTTTATTTTATTGTTAGGATTTGTTGTTCACATTGTATGGTTTATCTTACATTTTTCACAGTAAGCCACAACATTTCCCACCTCCAAGTCTGTTCTGTGTTGGTTCTGCCTGAGGTTGTGTGTTTTTGTTTGCTTGTTTTGGCAGGGAAAAGATCCATACAAAATGAATAAGGATATTTTGGATTGGATCCCACCTACGTTTCTCGCACTTACATCCCATTGAAATCCATGGGACAAGTTAGCCAGCTCTATCAGCTTCCACTGGGATGAGACCATCAAAATGTATGAAGATAGGGTCCATCTAGTCCAGCATTCTGTTGACACAGTCGCCAACCCACTGCCCATGGGATTCAAAAAGCAGGACATGAATGCAAAGCACCCTCCTGCCCAAGTTCCCCTGCAACTGGTACGTATTCCATATCTATTCCTTCTCCAGTGAGAATTGTGAACTGATGTGGTACAATGCCTCAACTATAGAAGAGACCTGAAACAAACACTCTGGTTTGATCACACTCACAGTTCAACCTCAGGCCAAGGGAATGAGAGGAGATGAGTTTCTGATAGTCGTGACTCGTAAGCATGTACAAAGGTTATTTGCAGATTTGAAAAAAGCTACTGAGCAGGACTGAACTATCTCAGTTTTAATAATCATGGCACCTGCAATTAAGACCACCAGAGGGCAACCGTGATCTATAAAGCAGTAGATCTGATAAGATTGGCTTTGCCACAGCAGTTTACTGAATAGATGGGGCTGATCTGCGTAATACTGCAAAGCACTCCCCCAGCCACCAGCTTTGTTTTGTTTTTCGTGATCCTCCTGCATTTCCATGGGGCAAGTCATTCATCAGCAACAAAATGAGGGAAAAGGATGTCTGGGAAATCCAGAAAACTAGGGCAGCCATAAGTATGGGAAGGGGAGAGAGGGGAGATTTGTGTCATGTGACCCTATCAAGATCACTATCCCATAAATGCTCAGGACAGTCAGAAGAGCAGAAACCAAAGCACAAGGCAGGGCAGAGAGGCTCACGCCGGCTCAGCTTGTCTGGGCGTGGAAAGCTAAGCAGGGTCAGGCCTGGTTGTTACTTGGATGGGAGACCCCTCCTCTAGTTTCCTGCATTGAGCAGGGGGTTGGACTCGATAGCCTTGTAGGCTCCTTCCAACTCTGTGATCTATGAAATAATTATTATTATTATTATTATTATTATTATTATTATTATTATTATTATTATTATTATTATTATTCCTAGCTGCAAAAGTATTGTGCTCTTACTGCCAAGGAAGAATGATTCTCCAGACATAGATATGCTACTTGCAAGGAAAGCTATTCACATCTTCTACAAAAATGAGCAATGGATACATGGATGATGCTTTGCTTAATCAAAAGAGCCCCCACCCCAAATTGATCTGTTTGAAAACTTAGAAGCCATGTATGAATATAAGGGAGCAAGCAGTAAAACTGAAGTAATATCTGATTTACCACACTTTATCCCAGTTCAGTTGTAATACCAAGCTGCAATTAATCAAAAATGGAAATAAAAGCACAAGAGGAAGAGAGGAGAGGGTGAGCGAGCCTGGAAGCCCAAGAGGCTTGGTGCAGCTTGTTCCTATAACAATAAACCATGGTTTAGGATTATGTCCAGATGCAGCCATATTGTACCCAATGATCAACAGTAGGTCTCATAACACAGCTCTTGGTGTGATAATGTTGCTGTCTCATGTCTCCCTCCTGGTAGTGTGGCAGATGTAATGTCATTCCCCAGCTTTGCTTGTGCAGGAGAGTGGGGAGATCTTGTGTATATTCCTTCTAAAGAGGGAGTGTAAGAAAAATGCTCAGCCAGGTGAGTGGCTTGAACAGGAAATCCATTGTGGACAGTATTGGGTAAACTTACCCCAAATGAATTTGTCATTTTCTAGCAAAGTAAACATTCTATATAGTCTCAGAGAGTAGATCTCCTTCCATTCAAGATCTTGTTCTGTGTGCATGTATTATTATTATTTTTTTATTTATTTATTTATTTATTTATTTAATGTAATTTAATTTCTATACCGCCCAATAGCCGAAGCTCTCTGGGCGGTTTACAATAATTGTACTTGAAAGTTACATGTACTTTTTCTGCAATTGCATAATGCATCCTGGAACCCCTTCAGGAGAGATTGTTTCCACATGGCCTTCCTAAGTAACGTTTATTTGCTGTCACTAATTGGTACATGGAGGTTTATAGAAGGGCCAGAGCTCAACGGAAGAGCACCTGCTTTGACTGCAGAAGGTCCCAGGTTCAATCCTCTGTATCTCCAGGTAGGGCTGTGATGAGCTCTGCCTGAAACTCTGGAGAGCCTCTGCCCATCAGTGTTGACAATACCGGGCTAGATGGAACAAGGGTCTGATTAAGCATAAGCGAGCTTCCCATGTTGCTAAGGTCTACACACACCTTAAGATCCTTTACTTTCATTTCCTAGTGACTTCAACGGACAGCCATCCTATATTTGCTGCCAGTAATGTTGGTGTTTTCCATTCAAATATCAAGACATCTGGCCTTGTCCTACTCCCTCAGGGCATCCCATGTGGTAAACGTGAGAAATGAACGTTTGTTTTTGTTTTTTTCACATTCCCTTGTGTTTTCACATTTGTTTCAGTGTAAAACAAATGTAAAATGGGTGTACATGCATTTTTGTCATTCATTTGCAAAACAGACATATCTATTCTACACCAAGGGCAGAGCAATCCTACTGCCCCTAGATAGCCACTGGAGGGCCATAGGATTTTTCAAGAGTCCCATCTCCATGGACTCCAGGCTCGGGCCTCCGCCCCTGTGGCCGGCACAGAAAGAACTGTGCTGGCTACATGTCTGAGGTAGAAAAAGTTACCTCAGAGAAGGGGTTTAGGGGCATTCCAGGGTGCAGGGATGACGTATCCTTATGACACCTTAGCCTCCTTCTTCTCTCCCCCTGCAAAGTGCTGCAGTGAGATGACCAAAATTGACCTTCTAGCCACTTTGCAGAGCAGGAGGAGTGTGTAGGTGAGTGACCTTCACCTCCGCACTCCTCTCGCCTCCAAGTTCAGAGGGTTATGGGAATCCCGATTGGATTGAGCCTTAATTCAGATTACTGGATACAAAGACCCACAAGGTGATTGTATGTGTCTGAAGCATATCATAACGGCCCACACCCCCAAATCAAATTTGATCAGACAAAATATCCATCCCCACACCTGTCCAACCAAAAAAGTTGCTGTAATGTCAGACATTGTATAAGATTGTGCACAGCAACTGAAATAGAACCCTTATGAGGCCAGGGTGAGGCATCACTCACCAGAATGGCACCTCATCTTGCCTTTACGTCTCCCTTCGGCCATAAGGACCAATCAGAGCTGACGAACAAGAAGGTGGAGCACGGAAGCTCCACCTCTACGAAACAGAACTGATATAAAGGGGGCAATTGTTGTATAGACTTCCAGTCTTGTGGGTTTTCTGCTCTGTCTTCATTGGGGCTTCCCATCTCACCATGTTCTGGACTTTCCTTGTTGGCCTGATGGTGATTTGGTGCACAGGTGAGAAACAGTTAAAATACACATTAATATGACTGCTAAGGTGAGTGCACCTGAGCTGAAGAGCGTATGTGACAATTTCTCCAATTCTCTCTTTTCCAGGTGCAAATTCCCCTGCCTGTGCTGCTGACCCAGCCACTGTCAGACTCAGTGGCACCAGGGAACACAGTCAAACTCTCCTGTGCCTTGAGCAGTGATGCCAGCATTGGTAGCTACTGGTTTTCATGGTACCAGCAAAAGCCTGGGATTTCCCCACGATACCTCTTATCTTTTTATTCAGTTTCCTACAAGAACCAAGGTTCCGTGGTCCCCGCTCGTTTCTCTGGTTCCAAAGACACCTCCAGTAACACTGCCTATTTGACGATCGTTGGAGCCCTGGCAGAAGACGAGACTGATTATCAAAAATATATTACCTTCCTTTGATTCTAGATAGCACAGTGGGCAATAACCTTATGGGAAAATATTACAGATGCCAATTCCAACCAAATATTGGGCATACCATTTTCATAAAATGTCCTTCATGAACTCCAGGTAAAACATGACAGAAAATCATGACAAAATGGGATGTTGTTGGTACTTAACCTCTGCAGCTCTGCTCAACTTAATAGAATGTTATAAGAATGTGTGTGATCATTGTTAAAGATCTTCATATCCCAGTGTTGAGTTTCTTCACATTTGGTGGGAATACATTAAAGTTGTGTATTGGGGTTTGTTTGTTTCTTTGGGGAAATGGGTTCTGTATAGTATTTATTTGTTACATTTATGGATCGCCCATCTTGCCAGCAAACCAGCCACTCTGGATGATGTACAACATTATAAAATACAGAATAAAATACATTTAAAACAGTATAAAATTTTAAAATCTTAGCCCACCCCATATTCCCGCCTGAACAGCCATGTTTTTAGTGAGCGGCGGAAGCTCAGCAGAGAGGGGACATGGGCGGAGGTCACTAGGGAAAGAGTTCCACAGTATGGGGGCCGCCACAGAAAAGGCCCTCTTCCTAGTCCTAGTATGAGCTCAATAGTTATCTATGCAGGACTAATGAACAGGCCTGTGGCTTAAGCTGGCTCAGCTTGTCTGAGTGTGGAAAGCTAAGCAGGGTCAAGCCTGGTTGTTACTTGGATGGGAGACCCCTCCTCTAGTTTCCTGCATTGAGCAGGGGGTTGGACTCGATAGCCTTGTAGGCTCCTTCCAACTCAATGATCTATGAAATCTATGATTTCAGTCGTAAAAGTCTGTTAAGATATGATTGGAAAATACAGTCAAGTAAAACACTGTAGAATTCAGACTTCCCCAACCTGTTACCCTCAAGATGCATTGGACTACAACTCCCAGCATGCCCCACCACCAGTGATGCCCTTTTCTGGCTAATGTCACTCTCTGGAGCGATGGATACAAATGCCCTTTTAAAGAAAGAGAGGTGGAGAGAGAGAGATTGGAAGGAAAGAAAGAACGAATGAACGAAAAGAGCGAACTAAAGAAAACGTTTACAGATGTGCACTGCAGACTTGACGGGAGAACATAATGCCTTTTTTAGAACAAAAATCAGGCTCATGCTATAGACTGGCAAAATCAGTCTTGATGAAGGTGAGATTATATTATACAATAATGACTGTGTCACCTTCCTACCATTAAAAAAGTGCAAAATTTTTGACCCACCCCATCACGGCTCAACTTCAAATGATATAATATCTTTATGATCCCTGAGTCAAGTATCATGACCCAAAGAACGGCGCATATCCTAACTTTAAGCGCCTTGTGATCACGAGCATCAATCATATTAGAGCTTATTACTATTAGGGCAGAGCCCAGCTGTTCCACCACCTCCACAAAGAGGATTGATATAAAAGTGCAAAGGTTTTACACACATCCAGAATTGTTAGATTTGTTTGGCATCTATACAACACCTGTTCATGTATCAAAATGGGAGTGGCCGTCACCAAATGTGCCTCTGAAGGTGGCAGTCTCGAAAGAAGGGCCCCTTAGCAATCCTTCTCACTGTGATGTGGTCTGATGGGGAAATGAGACAAGAGGGACTTCCTTTTTTTATTCCCTGTGGAGCTTGTAAAACTTGCAGAGACCCAATCAGACCTACAAAAACATGAAACTTCAGGCAGAATCACTTCACGACTCTTTAGGAGTGAGCACTGGCTATGTTACAGTCAATTCATGGTAGATCTGTGTGGGAAAGGCTTGTGGGTAGAGAGACTTGCACATACGGGGGGGGGGGCAAGATCATGGCAAGGCCGCCTTTGGGACAGCTGCTGAAGTCACTTTTCCTTCCAAAACACATTGAGTCCTTCTTGCCACACAAATCCATGTATCAACCATGGCTGGTTTAGTAGGACAAGGTCTTCCATTGGAGACCAAGCTCAACAGAGCCTACTTGAGAATACCAGGGCTACTGCAGTCCAGATCATACATCATGCAAGAGAGAGTGGGGAGCTTCAACCTGGACTGGGGAAGCAACACTGGGTAAAGAGGGCTAAGCTATCTGACCACACACACACACACACACACACACACACCAGCAGCAGCAGCAACAGCATCATCACATTTTTAACTGTTGCCAGAAGCTGTAGGAATATATATTTATTTTTCCCCTGGCATGGCAAGAAAATGGCTGAGGATAGAGGATTCAGCACTCCCCACCCCACTCTGGTGCCAGAGTATGACTCCAATTTAGAGCATTCCATCGTTGCTTTTAAGAAAGGGAAATGAAAAAAAATTGGAGATCCAGCCCTGCATCTCCTGTGTAACACATAGTTAGGACCTCCTCATCCCTGAGATATAAATAGACAGGAGCTCAGCTTCTGTGTCTCCCTTTCTGCTGTCTTACAGGCTCCAAAAATTAGTAAAAATTGGTCGCTTAGGTCTTTAATCTGTGCCTTTGACAGTTGTGGGCGGGGCCTAGAGGAAGGGGTGCCATTTATTTTTAAAGAAATGATTTTAATACGGGGCAGCTGCGTCACAAACTCAAAAGGGCTTAAGAGAGGAGAAGAGGAAGGTCTGAAGCAGAAACCTCGGCGACTGAGAAAGCGGCGCTCTTCGCATTCCCATCATGCTCTGGGCCTCCCTCCTCCTCATGCTCCTCGCTTACTGCTCAGGTATTATGAAGGGACATATCTTTGCCCCTTGAGTAGGTTGACAAATAGAGAATTTTCATTGATCCTGGGGATGTCATCTTTGCTTCTTTTCGCAGGTTCCTTGGCCCAGTATGTGCTGACACACAGCCACCATCGGTGTCTGTCTCTCCAGAACAAAATGCCCAAATCACATGTTCAGGGAACAACATTAGGGGCAGGTATGTGCATTGGTACCAGCAAACGCCCAACAAGCCCCCTTTACTCATTATATATGAGGACAGCAAAAGGCCCAGCGGGATCTCAGACCGATTCTCTGGCACCAGTTCTGGCAACACAGCCACGCTAACCATCGTCAGGGCCCAAGCACAGGACAAGGCAGATTATTACTGCCAAGTGTGGGACAGCAGCACAGCTCACACAGTGATACAGGCAGGTGGGGAAGCGAGACAAAAACCTCCTGCCAGCACAGGCAAGTGTGAGCATATTGCATCTTGACAAAGAAGAACTTTCTGTGGAACTGAACTTTCATGAACAAAGGCTGACTCCTATTCCTTGGTGAGTTTCTGCCATTTTTTGTGGTATTCTACACTCATTTCCTCACTGATCCGTTCCTCAGCCTGACCCAAATGGGTCCAGCTGGGGTGTATTTTGTGGCTAGCCAGAACTGGGGAGAGAAATATGTCTCAACCATATTAATTTGGTTGGTTCCTATTACGTAATAAAAATCGCATTAATTTTAAAATCCCATCACTTACATTACTTTTAAGTACTTTTAAGAGCCAGTGTGGCGTAGTGGTGAGAGTGTTGGACTGGGGACTCGGAAGATCCGGGTTCTCGTCCCCGCTCAGCCATGAAACTCACTGGGTGACTTTGGGCCAGTCACTGACTCTCACCCTAACCTACCTCACAGGGTTGTTGTGAGGATACAATGGAGAGGAGGAGGAGGAGGATTATGTAAGCCTCCTTGGGTTCCTTGCAGGAAAAAAGGCGGGGTATAAATATAATAAATATAATATAAATATAATATAATATAACCATGTGGGCACATGTCTCATCTCAACACCAGCTGTGGCTATTTAAGCCCCCTCCACCACCACCCAACTAGACCACTTTGGTGCTGTCTCAGCAGGAGGTGAAAATGTGCCGAGACAGTGGGAGAATCACCAAGGCCCAGGGGTAGCCCAAAAACTAATTCCTTTCTCCTGGGGTCGGAAGATTGGAGCATCTAGGCCTCAAAGTTGGATAGTTTTTCATGCTCTCAGATTACTAAAACTCACTCATCAAACTTCAAAGTGCTATACACATAAGCCATCTCTTACCCTTTCTAACTCACAACAATTGGCATGTACCATTCCCAAACGTACGTCTCCCTTACACTACCAGGTCCCAGGTCAATCTGTTGAAGCCTATTCCGAGTGTAAGCTGTAGCACATATAGCCACCAATTTCCGATTATACTGGTGGAATGCAATTCACCCAGTTCACCCTTACAAGTTATAAAATAGATTCAACTGTTTTCAATATGATTGCTTTTCATATTTCTGATTATAATGGCGGAATACGATCCACCCGACTCGCCTTTAACATAAGGTTGGGGTTAGGGCCCCATAGCCAGGTAAAAAGATAGATTTAGTTGTCTTCTATATGATCGCTTTGCATATTTGGTCATCAAAATACATAAAAACCAACATACTACATAGTCCCAGTACAAAGTTGTCGCCACATTTAAAAGAAATGAACAAATTCCATGGCAAACCCGCTCTTTCTGAATGGCTTCTCATTGAATGGTGAGAACTCTGAGCACACTGAAGTGCATTGTGGGTGCATCCAAGTGAATTGGTCTGCTGCTGATCAGGAATCAGAGTGCAAAACACCCACTGCTGTTTCGTGAGCTGCCCAGATTGTCCAAGGAAACAGAGCATCTGCTCTGTGAAAGCAGCAATGGTATCTCTAAGCCACCTGCAATGGGTAGCCTCTTTTTAAAAAGGTACTTCCTGTGTGATTTCCTGTTTTCACTATCACTCATCAGAAAACTATATGCAATACCCTATTTTTTTAATATTTTTTTATTTATTTACAAGAAGAAAATTAAGTTCAGTTATGCACTGCAGACTGGACAGGGGGAAGATGCAGACACTACTACACTATGATATACTCAGTAAAAAGAACCATCTCACATGTTTCATACATATCTTCCCTCCCCCTTCAAAACAAATGAGTTACACACCATTTCTGAACCAGTGATGGATGAATCTGTCCATTTTGGTTTCTTGAGTTCTCGTCAAGTACAAATGAGAAAATATCCTTATGATCCCTGAGTCAAGTATCATGACCCAGAGAATGGCATACCCTACCTTGTGATCATGAACATCGATCAAATTAGAGCTGATGAACAGCAGGGCAGAGCCCAGCTGCTCCGCCTCCACAACCAGGATGGATATAAAGGGCAAATGTTGTGCAGACAGCCGGAATGGTTAGATTTGCTTCTTTTGTTTGCTTTTCTCAGCCAGCTCACAAATCTACTCACCATGTTTCTGTGCTCCCATTCTTAGCCTGTTAATACTGATGGGGTGCAAAGGTAAGAGCAGGGCACGCACGTGTTAACGTTACCACTAGGGTGAGGGCACCCAACGAGCAAAGTGAACCTGACGCTTTCTCTGGTATTTCTCTTTCCAGGTTCAAATTCTCAGTCCCTGCTGTCCCAGCCATCATCGGCCTCAGTGCCACTGGGGAACACAATTAAACTCTCTTGTGCTCTGAGCAGTGGATCCAGCATCAGTGGCTACTATGTGTACTGGTACCAGCAGAAGCCTGGGAATACCCCACGATACCTCTTACGCTATAATTCAGATTCCGACAAGCACCAAGGCTCCGGGGTCCCTGCTCGTTTCTCTGGTTCCAAAGACACCTCCAAGAACACCGGTTATCTGAGCCATCACTGGAGCCCTGGCAGAAGATGAGGCTGATTATTGCTGTAATGTCTGGCACAGCAGTGCTTCTCACAGTGATTGCATTTTGCATGCAATATGAAGAGGAAGTAAGACAGGAACCTCTGTTTCCATCTCCAGATCCTGATCTCTAATAAGTTTCTATTCAGTATTTCGATATTAATACTTAGATATTACTTCACTATTAAGAATTTAGATTAATCAATTAGATCTCTTTGGGTTTTTGGGTGGATATCCTCCATGGGGTCAACCTTTCTACGATTCATTCTCTTTGACCTGGAAGCTCTTATACTTCATGGCTGTTCTGGGGAGCAGGTACTCGTTCACGAGGTAAAGGCACTATCCACATGCTCATCGGCAGTTCTTTCATGTTATTTTGCAAATCCCAGCATGCGGACATGGTATTTGGCCAAGCCCCAGCGAGACCAAAGTAAAAAAAAATATCCTAGGGTCAGGGGTGCCAAACCTCAGGCCTAGGGGACAAATCCAACCCTCCAGGGGTCCAAATCATGCCTCATGTGGGTCCCCAGGAGGTCACACCACTTCTCTAAACCCCCGCCCCTTTCCCCAACAACCAATCATTTAGTGGCTTCCCAGCTTTTGTGCGTTTCTCACCCCCCCATTCCAAAAAGTTGAAATGCCTCTCGTAAGGCTTAGATTCTGGCAGTATTTATTTATTTATTTATTATATTTATACCCCACCTTTTTTCTTGCAAGGAACCCAAAGTGGCTTACATAATCCTCCTCCTCTCCGTTTTATCCTCACAACAACCCTGTTTTTGTCTTGTTTTGTATTTTCAGCCCTGGCCCTTTTGCTTTCAGGCTTCAGCTCCACCTAACACTAAATGCTGCCCCTGAGAGCTTATGAGAGCCTTATGATTCTGTGAGTAGAAACGGTGGCCATGTCACTAGCATGTTGCAGCTTCCTCCAGGCTAATTTGTCTAACTCTGAGCTTGTCTGAATTTCTCATGGATGTAGAAAGAGCTCTGAACATGTATCTGCCATTTTTTTTTTGGCTTGGAGACTGAAAATCCACCACAATTGGATGCTAGGTCGTTTCTCTGTGCCATTGGCAATCATTTGTGGGTGGGACAGAGAGGAAGGGGCACTGCTTTTTGAAGGGAAACAATTTGAATATGTGACTGCATCACAAGCTCTACACGGTTTAAGAGGAAGGTCTGAACCAGAAACCTCAGTGCCTTAGGAAGGAGAGTGCTTCTGAATTCCCATCATGCTCTGGGCTTCACACCTCCTCACCCCCCTCATTCACTCCTCCGGTATTACATGGGGTCATATCTTTGCCGGAGTAGTTTGACAAATAGAAATTTCATTTATTCTTAGATGTTTTTCTTCTTTTGGCAGGATCCTTTACCGAGTATGTACTCACGCAACCGCCATCCGTGTCAACAAAATGTCCAGATCACTTGTTCAGGGAACAACATTGGGGGCAAAAATCTGTGTACTGGTACTAGCAGAAACCCAACGAGCCCCCTGTACTCATCATATATGGGGACTGCAACAGGCCCAGCAGGCTCAGACCGCTCTGGCACCAATTCTGGCAACACCGCTACGCTAACCATCACCAGGGCCCAAGCACAGGATGAGGCAGATCATTACTTACTGCAAGTTACGGGACAGCGACAAGGGCACACGGTGATGCAGACAGACGGGGAAGTAATACAAAAACCTTCTGCCAGCACAGGCAAGTGTGTGATCGTATTCTACCTTGAAAGTCAATAACTAACTGTGAAACTAAACTTTCATGAACGGAGGTCAAATCCTTGGGGAACACCTGCACCTTGCCTGTTCTAACCATTTCCTCATTAGTCAGCTCCTCTGCCCAACTGGATTTTGTGGCCGGCCAGGTTGGGGCAAATCATGTGGAAACTGAGTGTGCATCATGCATCACTTTTTCTGGTGGCCCTCATACTGTGGAACTCTCTCCCGAGTGACCTCCGCCATGCCCCCTCTCTGCTGAGCTTCTGCTGCTCACTAAAAACTTGGCTGTTCAGGCGGGAATATGGGGTGGGCTAAGATTTTAAAATTTTATACTGTTTTAAATGTCTTTTATCCTGTTTTTATCTTATGTACATCGCCCAGGCTGGCTGGTTTGCCGGCCAGATGGGCGATAAATAAATGCAAATAATAAATAAGTAATGGAGTTGTAAAAGCGTATTGGATTTTTGGAATAATTTTTTTGTAGAAATTTCAGAAATTATTGGCATTAATTTGGAGGTCTGTCCAATATTAGCATTGTTATCAATAACGGAGAAACTTCTGTGCTCACAAGAGAAAAAGGAAATAATTGTAAGTTTATTAGCGGCAGGGAGATTACTGATAGCAAGGAATTGGAAAGTTCAACACCAGTATTTAATAATAGATTGGTATAAAGAGGTCTGGGATATTGCTTTAAATGATAAACTAACATGTAGTATTAAATGTAAAAAGGGACAATTAAAGAAAAATAATTTTAAGGATATATGGGGACCATTTCCAGATTGTTTTAGGAAAGAGGAGTAAGCCATGTCAAGATATGATGTATTTTGGGAATATTGAATAATAATGGATTAAGAGGATAGAATTACTTTTTGGCCCCGGGGTGACGGGTGCACTTGGAGTTTATGATTTGTAGATTTATGTGTGTGTGTGTGTGTGTGTGTTTTCTGTATGTGTGTTCATTTAAAAATAAATAAATAAAATAAAAATAAAATTAAAAAATATAATTAATAAATAAATAAATAAAATTACATGCGGACATGGTGAGAGTGGCTTGTTCGGGTGGTAAACAAGCCAACCAGAACCCATGGCCTGCTTAGGGTTGTGGGTGTCCTGTTAACCACCCCAACAACCCACCCTCTACGGGCTCACATCACATGTAATACCAAGCCATGGTGCCAGTGTGGCATAGTGGTGAGAGTGTTGGACTGGGATCCGGGAGATCCGGGTTCTAGTCCCCGCTCGGCCATGAAACTCACTGGGTGACTTTGGGCCAGTCACTGTCTCTCAGCCTAACCTACCTCACAGGGTTGTTGTGAGGATAAAATGGAGAGGAGGAGGAGGATTGTGTAAGCCGCCTTGGGTTCCTTGCAGGAAAAAAGGCGGGGTATAAATATAATATAAATAAATAAATAAATAAATAAATAAATAAATAAATAAATGGTGCACGCCCCAACACAGCTTGAATTTTCAAAATGGCGACCCGCACTGCAACGAGAAGCCCCGTGGGGAAATTCACCCACAGTGGCTTCATTTTATGTGCAAACCAGCTTCAAGAGTTAATGGCATTCCGCCCAACATTTCAGCTCCGATCCGATACAAACTGTGTCTCTTTGTTACAAATCACTGGCGTTACGGGGTGAGATACAGACTGAGACTCAAGACCTAAATGCAAATTTTTGAACACCTTTATTTAGATAAGATGCAGCTCGTTTCAATTCATTCACACTTTACACATTCACTCAGATAGCTACCCATGCTGGAGCAACATTAAATCATTGTATTTAATGTTTTTACTTGCCTGGTAACCTTTCGGTCATAATGATTATACCTGTGTTAGCATTTTCTAGGGACACAGGACAGATTTGCTGTTTGCATTATGTTTGTAAATGTATACCTGTATGAACATTGTTACAAATAGCAGTGGCCATTGGCTTAGAATCATAGAATCATAGAAAAGTAGAGTTGGAAGGGGCCTACAGGGCCATCGAGTCCAACCCCCCGCTCAATGCAGGAATCCAAGTCAAAGCATCCCTGACAGATGGCCGTCCAGCTGCACCTTGAATGCCTCCCATGTGGGAGAGCCCACCACCTCCCTAGGTAGTTGGTTCCATTGTCTTATTGCTCTAACAGTCAGGAAATTCTTCCTGATGTCCAGGCGGAATCTGGCTTCCCGTAACTTGACCACTCACAGACCAACCACTTGATAAGCTGTTTCAGAATTTCGCCCAGTATCACTTGTCACGCAAACTACGCCTGCTGAAATTCTCCCGCAATTCATGGAACAGCTGTACATGAGCTTTTTAATTACTGTAGCTGGCCTGGTTTCTTCCTGTCACTACAGGAGGTGAAAACTGCATCTACAGCTGACCTCTGCTGGTGACTGCTTATCTTCCCTACCTCCAGTTATATTTGGAGGTGGAAGCCTGAAGGGCTTGTGACTTCTCACATCTCTTTGGTTCTGCTGCCATCTTGAGGCTTCTCTAATGCAGGAAAAGGGCTTCCAACTGCAGGAGTTTAACTAATCAGTTTCCATCTGGAAACACTAGATGGGGATGTGAACCAAGCAATAAAATAACTTGGAATGGCTTGTCATTTTCACAGCCAGACTGCAAGGACAACTCAACCAATCAACCAAACCAAAACAACCCCTGAGATGAAATCTCTAGACCAGCTGCCAGCAGGAGGGTGAAAAAAGATAAGGGAGTCGTCTTCATAGAATCATAGAATCATAGAAAAGTAGAGTTGGAAGGGGCCTACAAGGCCATCGAGTCCAACCCCCTGCTCAATGCAGGAATCCAGGTCAAAGCATCCCTGACAGATGGCTGTCCAGCTGCACCTTGAATGCCTCCAGAGTGGGAGAGCCCACCACCTCCCTAGGTAGTTGGTTCCATTGTCTTATTGCTCTGACAGTCAGGACATTTTTCCTGATGTTCAGGTGGAATCTAGGTTCCTGTAACTTGAGCCCATTATTCCGTGTCCTGCAAACTGGGATGAACGAGAAGAGATCTTTGCCCTCCTCTGTGTGACATCCCTTCAAATACTGGAAGAGTGCGATCATATCTCCCCTCAGTCTCCTCTTCTGAAGGCTAAACATACTTTGCCTACGGTGCAGTTGCTTTCAGCATCAATGCAAACCCTTTCTTTTCAGTGTTAGGTTTACAGAAAGGTGCCGGCAAAGAGGAATGTTGCGATGTCATTGGTGAAATCAGCAGCCCTGTTAGGTAGGCATCTATGGAGGCACATGACACAGCTGCAGAACCGAAGCTGAGCATCTGAGGGCTAGGGATGAATGAATCTGATGATTTCACTTTGTCTCACTTTCTCATTTTTCCAACATTACGTTTGTTTCATCCTGTTTCCACATCACGTTGCAATTATTATTATTATTTTAGAAGTCGGCGTGAAAAATTCATCGGCACATCTCTCCTAATACATGTATTTTTGTAGGCAATTTGTAGCCAGTGTGGAGTAGTGGTTTGGTTAGGGTGTTGGACTGGGATCCGGGAGATCCAGATTCTAGTCCCTGCTCGGCCATGAAGCTCACTGGGTGACTTTGGGCCAGTCACTGACTCTCAGCCTAACCTACCTCACAGGGTTGTTGTGAGGATAAAATGGAAAGTAGGAGGAGGATTATGTAAGCCGCCTTGGGTTCCTTGCAGGAAAAAAGGCGGGGTATAAATATGATAAATAAATAAATAAATAAATAAATAAAATGTGCATATTTTGCAAGCAATCCTCCCTAGCCACCGGCGCCCTCGAGTGGTGAACAAGGGATCTGCCTGTTAGCAAGGTTTATTCATTCAGTAGAACAAGAACCTTTGAGGTTCAGAGGTTCTGGACACTGCATGGAGAGGAGCAGCCAGAAGATGGCAGCAAATCCATATCTTTGCAAGGTGGGGATGGTCAGTCAGGCAGACAGGCACAGCTGTGACAAACTAGGGATGGACTTTCACAGACTTTCATAGGATCATAGAGTGGGAAGGGGCCTACAAGGCCACCGAGTCCAACCCCCTGCTCAATGCAGGAAACTAGAGGAGGGGTCTCCCTGCCATCCAAGTAATAACCAGGCCTGACCCTGCTTAGCTTTCCACGCTCAGACAAGCTGAGCCAGCGTGAGCCTGCGATGGATTCAAATGAGTCTGGATTTCTGTTAATCCGACCTGCGCAATCTGATCTGCAGCAAACCGGCTTTATCTGAGTCATGCAGACTCTGCGGACTTGCGAAACAGTTTTTCACTTCAGGGGAGGGCAGATTCGTGCTAATTCGCATTTGCGTTAAGTGCACTAATGCAATTTGGCATAAATAGAATGAAATCCCATTAAAGGGAAATCCCTTTCCATGAATGAGCGGACAATGGAACGAAAGGCGCCTCACAATCCGCAAAACGCAGACGCAGTGGATTGAACAGAATCTGTATAAAGCTCACGGGGCCTTCCGTACGGCACCGGCTACTCAGACCTGCATCCAGTTCTTCCCACATCACATGCTGGGCTGAGCCGAATTTCTGTAAGGTCCATTTTTCATAGTTAAGGTCAGGGATGAATATCCTCCTCCCTTGAATGGGACCAATTTGCTTCCCACGAAGGTAGGAAAAATATTGGCAACTTTGGGGCGGGTGGGCAAATTCTAAGAAAGTTTGGGTGCAGGTAAATTTAGACCTTGGACTTAACGTCTTATGAGGTCCTCATGTATGTTATATCAGTTGTGAAGCACTTTCTCCTCTCCCCCTGCCGCCACCAATCCATGCTTTATCGATTGATTTGTTACATTTGTATCCGGCCTTTCCTCCAAGGAACCCAAGCCAAAGTACACGATCCGCCTCCTCTCCATTTTATCCTCACAACACCCCTGTGAGGTAGGTTAGGCTGAGAGTCAGTGACTGGCCCAAAGTCACCCAAGGAGCTTCATGGCCGAGTCCCAGTCCAGCACTCTCACCACTACTCCACACTGGCTCTCAGTGTGCTTCTACATTCCAGATACGTCAGAACAACAACAACAAAGACCTGTTTGCCATCCCTGATAATCCCTGATAAAAGAAATACTCAGCGCATGTGTAGTTTTGCATTTTAGACTCACAGAAATGATAGCACCAGGAGTATACTGTACAGGAATAAAATAGAGCTCGCTTCTGCTGCCCTTCTGCCCTGCTGGTCTATCTCCAGGTGGTCATTTGGAGGAGGGGGTTGGTTGCTGGGCCCTGGACTTTGGCCCCAAGGTCTAGGCATAGTTGCCTCCTCTGCCCCAGAATACTCCCCTTTTCCCCACAGGAGTGCATCCATATCCCCCCTATCCCCCAAGAACAGCCCAGTAAACAATGATACATTTTGACATAGCATCCTTCCCGTTATGGCATCATATCCCCGATTAGAAGGGAATGCTGCCAAATTGCTGGTGTGATTGGGGGGGAGGGGAGGTGGAGAAGCCATTGGCCACTACATCGTTAATGCTAAACCCCACCACGCACACACGCACACGCACACACACACACACACAGGAAAGTTCTTGGAATTCACCAACTCCTAAAAGATTAATCCACTGTTTTGAGGCAGATGGGGATGCTTGCTCCCACCACCACCACCACTCTGAAATCAGTGAAAAGGTCTGGGCTGAATACTTTGGTCCGGTGCTTGAAAAAGTGACCCTGTGGACATTAACGTGCTTTTGCTTGTAGGAACATATAGGATGCTGCCTTCTACTGAGTCAGACCATTGGTCCATCTAGCCCAGTATTGTCGATTCTCCAGGGTTTCAGGCGGGATTCTTTCCAAGCCCTACTTGGAAGCCGGAGGTCGAACCTGGGACCTTCTGCATGCAAAGCAGGTGCTCTGTCACGCTGAGCGATGGTCCCTCCCGCTACAGCACCTGGTATTCCAAGGCGGGCACCCATCCAAGTACTAACCAGGCCCGACCCTGCTTAGCTTCCAAGATCAGGCGAGATCGGGCTGTTCAGGGCTGCTCAGATGTTTGTCCTCTTCATCTTGAAAGAGCAGTGCCCTCTTAAATAGAAATGGTCTTACACCCAAAAAAAAAAATATGATCCCTCCCTTTCTCCTGGCAAAAGATTTGTCAGGAGAGGAGGGAAAGATTGCACTGAGCATCATCACACAGTGATGTGCTGTGTGATGTGCAAGATAGTGATGCGCAGCATTGTGATGGCCGCTGATTTGGACGATGGCTTTAAAAAAGGCTTTAAATTGCTTTCAAAGAGGATTGGACAAATTCATGGAGGAGAAGGCAATCAATGGCTACTAGTCCTGATGATTATATGCTACCTCCAGGATCAGAGGCAGTATGCCCGTGTACACTGGTTGCTGTGGAACATGGGCGGGAGGGTGCCGTTGCGCTCATGTCCTGCATGTGGGTTCTCCGTGGGCAGCTGGTTGGCCACTGTGTGAACAGAATGCTGGACTAGATCGACCCTTGATCTGATCCAGCAGGGCTCTTCTGATGTTCTTATAATGTCTGGCATGATCTTCCCCAGGCGTATGGCCAAGAGGAAGAGGAGGGACCTATTATGCCTAGAGCTGGAGATTGCCTCCTTTAAAGTGGTTTCAGCAACCCATCTAAAGGCACTGCTCTGTGAACAATCTAGGAGAGGCAATCCTAGATAGCACAGTAACCCCCAGGCGAAACTCTCTGGGAGGCGGAGGTACACAAACAGACTGCCACCACTGGCTCAGCTTGTCTGAGATGTGCGTGGAAAGCTAAGCAGGGTCAAGCCTGGTTGTTACTTGGATGGGAGACCCCCTCCTCTAGTTTCCTGCACTGAGCAGGGGGTTGGACTCGGTAGCCTTGTAGGCTCCTTCCAACTCTATGATCTATGCAATCTATGAAAAGGCCCTCTCCCTGGTCACCACTAACCTCACATAATACAACAAGGGCACCCAAAGAACCTCACTTGCTAATCCAACATACAGGCAGGTTGTTGCAGGAACTACCCATGTCCCAAGCAGGTAAGACAGCAAAGGTATAGGGTAATGGTTCCCACCAGTAGATCTCCAGGTGTTCTTGGACTACAACCCCCATCACCCCCAGCCAGCACAGCCAGTGCTGATGGATTATGGGAGCTGCAGTCCCAAAACATCTGGCAATCCACATTTGGGATTCACTGGTGTAGGGCTTTAAAATTAGGAATTTGAGTCCAACATGAAATATATAGTAGCACAACCCTAAGTAGGGATGGACAAATTTGTCAATGTCTTTTATCGTTTTTCCAGTCTTAAATCTGCCTCATCCCAAATGTTCAGAATCAAAAATAAAAGTTAGCGTGAAATGTCATGTGCACTTTGAATGTGTATTTCCCCTAAATACACACATTTTTCAAGTAATTGTCCAAATATGATGCATTTTGAATGTTATTTTCACGAATATAAGCATTTTGGTAGGCTTCCATATATACACATTTTTGGATACAAATTTTTGGATTGCAGAACTCTATTAGAAGATCCAGAGAAGTGTGACTTTCAAAGGATAACTGAGTTTCGGTTCCCATATTGGTTCAAAAGTGTGAAATTAGCTTTGAATCATGGCCATCCCTACTGGCTAGACAGGTAAAAGTAATGTAAGTCCCACTGAGTTCAGTGGGGCTCACTCCCAGGAAAATGGGTGTAGGATTGCTTGTATACAGGTTGCTTGCATATAGATTCTGGATTTTGTGCATTGAGCCTCCACCGCCATCCATCTGTGAACTCATCACACACACACACACACACACACACACACAAAATATCTGGCTATGCTTCTGTCACAACTCACAAGCATCAATGCACATGTGACAAATTACTAAAAAGTCAAACGCGCAACTGCCATATGCTGTCCCAATAGGGCCCCTAGTATTCCCCAGACATGGGCTTGCTGGTTTCCTTTCAGCAGTGAGGAAGAAAAAGAGAAACGTCACCCAGGAAACACTGGGCAGGTGGGCAGCTGCAATGAAACAGCAGTTGGTAAAGGAAGGCTACTCTGCCCTGTCAGTGCATTTCATCTCATGCATCTGTGAGCCACCAGGGAATCCGGATGCAAGCTAAGATGCAAGTCAAGGGAGTAGGAGAAGCAGGTGTTATTCTTTGAGATCATGAAATAAAGATGTCCCTCCTTTCTCTCTCTCTCTCTCTCTCTCTCTCTCTCTCTCTCTCTCTCTCTCTCTCTCTTCTGGCCAGAGGCTCCATGCCTTCAATGGCTGCACAACAGGTCAATGTCCACAGGTGGATTCACTGCATCCCTAGGCTGGGAAAAAATGTGTCACCTGTTAATTTCTATTGCTCCCCTGCATCTTTTCCAGCAGGGATTAGGGTGTAGTGTTGGCCACCAATTTGGATGGCTTCGAAAGGGGATTGGTTAAATTCATGGAGAAGGCTATCGATGGCTACTAGTCCTGTTTGGCTCTATGCTACCTCCTGTATCAGAGCCAGTATGCCTATGTACACCAGTTGCTGGGGAACATGGGTGGGAGGGTGCTGTTGTACTCATGTCCTGCTTGTGGGATCCCGTGGACAGCTGGCTGGCCACTGTGTGAACAGAATGCTGGACTAGATGGACCCTTGGTCTGATCCAGCATGGCTCTTCTTATATTCTTCTTATAATGTGTGGTCCTCCAGATGTTGTTGCCCCCTGAGTCATAATTTTCCACCTGGCTCTGGGGGATGGACCTTGGGGCTCCCAATACAAAAAAAACAGAAACTAAAAAGCAAAATAGATCTTGCAAGCTTGAAAGCTGACCAACCTCTGCTGCCTGAAATCACAAATCTGCTTGGAAAATCAGGAGGTTGAACATATATCATCTCTAAAAGGCCACCTACTACTCCCATAAGAACCCACCAGGTCATTCAGATCTGTACATTGTCCTACCTTTTATAATGTATTTAATGATTTCATGATATTTCTGTCAACTACTTTCATTCTATGTTTATTGTTATTTTGTTTTTGAGAACTGGCTTCATTTCTTTTAATCAGAAGTGGGTAACATCTAGTGCTGTACCAACATCTACTATTTATCTGCCTTCATGAGACCACCATTCCTCATGATGGGGAGGGGGGAATAATTGGCATCTTCCTCAGCCCCCTCCCCATACAAAAGCCATAGTACTCTCAGGTGGGTGGGTGGGGGTGTACTGACTATGAAATGAGATGGCTGGGCAGTCTTCCTTTTTTTCATTTCATTTTTAAACTTAATTTCAAAGACATACTCAGTCTCTGCACTACCATGTGCTTGCCTTTTATGCCCTCACATATCCTTGGAGCAAAAGTATGTGATGACGTAGCTTCATTCCCACTCTAATTTTATGGGGTGGGGGAATGGCTGCCTCCATGGCTGCTCACCATATGGAGAGTTCCATAAATTAATTTTGCCTTGTGATATAAATGACAACTGTGGTTTGTTGCTGAAACATGGGTTATCGTGTTGTCTGAACCCAGCAACACTAACAAGCAGTGGCTTGTTAACCACAAACAACCCATGAAGGGAACCCAGTGGTTGGTTTGTTGTCGTTGGGTTGTGATCTGTGTGGGCTGTTCACTATGGTTTCTTATCTCAGCTGGGTTCAGACAACACGATAACCCACGTTTCAACAGCAACCCACGGTTCAATGACAACCCACACTCAACCCATACTCAGTCCTTGAGTGTGGGTTATTGTATTGTCTGAACCCAGTCAATATGTGTCTTCTTCAGGAACGATAGGAGCAAGGCTGATATAAACGTTGACAACCTCAGTTGAGAATTTAGGATCAGGAGATTGACTTGGAATTGCATTTAAGAAAATTCTCAATTTCTTAAGAGCGGTTCAACAATAGAACCTATTAGCTAGAGGGCTGGTGGGCTTAAGACCCCTTGCCAGGGGGTCTTCAAGGAGAGACTGGACAGTCATCTATTGGAGATTCTCTAGCTCTGAATTTCCTGCATTGGGCATGGAGTCAGTTTAGATGACCTACAAGACTCTTTCCAGCGCTACTATGATTCTATGCTTATAATCCTGAATATAGACCCCTTTAAAGATCTGCTACTGCAGATGTACTATACTATTTTTATCCTAATAACTGTCCAAGCTCACTTACCCACCTCTTTCTAACCATTAACTGTACACATTGACAGATGTTGGCTGCGCAGAGAATGCAAAGTCAGACGATAGGAAGTTTCATCTAATAAAAACAGTCCTCTGTGGTTTCAGAAAATGTCAGTTGGACATTGCTGAAGCATTACCTATCTTCTTCTTCAGAAGCACAGAAGGAAGTGCTTATCAAACTTAGAGCTATTGATGATGCAGAGTGTGCTACGTAGACCTGTGTCCATTGTGGACAGCATGCATGGTCTTGTTTTGCGGATCATCTTGCGGAAGACTTGTGGACCTTCTGGATGGGCAGGAAATGGGGTCAATGTGGCCATACATTGGAAGCCATTTTGAACCAACAGTTCTCTAATGGATTTTTATGGAGTGGAGTGAGCTTCACAGAAAGGCAACAGGATATCATCACCCAGTACTTGGTCATTAGGCTGCAGATATATCAAACCATGCTTTTCAGGTAAGCTAAGGGCAATGTTCTAGCAATGCTAATCGACCTGACAAGTACGACCTGCAAGTCAAGAAAACATTGCCATGTGGAGTGGACCTGTTCAGGATTGTCCATTCCGTCTCCCATCCAATTTGCTATTTGTTTGTTCCACTCCACACACACACACACACACACACACACACACGCAACAATCAGAATTCTGTTGCTACTGAGCATGTTCAGACTTTATTGGGCTGTTTTGGGGCTCCCCCCATTCCCCCCCAAATATATTTTGTACTTCTACAAAGCTTGGCATTTTCCCCAGACCTGCTGATTCCTCCCTCTTGTATGTGGGTGGTGCTGTTTTGGCCACACAATGATTGGCACTTGGATAATTGAGATCACTCTTGGTATACATGAGGAAATTACCTGGATTACACATTTCCCAATCAGAAGCAATGGTCTGCTCTGGAAATACAACGTTTTTTTCTACATCAGGAGAAACTTGCATTTCATTTCCAACCCAACATCCAGGATTTTTCTTTTTTCTGAAATGCCTAACTCCCAACCTGCCAGAAGTGTTTGATACGCAGAATGGATTTCCTGGAGAATGAACTGGTTTGACAGAGTTCTCTAATTCTTCCTCTACTGTTCTTCCTCACATTAATGAAGGGTGCTTCAATCACACCATTTCTTGTTTAGAAATGAGCTATTTGGAATTATCCAAGACAGCAGGATTTTTGCATGTGAGCGAGCACCAAACAATCTTCTGACTGAAAACATCAGAGGAATTACATGATGGAGCTATGATTCAGGTAAGCAGGGAGTCACCCCCTGGGTTTTAATCTCTCTTTAACTGTTGTACCTAGACTGAAGGGGAAAAAACACCTAGGCATCTCAGTGAACAAAGACGTTATTCCCCAACCTATTGTTAAGTGAATACTTGGGAATGCCAGATCAGTTGGTGCCATCAGGTAGGATTTCAGGGCAAATGTCCAGGGCCCCATGAACAGGAGAGCTGCAAACTGAAGCAAGGTAGCTTGCCACATTTTGAAGGTAGTGAAGTAACATACATTACCATCTAAAGATGGGGCTTCCCATAAGACTGTTAAACCCAGAGCCTAAAATTATCTAACTGCATCACTGTGTCAGGTGAACATGTTTGAAGGGATGTACAGTACTGGAAATGTGGGGTCCACTCTATTCTATGGAATTTGGTGGAACTGGGTTGTATTTTGGGGGGTATCCCTTGCTTTCTGTGCAATTGAATTATTCTGAAAAACAAAATGCTACTTTACAAATCGAGTAACAATAACTGCTTGTGTTGCCTGATTGGAAATCACACACAAATTCAGACAGGTTGGGTGGATATAACGGTGTCAGCAAAATGAATGCATGCATGCATTATGTATGATTCTTCAGGTACCCAGGAGTGTTCAAGGGAAAGCATGGCTTTATTAAAATGACTTCAGTAGAAACAAATGTATGCCTCCCAGAATCTTCCATTGGTGCCTATGCAGATCTAGCTTATAGAGAGAATGGCTGAGTGCTGAATAAAGTCTGGGTTGGAATTGGAACTGCTTTAGATTCTCATTCTGCTGTGTAGAATTACTAGGAAAATATGGAATGTGCTTCTAAACATTACAGGTTAGAGGATGCAGTTACAGGTTAGAGAGACATGTTGACCCCAAAGAAGACTTTATTCTCAAGTCACTTCATATACATGTACACACAGCCTAGTCTGGGCACCATAGAAAGTTGAGCCACAGACCTTGAAAATAAATTTGTGCTATCAGAGGAAGAATCACCATGGTAGAGTGACACAGGGAAAAACTTTAGTGAAGAAACTGGATTAATATAATCCAAGAGGAGTTTCTAGTTTATGACCTCACGCCATAGAGATCATGTATATTATTTCTGGTTCCCAGTGGCTCCAATCCAACAAGAGTTGCCCCCAACAAAGCATAGTTTGTATCTAGTATTGCATGAATTTTAAAAGGAGCAAAGTTACTCCAGACAGCACACCCTTCCACAAGATGAAATGGACGGGGAGGTGAATTGACATCCATGCTATGCAGAGGTGATGAAGATCATGTAGGATGGTGTGCATCACCATGAGCATTCAATCCCTGCAGATGTGCACCTCCAGCTGAGAAGTAAGTTGGCTTTGGCATGTGTCGTGCCACATTCAGTGCCAATCTATGTGTGCAGGTGGTAGGGACTGGTGAGAAAGATGTTCCATTGAGATTCTAATGTGAATTAACCAAATGTATTACTCTCAAGCGAATCAGCGAGTGGAAATAGAACTGTATACTGAAATTAGCCCTTTTCCCAAATTGTTGGTGCATTTCGTTAGGGGGAAATGTGCATATTAGTAGAAATTGCGCACAAAATGTGTGTATATTAGAGAAAGCTTTGTATGAAACTGCATTACATTAATCAAACATGTGTATATTTAAGAACATAAGAAAAGTCATGCTGGATTAGACCAAGGGTCCATCTAGTCCAGCATTCTGCTCACACGGTGGCCAACCAGCTGCCCACAGGAAACTCACAAGCAGGACGTGAGTGCAGCAGCACCCTCCTGCCCATGTTCCCCAGCAACTGATGTACAGAGGCTTACTGGGCACATCTGAAAATGTGCACATAAAAATGTGCACAGGAATGCAGATATTTTGGGGAGGAAATGCACACACAGGAATGTGCGAATTTCCATGTTGACTTTAAAAAAACACCAAAAAAAAACCCTCACAAATGTATGCAGAAATGGGATGGAATGAGCTTAAACCTGAAAATCCAACAACCTGAGTGGGGATGAGATTGACAGATCCATCCATCCCTGGCAGGAGGTGAATCTCTGGATTCATGTGCAGCTGCTGGATTGATTCTTTGCAACTGTGTGTGTGCATGGAACAGCCTCTTGTACAATGCTCAGGACTCTTGCTACATGCCCAAATCAATCAATCAATTCCCAGATTGAGGGCAGGGCAGCTCTCTTTTCCCAATGGATTATTCTCCAGCGAATTACATCAAGCATTTCTGCAGTAAACACACAGGTAGTTCGACTGCATCACCCTCCATATCAAATTCATCCACCAAGGTGGCAGCCCTGTACAAAAACCAGAAGCAAACTTCCGGTTGAGACATTTTTGTATGGCGATGAGTCACTGTGGGTATGTCTTCGGTGATGGCATGGGACCCAGATGACAGTCTCAAGTAAGTAACTTTAAAATGCTAATACAATTAGCTTCCAGATGCCTTTTTGTTTTAATTTCTGTTCTTTTCCCTTCCAAACTCTGTCTCTGGGTCAAGCAGGGAATCATTTGCATGGGACATTGAATCATTTTAGATGGTGCTCAAGTTTTCTTTTATGTAATGTTTCTTCTCTCCAAACTGATTATGGCTGCAATCGAGTGCACACTTACCTAGAAGTAAGAACCATTGATAAAGTGGGACTTATTTCTGAGTAAAAGTGCATAAGTTTGGGTGGCTTCATTTTCATGTAAAGCGCATGATTTACTAGAGGAGGTTGCTTTTTAAACATTATAGCCCAACCATGTTGCACTGAATGGTTTATAAGTCATCAGTGAGTATGTTCACCTTTTCCCACTGAGAGAAAAATATTCAGGTAAAGGTTACAGCAAAATTTAAAAGCAAAGAATTATATGGTCATTTGATATATCATTTTTACTTTCTTTCTTAGGAAGCTCATATACTGTGTTGGCAAAGGAAAATTTCTTCTCATTTTAAGAGTGATCTTTTTTTTTTAATGAACATAATATTTAAGATGTATTAAAATAACATTGTTTTAGAAACTATATTGTGTACTGGTGACTTCTCCCACCTCATAGTTTTGGTTGAGTTTAAAAAGTGTTGGTGACCAAAAATTGAGATAAGGAAACAGGATAAGTAAGGCTGCAATCCTATATACTTACCATGGAGTAAGTTCCGTCGAATTCAATGGAGTTTACTTCTGAGTAGACATATATAAGATTGCACTGTAAATGAAATTATTCCATGGTCAGGGGGCAGTATGAAAGATACTTTGCAGATGAGTCTTTGTGAAGTAAGTAACAGGGTTTTTAGATGCTCTTGATTGCATTGAAAAAGTAAGGTCCAAAATCGATTTTGTAAGTCCTGAGAAAGAATTGTTTGAGTCTTGCTTGCCCGAATTTCATCTCTTTGTCTGTCTGAATGCAAAGACCCTAATCCTAAATCAACTCCAAATGACTAGAACATGTAAAGGCAAGGTTGATGGGCTGTGATGATGATCCATCCACCACATCCTAAACACTATTCCTTGACATTGAGTCCCAGTAAAGACAAGGGAACTCATTTCCTGGAAACATAGTTGGAATTAGGGTGCTTGTCTTAGTTCCACAACTGGTCACTCTTTAGAAGGTAAAAGATTTCTGGGAGTCATGTTGGTTCGCTGTGGAGGGGGGAATCCTAAAGCAGCAGTTGCGTGATATCTTTACTTAAGACTGATTAAAAAGTCACAAATAGCTGAACAAGATTTTGGGTTCCTCAAAATTCTACCAAGGAATCTTGTAGAACCTTTTTAGGACTAGCAGCTTTCTTGTGGCATATGTAACCATAGACTAGAGGCACCAATGCAGATGCCATGGTAAGCCTGTTAGTCTTTAAGGTGCCACAAGAATTGCTACCAAAAAAATAACTCAGCTTTCACTCTAGAACTGGAAGCAATTAGTGTGTTTATGTTACCCAGATTACTTCTCTGACTGCGCTGAACTCTTTCTAACTTACCATTTCTTCACCTAGTTTAGAATACATGTACACAATCGACTTGGTGTGGGGACAGCTATATGTATGAGCAAACTATTGTAGAGTTAATTTCAGCATTGAAATATATTATATTTATGGCTGGCATCCAAATTAGGGCTGTAGTGAGGGTTAAGACGTAGGATTAAATGTCCCTCCCCGATGTACACGTCCATCCTAGAATTCTCAGATTTTCTGGTGAAATGAAGGCGGACTACCCACTAAGATCCTTAAACTGTGATTAAGCTGCATGTTGGGCTTAACATAGTGCAATGTTCCTCTACACAAAACAAATTCCCTGTGCAGAGAAAAATAGAAGCCAAGGAGAAGAGTTCTAGCCAGTCCTTCACCGTGACAAATGAGCATCGGACATGGAGGGACTTCTTTGTGTGTAGGGGGCAGCATTGCACCATTGTGCTCCTTCACTGGGCGGTTTGAAATGGTACGGACCAGACATAGGTTCACCATCTCAGTGAGATAGAGGCCACTACCTCACTCCCAAATGTATGATTTTCTCATGTGTTGCTTTGATACGTGCATTGCTGATATATGCTATGCCACAACAGTTAATATAAAAGATGTTTGGGTATGAGGTATTTGCCAGGAGGGCCTGTATATCTGAACTGCTAAATAATGTATTTAATAAGGGCCAGGATCTCTTCTCGATCAACCCAGTTTGCAGGACACGGAATAATGGGCTCAAGTTACAGGAACCCAGATTCCCCCTAAACATCAGGAAAAATTTCCTGACTGTTAGAGCAATAAGACAATGGAACCAACTACCTAGGGAGGTGGTGGGCTCTCCCACTCTGGAGGCATTCAAGGTGCAGCTGGACGGCCATCTGTCAGGGATGCTTTGACCTGGATCCCTGCATTGGGCAGGGGGTTGGACTCGATGGCCTTGTAGGCCCCTTCCAACTCTACTTTTCTATGATTCTATGATTCTAATATAGAAAAAAGTCCTAATATAATTATGAATGAACATAGTACAAGGAAAGTTACCATGCCAGAACACAGTCTATAGTGTACTCTGTCTTAGTTCCAAGATGAAACCCCAAAGGAGAATATTCTAAACCTCCACTTAACACCCCAATACCAAACTTTCACACATGTTCATATTTTTCTTGCACATCTCTCTGATGTCCCAGCAGGGCTGATGTAATGTAACAGCCTGTCTTGTGGTGTTTTGGTGACACTCAAGGTCATACATATAAAGTTACTACCAGTGGTATATCAGCGTGAAATCCATGGGTTGGATCCTGGTTTAATCATACAGATTTGCCAATTTACCAGTCTTTAGTATTCCGCAGAGACACTTTAATATTTCACATGGACACTTACGCAAACATATCGTGTTATATGGTTGCTTCCCTGATTGGAGCTGTACTCTTCCTAATCTCAAATTTGGAAGCAGCTGGATGTATGGGTGAACAAGTCCTAAGATAACTTGAGCACCGGTATATTTCATATCTCAGTTAGGATTCAGGTTTGGCTTGGAGCCTGGGTTAGGGTTGAAGACAGGGTAAAGTGGTTGAATTAAACAACCCTCCCCATGTACACGTCCACCCTAGAGTTCTCAGACTTTCTGGTGAAATGAAGGTGGACGGACTTCCCAATGAGATTGTTACACTGTTCCTTAGCTGCATGTTGGGCTCCATGTGATGGAATGTTCTTCCACATAAAACAAATTCCAAGTGCAGAGAAAAAGAGAAGCCAGGGAGAAGAGTGCAAGCCTATCCAGTACTGTGATATGTGAGCATCTGACATAGAAAGATATCTGTGTGTGTGTGTGTGTGTGTGTGTGTGTACATGGGGGGGGGAATATTACTGCACCCTGTGCTCCCCCACCACACTCTGAAAGGGCCAGGCCAGGCATAGGTTCGCCATCTCAGTGACACATAGACCGCTACATCACTCCCACATTTCAACTTTACTCATGTGTGGCTTCTTGGGTACTTACATTGTTGAGATATCTTATGCCACAACAGATAATATAAAAGATGTTTGGGTCTAAGGTATTTGCCCGGGTGGGGGGGCGTGTATTTATGAACTGCTAATTCAACTTTAGTACAGACAAAAGTCCTAATCTCATTATGTATAGACTTAGTACAATGAAGTTAAGGTATACAGGACATAGGCCTCTGGGTGGGATGCCTGTGTAAACTCCATCGGTAAGATCCAGATTACATCATACTTGGAGGAGACCCATTGAAATCAATGGCACTTAGGTTTCTGAGTCACTTTAGTCCCATGGATTTCAGTGGGTCTGCTCTAAGTATGACAAGAACTGGATCCAAGCCCTTGCAAAGAACTGGAACTGTAGTGACAGCAGAGCCAAAAGTTCCCACTGTTTCCTAGACGCTTCTGCAAAAGGAATCTTTCATTACCTGCACCAAGATATTTTGGCTGGTGATATATTGGGAGATATTACCATGGCACTGTACATCCGATAGTGTACTCTGTCTTAGTTCCTGGATGAAACCCCAAAGGAGAATACTCCAAACTGTCACTTAGCACCCCAACACCAAACTTTCATGCATGTTCATATGTTTCTTGCACAAATCTCCAATGTCCCAGCAGTGCCGATGTAACAGCCTGTCTTGTGATGTTTTGCTGACACTCAGGATGGTCATCATCCATAAGAAGCTATATCCAGAGGTATATCTGTGTGAAATGCATGGACTGGATCCAGATGTAGTCATGTTTTAAAGATGTTTTAAGATGTTTTTAGGATGTTTTAAGATGTTTAATAGTATATATTGTGTTGTTTTAGTTTAGGTATTTTATATTTTCTGTTGTTCCCCGCCTCGATCTAGATGGAGAGGCGGGTAATAAATAAAATATTATTATTATTATTATTATTATTATTATTATTATTATTATTATTATTATTCAGCTTTGCCAATTTACCAGTCTTTAGTATTCTGCAGAGACACTTTAATATTTCACGTGGACACTTACGCAAATGTCTCCTCTCTTCCAGGTCTGCCAACAGTACCACCTTCAGTGACTCTCTTCCCTCCATCCCAGGAAGAGATCAGGACCAACAAGCAAGCCACCATGGCATGTCTGGTCGATCGGTTTTCTCCTGCCACCATCAACATCAGCTGGCTGGCTAATGGTAATCTGATCTCCTCGGGTGTGGAGACAACCAAACCCACTAAACAGGGTGACAACAACTACATGGCCAGCAGTTACCTGACTATGAGTGAGGCAGAGTGGCAACGCCATGCTAGTTATGCCTGCAAGGTGACACACGGAGAGCAGACCGTCGAGAAGTCGGTGAACAGGGTGGAATGTTCTTCTTAAAGGTTGCGTGACTGGAGGGTGGGCCTTCATGCCTCCGTCCACCAAGGAGATGGAGTCATTCCTCCATGGGGCCAAATTCATTCTCTTGTTTCCTCCTAATGCAAGTTTGACTGATATTTACTGATATCTGTTCTATGTTGTTCCACTCCCCGCACCCACACATCTTCTGCATGCCTGCTGTGCTCCCCATGTATGTTTGCTTCCAATATTAGCACATGAATAAAATTTGATCGATTTCACTGGTTTTCTTTTCTTTACCAAGATACTTAAGAACATTATTAGAAATCCTGCCAGATCAGAACAGTCTAGGCCTCTCTAATCCGGCATCTTGTTTCCCACAGTGGTCACTTAGATCTAATGCAAGAAGGGTTGAGCTATGCTAATGGTTAAGCACCCCCCCCCTTGTTCTGAATAAAGACATCAGCTGGTTCCAGGTTTTTCACTGGATAGAATTATGTGTGTTCTAGTGAATCCACTGCATGTACTCACATGCAGAATCCTTGTCCATCCCATACTGAGAGTGCATTGCAATTGTTCTAAGTAGTGGGGAAGGTGGACTTGAGAAATTTCTGGTTCTGGACCCATTCAGTGGCCCCTTAAATACTCTCCAAGCCATCTCCCTCTTTTACATTCCTTCAGGCATCATCCACAAAGAATGGTGTACAATTTATGCACGAATTACTTTTTAAATTTTCTCTTCTTTCTCTGGAGAGACACTCATCTTTTACCCTCCTCAGCAATGAGGCTTTTCATTCAGCTTTCTTCCAGGAAGCTCCTGTGGTCTTTTAAAAAGAAAAAGACAACAAGGAGAGCTGGGATTTATAGAAACAGAATTAGACATGTGGTTGGTTAACCTCTGGCTTGTGTTCTCACTCTGTTGATGTCCTAAACTCATCTTAGTTTCCTACACAATACAGTTATGAAGCAGTCTACCAATGTAAAATGGCAAATCACCAATTTAATCTCTGGTTCCTACCACTCTGTCCTCTATATAATAGACCAGCTTATCTGGAGGCAGAGCTTTCAAGGTCTCAGGACATTTTGTGCAGGACTGCTGCTGAGGAAAATGTGAGTGAGGGGCAAAACAAGCATTATTCATACAGATCAACATTTTCCATACGTGATCTGCTTACTGAGCTGGTGTATATCCCACCCCCTTGGCTTCTCCCCCTCCTGATTTAAGATTGTAAATTGAGGCCAACTGGATCAGACCAAATATCACCTTAGTCCAGCATTTCCGCTTCTCACAGGGACCAGCCACAGATACTTCCAGGAAGTCTACAAGCTGCCCAGGAAAGCAGTGTATGGAGATGCAACACCAGTGCTTGACAGTGTGTAGTACATTCAAACCTGACCCATGGAAGAGAAATGTCACCTAACCTACATGTGTACTCCTCTTGGTTTTTTTTTAAATTCTAACAGTTCAGGCACTGGGCCAATGCTGTTGCATATCTGACACCATTTCCTCACTAGGCCTAGACAGAAGTGGAAATAAGGAACTTGGGGAAGCAATATGGGTGGTTACTAAGCAACTATCAGAGCGTCCCCAATTCATTCCTGAAAAATAGATGTTGCCTTGCAACTGTTGCAAGCTTCCATTGGAGGCTAAACAGATAAAGCAAACAGAGATCAGTAAACCACCGTATGTCCTCATTCACTCCCTCACTCTTCCCCATGAAAGCAATGAAAGATCAGTAAAGTGCACAGTGCCTAGCTTATAGCATAATATCACATCTCACCATAGTATGAAGGCTGCGTTCTATGAACAAAAAATACATTTGCACACATGACAAATGGTAGCGGCTTACAACATTCATGACAATAAATGTTGTAAGGTGCTCTGGGAGCCTTTTTGGCTGAGGAGCGGCATAAAAACATTTCAAATAAATCAACGGCAATAAATGCTGAAGAGTAAAAGTCACCACACCGCTACCACATGAACATGATCTTGCCATCTGCATGTGGGATAAACATAACAGATCTTTGGGGAAATATTCCAATGCTGACTTTAGCTTCACACACAACTGTTTGATAAGTCTAGCATTAGAGCCCACACAATGGGGTGAAGGCACCCCGCTTCTAACCAGAATACAGGTTTAGGATGTTCACAAGGAGACTACTCCATGTGTTGGCTAATGCACACTGTGGTTGTGAAATGTAGCAGACGCCACCAAATCATCCTGGAATCTAGCATGGAAGAGATTCCATTGCATTATTACCCTATATGGAGACACTAGCCAACCATGATGCATACATTGTGCCCATCAAACTCCAAATGACATAGGGAAGAGTGCTACACAGGACAGGGGGCAACTTATGGCCCTCCAGATGTTTTGGCCTACAACTTCCATGATCCCACACCATTGGCTATGCTGGCTAGGGCTGATAGGATCTGTAAGTCAAAGCATCTGGATGGTCTCAAGTTGCTGACCCCTGTAAGACAGCCGGGATGGAAGGTGATCTTCTTCATATGAAGGAAACCATTTCCAAGAAGTATCTGCATAGTCATCATTCCATGGGCACCATTCTTAGTTAGTTCAAACAAAGGCATCATCTAGGCCCATACAAACCTATGGCTTGGTGGAAACGTGTATTTCACCCTGAATTCCATTTTAAAGGAAATTCACTGCTAGACCCCAAACACAACCACAATGGGAATTTTTTTTAATCAATTATAGGTGATTTCTCTAAGAGTTGAGAGACATACCATCAGCTAACTAGGGAAGTTCATACTGATACTCAAAGAAACGGTCTAGTGCATTGAGTTTATTTTATACGAAACTGAGCATAGGCAAAGCTTCACTGCCTGCAACATCACCTGTAAAACTTCTACTAAGACAAGTATTCTGCATCTACCGGACTGGATAAGCCATTGGCACCACTTCTATGGTTCTCCTATATTGCCCAAGCTTAAATGAAGGATAGATATCTTCTTTCATGATTCCTCGATCTAGAAATGGACCATGGAGAGTACAAGCACTTGAAAGGCCTGGGATGCTTGTGGAGTGCCAACAGGACCTTCCTCTACTGTGCCCAGAGGAAAAAAAAACAGATGAGGACATCATTCTTCTTGCAAATTACACCATTCGCTACAGAGTATTTGAAAATGGGCAATATTTCATATTACGGAAACCAACATGGGTGCCCCTATTTCTACTCTATTCCTAAATGGAATAGGTATCCATGACCTTTCTCTGACAGGTATCCATGAGCATGTTCTGCTGTGAGATGGCTGTGGTTTTTGTACAGCTATGTTTCACTGTGGCTCGTCTTTGGTGGAGGAACGCATATGGCTGTCACTGGTAAGTGACTCAATTTAATATGTTCCTTTCCTCCTTCCTTATGGCAATATTTTAACATTTCGATCATTTTCCCTTTCTTTTCTGTCTCTGACTTCAAGGTCACCTCAGGGTTCCCATCATTCCATATAGGATATTCCTTTAAGTGGAACTGAATTTTAATCCATGCCAGAGTAGAGCATTCAATTCCCTTTCTGCAGTCCTCTTCTCCAAGGACATTGGAAAATACATTAACAAAATAAATGTCTGTTTTTCTTGGTCACGCTTAGTATGACATGATTAAAAATCTGTTTTGCCTACAGTGGAGGATAAAAAAAAGGATCAGGGAAGGGAATTTGTGTTGAGGTATCTCTATGTAGTCAATATGGCTTCACATAGGAGGTTGGATGGTTGTTGTTCAGAACTTGTGATTTCTGGTCCGTTACAGGACTTCTTAACTAGAGTCACATAACAGTGTCTATCAAAGTGGAGTGCAGTTTGATAACCAGGCAGTCCAAAGAAACTAGCTCCTGAGCAACTCAGAGAAAGCAGCTGGATGTTCCAAAATTTGCTTGATCCATACACCTTTCTTCCAATGTCAGTTGAGGGCAAATTTCTGAATGACAATTCCTGGTTATTAAATGGAGGGTGCGGCCTTTCTATGGTGTGAAGTGGGGGCAGGTTTTTGTACAGCTGTGTGTCACTGTGGTGGGTGTTTGGAACAGGAACCCATCTGGCTGTCACTGGTAAGTCATTCAATTTATCATGTTCCTTTCCTTTTCTGCCAGAATATTTCAACATTTCCATCACTGTTGCCCTCTTTTCTTTCTGTGCCTGCCTTCAAGTTGGTTTTAGGGTTTCTATGTCTAATCTAGGATGATCTACTGAACTTGTGATTGTAGCCGAAGCATGGTGTGCAATATTCATTTTACATGTCTCTTTCCTCTTCTCCAAGGACATTGAGAAATGTATTCATGAAAGAAACCATTTCTTATTCTTAGTCTAAGTTAATGTGACTTCATTTGAGAATCCCTTTTGTGGCTAAGCTCAAACTCTGGAATAATTTTACTGGTGGATACGAAATGTAGCACAGGAATATATTAAAGGTGGGATGACTCCAGGTAGCCCACATGGCTTATGGTAGTGGGCAGGGATGGATTGGATTGTTCGGGGAACTTTTTAAAATACGTATTTGGGCTGTGAGCTATAATTGCGTAGCAGAGCATATTAAAGTGATGTTTTGGTGGATAAATTTGCAATCCAGAGCAAGGCACTCCAAATCTACTTTTCAAAAATCAAGAGCTTCCAAATGTTTTCTTGCAAGACACAGATCCTTGTAAAATGTTATGTGACGAGACCTTTGTGAGCAAAATTAGGAGTGATCTGAGAATTGACAGAAGGCTGGAATCCACCATGTATCACAGGGACAAAATAGACCTCACACAAGAGATCTGTAATTGCATCTCCTGATACTTTGATTGGAATTCATCAGAATATAAACCATAGATTTCATAGATCATAGAGTTGGAAGGAGCCTACTAGGCTATCGAGTCCAACCTCCTGCTCAATGCAGGAAACTAGAGGAGGGGATCTCCGATCCAAGTAATAACCAGGCCTGACCCTGCTTAGCTTTCCACGCTCAGACAAGCTGAGCCAGCATAAGCCATAGGCCTCTACAGCCTTGTCAGACACCATTTTTTGATCAAGACTTTGGGTCAATAAAAGGAAGAAGATCTTTCTAGTTCTCTATTCCCTTACCACAAACTTGCTATTACCACCCAAAAGAGAAAAATACAGTACCTCTAGTATGCTAATTTATTTTCTCCAGTGCAGCCGATAATGGATGAATATGGCAATAATGTAGAAACTGACGTGGGAGTAAGAACTCCAGAATTCAGTGGAACTTTCTTCTGAGAAGACATGCAGAGGATTAAGCGCAGGATAGATAGATCCATTGCCTGGGGAAAAAGGGTTAAACATCTGCTCCCTCACATATGCTGACGCATGAAAATGGGAGCTCACAGTAGCAGACTTAATTTAAAAGACTCCTGCTTCTTGTCTGTTTTTCCTGCTTCATAAGTCTCCTGCTTCTTGTCTGTTTTACCTAGCGGTGGTCTCATTTAACCCTAAGCAGAGTTCATTGTTATACATGTATTTCAGGTCCCTTCCTTGGATGTCCATCCCAGTTAGTTCATGTGAAAGTTAACTCTCAATAGAGTAGGGCTTGCTTCAGTATTTTATTCCATCCCGGAATAACCTTGTGACACTACACTTATACTGTCACTTTAGAAATGTATTTCAACTCACCCACAACAGCTAGTGAAGCAGCTGTCAACAATACATTTTAGTAGCTGTAATGAAATTGTACGGGGACAAACAGGTTGTGGATGACCAACCCTCATGCAGTTCCTAACAAGACTGTTTGATAGGAAGTTCTGATCATAGCAGGAGTTCCTCCCAAGTAATTGGCTTAGTTAGCAGTCAAGTCTTAGACTCCTCGATATCATAGAGTGTTTATTTAACATTTATGACAATCAATGTAAATTTTAGTTACTTAGTGGTTGTTCTTTTACATTGTGTGTGTCTGTGTGTGTGTGTGTGTGTGCATTTTCTCCAGAATTAAGATAAGTGCGAATGCACGACAGTGAACATTAAGGAATGGCTGTGGCTCAGGGGTAGACCACCTCATTTGCATGCAAATGGTCCCAACTTCAATCATAGGCATCTCCAGTTCGGGCTGGGGAAAATTCCTGCTGAATACCCTGGAGAGCTACTGCCAATCAATGTACACATAAGTTAAATGGACTAAAGGTCTGACTTTGTGTAACACAGTCTCTTCTACTTTTCTTCTCCAAATGATTGTTTGCCTGTCTATCCATCCGCATGATCAACTAGCAAACTTGTTAGTGTTTGATAGCTGAAAGGCTATGACTCCTTAAAGACTAGCAGATTTGTTCTGGAAGAAGGGACCATGGGTTACCAATGCCTATGCCAGTAGACCTGTCAGTCTCCCAAGTATCACAGCATTCTCTGGAAATTTTCTGACACAACATAGACAAATTTGCCCCTCTGGCATGGCAGGCAATTTCTGTCATATCGTATTATATGGTTGCTTCCCTGATTGGAGCTGTACTCTTCCTAATCTCAAATTTGGAAGCAGCTGGATGTATGGGTGAACAAGTCCTAAGATAACTTGAGCACCGGTATATTTCATATCTCAGTTAGGATTCAGGTTTGGCTTGGAGTCTGGGTTCGGGTTGAAGACAGGGTAAAGTGGTTGAATTAAACGACCCTCCCCATGTACACGTCCACCCTAGAGTTCTCAGACTTTCTGGTGAAATGAAGGTGGACGGACTTCCCAATGAGATTGTTACACTGTTCCTTAGCTGCATGTTGGGCTCCATGTGATGGAATGTTCTTCCACATAAAACAAATTCCAAGTGCAGAGAAAAATAGAAGCCAGGGAGAAGAGTGCAAGCCTATCCAGTACTGTGATATGTGAGCATCTGACATAGAAAGATATCTGTGTGTGTGTGTGTGTGTGTGTACATGGGGGGGGGGAATATTACTGCACCCTGTGCTCCCCCACCACACTCTGAAAGGGCCAGGCCAGGCATAGGTTCGCCATCTCAGTGACACATAGGCCGCTACATCACTCCCACATTTAAACTTTACTCATGTGTGGCTTCTTGGGTACTTACATTGTTGAGATATCTTATGCCACAACAGATAATATAAAAGATGTTTGGGTCTAAGGTATTTGCCCGGGGGGCGGGGGGGCTGTATTTATGAACTGCTACTTCAACTTTAGTACAGACAAAAGTCCGAATCTCATTATGTATGGACTTAGTGCATTGAAGTTAAGGTATGCAGGACATAGGCCTCTGGGTGGGATGCCTCCATCGGTAAGATCCAGATTATATCATACTTGGAGAAGACCCATTGAAATCAATGGGACTTAGGTTTCTGAGTCACTTTAGTCCCATGGATTTCAGTGGGTCTGCTCTAAGTATGACAAGAACTGGATCCAAGCCCTTGCAAAGAACTGGAACTGTAGTGACAGCAGAGCCAAAAGTTCCCACTGTTTCCTAGACACTTCTGCAAAAGGAATCTTTCATTACCTGCACCTAGGCAATTTGGCTGGTAATATATTGGAAGATGTTACCATGCCACTGCACATTCTATGGTGTACTCTGTCTTAGTTCCAGGATGAAACCCCGAAGGAGAATACTCCAAAAAACTGTCACTTAGCACCCCAACACCAAACTTTCATGCATGTTCATATGTTTCTTGCACAAATCTCCAATGTCCCAGCAGGGCCAATGTAACAGCCTGCCTTGTGATGTTTTGCTGACACTCAGGGTTGTCATCATCCATAAGAAGCTATATCCAGAGGTATATCTGTGTGAAATGCATGGACTGGATCCAGATGTAGTCATACAGATTTGCCAATTTACCAGTCTTTAGTATTCCGCAGAGACACTTTAATATTTCACGTGGACACTTACGCAAATGTCTCCTCTCTTCCAGGTCTACCAACAGTACCACCTTCAGTGACTCTCTTCCCTCCATCCCAGGAAGAGATCAGGACCAAGAAGCAAGCCACCATCCCATGTCTGGCCGATGGCTTTTATCCGGGCAACGTCCAAGTCAGCTGGCTGGCTGATGGTAATCCGATCTCCTCGGGCGTGGAGACAACCAAACCCACCAAACAGGGCGACAAGTACGTGGCCAGCAGTTACCTGACTATGAGTGAGGCAGACTGGCAGCGCCATGACAATTATGCCTGCAAGGTGACACACGAAGGGCAGAGCTTCGAGAAGTCAGTGAACAGAGTGGAGTGTTCTTCCTGAACACTGGCTGACTCAAGGGTGGCCCTCATCACTCCATTTGCCGGGGAGAAGGAATCCCTCCTCCATGGGGCCAAATTCATTCTCTTGTTTCCTCCTCATGCTGATTTGATTGACCAATGCTGATTTCCTTTCGATGTCATTCCCCTCCCCACACCGCCCCCCTCTACTCCATGGGACCTCCTTTGTATGTTTGCTTCTAATGTTGGCACATGAATAAAATTTGACTTGTTTCACTGGTGCTGTTTCTTTACCAAGTTGCTTGAGAACAGAAATGAATTAGACTGAATTCACCCTAGGATTTTCTAAGCCAACATCTTCTTTCCCACAGTGGCCATTTCAATCGAATGCAATAAGCTTAGACCTGTGCTAGTTGTTAGGTGACCCACCTCATCCTCAGTAAAGAAATCAGCTGGTTCCTGAAGATTTTCCAATTGACACAAATATGAGTGCAGAAGCAAATGAACACAAACACAGTCCTCTTGTAAGTGTGCACTTCACTTTTCTGGAGTGATTTTGAAAGTCGATTTGGGAACTTAGTTTCCGGGTTCTTTTCTTCAGGATTCTTAAAATATATTTAAGGATGTAACTAGTTGGCTGGCTGTTTATTGTATGGCAGACCTTTCAAGGTGCCGGGACATGGTATGTATGACTGCTGCTGAGGACCCTGTGAGTGAGGGGGGTTCTTCCACAAGCATTTCTCCCAAAGCTCCGCATTCTGCATAAGTGACCTGCTGATTTTCAGGCATGCGTTGATTTGATGCAAAGCGCACCCTCTTGGTTTCTACCCCTCCTAATATAAGAATTTAAGTTCAGGCCAACAGGATCTGGCCAAATGCACAACAAGTAGTCCAGCATTCTGTTTCCCACAGTGACCAGCCCTGAATGTTCCCAGGAAGTCCACAAACTAGACAGGAAAGCACTGTGTGGAGATTCAAGACCAGTGGTTGACAGTGGGAAGTACATCGCAATCCAGCAAAGGAAAGACTGCTGTTGCCTGGCTACATGCAATCTCCTGGACCACCCACACCCACTCCTACAATTTAGGACCTTGCCACTGGTGCCTCATATTTGACCCCATTCCCTAATGAGGCCTACACAGAGGGAGAAATAGGAAAATGGGAGAAGCAACTGGGATGGTTGCTAGGCAACCATCCATGCATCCCCAATTGCTTTGTGGAACGGAGGTGTGACCATGCAAGGGTTGCAAGCTTCCCTTGGAGGACCAAACCTAATACAAACAAGCAGATAAGCAAACTTCGCAACAAGTGTGATCCTGATGTAACGTTGAATCCTTCCTTACTCACTCCCTCACTTCCTCTCTCTTGCCGAAGAATCAATGGAAACTTGATTATTGTGTGCTTTTTAATTGATTGTTGTGCTTGGGCTATTGGGCGGTATCGAAAATGAATGAATGAATGAATGAATGAATGAGTGAATAAACTTAGCAATCGACATAGTGTATACCTTATTCCATAGCAAAACACCTCACGAAAGCATGGGGGTTGTGTTTGTGTCCAAAAACAAAAAATCCATTTGACAAATGGAATTTTATGATAACAAATGTTGAAGAGAACACCTCCCCACTTCACGACCATTTGAGCATGATCTTGCCAGTTGCATACAGAAGAAACCTAACAGAATTGGGGGGAAAGGTTCCAAAGCAGACTTTGGCATCATAAGAAGGTTTCATGAATCGAGCATTAGGGCTCCCAGACTGGTGTGAAAGCACCCCACTTCTAACCAGAGCACAGACTTACACTGTTCACAGGGAGGACACTCTATCTGATGACTAATTCCCACTGTGGTTGGAAAACGTAGTGAAGGCCACCAAATCATTCTGGAAACTGGCATGGAAGAGTTTCCAGTATATCATTACCCTATCTGGAGCTACTAGCCAATCCTGATGCAGAAACTGTGCTTAACAAGCTCCAAATGAGATAGTGAAGAGCAGTACACAGGATTGGGTAATTTATGGCTGCCCAGATGTTTTGACCTAGAACCCCCACGATCACTCACCATGGACTATGCTCACTTGGACTGAGAGAACCTGTAGGTCAAGACCTCTGGATAGTCACATGTTGCCCACCCATATGCTACAGCCCAGATCGTGGAAGGAGGTCTTCCTATGAAGGAAACTGTTTCCAAGCATTAACCTGCATACTCATCATTCCATGGGCACCAGCATTCTTCATTCAGACATAGGTATCATCCAGGCCTCTGCAAAACGATGTCATAGTGGAAGCATGAATTCCATTTGAAGGGAAATTTACTGCTAGGCCTCTAAATGCACCCACCACAATGTGAATGTTTTAATCTATCATAGATGATTTCTCAAAGGGTTGAGCCATCCCAGCAGCTAACTAGGGAAAGTGATATTGACACTCAAAGTAAAGGTCTAGTGCATTGAGTTTATTTTATAAGAAACTGAGCATAGACAACAGCTTCACTGCATACAACATCACCAGAAAGACCTCTTATATGAAATGTATTCTGCATCTACTGAACTGGATGAGCCATTAGCACCACTGCTTTGCTTCTCCTACATGGCTCATGGTATACTGCAAAATGGATGTCTTCTGTCCTGTTTCCTCCATCTTGCAATGGACCACAGACAATACAATCACTTGAAAGGCCTGGGATGCTTGTGGAGAGCCCACAAGACCTTCCTCTATTGTGCCCAGAGAAAAACCAGATGAGGACCATTCGCTACAGATTATTTGGGAACAGGAAATATTTCATCTTACAAAAACCAAGAGTGGTTGCCCAATTCTCTGCTCTATTCCTATATGGAAGAGATAGCAATTACCTTTCTCAGACAGGTATCAATGAGCATGTTCTGCTGTGAAGTGGGGAAAGGTTTTTGTACAGCTCTGTGTCACTGTGGGTCATCTTTGGTGGAGGAACCAATCTGGCTGTCACTGGTAAGTCACTCAATTTGTCCTTTTCTATTCCTTCCCGCTGGCAATATTTTAACCTTTCAAACATTTCCCTCTTCTTTTCTGTCCCTGACTTCAAGTTCTCCTTAAGGTTTATGCCATTCTATATGAGATGTTCTTTTAATCGGAACTGAATTTTAATCCATGCAGGCGTAGTATGTTCAATTCCCTTTTTACATCCCTCTTCCCCAAGGACATGATGGGAAAACATATTAATGAGAGAAACCTCTGCTTTTCTTGGTCTAGCCTGATGTGATATCATTAGAAAATCTCTTCTGTGGCTAAACCAATAGATAAAAAATATAAAGTAATACCTTGGATTGCAAGTAACTTGGTCTGAGAGTGTTATGCAAGACAAGCAAAAAAAAATTTTTTAAATCAGCCCCGCTCACGCCCGCCAGAGACTCGCTTTGATATAAGAGTGTTTTGGATTACAAGCACAGTTCCGGAACTAATTATGCTTGCAATCCAAGGTATTACTGTACCAGGGAAGGGAATTTGCGTTAAGGTAGCTCTATATGTAATCAGCTTGAATCCACGCAGCAGATTGGATTCTTTTATTCTGAACTCTTAATTTTGACATTCCATTACTGGATTTCTCAGCTAAAAGAACATAACAGTGATAATGGATGAATATGGCAATAATATAGAAACTGACGTCGGTGGGAGTAAGAACCCCAGAATTCAGTGGAACTTTCTTCTGAGAAGACATGCAGAGGATTAAGCGCAGGATAGATAGATCCATTGCCTGGGGAGAAAGGGTTAAACATCTGCTCCCTCACATATGCTGACCCATGAAAATGGGAGCTCACAGTAGCAGACTTAATTTAAAAGACTCCTGCTTCTTGTCTGTTTTTCCTGCATCATAAGTCTCCTGCTTCTTGTCTGTTTTACCTAGCGGTGGTCTCATTTAACCCTAAGCAGAGTCCATTGTTAAACATGTATTTCAGGTCCCTTCCTTGGATGTCCATCCCAGTTAGTTCATGTGAAAGTTAACTCTCAATAGAGTGGGGCTTGCTTCAGTATTTTATTCCATCCCGGAATAACCTTGTGACACTACACTTATACTGTCACTTTAGAAATGTATTTCAACTCACCCACAACAGCTAGTGAAGCAGCTGTCAACAATACATTTTAGTAGCTGTAATGAAATTGTACGGGGACAAACAGGTTGTGGATGGCCAACCCTCATGCAGTTCCTAACAAGACTGTTTGATAGGAAGTTCTGATCATAGCAGGAGTTCCTCCCAAGTAATTGGCTTAGTTAGCAGTCAAGTCTTAGACTCCTCGATATCATAGAGTGTTTATTTAACATTTATGACAATGAATGTAAATTTTAGTTACTTAGTGGTTGTTCTTTTACATTGTGTGTGTCTGTGTGTGTGTGTGTGTGTGCATTTTCTCCAGAATTAAGATAAGTGTGAATGCACGACAGTGAACATTAAGGAATGGCTGTGGCTCAGGGGTAGACCACCTCATTTGCATGCAAATGGTCCCAACTTCAATCATAGGCATCTCCAGTTCGGGCTGGGGAAAATTCCTGCTGAATACCCTGGAGAGCTACTGCCAATCAATGTACACATAAGTTAAATGGACTAAAGGTCTGACTTTGTGTAACACAGTCTCTTCTACTTTTCTTCTTCAAATGATTGTTTGCCTGTCTATCCATCCGCATGATCAACTAGCAAACTTGTTAGTGTTTGATAGCTGAAAGGCTATGACTCCTTAAAGACTAGCAGATTTGTTCTGGAAGAAGGGACCATGGGTTACCAATGCCTATGCCAGTAGACCTGTCAGTCTCCCAAGTATCACAGCATTCTCTGGAAATTTTCTGACACAACATAGACAAATTTGCCCCTCTGGCATGGCAGGCAATTTCTGTCATATCGTATTATATGGTTGCTTCCCTGATTGGAGCTGTACTCTTCCTAATCTCAAATTTGGAAGCAGCTGGATGTATGGGTGAACAAGTCCTAAGATAACTTGAGCTCCGGTATATTTCATATCTCAGTTAGGATTCAGGTTTGGCTTGGAGTCTGGGTTCGGGTTGAAGACAGGGTAAAGTGGTTGAATTAAACGACCCTCCCCATGTACACGTCCACCCTAGAGTTCTCAGACTTTCTGGTGAAATGAAGGTGGACGGACTTCCCAATGAGATTGTTACACTGTTCCTTAGCTGCATGTTGGGCTCCATGTGATGGAATGTTCTTCCACATAAAACAAATTCCAAGTGCAGAGAAAAATAGAAGCCAGGGAGAAGAGTGCAAGCCTATCCAGTACTGTGATATGTGAGCATCTGACATAGAAAGATATCTGTGTGTGTGTGTGTGTGTGTGTGTGTACATGGGGGGGGGAATATTACTGCACCCTGTGCTCCCCCACCACACTCTGAAAGGGCCAGGCCAGGCATAGGTTCGCCATCTCAGTGACACATAGGCCGCTACATCACTCCCACATTTAAACTTTACTCATGTGTGGCTTCTTGGGTACTTACATTGTTGAGATATCTTATGCCACAACAGATAATATAAAAGATGTTTGGGTCTAAGGTATTTGCCCGGGGGGCGGGGGGGCTGTATTTATGAACTGCTACTTCAACTTTAGTACAGACAAAAGTCCGAATCTCATTATGTATGGACTTAGTGCATTGAAGTTAAGGTATGCAGGACATAGGCCTCTGGGTGGGATGCCTCCATCGGTAAGATCCAGATTATATCATACTTGGAGAAGACCCATTGAAATCAATGGGACTTAGGTTTCTGAGTCACTTTAGTCCCATGGATTTCAGTGGGTCTGCTCTAAGTATGACAAGAACTGGATCCAAGCCCTTGCAAAGAACTGGAACTGTAGTGACAGCAGAGCCAAAAGTTCCCACTGTTTCCTAGACACTTCTGCAAAAGGAATCTTTCATTACCTGCACCTAGGCAATTTGGCTGGTAATATATTGGAAGATGTTACCATGCCACTGCACATTCTATGGTGTACTCTGTCTTAGTTCCAGGATGAAACCCCGAAGGAGAATACTCCAAAAAACTGTCACTTAGCACCCCAACACCAAACTTTCATGCATGTTCATATGTTTCTTGCACAAATCTCCAATGTCCCAGCAGGGCCAATGTAACAGCCTGCCTTGTGATGTTTTGCTGACACTCAGGGTTGTCATCATCCATAAGAAGCTATATCCAGAGGTATATCTGTGTGAAATGCATGGACTGGATCCAGATGTAGTCATACAGATTTGCCAATTTACCAGTCTTTAGTATTCCGCAGAGACACTTTAATATTTCACGTGGACACTTACGCAAATGTCTCCTCTCTTCCAGGTCTACCAACAGTACCACCTTCAGTGACTCTCTTCCCTCCATCCCAGGAAGAGATCAGGACCAAGAAGCAAGCCACCATCCCATGTCTGGCCGATGGCTTTTATCCGGGCAACGTCCAAGTCAGCTGGCTGGCTGATGGTAATCCGATCTCCTCGGGCGTGGAGACAACCAAACCCACCAAACAGGGCGACAAGTACGTGGCCAGCAGTTACCTGACTATGAGTGAGGCAGACTGGCAGCGCCATGACAATTATGCCTGCAAGGTGACACACGAAGGGCAGAGCTTCGAGAAGTCAGTGAACAGAGTGGAGTGTTCTTCCTGAACACTGGCTGACTCAAGGGTGGCCCTCATCACTCCATTTGCCGGGGAGAAGGAATCCCTCCTCCATGGGGCCAAATTCATTCTCTTGTTTCCTCCTCATGCTGATTTGATTGACCAATGCTGATTTCCTTTCGATGTCATTCCCCTCCCCACACCGCCCCCCTCTACTCCATGGGACCTCCTTTGTATGTTTGCTTCTAATGTTGGCACATGAATAAAATTTGACTTGTTTCACTGGTGCTGTTTCTTTACCAAGTTGCTTGAGAACAGAAATGAATTAGACTGAATTCACCCTAGGATTTTCTAAGCCAACATCTTCTTTCCCACAGTGGCCATTTCAATCGAATGCAATAAGCTTAGACCTGTGCTAGTTGTTAGGTGACCCACCTCATCCTCAGTAAAGAAATCAGCTGGTTCCTGAAGATTTTCCAATTGACACAAATATGAGTGCAGAAGCAAATGAACACAAACACAGTCCTCTTGTAAGTGTGCACTTCACTTTTCTGGAGTGATTTTGAAAGTCGATTTGGGAACTTAGTTTCCGGGTTCTTTTCTTCAGGATTCTTAAAATATATTTAAGGATGTAACTAGTTGGCTGGCTGTTTATTGTATGGCAGACCTTTCAAGGTGCCGGGACATGGTATGTATGACTGCTGCTGAGGACCCTGTGAGTGAGGGGGGTTCTTCCACAAGCATTTCTCCCAAAGCTCCGCATTCTGCATAAGTGACCTGCTGATTTTCAGGCATGCGTTGATTTGATGCAAAGCGCACCCTCTTGGTTTCTACCCCTCCTAATATAAGAATTTAAGTTCAGGCCAACAGGATCTGGCCAAATGCACAACAAGTAGTCCAGCATTCTGTTTCCCACAGTGACCAGCCCTGAATGTTCCCAGGAAGTCCACAAACTAGACAGGAAAGCACTGTGTGGAGATTCAAGACCAGTGGTTGACAGTGGGAAGTACATCGCAATCCAGCAAAGGAAAGACTGCTGTTGCCTGGCTACATGCAATCTCCTGGACCACCCACACCCACTCCTACAATTTAGGACCTTGCCACTGGTGCCTCATATTTGACCCCATTCCCTAATGAGGCCTACACAGAGGGAGAAATAGGAAAATGGGAGAAGCAACTGGGATGGTTGCTAGGCAACCATCCATGCATCCCCAATTGCTTTGTGGAACGGAGGTGTGACCATGCAAGGGTTGCAAGCTTCCCTTGGAGGACCAAACCTAATACAAACAAGCAGATAAGCAAACTTCGCAACAAGTGTGATCCTGATGTAACGTTGAATCCTTCCTTACTCACTCCCTCACTTCCTCTCTCTTGCCGAAGAATCAATGGAAACTTGATTATTGTGTGCTTTTTAATTGATTGTTGTGCTTGGGCTATTGGGCGGTATCGAAAATGAATGAATGAATGAATGAATGAGTGAATAAACTTAGCAATCGACATAGTGTATACCTTATTCCATAGCAAAACACCTCACGAAAGCATGGGGGTTGTGTTTGTGTCCAAAAACAAAAAATCCATTTGACAAATGGAATTTTATGATAACAAATGTTGAAGAGAACACCTCCCCACTTCACGACCATTTGAGCATGATCTTGCCAGTTGCATACAGAAGAAACCTAACAGAATTGGGGGGAAAGGTTCCAAAGCAGACTTTGGCATCATAAGAAGGTTTCATGAATCGAGCATTAGGGCTCCCAGACTGGTGTGAAAGCACCCCACTTCTAACCAGAGCACAGACTTACACTGTTCACAGGGAGGACACTCTATCTGATGACTAATTCCCACTGTGGTTGGAAAACGTAGTGAAGGCCACCAAATCATTCTGGAAACTGGCATGGAAGAGTTTCCAGTATATCATTACCCTATCTGGAGCTACTAGCCAATCCTGATGCAGAAACTGTGCTTAACAAGCTCCAAATGAGATAGTGAAGAGCAGTACACAGGATTGGGTAATTTATGGCTGCCCAGATGTTTTGACCTAGAACCCCCACGATCACTCACCATGGACTATGCTCACTTGGACTGAGAGAACCTGTAGGTCAAGACCTCTGGATAGTCACATGTTGCCCACCCATATGCTACAGCCCAGATCGTGGAAGGAGGTCTTCCTATGAAGGAAACTGTTTCCAAGCATTAACCTGCATACTCATCATTCCATGGGCACCAGCATTCTTCATTCAGACATAGGTATCATCCAGGCCTGTGCAAAACTATGTCATAGTGGAAGCATGAATTCCATTTGAAGGGAAATTTACTGCTAGGCCTCTAAATGCACCCACCACAATGTGAATGTTTTAATCTATCATAGATGATTTCTCAAAGGGTTGAGCCATCCCAGCAGCTAACTAGGGAAAGTGATATTGACACTCAAAGTAAAGGTCTAGTGCATTGAGTTTATTTTATAAGAAACTGAGCATAGACAACAGCTTCACTGCATACAACATCACCAGAAAGACCTCTTATATGAAATGTATTCTGCATCTACTGAACTGGATGAGCCATTAGCACCACTGCTTTGCTTCTCCTACATGGCTCATGGTATACTGCAAAATGGATGTCTTCTGTCCTGTTTCCTCCATCTTGCAATGGACCACAGACAATACAATCACTTGAAAGGCCTGGGATGCTTGTGGAGAGCCCACAAGACCTTCCTCTATTGTGCCCAGAGAAAAACCAGATGAGGACCATTCGCTACAGATTATTTGGGAACAGGAAATATTTCATCTTACAAAAACCAAGAGTGGTTGCCCAATTCTCTGCTCTATTCCTATATGGAAGAGATAGCAATTACCTTTCTCAGACAGGTATCAATGAGCATGTTCTGCTTTGAAGTGGAGAAAGGTTTTTGTACAGCTCTGTGTCACTGTGGCACATCTTTGGTGGAGGAACCAATCTGGCTGTCACTGGTAAGTCACTCAATTTGTCATTTTCTATTCCTTCCCGCTGGCAATATTTTAACCTTTCAAACATTTCCCTCTTCTTTTCTGTCCCTGACTTCAAGTTCTCCTTAAGGTTTATGCCATTCCATATGAGATATTATTTTAATCGGAACTGAATTTTAATCCATGCAGGCGTAGTATGTTCAATTCCCATTTTACATCCCTCTTCCCCAAGGACATGATGGGAAAACATATTAATGAGAGAAACCTCTGCTTTTCTTGGTCTAGCCTGATGTGATATCATTAGAAAATCTCTTCTGTGGCTAAACCAATAGATAAAAAATATAAAGTAATACCTTGGATTGCAAGTAACTTGGTCTGAGAGTGTTATGCAAGACAAGCAAAAAAAATTTTTTAAATCAGCCCCGCTCACGCCCGCCAGAGACTCGCTTTGATATAAGAGTGTTTTGGATTACAAGCACAGTTCCGGAACTAATTATGCTTGCAATCCAAGGTATTACTGTACCAGGGAAGGGAATTTGCGTTAAGGTAGCTCTATATGTAATCAGCTTGAATCCACGCAGCAGATTGGATTCTTTTATTCTGAACTCTTAATTTTGACATTCCATTACTGGATTTCTCAGCTAAAAGAACATAACAGTGATAATGGATGAATATGGCAATAATATAGAAACTGACGTCGGTGGGAGTAAGAACCCCAGAATTCAGTGGAACTTTCTTCTGAGAAGACATGCAGAGGATTAAGCGCAGGATAGATAGATCCATTGCCTGGGGAGAAAGGGTTAAACATCTGCTCCCTCACATATGCTGACCCATGAAAATGGGAGCTCACAGTAGCAGACTTAATTTAAAAGACTCCTGCTTCTTGTCTGTTTTTCCTGCATCATAAGTCTCCTGCTTCTTGTCTGTTTTACCTAGCGGTGGTCTCATTTAACCCTAAGCAGAGTCCATTGTTAAACATGTATTTCAGGTCCCTTCCTTGGATGTCCATCCCAGTTAGTTCATGTGAAAGTTAACTCTCAATAGAGTGGGGCTTGCTTCAGTATTTTATTCCATCCCGGAATAACCTTGTGACACTACACTTATACTGTCACTTTAGAAATGTATTTCAACTCACCCACAACAGCTAGTGAAGCAGCTGTCAACAATACATTTTAGTAGCTGTAATGAAATTGTACGGGGACAAACAGGTTGTGGATGGCCAACCCTCATGCAGTTCCTAACAAGACTGTTTGATAGGAAGTTCTGATCATAGCAGGAGTTCCTCCCAAGTAATTGGCTTAGTTAGCAGTCAAGTCTTAGACTCCTCGATATCATAGAGTGTTTATTTAACATTTATGACAATGAATGTAAATTTTAGTTACTTAGTGGTTGTTCTTTTACATTGTGTGTGTGTGTGTGTGTGTGTGCATTTTCTCCAGAATTAAGGTAAGTGTGAATGCAGGACAGTGAGCATTAAGGAATGGCTGTGGCTCAGGAGTAGACCACCTCATTTGCATGCAAATGGTCCCAACTTCAGTCATAGGCATCTCCAGTTCGGGCTGGGGAAAATTCCTGCTGAATACCCTGGAGAGCTACTGCCAATCAATGTACACATAAGTTAAATGGACTGAAGGTCTGACTTTGTATAACACAGTCTCTTCTACTTTTCTTCTCCAAACGATTGCTTGCCAGTCGATCCATCAGCATGATCAACTAGCAAACTTGTTAGTGTTTGATGCCTGAAAGGCTATGACTCCTCAAAGACTAACTAGCAGTAGCAGATTTGTTCTGGAAGAAGGGACCATGGGTTACCAATGCCTATGCCAGTACAGTAATACCTTGCATTGCAGTAATTTGGTCTGAGAGCGTTTTGCAAGACAAGCAAATTTTTAAATATTTATTTATTTATTTACTTGATATACAAGCGACGTCTTGCAATACAAGTACTGTAGGACGGCTTAAATTAAAAATTTCTGTACAAATTTTTTTGGGGGGATTTCATTTTTATATAAGAGTGTTTTGGATAACAAGCACATTTCCGGAACGAATTTTGTTCTCAATCCAAGGCATGACTGTAAACCATCACAAAATTTCTCTGGAAATTTTCTGACACCACATAGACAAATTTGCCCCTCTGGCATGGCAGGCAATTTCTGTTATATTGTGTTACATGGTTGCTTCCCTGATTGGAACTGTACTCTTCCTACTTTCAAATTTGGAAGCAGCTGGATGTATGGGTGAACAAATCCTGAGATAACTTGAGCACCGGTATATTTCATATCTCAGTTAGGATTAAGGTTAGGCCTGGAGTATGGGTTAGGGTTGAAGACAGGGTAAAGTGGTTGAATTAAACGACCCTCCCCATGTACACGTCCATCCCAGAGTTCTCAGACTTTCTGGAGAAATGAAGGTGGATGGACTTCCCAACGAGATTGTTACACTGTTCCTTAGCTGCATGTTGGGCTCCATGTGATGGAATGTTCTTCCACATAAAACAAATTCCCAGTGCAGAGAAAAATAGAAGCCAGGGAGAAGAGTGCAAGCCTATCCAGTACTGTGATATGTGAGCATCTGACATAGAAAGATATCTGTGTGTGTGTGTGTGTGTGTGTGTGTACATGGGGGGGGGAGGAATATTACTGCACCCTGTGCTCCCCCACCACACTCTGAAAGGGCCAGGCCAGGCATAGGTTCGCCATCTCAGTGACACATAGGCCGCTACATCACTCCCACATTTCAACTTTACTCATGTGTGGCTTCTTGGGTACTTACATTGTTGAGATATCTTATGCCACAACAGATAATATAAAAGATGTTTGGGTCTAAGGTATTTGCCCGGGGTGGGGTGGGGGCTGTATTTATGAACTGCTAATTCAACTTTAGTACAGACAAAAGTCCGAATCTCATTATGTATGGACTTAGTGCATTGAAGTTAAGGTATGCAGGACATAGGCCTCTGGGTGGGATGCCTGTGTAAACTCCATCGGTAAGATCCAGATTATATCATACTTGGAGGAGACCCATTGAAATCAATGGGACTTAGGTTTCTGAGTCACTTTAGTCCCATGGATTTCAGTGGGTCTGCTCTAAGTATGACAAAAACTGGATCCAAGCCCTTGCAAAGAACTGGAACTGTAGTGACAGCAGAGCCAAAAGTTCCCACTGTTTCCTAGACACTTCTGCAAAAGGAATCTTTCATTTACCTGCACCTAGACAATTTGGCTGGTAATATATTGGAAGATGTTACCATGCCACTGCACATTCTACGGTGTACTCTGTCTTAGTTCCAGGATGAAACCCCGAAGGAGAATACTCCAAAAAACTGTCACCCCAACACCAAACTTTCATGCATGTTCATATGTTTCTTGCACAAATCTCCAATGTCCCAGCAGGGCCAATGTAACAGCCTGCCTTGTGATGTTTTGCTGACACTCAGGGTGGTCATCATCCATAAGAAGCTATATCCAGAGGTATATCTGTGTGAAATGCATGGACTGGATCCAGATGTAGTCATACAGATTTGCCAATTTACCAGTCTTTAGTATTCCGCAGAGACACTTTAATATTTCACGTGGACACTTACGCAAATGTCTCCTCTCTTCCAGGTCTGCCAACAGTACCACCTTCAGTGACTCTCTTCCCTCCATCCCAGGAAGAGATCAGGACCAAGAAGCAAGCCACCATCCCATGTCTGCTCGAAGGCTTTTATCCGGCCAACGTCCAAGTCACCTGGCTGGCTGATGGTAATCCGATCACCTCGGGTGTGGAGACAACCAAACCCACCAAACAGGGCGACAAGTACGTGGCCAGCAGTTACCTGAGTCTGAGTGAGGCAGACTGGCAGCGCCATGACAATTATGCCTGCAAGGTGACACACGAAGGGCAGAGCTTCGAGAAGTCGGTGAACAGAGTGGAGTCTTCTTCCTAAACACTGGCTGACTCAAGGTTGGCCCTCATCACTCCATTTGCCGGGGAGAAGGAATCCCTCCTCCATGGGGCCAAATTCATTCTCTTGTTTCCTCCTCATGCTGATTTGATAGACCAATGCTGATTTCCTTCCAATGTCATTCCCCTCCCCACACCGTCTCCATACCTGTAATCTCTGGGACCTCCTTTGTATGTTTATTTGCTTCTACTGTTAGCACATGAATAAAATTTGACTTATTTCACCGGTGCGGCTTCTTTACCAACTTACTTAAGAACAAAAAGAGAGTCATGCTGGATCAGGCCAGCTAGGATTTTCTAATCCAGCATTGCCTTTCCCACAGTGTTCAACTACTTATCATGTAGGAAGTGTGTGACTGGAGGGTGGCCTTCATGCCTCCGTCCACCAAGGGGATGGAGTCATTCCTTCATGGGGCCAAATTCATTCTCTTGTTTCCCCCGTAATGCAAGTTTGACTGATATTTACTGATATCTGTTCCATGTTGTTCCACTCCCCACACCCACACAGCTTCTGCATGTCTTTACTCCCTTTGCATGTTTCCTTCCAATATTAGCAAATGAATATAATTTGATAGTTTCCACTGGTGTTCTTTCTTTTTAAAAAAAATTCAATTGGTTTTACATTTCCAAAACAAAACAAAACAGAATACATACAACAACAGCAGCAGCAACAACAACAGGAACAACAAATAAAGTATAAACCCAACACAATCCCTCCCCACTCAATCTGCATTAGATTATTATATTTCACTTCTTTATAAACTGCTTCTTTATAAACTACTTCTTTTCATGAATCCCACAATTTGTTATATGCTTCCATCAACATTGATCTATTTGAATCTTTTTTTTCATATATTCTATGTACTGTTGCCAATCCTTCTTAAAAGTATATTTTTTCTTGTTCCTCTAAACATGTACGTAGTCCTTTTCCCTCCTAAGTAGTGTGTAAGGTGGACTTGAAAACGTTCTGGTCTGGAGTGGGTTCAGAGTCCCCTTAAATAATCTCCAAGCCATCTCCCTCCTCTCACATTCTTTCGAGAACCATCCACAGAGAATTGTGTACAATTTATGCATGAATTACTCTTTCATTTTCTCTTATTTCTCTCGAGGACCCCCATGTTTTTCCTTCCTGGGCCTTGTAGCTCTTCATACAGCTTTCTTCCATGCATGCAGCTTCCATGATCTTTTTAAAAGAATAAGACAACAAAGGAAATAGGAAATCTCTGTAAACAGAAGGGTTGATATGTGGTTAGATATAGATGTTTGTGTTTCCACCTCTGCCTTGTGGTCACTCTGCAGACATCCTAAGTTCATCTGAGATTCCGAAACAATACCATTATGAAGCAGTCTACCACTGGAAAATGGCAAACCATCCATTTATTCTCGGGTTCCCACCACTCTTTCCATTGCAGGATTCGCTTTTCGTCAAGGTGATTAAGATGCTTTTAAAATATATACAGTAATACCTCGGATTACAAGTAACTTGGTTTGAGAGCGTTTTGCAAGACAAGCAAAATTTTAAATATTTATTTAATTTTTTTTTACTTGATATACAAGCGTCGTCTTGCAATACAAGTACTGTAGTACAGCTTAAATTAAAAATCTCTGTACACATTTTTTTGGGGGGATTTCGTTTTGATATAAGAGTGTTTTGGATTACAAGCACATTTCCAGAACGAATTATGCTCTCAATCCAAGGCATCACTGTATAACTAATTGACCAGCTTATCTGGAGGCAGAGGTTTCAACGTCCCAGGACAGCTTGTGTAGGCATGCTGCTGAGGAATATGTTAGTGAGGGTTGCAACAAGATTTTTTTTTCATAAACCACCATAGTTTTCATGCATGAAATGCTTACTGATTGAGCTGGTATATATCCCAGCCTCTTGGCTTCTTCTACTCTTAATTTTAGGATGTAGGTTAGGTTCAGGACAGCTGGATTCAGAGCAAATGTCCCCTTAGTCCAACATTCTGTTTCTCACAGGGACCAGGCATGGATGCTTCCAGGAAGCCTACAAGCTGGCCAGGAAAGCAGTGAATGGAGATTTAACACTAGTGGTTGACAATGTGTAGTACATTCAAAGCATACCGTGGAGAGAGATGTCGCTTACCTACATGCAATCCTCTGGATTCCCAACTCTAACAGTTCATGCACAGGCCACTGCTGGTTCATATCGGACTCCATTTCCTAATGAGGTCTACACGTAAGGGGAAATAGGAAATGGGGGGAAACAATATAGGTTGCTACCAAGCAACCTTCCATGCATCCCAGGTTCCATGCATCCCAGGTTCCTGGAACATAGGTGTGACCTTGCAACTGTTACAAGCTTCCCTTGGTGGCTAAAAACATAAAACAAACAAACAGACAAGCAAACTTCACAATATGTGTGATTCTGATGTCAGGTTGAATCCTTCCTCATGCACACACTCACTCACTTCCTACCTACCACTCCCCCCCCCAGAAAAAACCCAATGAAAGCTGAGTACTGGCCACGGTATCTAACTCAGGGCTCTCCAACCTTGGGTCCCTAGATGTTGCTGGCCTACAGCTCCCAGCATACCCTGCCAGCATGGCTAATGGCAAGGGATTCTGGGAGCTGTAGTCCAGCAACATCTGGGGACCCAAGGTTGGAGAGCCGTGATCTAACTTATTCCATCCATGTATCCAGTGCTTTTTTTCTGGAGAAAAAGGTACCGGAACTCTTGGATTACATTTCCTCGGGAGCAGATGGCGATTAAATTGTAATGCAATTAATAGATGAAAAGGTGCTGGAACTCAGTTCCGGTGAGTTCCACCAGAAAAAAAGCCCTGCATGTATCATTACCCTATCTGGAGCGAATAACCAACCCTGATATGCAGGTTGTCCTCATCCAGCTTCAAATCATGTAATGAACAGTGTTCCAAATATTTTGACCTACAACTCCCATGGTCCCTGACCACTTGCTATGCTGGCTAGAGCTGATGGGAGCTGAAGGCCAAGGCATCTGGATAGCCACAAATTATCCACTCCTGTGCTCAAGCTGGGATGGGAAGAGGTCTTCATATGAAGGAAACAGTTTCCAAGCAGTATCTGCACAGTCACCATTCCATGGGCATCATTCTTAGTAGTAAGCTCCAACATAGGCATTGTTCAGGTCTGTACACAACTATGCCCTAGTGGAAGCATAGTAAGGGAAATTCACTGCTAGACATCCAGACACAACCCACACCGGAATGTTTCAATCAATTATAAGGTATTTCTATTATCAAAGTTGAGACATACCGCCAGCTTACTAGGGAAGGTCATATTGACACTCAAGGAAACAGCCTAGTGCATTGAGTTCATTTTATAAGAAACTGAACACAGACAAAGCTTCATTGCATACAACATCACCTGTAAGACCCCTTATAAGAAATGTATTCTGCATCTACTGGACTGGATAGGCAATTGGCAAAACTGCTCTAGTTCTCCTATGTGGCTCAAGGTATAATGAAAAATGGATAACTTCCATCATGATTCCTGCATCTAGGAATGGATCATGGACTGTACAATCACCTGGAAGACCTGGGGTGTTTGTGGAGTGCCAACAGAACCTTCCTCTATTGTGCCAAGAGTTAAACCAGATGAGGAGGACATCATTTTTCTTGCACAATACACCATTTGCTACAGAGGATTTGGGAACATGAAATATTTCATCTTCAAAAAGCAACAGTGGTTATTCAATTCCCAACTCTATTCTTATATGGAACAGGTATCAAAAGACCTTTCTCTGACTGGTATGCATGCACATTTTCTGCTATGAAGTGGCTGGGGTTCTTGTATAGCTGTGTTTCACTGTGGGGTGTATTTGGTGGAGGAACCCATCTGGCTGTCACTGGTAAGTCACCAAAATTCACCATACTCTTTCCTTCCTAATGGATATCTTTTCACATTTCCATCATTTCCCCCATATTTCTGTCTATGACTTCAAGTTCAGTTTAGGGTTTCCATCATTCCATATGGGATGCTCCATTAATACGAACTGAATATTAAAACATGCAAGTCTAGGGTGTTCACCTTAAGGTTTCTGCCATTCCATATGAGATATTCGTTTAATCGGAACTGACTTTTAATCCATGCAGGCATAGTATGTTCAATTCCCATTTTACATCCCTCTTCTCCAAGGACATGATGGGAAAACATATTAATGAAAGAAACATCTGCTTTTCTTGGTCTAGCCTAATGTGATATCATTAGAAAATCATTTTTGTGGCTAAACGGACAGATAAAAATTATATCAGGGAAGGGAATTTGCATTAAAGTAACTCTCTCTAATCAACTTGACTTCACACGCCAAATTGCATTCTTTTATTCTGCACTAGTAATTTTGAGATTCCATTACTGGACTTCTCAGCTAAAAGAACATAACAGTGTCTATGAAAGTGGTGTCCTGATTGATAATTTGGCAGTCCAAAGAAAACAGCTCCTGGCCTGCTCCAAGAAAAAAGCAGAAGGACTTTCTAAAATGGACTTGATTGATACCAATTCATTCAAATGTCAGTTGAGGTCAAATTTCTGAATGGCAATTCCCCACATCTAAATAGAATGTGTGACCTTTTTATGGTGTGAAGTGGGGAAAGGTTTTTGTACAGCTCTGTGTCACTGTGGTACATCTTTGGAGGAGGAACCGAACTGATTTTCCAAGGTAAGCCATTTGATTCATCATGTTCCTTTCCTTCTCTGTAACAATATTTTAACATTTCCCTCATTTTTGTCCTCTTTTCTTTCTCTGCCTTCCAATTGACCTTAAGGTTTCTGTGGTCTCATCTAGGATGATCTACTGAACTATTGATTGTAGCTAGAACGTGGTGTGCAAGCCTCACTTTCCATGTCTCTTCCCTCTTCTCCAAGGACATTAGAAAATGTATCAATGAAAGAAACCATTTCTTGGGGGGGGGGGGTTATCTAAGTTAATGTGACATTATATAAAATGCCTTTTGTTGCTAACTTCAAATTCTGAAATAATTTTGCTGGTGGATACAAAATAGAGCAAAGAAAAAAATTCCAGGTGGAATGACTCCATGTAGTCAAGATGGCTTGTGGTACTAGCGGGTTGTGATGGATTGAATTGTTCTGGGAACTTCTAGTTTTTTAATTATGTATTTAGGTGTTGCACTAGAATAACATAAGAGAGTCTTTTAAAGTGCTATTTTGCTGGATAAGTCACCAGTCCAGAGCAAGGCGCTCCCGGTCTATTTTTTTTAAATATCAAGAGCATCCAAATGGTGTTTGCTAGACACAGAAACATGTAACATGTAATTTGAGGAGAACTTTCTGAACAACATTAGGAGTGAGTGTTCTGACAACTGAACCTGAGAACGGCAATCCACCATGTCTCACAGGGACAAAAAAATACACTTCATGCAGCAGATCTGTATCTCCTGATGCTTGGATTAGAACTGATGTGATTATAAATCAGCCTTGTCAGGCTCCCTTTTTGTTCAAAACATTGGGTCAGGTGGAGGAGATCTTTCCTCATCTCTTGTCCCTTACCACAAACTTGCTATTACCACCCAATGGGGGAAAAGGCATACAGTGCCTCCATCATGTGAATATTTTTTCATCCAGTGCAGCTAAAAGTGGATTCATAGGGCAAAAAGATACAAAATTATGTCAGAGTAAGGACTGTTGAATTCAGTGGGACTTTCCTCTCAGTACATATGCAGAGGATTACAACGTAAGGCCAGAAGAGATATAAGCATCGCAGGGGAGCAAGAGTGAACCTGTTGCTCCCCCAAATATGCTGCTCCCATGAAAATCCGATCCCAATCTGGCTGACTCAATTTTTAAAAACGGGACAGTCAGTCATGACATGAGTCCCTTGCATCATGTCTGTTTTATCTAGAGGTGGTCCCACTGAACTCTGTCAGACTTCAACGGCAAACATAAATTTCAGATTGCTTCCTTCAGTGTCCATCCATTTAGTTCATGTGAAAGTCAGCTCTGAATAGAGTGTGCCGCTTCAGTATTTTTTTACCTCCATCCCCGAACACCCTAGGAAAAGTATACTGATTACTGCAGCGTGATGCATTTCGACCAGCCCACAACAGCTAGTGGAGTAGCTATCAACATTCATTTCAGTAGTCCTGATGAGATGAATGAAACTGTAGGGGCAGAAACAGCTTGTGGATGGCCAACACTGATGCGGATCCTAACAAGATTGCTTGGAAGGAAGTTCTGATCTTAGCAGGGCTTCCTTCCAAGTCATGTGTGAAGTTAGGAGTGGAGTGTTAGACTCAGGGCCGGATTAGGGCCAGCTGATGCCCTCAGCACAGCCCAATAATGGCGCCCCCTCGGCCATTCCATTGCTTAGCGGGCAAGACATTAAGACTCAAGAAGTGCTGAAGGTGAAATAAGACATTAAAAACTCAGTTTTCTTCAAGGCCATCCCCCATGCTGGAACACACAACTATATTAAGTATAAACTGTTCTTTATTCTATTTACTTAACACTAAATAGCAGCAAGCAATATAAGCCAGTCACGTACCTAAAACTAGGGCAACAGAAAGAAATACACATTTTCATCACTGTTTTATGCATTTTTTCATAAAACTGTTATAAGGGGGGAAATGGATATGCAGAAATTTGTGGTCCTCCGGTACTCTGTGCCTGGTGCGCCCCCTCCCTTGGTGCCCTGAGCACGTGCTTCTATTGCTTCATGGTTAGTCCAGGCCTGCTTAGACTCCTCGATCTGGACAATGGTATGTAACATTCATGCTGATCAATGTCACTTTTAGTTCCTCACCTCCAGCACTTCTTGAGCCTTAATGTCTTGCCAGCTAAGCAATGGAAGGGCCGAGGGGGCACCATTATTGGGCTGTGCTGAGGGCATCGGCTAGCCCTAATCTGGCCCTGAGTCTAACACTCATCCTTCTGATGAAGTGGACAAGGTGCTTTCATCTGTGAGGCCGACCACCTGCTTGCTTGACCCTTGCCCGTCCTGGCTCATCATGAGCTGCAGGGAGAGACTGGGTGAGGGGATCAAGGCGGTGGTGAATGCCTCCCTCGAGGAGGGAGTGATGCCATCAGCCCTCAAGGAGGCAGTAATAAGACCGCTTCTAAAGAAGCCCTCCTTGGATCCCCAGGATTTAAACAACTTTCGCCCAGTCTCCAATTTACCATTTCTGGGCAAGGTGATCGAGCGGGTGGTGGGTGCACAGTTGAAGGCACACTTGGATGAAGCCGATTATTTGGATCCGTGCCAGTCGGGCTTCAGGTCTGGACATGGGACGGAGACGGCCTTGGTCGCCTTGGTGGATGATATGAGGAGGGCTTTGGATAGGGGCGAATGCTCCTTTCTAGTCCTCCTCGATCTCTCAGCGGCTTTTGATACCGTTGACCACGGTATCCTCCTGGACCGTCTGGAGGGGTTGGGCATGGGAGGCACTGTATTGCAGTGGTTCCGGTCCTTCCTCTCTGGAAGGTATCAGAGGGTAGTTCTCGGGGAGGAGGCTTCGGACCCTCGGCTGCTCACTTGTGGAGTGCCGCAGGGTTCCATCCTCTCCCCGATGTTATTCAACATCTACCTCAAGCCGCTGGGAGCTATCATCAGGAGGTTTGGGGTGCAGTGTCATCAGTATGCGGATGACACGCAGCTCTACCTCTGTTTCAAGTCCTCACCGAGGTTGGCCGTTGAGACCCTATCCAAGTGCCTGGAGTCAGTGGCTGGATGGATGGGAAGGAACATGCTGAAGCTGAACCCCGACAAGACCGAGGTACTTCTGGTGGGGGACAAGGGAAGGTTAGGGGATGTTGACCTGGTGCTGAATGGGGTACATCTACCCCTGAAGGACCAGGTCCACAGCTTGGGGGTCATTCTAGACTCCCAGCTGTCCATGGAGGCTCAGGTGGCAGCTGTGAGCCGGGCGGCGCTGTATCAACTCCATCTGATACGGCAGCTGCGCCCCTACCTTCCTAATCACCTGCTCCCATCAGTGGTTCATGCTTTGGTCTCCTCTCGCCTAGACTACTGTAATGCGCTCTACGTGGGGTTACCCTTGAAGACGGTCCGGAAGCTTCAGGTGGTACAGAACGCGGCGGCTCGCCTGATTAAGGGCAGCCGCCGGCGTGATCACATCACGCCAGTGCTTAATGAGTTGCACTGGCTACCAGTTGCTTGCCGAGCCGAATTCAAGGTGTTAGTTTTGACCTTTAAAACCCTACACGGCTCCGGCCCAGCTTATCTCAAGGAGCGCCTCCAGCAACATCAAGTAGGCCGCTCAACAAGGTCTGCCACGGACGGCCTTCTCCTTATTCCATCAGCCAGAGCAGCCAGGCTGGTGGGGACTAGGAAGAGGGCCTTCTCTGTGGCGGCCCCCACATTATGGAACTCCCTCCCTAGTGACCTTCGCCATGCCCCCTCCGTGATGAGCTTCCGCCGTGCATTAAAAACATGGCTGTTCAGGCGGGAATATGGGGTGGGTTAGGTTTTTAATGAGAATTTTTTATATTGTTTTAATTATTATATTTTATTGTGTTTTACTGTATTTTAATTGTACATCGCCCAGGGTGGCCGGGTGACAGGCCAGATGGGCGATTGATAAATATAATAAATAAATAAAAATAAATAACTCCACACATGACTTGGAAGGAGGCCTTGCTAAGTAAGATCAGAACTTCCTTCCAAACAATCTTGTGAGGATCTGCATCAGTGCTGGCCATCCACAACCTGTTTCTGCCCATACAGTTTTTGCCATGAATATGCATTTTCTCCAAAATACCCGAGTGCCGATGCACGACAGTGAGTATTAAAGAAAGTCTGTTGATCAGGGGTAGACCACCATGTTTGCATGCAAATGGCCCCAGCTTCAGTCATTGGCATCTCCAGGTACGCCTGGGTCTGGGTCTGGGATCAATTCCTGTCAGATACTCTGGGGAGCTGCTGCCAGGCAAGGTAGACCTGAGTTCTATTAGCTAAAGGTCTGACTTTGTGTAACACAGTTTCCTCTAAACTAGGACTTTTCCTCTCCAAAGGATTGTCTGCCAGATGATCCATCAATGTTATGAAATAGCAAACTATCTGGGGCACCTTAAAGACTAGCAGATTTGTTCTGCACTGCAGTGAGGGACAATAGACTACTAACGCCAATGCCGTGGTAAACTGTTCAGTCCGTAAAGTGTCACAACACCACAAGACTCTCTGGATGCTTTCCTATACCACTCAAACAAGCGTGTCCCTCTGGAAACGGAGGCAATTTCTGCAATACTGTTCTACAGTTGCTTCCTTCATTCAAACTGAACTCTTTCCAAAAAAATCAAATGGGGAAGCAGCTGGATGTATGGGCCAACCAGCCCAGAGACACCTTGAGCATTGGAATATTTCATATCTTGGGCTAGGGTTAGGATTAGGGTTAGGGTTGGAGGCAGGGTTAGGGTTGAGGAGGTTAGGGTTAAGTAGTGGGATTACATGACCCTCCCCTATGTCCACGTACATCCTAGAATTCTCAGATTTTCTGGTGAAACAAAGGTGGACTTCCCACCGATACATGGTAAAACTATGTCTCTGCTTCATGTTGGGCTTCAGATGATGGAATGTTCCTGCACACAAAAGTAATTCCCCGTGCAGAGAAAAATAGAAGCCAGGGAGAAGAGTTCTAGCATATCCTTCACCCTGATGTGTGAGCATCTGACATGGAGGGACTTCTTTGAATGTTTTGGGGCTACCATTGCACCCTTTGCTCCCCCACTGGCAGTCTGAAATGTAACAGACTAGATATAGGTCCACCATCTCAGTGAGACGTAGGCCACAACCTCACTGACAAAGTGATACTTGACTTATCTGTTCCCTGAGTATTTTCATTGTTCTTATATCGTATGCCACAACAGTTAATATAAAAGATGTTTCAGTCTAACGTACTTCGCAGGAGGGCCCGCATTTATGAACTGTTTAATAATCTTTAGTACAGACTAAAGTCCTAAACTGATTGTGTATTAACATAGTACAAGGAAGGCCAGGAATTCAGAAAATGGGCCTCTGGGGAGGACGCCTCTCTAAACTCCATGGGTTGGACCCAGATTGCATCATACTTGTTAGAGAAGACCCATTAAAATACATGGGAGTGGGACTCAAGTTGATGAGAAACTTTAGTCCCATGGATTGAAGGGGGTCTGTTTTAATTATGACACAAATGGATCCAAGCCCTTTCAAAGAATTGGAACTCGAATGACAGCAGAGCCAAAAGTTCCCACTATTTCATAAAGGCTTCTGCAGAAGGAATCCTTGGTGAACACAATCTAGACCTTTTGGCTGGTAACATACTGGAAGTTGTTACCATGCCAGAGCTCATTCTATAGAGCACTCTGTCTTCGTTCCAGGAAGAAAACCAAAAGGAAAAGAGTCCAAACCTTCATTCAACTCCCCAGTTCCCAACTTTCACCCATGATCATATTTCTCTTGCACAAATCTCTAATGTCTCAGCAGACCTAACGTTACGTAACAGCCAGTCCTGTGGTGTTTTCCTGACACTCAAGGTCATACATATGAAGTTATTACCAGTGGAAGATCAGTGTGAAATTTATGGGCTGAATCCAGATTTAGTCAGACAGATTTGCCAGTTTACCAGTCTTTAATACTCAGTACAGACACTTTAATATTTCACGTGGACACTTACGCAAATGTCTCCTCTCTTCCAGGTCGCCCAACAGTATCACCTTCAGTGACTCTCTTCCCTCCACCTCAGGAAGAGATCAGGACCAAGAAGCAAGCCATCTTGGTCTGTATGATAGATGACTTTTATCCGCCCACCCTCCAAGTCATCTGGCAGGCTGATGGTAATCCGATCTCCTCGGGCGTGGAGACAACCAAACCCACCAAACAGGGTGACAACTACATGGCCAGCAGTTACCTGACTATGAGTGAGGCAGAGTGGCAAAGCAAAGTCAGCTTCATCTGCAAGGTGACGCATGAAGGGCAGAGCGTCGAGAAGTCAGTGAACAGAGTGGAATGTTCTTCCTAAACATTGGCAGACTCAAGGGTGGCCCCCATGCCTCCGTCTGCCAGGGAGAAGGAATCCTTCCTCCATGGGGCCAAATTCATTCTCTTGTTTCCTCCTAATGCTGATTTGATTGACCAATGCTGATTTCCTTCCGACGTCATTCCCCTCCCCACACCGCCCCCCTCTACTCCATGGGACCTCCTTTGTATGTTTGCTTCTAATGTTAGCACATGAATAAAAGTTCACTCGTTTGACTGGTGCTGTTTCTTTACCAAGTTGCTTGAGAACAAAAACGAATTAGACTGAATTAAACCACCCTAGGATTTTCTAAGCCAACATCTTCTTTCCCACAGTGGCCATTTCTATCGAATGCAATAAGCTTAGACGTGTGCTAGTTGTTAGGTGACCCACTTCGTCCTCAGTAAGGAAATCAGCTGGTTCCTGATTTTCCAATGGATACAAATATGAGTGCAGAAGCAAATGAACACAAACACAATGTTGTCCCTCCTCTTGTAAGTGTGCACTTCACTTTTCTGGAGTGAGTTTTGAAAGTAGATTTGGGAACTTAGTTTCCGGGTTCTTTTCTTCAGGATTCTTAAAGTATTTTTAAATATGTAACTAGTTGGCTAGCTCATTGGAGGGCAGACCTTTCAAGGTGCCAGGACATGGTGTGTATGACTGCTGCTGAGGACCCCTGACTGAGTAAGGGGGCTCCACAAGCATTTTCCCCAAAGCTCCACATTCTGCAAAAGAGACCTGCCGGTTTTCAGGCATGCTTTGATGCATAGCGCACCCTCTTGGTTTCTACCCCTCCTAATATAAGAATTTAAGTTGAGGCCAACAGGATCCGACCAAATTCACAAGTAGTCCAGCATTCTGTTTCCCACAGTGACCAGCCCTGAATGTTCCCAGGAAGTCCACAACCTAGACAGGAAAGCACTGTGTGGAGATTCAAGACCAGTGGTTGACAGTGGGAAGTACATCGCAATCCAGCAAAGGAAAGACTGCTGTTGCCTGGCTACATGCAATCTCCTGGACCACCCACACCCACTCCTACAATCTAGGACCTTGCCACTGGTGCCTCATATTTGACCCCATTCCCTAATGAGGCCTACACCTAGGGAGAAATAGGAAAAAGGGGGAAGCAACAGGGATGGTTGGTAGGCAACCATCCATGCATCCCCATTTGCTTTGTGGAACGTAGGGGTGACCATGCAAGTGTTGCAAGCTTCCCTTGGAGGAACAAACCTAATATAAACAAGCAGATAAGCAAGCTTCACAACAAGTGTGATCCTGATGGCACGCTGAATCCTTCCTTACACACTCCCTCACTTCCTACCACCCTTGCCGAAGAATCAATGGAAACTTGATTATTGTGTGCTTTTTAACTGATTGCTGTGCACTGCCCAGAGAGCTTTGGCTATTGGGCGGTATAGAAAATGAATGAATTAATGAACGTAGCAGTCGACATAGTGTATACCTTATTCCATGGCAAAACACCTCACTGTAGCATGAGGGGGGTTGTGTTTGTGTTCAAAAACAAAAATTACATTTGACAAATTTAATTTTATGATGACAAATGTTGAAGAGGACACCTCCCCACTTCACGACCATTTGAGCATGATCTTGCCAGTTGCATACAGGAGAAACCTAACAGAATTGGGGGAGCAGGTTCCAAAGCAGGCTTTGGCATCATAAGAAGGTTTCATGAATCGAGCATTAGGGCTCGCAGGCTGGTGTGAAAGCACCCCACTTCTAACCAGAGCACAGGCATCCATCTGATGACTAATTCCCTCTGTGGTTGGGAAATATAGTGGAGGCCACCAGATCATTCTGGAAACTGGCATGGAAGAGTTCCCAGTATATCATTACCCTATCTGGAGCTACTATCCAATCCTGATGCAGAAGCTGTGCTTAAGAAGCTCCAGGTGAGGTAGTGAACAGCACTACACAGGATTGGGTAATTTATGGCCGTCCAGATGTTTTGACCTAGAAACCCCATGATCCCTCACCATGGACTTTGCTCACTTGGACTGAGAGAACCTGTAGGTCAAGATGTTCGGATAGTCATGTTGCCCACCCATATGCTACAGCCCAGATCATGGAAGGAGGTCTTCCTATGAAGGAAACTGTTTCCAAGCATTAACCTGCATATTCATCATTCCATGGGCACCAGCATTCTTCATTCAGACATAGGTATCATCCAGGCCTCTGCAAAACGATGTCATAGTGGAAGCATGAATTCCATTTGAAGGGAAATTTACTGCTAGGCCTCTAAATGCACACATCACAATGTGAATGTTTTCATCTAACATAGATGATTTCTCATAGAGTTGAGACATACCAGCAGCTAACTAGGGAAGGTGATATTGACACTCAAAGAAATGGTCTAGTGCATTGAGTTGATTTCATAAGAAACTGAGCACAGACAAAGCTTCACTGCATACAACATCACCAGAAAGACCTCTTATATGAAATGTATTCTGCATCTACTGAACTGGATGAGCCATTAGCACCACAGCTATGCTTCTCCTACATGGCTCATGCAATACTGCAAAATGGATATCTTCTGTCCTGATTCCTCCATCTTGCAATGGACCACAGATAGTACAATCACTTGAAAGGCCTGGGATGCTTGTGGAGAGCCCACAAGACTTTCCTCTATTGTGCCCAAAGAAAAACCAGATGAGGACCATTCGCTACAGATTATTTGGGAGTGGGAAATATTTCATCCTACAAAAAGCAAGAGTGGTTGCCCAATTCTCTGCTCTATTCCTATATGGAAGAGATAGCAATTACCTTTCTCAGACAGGTATCAATGAGCAAGTTCTGCTGTGAAGTGGGGAAAGGTTTTTGTATAGCTGTGTTTCACTGTGGGTCGTCTTTGGAGGAGGAACCAATCTGGCTGTCACTGGTAAGTCACTCAATTTGTCCTTTTCTATTCCTTCCCGCTGGCAATATTTTAACCTTTCAAACATTTCCCTCTTCTTTTCTGTCCCTGACTTCAAGTTCTCCTTAAGGTTTATGCCATTCTATATGAGATGTTCTTTTAATCGGAACTGAATTTTAATCCATGCAGGCGTAGTATGTTCAATTCCCTTTTTACATCCCTCTTCCCCAAGGACATGATGGGAAAACATATTAATGAAAGAAACCTCTGCTTTTCTTGGTCTAGCCTGATGTGATATCATTAGAAAATCTCTTCTGTGGCTAAACCGATAGATAAAAAATATAAAGTAATACCTTGGATTGCAAGTAACTTGGTCTGAGAGTGTTTTGCAAGACAAGCAAAAAAAAATTGAAAAATCAGCACCGCTCACGCCCGCCAGAGACTCGCTTTGATATATGAGTGTTTTGGATTACAAGCACGGTTCCAGAACTAATTATGCTTGCAATCCAAGATATTACTGTACCAGGGAAGGGAATTTGCGTTAAGGTAGCTCTATATGTAATCAGCTTGAATCCACGCAGCAGATTGGATTCTTTTATTCTGAACTCTTAATTTTGACATTCCATTACTGGACTTCTCAGCTAAAATAACATAACAGTGATAATGGATGAATATGGCAATAATATAGAAACTGACGTCGGTGGGAGTAAGAACTCCAGAATTCAGTGGAACTTTCTCCTGAGAAGACATGCAGAGGATTAAGCGCAGGATAGATAGATCCATTGCCTGGGGAGAAAGGGTTAAACATCTGCTCCCTCACATATGCTGACCCATGAAAATGGGAGCTCACAGTAGCAGACTTAATTTAAAAGACTCCTGCTTCTTGTCTGTTTTTCCTGCTTCATAAGTCTCCTGCTTCTTGTCTGTTTTACCTAGCGGTGGTCTCATTTAACCCTTAGCAGAGTTCATTGTTAAACATGTATTTCAGGTCCCTTTCTTGGATGTCCATCCCAGTTAGTTCATGTGAAAGTTAACTCTCAATAGAGTGGGGCTTGCTTCAGTATTTTATTCCATCCCTGAATAACCTTGTGACACTACACTTATACTGTCACTTTAGAAATGTATTTCAACTCACCCACACAACAGCTAGTGAAGCGGCTGTCAACAATACATTTTAGTAGCTGGCATGAAATTGTACGGGGACAAACAGGTTGTGGATGGCCAACAAGACCATCCTAACAAGTTCCTAACAAGACTGTTTGATAGGAAGTTCTGATCATAGCAGGAGTTCCTCCCAAGTAATTGGCTAAGTTAGCAGTCAAGTCTTAGACTCCTCGATATCATAGAGTGTTTATTTAACATTTATGCCAATCAATGTAAATTTTAGTAACTTAGTGGTTGTTCTTTTACTGTGTGTGTGTGTGTGTGCATTTTCTCCAGAATTAAGATAAGTGTGAATGCACGACAGTGAGCATTAAGGAATGGCTGTGGCTCAGGGGTAGACCACCTCATTTGCATGCAAATGGTCCCAACTTCAGTCATAGGCATCTCCAGTTCGGGCTGGGGAAAATTCCTGCTGAATACCCTGGAGAGCTACTGCCAATCAATGTACACATAAGTTAAATGGACTAAAGGTCTGACTTTGTGTAACACAGTCTCTTCTACTTTTCTTCTCCAAATGATTGTTTGCCTGTCTATCCATCCGCATGATCAACTAGCAAACTTGTTAGTGTTTGATAGCTGAAAGGCTATGACTCCTTAAAGACTAGTAGATTTGTTCTGGAAGAAGGGACCATGGGTTACCAATGCCTATGCCAGTAGACCTATCAGTCTCCCAAGTATCACAAAATTCTCTGGAAATTTTCTGACACCACATAGACAAATTTGCCCCTCTCGCATGGCAGGCAATTTCTGTCATATCATGTTATATGGTTGGTTCCCTGATTGGAACTGTACTCTTCCTAATCTCAAATTTGGAAGCAGCTGGATGTATGGGTGAACAAGTCCTAAGATAACTTGAGCACCGGTATATATCATACCTCAGTTAGGATTCAAGTTTGGCTTGGAATCTGGGTTCGGGTTGAAGACAGGGTAAAGTGGTTGAATTAAACAACCCTGCCCCATGTACACGTCCACCCTAGAGTTCTCAGACTTTCTGGTGAAATGAAGGTGGACAGACTTCCCAATGAGATTGTTACACTGTTCCTTAGCTGCATGTTGGGCTCCATGTGATGGAATGTTCTTCCACATAAAACAAATTCCCAGTGCAGAGAAAAAGAGAAGCCAGGGAGAAGAGTGCAAGCCTATCCAGTACTGTGATATGTGAGCATCTGACATAGAAAGATATCTGTGTGTGTGTGTGTGTGTGTGTGTGTACATGGGGGGGGGGAATATTACTGCACCCTGTGCTCCCCAAACACACTCTGAAAGGGCCAGGTCAGGCATAGGTTCATCATCTCAGTGACACATAGGCCGCTACATCACTCCCACATTTCAACTTTACTCATGTGTGGCTTCTTGGGTACTGACATTGTTGAGAAATCTTATGCCACAACAGATAATATAAAAGATGTTTGGGTCTAAGGTATTTGCCCGGGGGGGGGCGTGTATTTATGAACTGCTAATTCAACTTTAGTACAGACAAAAGTCCGAATCTCATTATGTATGGACTTAGTACAATGAAGTTAAGGTATACAGGACATAGGCCTCTGGGTGGGATGCCTGTGTAAACTCCATCGGTAAGATCCAGATTACATCATACTTGGAGGAGGCCCATTGAAATCAATGGCACTTAGGTTTCTGAGTCACTTTAGTCCCATGGATTTCAGTGGGTCTGCTCTAAGTATGACAAAAACTGGATCCAAGCCCTTGAAAAGAACTGGAACTATAGTGACAGCAGAGCCAAAAGTTCCCACTGTTTCCTAGACGCTTCTGCAAAAGGAATCTTTCATTACCTGCACCAAGATATTTTGGCTGGTGATATATTGGAAGATATTACCATGGCACTGTACATCCGATAGTGTACTCTGTCTTAGTTCCAGGATGAAACCCCAAAGGAGAATACTCCAAACTGTCACTTAGCACCCCAACACCAAACTTTCATGCTTGTTCATATGTTTCTTGCACAAATCTCCAATGTCCCAGCAGTGCCGATGTAACAGCCTGTCTTGTGATGTTTTGCTGACACTCAGGGTGGTCATCATCCATAAGAAGCTACATCCAGAGGTATATCTGTGTGAATTGCATGGACTGGATCCAGATGTAGTCATACAGCTTTGCCAATTTACCAGTCTTTAGTATTCCGCAGAGACACTTTAATATTTCACGTGGACACTTACGCAAATGTCTCATCTCTTACAGGTCGGGAAACTGTACCACCTTCAGTGGCTGTCTTCCCTCCATCCCAGGAAGAGATCAGGACCAAGAAGCAAGCCACCATGGCATGTCTGGTCGATCGGTTTTCTCCAGCCACCATCAACATCAGCTGGCTGGCTGATGGTAATCTGATCTCCTCGGGTGTGGAGACAACCAAACCCACTAAACAGGGTGACAACAACTACATGGCCAGCAGTTACCTGACTATGAGTGAGACAGAGTGATAACGCCATGCTAGTTATGCCTGCAAGGTGACACACGGAGAGCAGACCGTCGAGAAGTCGGTGAACAGGGTGGAATGTTCTTCTTAAAGGTTGCGTGACTGGAGGGTGGGCCTTCATGCCTCCGTCCACCAAGGAGATGGAGTCATTCCTCCATGGGGCCAAATTCATTCTCTTGTTTCTTCCTAATGCAAGTTTGACTGATATTTACTGATATCTGTTCTATGTTGTTCCACTCCCCGCACCCACACATCTTCTGCATGCCTGCTGTACTCCCCGTGTATGTTTGCTTCCAATATTAGCACATGAATAAAATTTGATCGATTTCACTGGTATTCTTTTCTTTACCAAGATACGTAAGAACATTATTAGAAATCCTGCCAGATCAGAACAGTCTAGGCCTCTCTAATCCGGCATCTTGTTTCCCACAGTGGTCACTTAGATCTAATGCAAGGAGGGTTGAGCTATGCTAATGGTTAAGCACCCCCCCCTTGTTCTGAATAAAGACATCAGCTGGTTCCAGGTTTTTCACTGGATAGAATTATGTGTGTTCTAGTGAATCACACATAATTCATGCTGATTTGATTGACCAATGCTGATTTCCTTCCAATGTCATTCCCCTCCCCACACACACACACTGCACTCCATGGGACCTCCTTTGTATGTTTGCTTCTAATGTTGGCACATGAATAAAAGTTGACTTGTTTCACTGGTGCTGTTTCTTTACCAAGTTGCTTGAGAACAGAAATGAATTAGACTGAATTCACCCTAGGATTTTCTAAGCCAACATCTTCTTTCCCACAGTGGCCATTTCAATCAAATGCAATAAGCTTAGACCTATGCTAATTGTTAGGTGACCCACCTCATCCTCAGTAAAGAAATCAGCTGGTTCCTGAAGATTTTCCAATTGACACAAATATGAGTGCAGAAGCAAATGAACACAAACACAGTTTTGTCCCTCCTCTTGTAAGTGTGCACTTCACTTTTCTGGAGTGATTTTGAAAGTCGATTTGGGAACTTAGTTTCCGGGTTCTTTTCTTCAGGATTCTTAAAATATATTTAAGGATGTAACCAGTTGGCTGGCTGTTTCTTGGATGGCAGACCTTTCAAGGTGCCGGGACAAGGTATGTATGACTGCTGCTGAGGACCCTGTGAGTGAGGGGGTTCCACAAGCATTTCTCCCAAAGCTCCGCATTCTGCGTAAGTGACCTGCTGATTTTCAGGCATGCGTTGATTTGATGCAAAGCGCACCCTCTTGGTTTCTACCCCTCCTAATATAAGAATTTAAGTTGAGGCCAACAGGATCTGGCCAAATGCACAACAAGTAGTCCAGCATTCTGTTTCCCACAGTGACCAGCCCTGAATGTTCCCAGGAAGTCCACAACCTAGACAGGAAAGCACTGTGTGGAGATTCAAGACCAGTGGTTGACAGTGGGTAGTACATCGCAATCCAGCAAAGGAAAGACTGCTGTTGCCTGGCTACATGCAATCTCCTGGACCACCCACATCCACTCCTACAATTTAGGACCTTGCCACTGGTGCCTCATATTTGACCCCATTCCCTAATGAGGCCTACACAGAGGGAGAAATAGGAAAATGGGAGAAGCAACTGGGATGGTTGCTAGGCAACCATCCATGCATCCCCAATTGCTTTGTGGAACGAAGGTGTGACCATGCAAGGGTTGCAAGCTTCCCTTGGAGGACCAAACCTAATACAAACAAGCAGATAAGCAAACTTCGCAACAAGTGTGATCCTGATGTCACGTTGAATCCTTCCTTACTCACTCCCTCACTTCCTACCACTCTTGCCGAAGAATCAATGGAAACTTGATTATTGTGTGCTTTTTAATTGATTGTTGTGCACCGCTCAGAGAGCTTGGGCTATTGGGCGGTATCGAAAATGAATGAATGAATGAATGAATGAATGAATAAACTTAGCAGTCGACATAGTGTATACCTTATTTCATAGCAAAACACCTCACGAAAGCATGGGGGTTGTGTTTGTGTCCAAAAACAAAAAATCCATTTGACAAATGGAATTTTATGATAACAAATGTTGAAGAGGACACCTCCCCACTTCATGACCATTTGAGCATGATCTTGCCAGTTGCATACAGAAGAAACCTAACAGAATTCCGGGGGGAAAGGTTCCAAAGCAGACTTTGGCATCATAAGAAGGTTTCATAAATCAAGCATTAGGGCTCACAGACTGGTGTGAAAGCACCCCACTTCTAACCAGAGCACAGACTTACACTGTTCACAGGGAGGACACTCTATCTGATGACTAATTCCCACTGTGGTTGGAAAACATAGTGGAGGCCACCAAATCATTCTGGAAACTGGCATGGAAGAGTTTCCCGTATATCATTACCCTATCTGGAGCTACTATCCAATCCTGATGCAGAAGCTGTACTTAAGAAGCTCCAGATGAGGTAGTGAACAGCACTACACAGGATTGGGTAATTTATGGCCGTCCAGATGTTTTGACCTAGAAACCCCATGATCCCTCACCATGGACTTTGCTCACTTGGACTGAGAGAACCTGTAGGTCAAGACCTCTGGAGAGTCACATGTTGCCCACCCATATGCTACAGTCCAGATCATGGAAGGAGGTCTTCCTATGAAGGAAACTGTTTCCAAGCATTAACCTGCATACTCATCATTCCATGGGCACCAGCATTCTTCATTCACAAGGAGACCATTCCATGTGGTGAGTGAAATTTAGCAGATGTCATCAAATAATTCTGGAACCTAGCACGGAGAGGTCCATGGATGATATCACCAGAATGATATTCTGGACAGTATCTACAGCCAAGGTGGTGGGTACATTTTCATATGGAGGAAGCATTAATGAAAGAATGTATTTCACCCTCAATTCCATTTTAAGGAATGTTCAGTGCTTGTCCTCCAAACCCAACCATGAAGTCCATTTCTAAAATCAATTATAACTGAATTATCTAGGAGTTGAAATACACCATCAGCTAATTGGGGAAGTTCATATTGGAATGGTACAGTGCACTGGGTTTAATTTATAAGAAACCTTCTGAGCATAGACAAAGCCATCTCTGCCTATAACATCACCTATAAGATCTCTTGTAAATAAGATATTATACATCAACTGGATAAGCCATTGGCACCACTTTGATGGTTCTCCTATGTGGCTCAAACTATAATGAAAAAGGGTTGTCTTCTACAATGTTTCCTCCATCTACAAATGGACTACAGGCAGTAGAACCACTTGAAAGACCTCGGATGCTTATGGATAGTCAACAGAAGTTGCCTCCTCAGTGCCCAGAGATGAACCAGAGAAGGACGTCATTATCCCTCCAAAATACACCACTAGAATTTCAGTGAAAATGGAAAATGCTTCATCTTAAAGAAAAGCAACAATGGTGGTCCTGTTGCCTCTGAGGGAGAAGTGTGAACAACCTTTCTCTGATGTGAAGTGACAGTAGGTTTTTGTACAGCTGTGTGTCACTGTGGTGGGTGTTCGGAGCAGGAACCCAAGTGATTGTCACTGGTAAGTCACCAAATTTACCATATTCCTTACATTCTCTGTGAAAATATTTAAGTTTTTCCATCATTTCCCCCCTCCCTTTTCTTTCTCTGCCTTCAACTTGACCTTTAGGTAATTTAATCTAGGGTGATCTACTGAAGTTTTAATTGTAGCCAGAGCAGGGTGTTCAAATGCCATTTTATGTCTCTTCCCTCTTCTTGTGCTTGAAAAAGTGCTCCTTTTTCATGGCTAAAAATGTGCATGTTAAAAAAAAAAGATGCTCATGTTTGAGAGTGAGAACAAGGCAAGATGTTCATCGAGATGGAAAACTGAGAAGCTCTGCAAGCTCGAACATTGCTTGTTCTCCCATGCCTACTTCAAGTTGGCCTTAAGGTCTCCACCATTTCAACTGGATGACCCTTTAATAGTAACTGAATTGTTAATCTTAGCCAGAGCAGGCTGTTCCAACCTCATTTTACTTGTCTCTTCCCTCTTGTCCACTGGTCCACTGACTAAGAACAGTGGAAATCTTTCTGATGAAAGGAACCATCTCATTTTCTTGGTCTAGGCTAATGAAGCATTGTCTAAAAATCTCTTCTGTGGCTTAACTCAAACTCTGTAATAACTTTACTTAACATTGCAAAATGTAGAAGAAAAGTGGACTGGAGTTGTAGCATCTCTAGGTAGCCAGCAAGGTTTACGTAATGCAAACTCTGCCCTTATCTTTGATGGGAAGGGAACATCTAATTCTCTCATTCTTTTATTAGACTTTGAGCAGGCATAAAATAATAGAATCAAGTACATTTATGCTTTGCTTGAAAAATCGGCAATCCATATCAACATGTTCTCAGTCTATTTAAAAATCATTGTTTCCATATTTTGTTGAATTGAAATAGAGAAAGGTAACATTAAAGCCAACTTTCTGAACAACGTTTCACCAAAACTAAATAAGTTATTATGGGACCAGCTAGGAGTGAGTCTTCCGAGAACTTCACCATAAGGCTGCAATCCACAGTTCCTTCGAAAGTCAAAATAGACCGGATGCAGAAGGACTATGGTTGAATCTCCCAGTTTTTTCCCCTTGTCTTTTAAATCTGCTGCAGATTTTATTTTGATTGAAATCAGAGTGCTTGGGAAGGATATTTTTAACCTTTTTCTCCTTCAGAATCCTAATCTCTATTCCCACACCCCAAATGTGCTATTGGCCTCACTGGGGATGGGGGTGGGACCGTGGGATACAGGTACCACTAACATGCCTGGGTTTGTTTGTTTTCCAGTGGAGCTAGTAAGGATATCAGGAACAGATGAGAAAAACTGCATGCTGTAGAAATGGTTAAACATCTGCTCATGGATTTCCAGCATCTTGTCTGTGTTAGCTGCTCCTATTGAAGTCTATGGGACTACACTGGCATAAATAAACTGCACACTGCAGCTTTGAATGCCATTTTGAACTAGATTGTGTGAAAGGATGTCCTGAATTCAGTGGGACTTCCTTTGGTGTTTTACTTGTCTTTCTCCTAACATCGTTGCCCTGCACTTAACTTACCACTTTGTTGGGTTTTATTCCAACTAGGGATCTACGGATTTTTGTTAAATCTGTTCTGTCTGTGTTTCACGGATTGTTGGACATCTTTCATTCTGCCATCCATTCATTGATAGAGGGGGAGGGGGGTTTACCAGAATTTTGTTCTGCTTGTGCTACTGCACATTTAGTGCAAATGTGCATTGGCACTAATGTGCACTTGTGTAAATGTACCAATGCACATTAATTAATGTGAATTAGCACTAATGTGAATTAGCAGAAATCCCCACTAAAGTGGGTGGGGAAATGGTCCACAAGTCCTCAGAATCTGCATGACTCAGAACAAGCCAGCCTGCTCTGGAATCCACAGGCTGGATTCATAGAAATCTAAACTCATTTGAATCTGTTGTGGATTTCTCTACCATCCCTAAAATTTTCCAGCTCACCCACAAGCCCCAAGTGAAGCTGCAATCCACAGGACATCTCAGTAGCCCTACTGAAGTCGATGGGACTGCGATGGCAGAAACAGGTTGTGGATTGCAGCCATACATGCTGATCCTAACTAGATTGGGCCAAAGGAAGTTCTGAGTTCAGCAGGCTTACTTCCATGTAAGCTCACATCCAAAGCAATGTTTTGGAAATCCAAAGCAGGCAAAACTAGAGTCCACAAGAGGTAAGCCCCAGAGCCTGCTTTTAATTATTTGTCTCACACCAGAAGTGAGAAGAGTTTCTGAACATATTCAGGTTGCCTTGCCCTAATACAACCACAGCCAGGCCTTACACATCTTGGATTAAGAGGCAAGCTGAAGCTGTCCAACCAAGAAGGCATGATATGAATCCTCTCATAGCCTTGAACAAAGCTCAAAGCCTTGAACAAAAAAGCTGAATGGTGTGGCTTTGTTAGAAAAAAGAATGATTTGGTACTGGCTGGGAAATTGGGTTAATGTTTAGTGGTCCACAGGGATGACACAGAGAAATCTACAACAGATTCAGATGAGTTTGGATTTCTATGAATCCAACCTACGAATTCTGCAGGGGACTGGCTTTTTCTGAGTCATGCAGATTCTTCAGACTTGCAGACTGTGGTGTGTGTTTTTTCACTTGCGGGGGGGATTTGCACAAATGTGCTCTTGCACTCATGTGCACTTGCACAAGTGGAACAAAATTCTCAAACATCCCTTTACAAAATCTGATTCCATCAATGAGCGAAAGATGCCCGAAACATAAACGGAACATATTTAATAAAACTGTACAGCCCTAGTGGTCTGCACCATGGTTTTCAAGGAACTCTTGCATATTAGAATCTGGAGCAGTTCTGACCCAGGTTTTATTTCAGATGCAAGTTTTCTCTACCTCTATCTCTCTATATACACATTAGACTTGGACAGCTGGGCATGAAATATTCTAGTGGGGTTCAGTCTAAGTACAGTAATACCTTGGATTGGATTGCGAGCATAATTCGTTCCAGAACCGTGCTTGTAATCCAAAACACTCTTCTGTAAAAGCGAGTCTTTGGCGGATGTGAGCGGGGCCAATTTTGGCCCACTACGCCTGCTCGAGGTGAGCGGTTACCCTTGCTTGTTTATCAAGTCAAAAAAAATTTTTAAAAATTGCTTGTCTTGCAAAACGCTCTCAGACCAAGTTACTTGCAATCCAAGGTATTACTGTACATATTTGATTCTAAAGCTGTAATAAGACCAGATTCTGCTTAGTCCACTCATCTGCAACTTGAGTCCTTGGGGAAAAAAATCTTACAATTGGTAGGAACAAAATGGAAGCATTTGGGGCTGAAGCCAGAATGATCTCACTTTTGGATTAAAGATGTTTTTGTTGAGCATCACTTCCCAGAAATCTTCTTTGTTTGCTCAATGGCACCTGAAACCTATATAAAACTCTGAAGGGAAAGGGTTCAAAACCATCACTTAATTCCATGACCTTTTTTTTGCTTGCAAGTATGACCTAATGACCCAGCAGTTTTGACATAAATTGTGTCTTGTTAAACTTCACTGCAGCCTTCCCCAACCTGGTGTCTTCCAGATATTTTGGCCTTTAGCTCCCATCAGGTCCAGCCAGCATGGCAAATGGTCAGGAATATTGGGACTTGTAATCCCAGACATCTTCAGGGCACCAGGTTGGGGGAAACTGCTTTACTGCCTAGGCAGGCCATCTGTATGCAAAAATGTCCTGGTCCAACAAGTCTTATGAATCTTATGATCAAGGCTGCATCAGATCTTTAATATTCTGAAGAGAAGGTCAACATGCTTTCCCTTTGTCTTTCAGGTCAGCCAACAGTACCACCTTCAGTGATTCTCTTCCCTCCATCTAAGGAAGAGATTGAGACCAACAAGAAAGCCACCTTTGTCTGTCTGGTAGATGGCTTCTCCCCGGGCATCATCAAAGTCACCTGGCAGGCTGATGGCAATCCGATCTCCTCAGGAGTGGAGACAACCAAACCCACCAAACAGGGTGACAAGTACGTGGCCAGCAGTTACCTGACAATGAGTGAGCCAAACTGGCAACGCCACGACATAATCACCTGCAAGGTGACGCATGAAGGGCAGATCACAGAGAAACTGGTGAAGAGAGTGGAATGTTCTTCTTAAATGTTGGGTGACTCAATGGTGGCCCTCATGTGTCGGGGGGGGGGGAAGAGTCCTTCCTCCATGGGCCAAATTCATTCTCTTGTTTCCTTCTAAGGCTAGTTTAACCAATGAAGGCTGATTTCTGTCCTATGTAGTTCTCTCCCCACATCTGTACTCCCTGGAACCCCCTTTGTATGTTAGTTTCTAATGTTAGCACATTAATAAAATGTAAAACATGATTTCACTGGTGCCATTTCTTTACCAAGTTCCTTATTTCATCTCATGCGAACAAGTTGGCTTGAGGGGTGGATTATTCCCGTAGTTTTACATATTGTTACTTACTCAGGGGAAACAGGTGCAGCCATCTGGGGAACTCTGGATGGCCAGATGAGGACCCCAAGTGGGCCAGATTTGACCCCTGAGCCTGAGGTCCAATACCCTTAAGTCACAGTATTCATTCACACACACACGTAAGGTGTGTCCATCCCTTAGTGAGAGTGCACTGCTCTTGCCACTTTGGTGAACCTTATTCCACCCTCTCCGCTGATCTCCTGTGTCATGGGGGAAGGTGGATTTGGAATCATGCTGGATTCAGGGTTCATTTCTGTGGGTCCTTCAAATGCCTACAGATGGCTCCTTTGACCTGTCAGATTCTTTATGCCACCGGTTGTAAGAAGGCGCCTGGATGCGCCCATCCTGGATAGCTCTCAGGGCATTCAGGATGCTTCATGGAGATCCCCTCAGCCCTAGTAGGCGGAAATCACGGGGTTCTCCAGAGCAGCCTTCCTCAACCTAGTGCCCTCCAGAGGTTTTGGATTATAACTCCCATCAGCCCCAGACAGCATAGCAAAAGATGGGGAATGCTGGAAGCTTGAGTTCAAGTTTTAGTTCAAAACCTCTGGAGGGTACTACCATTTTGGGGGAGGCTGCTCCAGAGCATAAGAAAACAAATAATGGGGTACATCGTGCATTAACTGGAAAGTTGTAATCAAAATACCTTTTCAGCATCCACAATGAAGATAGATAGATGATAGACAAACGAGAGAGAGAGAGAGAGAGAGAGAGAGAGAGAGAGAATAGAACTAGAGATATCTGTAGCTGTAGGACCCAATATAGGGTTTGAAATTGGTAGGTTTTCCCATTTCCACCTCCACTGGGTAGCCAGCCCACATGTACCAGGAATCAGTCTTAGTTTGGTCCACAATGCTGCCATTAGGCAGCCCAGTCCCTAGTAATGAAGTCCACCTTGTCATAAGCATGGATCTGTGGTTCCCAGCCATCTAAACATTGCTGCTTTAGCTTTCAATTCCGATGGTTAAGATTTTATATTCATATACAGTCAGTTGGTGGGCAAATCTGGAGGGTGAGTAGTGAGGGGCCCAGGAAGCTCTGCATGACCGCTGCTGGTGAAGAATATATGGGTCAGGATTATCACAAGCATTGCCTTCCCAGAAACTCAACTTCATTCATAACTGTCCTGCTCATTGTTCTGGTGTGTCCTCCTGCCACCTTTGGGTTTTACCTCTTAATATAAGAATGTAAGGTGAGCCCTGAGGGATCAGACCAAATGTCCATCCAGCCCAGCAGTCTGTTTCTCAGAATGGCCAGCCGGATATGCTTCCAGAGAGTCCTCAAGGAGGGTAAGATGGCAACATCTGGGAATTCTCCATTACTGGTTGACAGTCCATAGAAATCCAGCCCACAGAAAACAAATATTGTTGCCTGCCAACACAAAATCAGCCTCTCCCCACCACTACCACTCCCTGGTACTCTCACCAGTGAACTCAACAGTTCACTGGCCACTGTTGCCTCCTTGATCACTCCATTCCAGCATGCGCCTACCAATGTGGGGAAATACGAAACTAGGAAACAACTTGGGTGGTTGCTAGGCCTCTTTCCCTCAGTGCATTCCTTCTTACCACCAGGCCCAGCACTACAGTGTGGTGTAGCCTGTGGTGAATGCCACCTGAGCTCTCTGTGCCAGTCCCCTCTTTTTTCGTGATGGCAACCAAGTGCCTTCACCCACAATGCCCTGGAATGGGAGCTTCCTGTACATTGCCTTTTGGGAAATAAAGAAGGTGGCCACAACTGAAACATCTGATGGGATGACCCTTCCAGATACACATGTAAGAGGGAGCCCAGGATGGTAATCTCTCAAGGGCTCCCATTTTGGCTATGAAATATAGCACAGGCCACGCTACGTTTCACATTCTGGTGCCTAGCAATAGCAAGTTTCCATGACAACATTACTAATACTGGGAGCCAGCTGACTCTGATGGAGAAACTCTTCAAGTTCCAGATTGATGTGATGGCCTTGTGGGGAAAGTTGTCTCAAAAATCTGTTGCTAGACAGTACTTGCCCACAAAAGAACCATGTGAATGGTATTATGAGTAACCTAAATCCATCTACCCTGAAAGAAACTGGCATTCAAACCAGCTGGATAAATTTGAATCGGAAAGGAACCCCAACTTTCAGTGCTAGTTGATGGGCATATCACACAAAACATTGTCCTATTTATGGCATCTATGGGGGACTGCAGAATCCATGATGCAATGCAACTGTGATCAAAATACACATCCAAAGGAACATCCAATTTCTGTACAGGTTCCAGCAAATATTGCAGTGAAAATGGGAGAAGCCCAAATCCACAGAAGCAAGACAAATTGTTATTCTGTCCTCCACTTCTGGCGTGTGATTATGGCTTCCTGCAGGCACATGTTTTCATTTTAGATGAAATTCATTTGGTAACCCTCCGCAACCAACCAACAAGGTCATTTTAATGTATTATAAGTTATTTTTCAAAGCAGTAAGAAGGCATACTAGCAGCTAATTAAAGATGTGTTCATATGTGGAGTCAAAGTCCAATGCATTGCTTTATGCTGCAATAGTTTTAGAAGAAACTATTGCAGCATAAAGATTCACTGCCTACATGTGGGATCTCTTGTAAGAAATATATTGTATATCCACTGGATGAGCCACTGCTACCAATTCTGCAGCTCTCCCAGACAGGTCAAGCCATGATGGATAAAGGACATCATCTATTAGGCTTGCTTCGTCCTGAAAGAGACTGGGTGTGCAATGGAAGCACTTGATAGACGTGCAACTAGTAACATGCAGTAAGAATGTGGTGCTCACCATTCTTATGAATCACTAACTGGACCTGAGTCTTTTTTGGCCAGGGATGAAACAAGTATATCATTATATATATTTTTTCCATAATACACCACGAACTACAGCATCTCTGGAAATAGGACATTGCTCTTCAATGGAACAGCGGGTTTTGCCCTATTGCCAACTCTCATCTCATGCCATATGGGATAGGTATCCATGACCTTTCTCTGCCATCGAGTGATGCTAGGTTTTTGTATGGCCATGTGTCACTGTGGGAGGTCATCAAAAGAGGTGCACATCTGACTGTTACTGGTAAGTTACTGAATTTATCATGACCCTTTCCTTATCTATGATGATGCTTTGATTTTTCCATTGTTTCCCCCTCTTTTCTTGCTCTGTCTCTAGAATGACTCATTCTGTCCACACCGATTCTTTGGTAAAAACTGATTTTCTTAAGCATAGCCCAGAAGGATGCTCAAATCCCATTTTATGACTGCTCACCCCTTGAAGTTGGAAACCTGATGGATGAAATCAACCCCACTTCTCTTGAATTGGATCAATGAGATAACGTTTGAAAACCTCCCTGCAGCTAGACTCTGCAGCTAGATTCTGGCATGTCCTCAGGATATATTTTCCTGAGTGGAAAATATATCAGAAAAGTGTATTTGACTTGTGAGATCTCTCCACTCAGCCTACAGGGCTTAGAGAATGCAAATCCTTCCTTTATAAAGGATGGAGGGACTGGATTGTTATAGTTGATTGGAACCTCCAGTTATCCGATTCCGTTGTTAGACTTCTAATCTAGAATGAACAAAAAACAGAACACAATGTAGAGCTACCTTACTTTATAACTTGGTGATCCAAATCAATAAGCTCCGAATAATGTATTAAATTTTTTCTAAATGATAGAAACTCTGGGTTGGATCTGCCTTTCTTAAAAGGAATGGACCTTCTGCGAAAGGAAGGGCTCCGCTCATGGAAGGCCCCTCCACCCAATTTTGGGGGCTCTCCCTTCCCACAACTCACCCCATTTAGTATGGTCTCCTGACTCTCTGCGTAGCATTTTCAGGGGGCTGGAGGGGCTGCATGGGAAGGAGGGAGCAGGGAAGTCCACTTCCATCAGCACAGTTGATCCAGTGTAAATCTGGATCCCACCCAATGGTGGGATTTAAGTTAGCCTTGACTAACTTGTCCCATGGATTTCAATGGGTTTACTGTAAGAATGACTACATTTGGATCCAATCCAATGTTTGTTTGTTTGTTTGACAACACTTCACTAACACTAAATGGCAGATGTCACCAATTTAGAGGGAGTATCCTGAAAAATGCAATCCATAATCCATTGTGAAGTTGTGCTATTAAAGTAAATGGGACTGCACTGGCATTAATAGATAGTGGATTGTAGCTTACAAGTTACATGGCGATCCTAAAAAGATTGGATGAAAGGAACTTATTAACACAGTGCTGGACTTACTTCCAAGTATTATATGTAGGAATGAAATGTTAGGCTCCTGGATGCACTATGATTTAAAATAATCTCTACTAATCATTATGCCACATTTAGTTACTAGGGAGCTGTTAGGTCTCTTTCTTTGTCTTGTGCATTATTGAAATACATATCCTCCAGCATGAACCGTATTTTTCCGTCTATCAGACGCCCCCATGTATAAGACGCCCCGCACTGGGCAGTTTTGCAACCGTGCGGTTCTCTCCTCGGCTTACTTCCGTAAGACAACCCTCAATTTTTAGTCTAGTGATTTTAGGAAGAAGTATAGTCTTATACATGGAAAAAATACTGTATGTCAATGCCAGAGCTGGCTGATGAATGCAAGCTTCCATTTTCCATGTCCGTACACATCTATCTAGAGGAGGATCAGCATGATGCTTTTAACATGGAGACGGCTGCAGTGGTTTCCACAATCGCAGAGGAGCTTTTTGTAACTAAATGTCTCCCTGAATGTCTGCATACCTGCATTAAAATAAAAATCAGGAGGGGCAGGAAGCCTGGCGGGCACCAAGAGAGGTGTCTGTGGGCACATTGGTAACCCCAAATAAACTACACTCACTTGTAGTTTATTAATACATTGGAGACCTCAAATAAACTACACTACAGTCATACCTTGGATTGCAAGTAACTTGGTTTGAGAGCGTTTTGCAAGACATGCAAATTTTTAAATATTTATTTAATTTTTTTCTGACTTGATACACAAGCGACGTCTTGCAATACAAGTACTGTAGTACGGCTTAAATTAAAAATCTCTGTACAATTTTTTTGGGGGGGGGGATTTCATTTTGATATAAGAGTGTTTTGGATTACAAGCACGTTTCCGGAACGAATTATGCTCTCAATCCAAGGCATGACTGTAACTTGTTTCAGTCCTCCAATCCTGAGATTCTGTGATTCAACAAAGGGCTATGGTTCTCCCATCAAGGTAGTAAACCTATGTCTGGGCTATATCACTTCAAGCTGCAGGTGGAATCTCACATGAATAGATACTCTTCCATATTGAAAACAAAAGAAAAGAAAAGAAAAAAAACCTCTTACTTCTAAAGAACAAAACAAACAAACAAACAAACAAAAAACCCTAAGCTAGAATCCTCCTTCTTTATTTGCTAGGTTTCTATGTCAAGGATATTTTTTGCATGAAGGACATTTTTTGTATCCATGTGAGCAGCAAGCACCTGAAGTAAACCCAGACATGGGTTTACCACCTCAATGGGAACTATACCAATATGTCAATCACTGATGCAAAACCCGCTGGTATATTTTGAAGGTACTTTGGTCTGGATATCTCTTTTGCAATGCCAGTTTTTATTCACAATCACCACTGCTTGATCATAGAAACCATTGATGTGTTGATGCAACAATATAAAACATAAGGGTTCCATAATGCTTTTATAATGCTAATCTACCGCAATCATATATTACTAGTTTAGCTTCTGTGAAGAGATGAGCCCTGATTTGCTTGACCAATGTTAAAACTGAGGTCAGTCAGGGATTCATGAGAAACCTGTTTCAGTTTGGTTTTGATCAAGATTTACCCCAGTTTGCATCTTCCGGACTTAACACAGACTCAGACACAATCTTCAATTGAAGTCTGTGCAGTTCTGAGCTTGCCTTGTGATTCACAGACCAAAAACAATGTGTTCAACAGCATGAGTTCATTTCAAAAATGCACATGAAAAAAATGCGTACTTTTGAAAAATGCATACAAATACACTTTAATCAATGGGAGAAGAATGTGTACATTCTTGTTCAGCACATGTCTCAGAAATGCTCCCTTCTCTCTTTTGGACCAAGACTTAGCACTGAAAATAGGTTCTGGGGCTAACCTATCCTCCAAAATTCCACAGATTAAAGTAGGTGCACGTGCACACTTGTAACTCCCAGCAGTAACAAACAAATGTCTTTCGGTGCTGATGTAACAGCATCTTTAGGAGCCATGCATAATGCAGGGGCAGCAAGTTTTGGGATCAAACTGTAATTTCTTTAGGAAGTTTATGACTGGATCAGGACTGCATCAGGTTTTTAATATTCTGCATTTACACTAAACAGGATTTCCCCTTGTCTTCCAGGCCAGCCAATAGTACCTCCTTACATGCTTGTCTTCACTCCATCTCCAGAAGATCTCAAGAACAACAACAAAGCCACCTTGGCCTGCCTGATAAGATGGTTTTTACTCATGTACCATTTGAGTCACCTGGCAGGCTGATGACAACGTGATCTCCTCTGGACAGAGACTGGATGGAGGCAACCCAACCCACCAAACAGGATGACAAGTATGTATCCAGCAGTTACCTGACTCTCAATGAGTCAAACTGGGAAAGGTCTTGGGATGTACACCTGCAAGGTGACGCACAAGGGGCATAGCATCATTCAGTTTGTGGGTAACTTGGAGTGTCAAAACATGGTAGGTCTGAGTTTCAAGAGGAATGATGTGGTGCAGGAGCCCTAGTGCAAGGCAGTGACACCATAACTACACCCATTTGTAGAACCGACTGTAGATATCAGATGCACATCATATCTGCAGCCAACCCACAGACAGTGATCAACTGAATGTTGCCATGCGTCCAATGGACAACTGATTCACAGTTGTGTGCTAGTGCAGATGTGGCCTTTAAGGAACTGGAGCTCCCAAGCAGCGCATTTCAGGATATCAAGAAACAGAACGGTGGCATGCACTGGTTCAAAGGAAGCAAAATCTCTTCCTTGGGAACAATTTAATGTGCTACATCTTGGCCCACCTTGACTTGAATCCTTATAGCTTGTATATCTCTGCAGAAATCTCACCTGCACTGCACCTTTGGCCTCTTGACAACAAACCATTAGGAGATGCTCATTTCTTATCTTGCCTCTTGTTTGAAACCCTCCTTTCAGTGGTGAAGTTTTGTCATTTTAGACTCTGAACTTAATGGTCTTATATGAGGGCCTCTCTCTTTAGATGGCAATGTGTGTGTGTTTCTTCATTTACTTCAAAATGTGGTAAGCTGCAGATGGGGGCCTTCTGCTGATTCTGCTGAGTGGGACCCTGTACATCTGCCCCAGAGTCCTGCCCTGATGGCACTACTGCTTCCTTCCGTTGCATGGAAGATCTTTGCGTAGCCATGTTCCACTGTGGTACATCTTTGGTGGAAGAACCCAGCTGAATGTCCTCAGTAAGCCATGGAAACATTCCGATATTACCCTTTCTAACTTGCCATTTTTAACAATGTTCAGATTTTATGTTGTCTTTCTTCTCTTCCACCTAATGTAGCATGTCAGAGCAATGTGTGGATTTATTTTATTTATTATATTTATACCCCGTCTTTTTTCCTGCAAGGAACCCAAGGTGACTTACATAAGCTTCCTCCTCCTCTCCATTTAATCCTCACAACAACCCTGCGAGGTAGGTGAGGCTGAGAGCCAGTGACTAGCCCAAAGTCACCCAGTGAGCTTCATGGCTGAGCGGGGACTAGAACCCGGATCTCCCGAGTCCCAGTCCAACACTCTCACCACTACGCCACACTGACTCGCACTGACATGTATTGACATGATTTCCCTTCCTTATAACTCTCTCTGGGGCTGCCATTTGTTTGTTTTTATCTGGGATGTATTGTTTTGCCCCTTTGATTTCTTCCATTTTCTATACAGGATGACATTTCTATGTTGCATCATCTGGACTGGTACATTTATTGTGAGGGGCCAGTTTTACATTGACTCTGGATCCTGTTTTCTGTCGATTTTTGAACATTCACCTTATAGGTGCGGAAAATTCAACAAATGTTTAGTGTTGTTTGTAAAATGTGAAAGCAGAGATCACTTAAGATCTCCTAATAAACCACCAGTCATTTTAGGCATGAAGGCAGAAATCCGATATCCACTTACCTGGGAGTAAGCCCCATTGAACTCAAAGTCAACAGGACTTGCTTTAGAGTAGACATGTATAGGATTGTGGTATAACTAACTGTTAATATTATTAACAAATATAATAAATAAAATAAAATACATGGACGGCCTTCTCCTTATCCCATCAGCCAGAGCAGCCAGGCTGGTGGGGACTAGGAAGAGGGCCTTCTCTGTGGCGGCCCCCAACTTATGGAACTCCCTCCCTAGTGACCTTCGCCATGCCCCCTCCATGATGAGCTTCCGCCGCGCATTAAAAACGTGGTCTTTCAGGCGGGAATATGGGGGGGTGGGTTAGGATGTTAAAAGAACTTTTTATACTGTTTTAATTATCATGTTTTATTGTATTGTTTTAATTGTACATTGCCCAGGGTGGCCGGGTGGCCGGCCAGATGGGCGATTAACAAATATAATAAATAAAATAAATTAGAATATAGCACCCTTCCCCAACCTGGTGCTCACCGGGTGTGTTGGACTAGAAGTGTTGGCCAGGGAAGATAGGATTTGTAGACCAACACTACTGGAGGAAGGCTGGTATACTGAAATGCTGTGATTTTCTACTCAAGATAAACTCCTGATAATGGTGCCATAAGACTCTTCTTCCTTAGCATCTCTGTGAAGACTGGATTGTGCATGCATGCACACTATATATATCTGGCCATAGCTCCAAGCCTTTGTAAAAGGACAACATGTTTTTGAGAAGGGGAAGCTTGATTACGAGTGACGCTGCTTGATCCTAAACAAAGCACAAAATCTCGGGAAGTTCCTATGCCCATAGGAATAAGAACATAACAAAAAGCCCTGCTGGATCAGACCGAGGGTCCGTCTAGTCTAGCATTCTCTTCACACAGTGGACAACCAGCTGCCCGCAGGAAACCCCCAAGTAGGACATGAATGCAATAGCAACCTCCCACTCATATTCCCCAGCAACTGGTGTACACCAGCATATACCACTTTTGATACTGGTAGCATATAGCCATCAGGAATAGTAGCCACTGATAGCCTGATCCTCCATGAATTTGTCTGATCCCCTTTTGAAGCCATCCAAGTTGATGGCCATCTCTACACTCCATCAGATATTGCAGAAGAATCAAAGAATGAATTTCTCAAGCTAAAAAGCTTTCCCCTCGACATGCGAGATTTCCTCACACAGGGATTTTGGGTTTATTTCTTTTTAATGGAGGTGCACTAAATTGTGTGAGTCCCTCCCACCTGTGGTCAGAAGTAGCATGGCCCAAACATAGGCGGGCTACGTCAATGGAAATTAGCCCTACGTGAGGAGCAGATGACCGAGCATCATCAGACTTAGTGGCCTGAGCTACTACCCAGACCTCTGGGCCAGGGTTGAGGCGGGTGGACATGGCTGAAAGGGCAGCAACTGTGGAAGGTGAGGCTACAGTCAGATCCAGGGTGGGCAACCTCCAGCCTGGGAGGGAAATCTGGCCCACTTGGAGTTCCAATCTGGGGTCCCCAGAATGGTCACAACATGCCCCCTTTCCCCTGACCATGGATCATTTGGTGGATTTTATGCAGGGTTCTTCTTCTTCCCCCATTCTAAAAGGTTGAAATGCCTCTCCTAAGGCTTAGTCACTAGCAGGAAGCGCTTGAAGCTAAGACAGGTGGTATTTTTTGGCCACGCCACCTTTGCTATCGGCCCTGCCCCGTTGCCTTTGGCCCAGCCACCACTGTCATGCAGCCCCTGATCGTGTGTCTCCAAAATTGGCTTCAGCCCTCAGGCTGAAAGAGGCTCCCCACCCCCGGAGTTCGGTGGTGAAGGGTGCTAAAGCAGGGATGTACCAGAGCAGGGAAATCTGGCGGAAACAGGGAGATGTGATGATTGGAAGTGGGCTGAGTCAGGTGTTGATGTTGTTGGTGTGTGTGTGTGTGTGTGTGTGTGTGGACTTCTGTCTCTAAGACAGGCCGCAATTTACGCAAATTGTGTTAGTAGCACGTGGTTTTCAGGGGCCGAATTGCGCAAATCGCGCTAGATCCTTGTGGGTTTAGGGTGCCCATTTGCACAAATAGGCGGTTTTTGCACAAATTCCCTTAGTGTTGTTGTTTTTTTTTTTAAGTGACAAATCACAGCCCGTCCTAGAGACAGCAAGTCGACACCAGTGTGGGGCTAATCCAGGGGGGCGAATCATGAAAATCCATCAGATTTTTACCCCCCCATCAGATTCCTCACACATCCCTATAAGGATCCTATAATCGCCCCACTGCCCATCATGCAGCCACAAAGGACACAAAAGCTGCTGGCTGGGCTGCCTAAAGAGCTCATCATCTAAGGAGGTGAGCAGACTTGAGAACTGCACTGTCACCTTTCTTGTGGCTTTTGCAACTGGATGACAAGCAGAAATTCAACAGATGCCGCTTTCTTATCGCAGCATCTCCATAGCGGTAAAAAGCTTCCCCCACGTGGTTTCTACCTGACGGTATGAGCTGGTGTTCAAAGTGGTGCGAGCAAGCTTTTAAGTCATACAAGATTCTTTGTCAGCTTCCCCCCCCCCCCCCGTGGCTCCCAGGGAGAAGGGGGGGAAACAAATGATGGCTGCCAACAGTTGCCACTTTCCCCAACATGGAAGGGCAACAACAGGGAGCTATGCCCCTGTTGAATTTCTGATGCTCAAGGCAAAGTAGCATCAGCACACCTACCAAGCAGACAGGCAGGTTTGTTGGTTTCTGGGGGACCCCATGACAGGAAGCGATTGATGGTTTGAGGTCTGCAACCCCTAACATTCAAAGCTAACATCAGAGATTAGATAGCACTGTTGTCTCAAGCTCCATTGAAAACATTTCATAGATTTCATAGAGTTGGAAGGGGCCTACAAGGCTATCGAGTCCATCCAACCCCCTGCTCAATGCAGAAAACTAGAGGAGGGGTCTCCCATCCAAGTAATAACCAGGCCTGACCCTGCTTAGCTTTCCACACTCAGACAAGCTGAGCCAGCGTAAGCCACAGGCCTGTATATTTGATCAAGTTGGTTCACACACTTATACCAGGCATCGAGAGCATATAATGCAGGGCACATGCTGAAGCTAAGCAGGTATGAGCCGGGTCAGTGCTTGGATGGGTGACTGCCTGGATTGCCCACCTTGGTTCTCCTGCACTGAGCAGGGGGTTGAACCCGATGGCCTTATAGGCCCCTTCCAACTCCACTATTCTATGATTCTATGATTCCCAGGGCCAGGTCAAGAATTCTCTTCTATAATGTACACAGAGGCTGATGTAGGGAAAGGGAAAGGGAAACAAAAGGAATAGTATAACAGCCTTCAAAGTTATTTTATTATCCTTCCCCTCCACCGCCGCCTGCAAGATATGTCCAGCCAATTAAAGCCAATATCAAATATTGGCTTTAAGATTCTGTTTTTAATTTGGATTTCATTGTTAGCCACCTTGAGTGCCATTTTATGGCAGAAAGGTGGGTTACAATAAATATTTTGAGCTGCTATATTGATGTGATTCGATAGGGGAGTTCAAGCACACATTCTATCCCCCCTCCCCCCCACTGAAACCACTGGAGCTCAAAAAGTAGTTGAATTGGCTGGACCATTTATTTATTTACTGATTACATTTCTACGCCACCCAACCAAGGCTCTCGGAGCAATCCACAATGTCCCATATATTTATTTAAAATAATGTAAAAGTCGAAAATTAGGGGGTTGGACCCAGGATCTGCCTTCTGTGAGCGGAAGGGACCTTCCATGAGAGGAAGGGCTCTGTTCACGGAAGGTCCCTCTGCCTAATTTTTTTGGGGGGGGACCAGCCCTTGCCCCACACACCACCACATCTCACCCCATTCAACAGGGTCTGCTGACTCTCTGTGTAGCATTTTCAGGGGGCTGGAGGGGCTGCCACGGGAAGGAGGGGTGGGGTGGGGAAGTCCAATTCTGCCTGCCCAGTTGCTCCAGTGTAAATCTGGATCCAACCCAAAGCGTTTCAAACACAATGTCTTTGCTTTACTCCGGGCCATCTATCTCTACAATTTGATACTAGTCGTCTGGATCCACCTTGGGTGTCTACTTTTTAATCTGTGTAGGGTAAGTATCCAGGACCGGAGTCAAAGGTAGACATGATTGGGCACCTGCTGATGGCCCACAGCCCAGCAGGGGCCCACAGACAGGGACTTGCTCCTCCTCTTTCCAGGGATGGGGACTCGGACTCCAGGACTCGACTCGTGAGTCGGGCTGAGTCCCCCCTCTGACTTGAGTCAGAGTCGAGTCCCAGTATTCTTAATGGGACTCGAGACTCGACTCGGGACTCGAGACCAAGGACTCGTGTTCCTCAAATGCAACATGGATAGGTTTTAGGAAGTACAGCAAGTTTATTTTTTTAAATCATTTTCCTAAAATGCAACCTTTCAGACATTTTGGGTTTGGCTGCCTCTGCGGCCTGCCTGTTTAGGGTTCCCAGCCTCCTCTGCCTGCCTGGTCTCGTCTTAACCAGTTCCACAGTTTGAATTGTCCAAGACAAAGGCCTCTGCCTGCCTGCTTTGGGGGTTCCTGTCTCCTCTGCCTGCCTGGTTATTTTGGGTTTGTCAGCCTGGTCTGTTCTTGCCAAAATCAATTGCAGAGTTTTGAAATAAAAAGGCCCACTTGTGCCTAGAATTTATTTAAGCCACACATCTGAAATAGCCTTATTTTGTTGGGGGGAAACCCCATTGATTTTAATAGGGACTCGTGGAGTCAGCTTTGGGAGTGACTCGTGACTCGTGAGTCACCATTTTGGACCAAGGACTCGGACTCGAGACTCGGGTCCAAAGACTTGTGACTCGACTCGTGACTCGAGACCAAGGACTCTTTAACATCCCTGCCTCTTTCCCATTGCCACCTCGTTGTTCACCTGCCTCTCGCTCGGCCAGAGTGGTTATGATGAATAGGACGTTAGGGTGAATAGGAGAAGCAGTAGATGCCATTGGCTGCTTGCTGACTGGCCCTCTCAACAAGCGAGTGGTAGAAATGATGAGAGAGCGGACGAGGAGCAATAGGAGCTGGTGACCATGGTGGTGAGAAGGTAGGCTCACTGAGGGAGGGGCCCCCGTTGAGGATGTCTTCTTGTCCAAGGGCCCTCAAAAACCTGGAGCCGGCACTGTACGTATGCGACCAAACCGCTCCCGTAGACAAGGCCACGATTCCACGGTGGCTGCTGACGTGTCGTGCCCAGCTCACTCAGAAAAGTATTATTGTTGCTCCTGACAGTTAACTTGCGAGCCCACGGTGGAGGATGACGTGTCACATGCCCAGCCCAGTCTGAAAAGTTAACTGGCAGTTAACTTAGTTTGGGGGATTTCCAGCGGCTTCGCGCAAACAGCTGCGAAAGGCATGAATACCTCCGAGCAACGAGGACCCGGGATGCGACAAGAGGCAGCAATCGAAGCGACATTTCAGTCCCCGAAATAGCTCCATCCATTAGCAGACAAGATGTGAAAAGGATTAGTAGAAAGAGGGGCAAGAAGAGAGACCCTGCAAGGCCCCGGCTGTAGGGCGAGCAGGAAGGAAGACTAGGCAGGAAGCGTGGGGAGGTGGGGGGAGGGGAGGATTTCGGCCCAGATAATCATGGTCTTGCTGCAGGTTGCAAGCTGAGCTGTTTCGGGGTGGGGGGGGAAGTAAGGTCCGCTGCTTTTGTGCAACTCGCCAAGGAGATGTTACTGAAGCACACGTCTTGCTTCCATAATGGACGACAGCAGCCGGGCCTCCAACATTTGACAGACAAAAATAAAGACGAGCGACGGGGGTGGGGGGAAGAATTTAATTCGTTTCAGGTTTTGATAAAGAACTTCACAGAATTTGCCCGCCCTTCCTTCATAAACGAGATGGAAATAACTCCACATTTAAACCATTCGAACGTGGGAGAAAGCAAAACTGAATAGATATGTCAGTCCCTACGCAGGGATGTGCTTGTAACACCCCAGTTCTCATATCAATGGTTATTACCCAAACGTCTCTCACACGACACCAGTTTGGATCCACAGTTAGTCATATGCGGATTAGACCCATTGAAATCAGTGGAGCTTATGTTAGACATGATTAACCTAAGTCCCATTCATTTCAGTGGGTCTACTCTGGGTATGACTAAATCTGCATCCAACCCACTGTTTGTGCCTCGCAGTGCTCATGCACATCATGCGTTGGCATTCTTTGTTTAAAATGTATAGAGGCGCTTTTCGGTTTACAAAATGCCCAGAGAGGCTCACCAAAAAAGCATCAAAAATAATATCAAATACAGTAAGGCCAGCATCACATCAAAAGCAGAGCAGAACAATAAAACCAGGAGAACAGCAAGAACAGCACCCACAATTAAAACCAGCTTCAACTGCATGCGGGAAAGCATGGGCAAATTAAAAAAAATAATATTTGCCTGGTGCTGGAAAGATATCAGGGTTGGTGCTATAATGCTATTCAGCTTGGAGAGGGCATTCCACATACAGGGTGCCACAACTGAAAAGGCCCTCTTGCCAGTAAACTCCTACCTTACCCCAGAAGGTGGGAAGATGACCTCTAATGAGTAATGCATGCAGTTAGGCAAGTTTAGACTCTGACTGGTCTTAAGGTAGGACTAGGAGGGCATATTTTGATGCTCATGTGTATTACTTCGCTTACTTCAAAATGTGGTAAGGCAGTCCTGTTATGTTTTGGGGCCCTCCTGCTCGTTCTCCTGAGTGGGGCAATAGGCATGGGCCTCAAGTTCGTCTTACCCTCGTGGCACAGTTGCCTCTGGCAGGCACTTTGATAGATGCATACACTCCCCACAATAAAACTGAACTTCTAAAGACCTCAAGTAGGGAGCCAAACATTTGGCCATGAAGCTCACTGGGTGTGACTTTGGGCCGGTCACTGACTCTCAGCCTAACCTACCTCACAGGGTTGTTGTGAAGATCAAATGGAGAGGAGGAGGAGGAGAAGGGTTATGTAAGCCACCTTGGGTTACTTGCAGGAAAAAAAAAAAAAAGGTGGGATATCAATATCATAAAATAAAATAAATAAAATAAAGGAATACCACTCATGTGAAAGGTTTCATAGTTTCATAGATCATAGAGTTGGGTTTAATAAGATATTGCTAAAAAGGAGCACCCACAAACACACAATACTCTCTCAAAATTCCAAATGTGCCCCTGCAACCTAGAAAAAAGGTTGGGGACCACTGCCTTATTGAGTATTATGGGCTGTTCAAAACTCATTAATAATCTGTGTGTGTGTGTGTGGTGTGTGTGTGTGTGTGTGTGTGTGTGTGTGTGTTATTATTAGGACTACATGCTTATTCGGGTTAATTGGTAGATGTATCAACAGAGGTTGGAGACAGAAGGTGGTCTAATACAGACTGTGTATATTTATTTATTTTTATTTAAATGGTTCTTGGCCACCTTTCAGGGCAGGAGCCAAGGTGGCGAACAACAATCAAACACATAATAAAAGCACAATAAAAGCAGCAACAGCAAGAAACATTATTTTAAAAAAAAGAAAAGAAGAAAAGAAAAAAAAGTCAAACACCAGCATGAAATAAAACTTCCACAGACAACAGTATTGCCTGTGGTGTGGTGTACTCATTCAGTCCAGTATCGTTCCTGGTCAGAAAGTTTGGCAGGCTTTTGTACAGTTTCAATGACTTGCAGAAACTGTTGGGCCACAGAAGGACACAAGAAGTGCCTGCAGTGTGCCGTGGTAATAGCTTTCCCAGTCCCTCCACAGACTATCCTATGCAATCCTTTCTTTTCTATCCACAGACTATCCTATCCACAGACTAGATCAGTGTTCTCCAACCTTGGGTCCCCAGATGTTTTTGATCTACAACTCCCAGCATGCCCCAGCCAGCGTAGCATGCTGGGAGTTGTAGGCCAAAAACATCTGGGGGCCCAAGGTTGGAGAACACTGGACTAGATGGACCTTGCTGTGATCCAGAAGAGCTCTTCTTATGTTCTTACCTAGGCTGTCCAATTCTGGCCGTTCCTCTTTGTGTCACCACACTGGCTTCTCCAGATTTTGACCCAAATTTAGTTTTAGGTAGAATATGCCAGCAACACTATCTACAATCTCCTCCGGTAGCTTAATAATGATTATCACTCATGTCGCTTTATTATTAAAGTTCAACCCCAGTCTTTCCTGTGGTTTAAGTTCCTTGCTTCTCATCCCTTCTTCAGGGCCAATTTTAGTTACTATATTTTAGAAAACAGGAGATACAGGAGCACATCGCATATCTGGTAAAAAAATATATATTAATGTGTGACATCCAGGGATGGGGACTCGGACTCGAGGACTCGACTCGTAAGTCGGACTGAGTCCCCCCTCTGACTCGACTCGGACTCGAGTCCCAATATTTTTAATGGGACTCGAGACTCGACTCGGGACTCGAGACCAAGGACTCGTCAACATCCCTGGGCTGTTGACGAGTCTTCTGGCTGTGCCAGAAGGAGCGTGATCACCGGTGAAGAGCGCATGGAAGCGAGGCGCGCCACTGCTCGGCCACTATGGACAGCTACCAGGAGCGCAGCCCCAACGATGTGTTGAGATTTATTTTGATTGATGTGTTGTTGTGGGGGGTTTGGGTTAGGGTCAGACATTTTGGGTTTGGCTGCCTCTGCCTGCCTGTTTGGGGTTCCCTGCCTCCTCTGCCTGCCTGGTTATTTTGGGTTTGTCTGCCTGGTCTGTTCTTGCCAAAATCAGTTGCAGAGTTTTGAAATAAAAGGCACACTTGTGCCTAGAATTTATTTAAGCCATACATCTGAAGTAGCCTTATTTTGTTGGGAGGAAACCCCATTGATTTTAATAGGGACTTGTGGAGTCAGTTTTGGGAGTGACTCAGGACTCGTGACTCGTGAGTCACCATTTTGGACCAAGGACTCGGACTCGGACTCGAGACTCGGGTCGAAAGACTCGTGACTCGAGACCAAGGACTCTTCAACATCCCTGGGACCTTGATGAGAGTTGTAGGCTGGGGGGGGACGGGGACAAGTTGCCCTCCCCGATCTATAGCACAATCAGAAATTCAAAATAATTGAACCTTTCCATCTCTTGTTTCCCAAGCAAGAATCTCTTTGATCTACCAATGTAAATGCTGCATATAGAGAGGTTTTTTGGGTCAGAGATGTATATAGTATTTCCACTGTTCAGTTGACACTATCAGCATCAGCATCATTATTATATAAGATAAACAAGTGCGATATACCAGTGGTAGGTAACCTGGTGCCCCCCCCCAGATATTGTGGACTACAGCTCCCATAATCTCACACCATTGGCCATGCTGGCTGGGGCTGATGGGGGATGTAGTCAAAAACATCTGGAGTGTGCCAGGTTTCCTACCCCTGAATTATATACTCTCAACATGAATTAGATAGAAAACACCAGTGCGTAATTGAATCCAGCTCCTTTTATTACCGTACATCAAACTGTTAAAAAAAAAAAAAAAAAAAGCCCATTGGTGCTTAATTAATTGTCCTATACTGATTTCCAGATTGGATGAATAAAGTCTAGTTTCTCTGAAAAGTCTCTCTTGACTTATTTCTTCCTTCTCATGGGTGTTTATATGAATGTTTAAACTGACATTCTGAATGCTTATGCCAGCCTTCTCCAGTTTAGATCTTCCAGATGTTTAGCCTACAACTCCCATCAGCCCCAGCCAGCATGGTTAATGGTCAGGGTTGGTGGGAGTTGTAGTCAAAGACATCAGGAGAGACCCAGGTCGGGAAAGCCTGGGTCCTACCCAACTGCCATAACAAAGTTCCTGTCCATAAGTTGATTTCCATGCTATCTTTATAAAGTGAACCTAGACTTTCAGGGAGTTAGAGCCTCCTGGCTTTTGATAGCAGGACTTTGGATAGTGAGTGTCAAGATTGCAGTGTGATGTAGTGGTTAGATTGCTGGACTGGGACTCACTGGGTGACTTTGGGCCACTCACTGACTCTCAGCCTAACCTACCTCACAGGGTTGTTGTGAGGATAAAGTGGAGAGGAGGAGGACTAAGAAAGCTGCCTTGGGCTTCTTGCTGGAGGAAAAAGAGGCAGAATATAATAATTATTTTAATCATTTAGAAATATAAAAAATCAAAGAACTCATAAAGGTTCAGAGGCGGCATGGGCTGGGGGATGACAAGTATCTTCCCCCTACTTCTAGATGCCCGTGGGGTTTTGTTTTGTTTTGTTTTGTTTTGTTTTGTTTGGAAGGAAATACACATTTCACATACAAATTGTAACTGAAGCATACAGTGGAAATTAAAATACAAACACAACCTGAAGCTTGAAAGATAAGGTCATCAAAATCAATAGGACTTGCTTCAGGGAAAATACATTTAGGACGGGATAATAAAACACATTTAGTGTGAAATAAGACGTTGTTTCTTTTCCAAAACACTGAAACGTGGGACAAAGCTTCCCCCCTCGCTCCAAGATTAATTTGGATCCTTCTGTACCCTTTGACCTCTCTCCTTAACATTTTTTTTCCCCTGGTGGGCCACCGGAAAGACTGTATCACATAGGGACTTAGAGAGCGATTTAATCCACAACGATAATGTATCGAGTAAAGTCAGCAAACAATGTTTGGGCCTGTGCGTGGAAAGCTAAGCAGGGTCAAGCCTGGTTATTACTTGGATGGGAGACCCCTCCTCTAGTTTCCTGCATTGAGCAGCGGGTTGGACTTGATAGCCTTGTAGCCTCCTTCCAACTCTATGATCTATGAAATCTATGAAGTTATCGGAATTGAATCATGAAAAAGGATGAAATGGCCCCCTTGTCCACACCCCACCTGGGTTTCAGAGCAGCTGCGTTGGCTGTTGGGGGAACTCCCAGTTTCTAAAATTATACCATCTCTCTCATGAATGGCGAATCAGAAACTAGAACACATCAGCCAAACATCTCCAGAAAAGGAAGTGAAACTGTGTTAAGGGCCCAGTGACTCATGAAAGAAGGAAAGAAAGAAGAAGAAGAAGAAGAAAACGTAGCAAACATGATGTTCTTGTGCTGCGTGGCACAACCAAAAAACACATTTTCTCCACACACATGATGCCTGATTTCGCATCTTGCACAACAGAGATTAATCGAACTGTTTTCTTTCACTGGATAGCTATTTTAAGAAAATGTAGCATGAATCGGCCTAAAGCCAGGTCTACCTTCTTTCTAGCCTAGCCACCCTGACCTGTTAGTCATCTATTTGTCAGGCCATTTTTATATGGATAATTACCAATATGAACCCACACCTACACATTGTGATCGTTCAGCCCAGACACAAGTGAACCAGCTCAGTGATAATTAGGCCAAACAAGAGATGATGTAGAGCCGGAGGGCCAGTCTCAGCACGCAGCATCCTAGGGCAACTACCCAAGCACCTTAGCAAGGCCACTGCTGAATCTGGCCCTGGCCCCGCCATCGTAGGCGGCTGGGTCTGAGAGCCATCAGCCATTTTAAATTCCCCACAATGCTCCAGAGGGGGTGGGAGACCATCTTAATTTCTCACAATGGCCCACTCTGTCAGGTGCTCCAGGGCATTGTGGGAAAGTTGAAATGACAGCCGGGGCCCACAATCTTGCCATAAACCCCCCTCAAACTTGGATCCCCCCTCAGATGTCCTCAGCTGAGCAGGGTGGAACGTAAAGGAGTTGGTGGTCCCTGAAGGACGCAAGGGCCGCTTAAAGCGAGAGACATTAGAGCAATTTGGCAGCTGGGAACAGCCGGAATCGGACTGGAGTGAGTGGGTCTCTTCTTCATGCTCTGGTCTAGTGACTGCACTCTGTATGACCCAAGCCATTCTGGTTCAGCCCCGCGCGCACCTCCTTCCTACATTTCACAGATGAAAATAGCAATCCTGGTTAGATCACTGCAACTCACTCTGCAGGGGACTGCCCTTGAAGGTGGTCCAGAGACGGCAGCTATGCAGCAGCCAGGGGGTTAGCAGCAGGTGTGTGTGAGGGACCATATCACACCAGTTCTTAAAGATCTGCACTGGCTGCCCATCAGTCACTGGGTCCAATTCAAGGTGGCAACAGCTCTGTAGGGTTTCAGACAGGGGTCTTCCCCAGGAGATGCCGGAGACTGAACCGGGGACCTTCTGCATCCTAACAGGGTGCTCTACCACTGAGCTACGGTCATTCCCTCACTGCCTAGTACTTCCTGTTTACGTGCATTGGCACGAGAGACAGGTATCAGATACCTGCATCTTTTCCTTCAGGAGGCTATAAGCAGCTATATGGGGGTGATTTGGACAGGAAACCAACACAGAAAAAAGGCGTTTAGATGCCTCCACCCCACTCCACCCCCCATGCCAATCTCCCGCTGGAAATTACAACCTGGGTAGCTTCTTTATTTGGAGGGGGGGAATACAATATTGACAAGGGGGGAACTACATCATGTGCCATTTGAGCTTCAGATTCTTACGCAACGGGACAAAACATTGGATCAATGTTTCTTTATTATATTTTCCTGCAAGGAACCTAAAGTGGCTTACATAATCCTCCTCCTCTTCCTCTCCATTTTATCCTCACAACAACCCTGTGAGAGTCAATCACTGGCCCAAAGTCACCCAGTGAGCTTTATGGCTGAGTGGGGACTAGAACCCGGATCTCCCGAGTCCCAGTCCAACACTCTCACCACTACCCCACGCTGGCTCTCTGGATCAAGCCTTCATTCCGCTCCTCAGGCATACTGTACCTGGCAGGATGTAATTTAGCTTGAAAGTTATTTATTATTATCAGCCCTTTTGGACATTATAGGCAAGTTTGGTATCCACACACTACTCTTTGTGGGGCAGCTACCAGTGCCCAGTGCCCTGCCCCACCTCTTTTAAAAAGTGGCAGGACCAGGAGCCACCATTTAAATTCCCTGGACTGGAGTGCTTTGGCTGAGGGCATTCTGGGCGGTAAAGAGCGGTGGCCTGCCGCCACCACTGACACCACCACCAGGCAAGCTGGAAGTGTCCCATCAACGGGGGAAGGGGGCCCATCAGAGGAGAGGGGCCATCGCTCAGTGGTAGAGCCCATGCTTTCCATGCAGAAGACCCCAGGTTCGACCCCAGCCAGGCATCTCCAGGTAGGGCTGGAAAAACTCCTGCCTGAAACCCTGCAGAGCCACTGCCAGTCAGTGCCAACAATACTGGGTAGACGGAACCATGGCCTGACATCATAAGGCAGCTTTCTATGTTCCTGTATTCAAAGGAAGAGCTGTTTGCGAGTGTATGGGTGAGATAAAGAAGAGTCAGACACAGAGTATATGGTTTCAAATCAGGGCCACGTTTATTGAATTGAAGATCTGTGAAGGGCAAAGGGCGGTACTAACCTAGCCCAGCCATTGGCCGGGAAAAAAACCAATATTTTAAATATTTTGGCGAATACATCTTAACCGCACCAGAGGCAGGTTGGTCCTCCCCCGGCCAGTTGCCCTCCATGTGGAGCTGGAGGGCCTTACCATCGTCGCCTTACTTTGACGCCTCCAGGCACCCAATGTAGGCGAGAAAGGCAAAACTCTAAAGACGTCTTAATAGCACCTGCTTTGCACGCAGAAGGTCTCAGGTTGCAGGTTCAGCCCCCGGCAACTCCAGGTAGGGCTAGGAAGGAATCCTACCTGCAACCCTGGAGAGCCGTTGCTTCCAGTCAATGTTGACAATACTGGGCTGGGTGAACCAATGGTCTGATTCAGTATAATGCAGCTTCCTAAGTTCCTAAGTCCCTTTGATGAGGGCCATGCACATATAGTCATATAGGTGGGGCCTCTTGCAGACCTTATCAGGAATGCATGGAGGCATGGGTGGGCATGCATGATCCTGTTCCCCACCACCACCAATGTCTTCATATAATGCACCCTTCCCCAACCTGGTGCCACAACTCCCCTTATTCCTGACCATTGGTCATGCTGGCTGAGGCTGCTGGAAGTTGAAACTCAAAACATCTGGGGGGTACCAGGCTGGATAAGGCTGATATCAAAAGGGTATCTGAGGTGCTTCCAGGTGACCAAAAGGGTATCTGAGATGCTTCCAGGTAGAGGATTCATATCTCTGGCAACCAGAAGGCATTGTGCAGTGATCCTGTCTTTTCCCCCATAACAGATCTTCTATGGTAAGACTGCTATTTAGGAAGCAGTGGAAAAACACAGGAGGCTTACAAGTGGAAGACAACATTGTCTCAATCTCCCCTGAACTTCCATGAATGAAGCAGGACAGTGACATCATGAAGACCTCATCCAGAAGCATTCCTCATGTCAATTCAGTTGCATACAATCTATGAAACAGGGAGCAGATTATATATATTTGACATCTAGGAGAGGATAATTTAAAAAAACAAACTAAGCCTGGCCAAAACACAAAAGATAGCTACAATTAAAACATGTTTTCTGTGTCCTTCCCCAATAAAATGAAGAATGGATAATATATAATATATAATACATGGTTGTTTGGGGTTCATAGACAATTCTCTTGCAAAACTACTGTAAATTGGGGAAAGGGAAAAATTGGGCAGGAGGTACAAAAGTTGGGGCTTAACCAGTTTAATCGATCGATGAATAAACAAAAGGTTTCCTTGATTCATTAACGAAAGTGAATTTTAATTGAGCTTCCCCCCCCCCCCGGTTGAGTTTCCCAGTTCCCCAAAATTAGAACTGGTAGCTTCCCCAGTTTAGGGTGCAATCCTATGCATGTTTAGAGAAGAAGAAGAAGAAAAACCTACAACTCTCAGCAACATTCCCCAGTCAGTCATGCTGGCTGGGGAATGCTGAGAGTTGTAGGACCTTTTTCTGTCTAAACATGCATAGGATTGTACCCTTAATTGAGTTCCCCAGTTTAAAAGGGAAGGGTGTGAGAGGTTTCTAGTCTTCTGCATGTCCATCTTTCTCTACCGCCATTCGTAAACCTCAAAGTGCAGAAAACAGGCAAAATCCAGCCAAAGAAATACCATGCAACCCGATACTTCTTTACTCAGGAGTAAGCCCCATTCTATCTAGTGGTGGGGCTTACTTCCAGTGTGTTTGGCACTGCAGCCCTATTCACTTTAGGATGCAATTGTATACAGACTTTGTTGGGAGTGTGTCCCACTGAACTCAATGGGGTTTACTTCTGAGCAGACATGTATAGGATTGCAATGTTAAAGTCACACTAATTTCAACAGGAGAGAAGTTAAGCACGTTTGCAATTTAGGCTGGATCTCTCATCCCAAAATCAATAACGATACACAAATACTGCAAGATCAGAGGACTGATAATTGACATTCATTTTGAGCATCAAGGCGTTCAAAGCAGAGTGCTCTTACAGCGAAAAGATGTGTTTGCATATCTCTGTGTCAAAATTAGAACAGGCCAGCTTGACACCTGAAGAAGAGCTGAAACTAAGCCACAGCTGCCTGAAACCACCCAAGAATGAAAGAAAGAAAGATGACGAAAGAAAGAAAGAGGTGGCACATTTTGATTGGTTCTTAGAAATAAAATGGCCTCAGTAAAAATTGCACTTTGGCAAGAAAATTGTTGCTGTTTTTACTGTTTTTATCACTGTATCGGTTTTTATTATGTGAGTTTTATTGTTGTACCGATTGTACTGTTCTTATTACAGTATCAGATTTTTATGAGAGTTTTATAGACTTTTGGGTGGTCCTGCCTTGAAAGTCAGCCACGAAATATTTTAAATAAATAAATAAGAAAACTTTTTTAAAGTTGGTCTCTTCAGGAAAGTAAGGGCACGATCCTTCCTCCATGTGTGTACAATTCCTTGCACGAGGAGGGATAGATCTAAGGTTCACTGGAGTCATCATCATCTGTCCTTCCCCTTCCCTGGCTTACCTGCAGCATGCCTGCCATTACACAGAATGGGAGGCCTTTGAGCACCGTCCAAATACTCATACAGCTCTCCCTTCCTTCCTCAAGGCCCAGAGTTCAAGTAACATGCGAGCTGTGGCCTTGGGTAGAGGGGGAAGGCCATCGGAGTGTATTACTGGGTGAAAGATGGGAATCCTGGTCTATGTACTGGCCGCCATACTGTGGAATATATGTATGCAATGGAACCACAGACTCATAGAGCTGGGAAGGACCACAAAGAAGATCTAGCCCAGGAAATCAGCTGCCACAACATTCCTGATACTTGGCCATCCGGTCTCTGCTTGAAAACCTCTAATGAAAGAGAGTCCATCACCTTCCAAAGCTGTCTGTTCCACTGTGGAACAGCTCGTATCATCTGGAAGTTCTTCCTAAAGTTTCGTTGAAATCCCCCTTTCATGTCATTTTTTCAACTTGTTGGGTGCTACCTTCTGACAGTGGCGTAGTGGAGACAGGGCTCACAGGGTCAAAGTGCCGGAACTTGTTGATTAGCAGGGATGCTGATGTCATCTGCCACCCCCACTCAAAATTCCCAGTTCCCTCTGTGCTTAACTGCAGTCGTTACAGTAGCTGAATTTTCCCAACAACAATATAGTATTGTTCCCTGCTCTAATGCAGTAGCATCTTGGGGTGGCTTGGTCTTGAATGGGCAATGAAGACCTATTAGTTTTACAAAAGACCTACTCCTGGTGGAGGTGAAAACTGCTAGAACTGGTTTGTGGCTATGGATCAACACAGCTGCCTGGATTTTTTGACTCTCCTTGGGGGCATGGCTATGGTCACTGACGTGTGCCAGCACTTCAACATTTACTACAACACCACTACATTTGCTCCACCATCTATCTGCCCCATCATCTTATTTGAAGATGGATATCATATTGCCACTAAACTGAGTCTTCTCCAGGTTAAACATACCCAACTCCTTCAACTTGTCCACATAGGACATGGTTTTCGGGCCCCTCAACATCTTTGTCGCCCTCTTCTGGGCACGTTACAGTCGTGTGTACACACCGAGAGCTGGCCAAGAAAGAAAGACAATGGCTCCATCAAGGCCTATGCCTATACCCCATGGGTATTACCCACCATGGGACAGATCATGCCCAAACATTATTATTAATTTACTTGGGGGAAAGTTAAGAACATATTCTAGCCAAAGATAATCCCTTATATCCTCACATGGTCTTCAACAGGGCAGTTAAGCAGTAGCTTAAATTTTCTGCCATTGAGATCAATGGGACCAAGAAGGGATCAACTTTGGCTTGATGTTTTCTAAGATCAACAGGACTAGTGGGGGGAAATAAATAATTTTGCCACAATCCAGCAAATGCAACATATGCAGAAAGAGGTTGCCACAAACAGATCAGTTACACCTGATGTTATAAGGGTGGGCTGCTTGTGGGGGCAGTGGCAAAGCTGACCACATTCCACATCCAGCAATGGACCAAACCACAGCATGTGGAATTCTATGCTTTACTTGGATAGGATCCTTACCTTATGTGCTCTCTGAGCTTGTGGACTAGGCACTGTGCATTACCTATCAACTCAGCATTCTTTGTGTAGTTTTCCTGCCTTTCTTTGGACTGAACCCAGTTATGCAAAAGTGGGATCCATAAGAATGCCAGTGTGGTGTAGTGGGTTAGAGTGTTGGAATAGGACTGGGAAGAGCTGGGTTCTAGTCCCCATTTGCCCATGAAGCCCGCTGGGTGACTTTGAGCCAGTCACTTGACTCTCAGCCTAACCTACTCTCAGCCTAACTGTAAAATTGGAGACGAGGATCATGTAGGCTGCCTCGGGCTACATGGAGTAAAGGCAGGATATAAATGTAATAATAGATAGATAGATAGATAGATAGATAGAGCGCTTCCTATTAAAAGTAGTTAAAAGGAATGTATGTGTTTGCTTAGAGATTACAAATAAACCTGATTTTAGCAAAGCATAACTCACATGGGTGCGATCAACTTAAAGTTAAGCACTTTTAAGCACAGTCAACTTCAGTGGGAGAGTTAAGCATGTGCTGAATGCTCATCCAAGGAAGTCACTGGGATTTCAAAGTGCTTAGCTTTGGCTTGGCTGGGTCGTACGAAAAGCATTATTGTTCAGTGTATATACCTGAGTATTGTAGCATTAAGTGGTTCTTAAGTAGCATGAATGATCCAGCCAAAAAAATTTTTAATGCTAATAATACTTTCAAGTGCAATAATTGAATACTTTTAAATGCCAATAATTGAATACCTTTAAATGCCAATAATACTTTTAAATGCCAATAATTCAAAACTGTTAATTGCCAATGATACTGGGAAATGCCAGTGACGCTCATCTTTGGCTGAATTGCACTCACAATACCGTAATTGCACTCCGCTTAGCAAACCTCTAAGAACTGTTTACAGTTACAGAGAATTGGGGAAGTTGAAGACTATTAACTGTTACATTTATCTGTTGGTTGATCAAGTGAAGTATGTTATGTTCAGACTCAAACTGTACAAGACATTGATCATGCATAGTTTTCCCCCTGATGTTTTCTTTATTTATTTATTTCTTTTTTTACCAAAAGCACCCGTCTCAGCTACAATCTATGATGGGAAAATGGAATTTGTGTTTGGGGGGGAGTCTTTTCCTCACTGTTGTTTTTGAGCCACGTAGTTGTTATTGTGTTTTAATGTTGCATTTTTATTGTTGTTGTTATATATATTTTCGTACACCACTTTGAAATTTGTATGAATAGACGTTTTTAGAATATCCTTTAGAAATAAATAAAGTTGTGCAGAAGTTTAATCTCTGGCCCTTTGTGTACTGTACAAACTGTTTCCCCTTTAGCCGATTCTGATTCATTTTTGATATATAAATGCTCTTGATATATATATTTGATATATATTAATGCTCATAGGCTGCAATCTTATACACACTTTCCTGGAAGTAAGTCCCTTTGAAAGGAATGGGTCTTGGGGTGGGTGACAATTTCACTGGGTTCCTTTTTTGATATGAGATTAAATTTGTAACATTCATCATAAACTTGATGATGAATTTTTGAGCCGGTGTGGCATAGTGATTAGTGTGTTGGACTGGGACTCAGGAGATCCGGGTTCTAGTCCCCGCTCGGCCATGAAACTCACTGGGTGACTTTGGGCCAGTCACTGACTCTCAGCCTAACCTACCTCACAGGGTTGTTGTGATGATAAAATGGAGAGGAGGAGGACTATGTAAGCCGCCTTGGGTTCCTTGCAGGAAAAAAGGTGGGGTATAAATACAATAAATAAATGAATGAATGAATTGGTACAGCAGCATGGCTGGGGCATGCTGGGAGTTGTAGGCCTTTTTTCTGTCTAAACCTGCATAGGATTGCACCTTAACTCAGCTTGCTGGTGAACAGTGTTGTATCTCCCTTACTGTGTGGAGGGTGGTTACAGGAGTGTGTCACAGAAGCAATCTTTGTCATCTGCACAGGGCCTGTAACGTCACTGATTCACATGCCTCCCACACACACTGTTATAAACTTCTTCTTTTTTCCATTTTACACCAAAAATGAAAGGTTCCAAAATAGGAATCTTTTATTAGGATCAATCAAAACACACAAAATGGTGAGCAAACTTTCAAGTTCTCCAGAACATTTTAGCAGGCTAGATGCTGGGTGGGTGGAACAGAGCAAGGAAAGCAGCAAAGTCAGCATCCAGACAGAGTCTTAAGATGGAATGCAGGAGGATGCAGCAAACCACGTACAGCAATATTTTTAATATATATATATATATATGGTAAGCAGTTCATAAATCTGTTAAATAAATAGATAAATAAATGGTACAGTCATGCCTCGGATTGAGAGCATAATTCGTTCCAGAAACGTGCTTGTAATCCAAAACACTCTTATATCAAAACGAAATCCCCCCAAAAAAAAATTGTACAGAGATTTTTAATTTAAGCCGTACTACAGTACTTGTATTGCAAGACGTCGCTTTGTATATCAAGTCAAAAAAAATTAAATAAATATTTAAAAATTTGCTTGTCTTGCAAAACACTCTCAAACCAAGTTACTTGCAATCCAAGGTATTACTGTATATCATTTTGTACTAGGTTACACCCAGGAAACACATAATGGCGCAGGGAAACATGACAGAGAGCAGCCAGATCCCACAGTTACTCGGGAGTAGGTCTCACTGAAGTCAATGGGGTTTACTTCAGATTAGACATGCATAGGATTGCACTGTTAATCTCTTATCCCACTCCCACCCACCCACCACCCCATGGCCTGGGATGCCTTTTAAACATTTGGGTTTGCTTTCCAATAAAGCATCTTTGAGTTTTTTCGGTTCTTATGCCCCCACACACACACACACAAACACAATCCAAACATTAACAAATGTTTTTCCTAGTAGTTCAGGTTTAAAAATTAGGCTTAACAATCCCTGCCCTTACTTTGGAGGGATATCTAGTACTCTCAAATAAAATGAGCTGCTGTAAATGTTCTTCTGCTGCCATTCTGAATATATCCAATCACCTTCCACTACAATGGTGGCCCACAGTGAGTGTATGTTGGAAATGTCAAAATCAGGAAGGAACATTTTATCATGTTTGGTGTGCACATGTAAAAAAGTGAAAACATACTGGGTACAAATACATACATGGATACAAAAGATTTTAAAAGTGAATATTAAACTGAAACCAGAAATGTTTTTATTGGGTATAATGGATTTACAACTTCAGAAAGACGATGGAACATTATTACAATATATGATGACAGCAGCAAGAATAATCTATGCTCAAAAATGGAAAGAAGCAACAATACCAACTATAGAAGATTGGCTGTTGAAAATGTTGACTTAGCAGAGATGGTGAAATTGACTTGTTTAATTAGAGAAAAAAATCTATCTTCATTTAAGAAAGACTGGAAACCTCTGGTGGACTTCTTGGGGAGGAGGGAAAGTGACTTAATAACTTTGGGTTTTGATTTTTGAAGATTGGTAAGGTAATAGAAATTATTTCTGTGAAAACAGAGGAAACTTAGATTGGATAAGGATTGGTAATGTTTGTCAGAAAATGAGGCGGAAGCCAAATATGATTTGTTGTTGTTTTGGAAAATTCAATTAAAAAATGAAAAAAAATGGGGGGGGGAATACAATGGTGGCCCACGGTGAGTGGGACAGAGAAGCAGCCTTTTTATTTATTTATTTTTATTTGTATTTATTTATTTTTTACAGTGGCAGCCATTTTGAATTTCCCCAAATCCAAACAGTACTTCAGAACAGGGCTTTCTGTGGGAAAAACAAAATGGTAGCTGCTCTGATTCTCTCCCACCCACAAAAGAATTTTGTCTCAGCTCCAAAATATAGGTGAAACAAAAGAAACAGCTAATTTCTAGATGGGGGAAAACAGCTGAGAAATGAAACAGTCCTACTAAAAAAAAATACAGGAAATAAAATCTGTGACACTTTTATAGCACATGTTTAATGTTAAGCAGACATCCGCTTTTGACCTTGCAATGCATTCATCTCATCCAGATCCCATTACTGGAATTTGTCATGTTTTTATTAAATATTTATATGTTCCACTCTTCCACTCATTGATCAAGAGGGGGGGGAGATATATACTGTATAATACAATACAAAGGATGCCCTACAAAAATATTTGCAACCTAGGCCTATAGCCTTTTCCAAATCAGGATCCACGTTGCATCACAAGTTCCACCACTTTTAATTATATTTAATGTTAGTGGTGTTTCTTTTAAATGTGGTGAGAACCACTGGTTTAGATATTTATTTTTAAAGGTGTTAGGCTACACAGTCAGATGAGTCGTTATATTAAGCATGCTATAGCATGGGAATTCAAGTCAAATTTGGGGGCTTCTTTCTTGGAACAGTTTTGCAATTGTTTTGCACGATATCCACAACAGTGGCACCTCAAGGTTCTGAGTCCTAAACACCCTTTGTGTGGTGGTGGGATGGGGGTGGAAACAGAAGTGTGTCCCTCCCCCCCCCAAAAAAAGTGTTGAACAAGTTCAGGGAGGGCAGAACCAGCTCCAGGTTGTTGAGAACCCTTGGGCAAAACACCTCAATGGGTCCCATCCCTCAGTGAGTCTCCCTTCTCACCGCCATTGTCATCAGCTGCTCTTCTTCCTCCTCCTCCTTCTCATCATTCATTGCTACCACTTGCTGGCTTGGCCGGCAGAGAGCCAGGGAGCAAGAAAGCTGCGGCATCTGCTCCTCCTTGTCGCCAACACCCTCGTCTGGGCCAGAGCAAGATGTAGGTGAACAAGCAGGTTGCAACGGTCAAGAGTAGGAGCAAGTCCAGTAGACCCCAGAGGGGTCTTGTCATTGGACCCCTGCTGGGGTGGTGGCGCTCGACAAGTGCCTGACCATGCCTACCCTTGACGCCTGTCCGGGGGGAGGATACGTATGTTATTAGCGGTTTGAACCTCCAGGTTCAAAGGCATTATGTAACTGAATTGGTATTTAATTTGGGGGGGAGGACTGTGAGGGCCTGTGGCTCAAGCTGGCTCAGCTTGTCTGAGCATGGAAAGCTAAGCAGGGTCAGGCCTGGTTATTACTTGGATGGGAGACCCCTCCTCTAGCTTCCTGCATTGAGCAGGGGGTTGGACTCAATGGCCTTGTGTAGGCCCTTCCAACTCTATGATCTATGAATCATCTGGTGGGCCATTGTAGGAAAGGATCCTTGACTAGATAAACTGATCCAATGGGGCTCATCTTTTTCTTTTCTTTTTTTTATAAAGGTTAGACAAATTGATGAAGAAGAGGGCTATCAATAGCTATTAGCCATGGGAATTAAATAAAGCTTCCATGTGCAGTAACAGTTTACTGAATACCAGTTGCTGAGAGGCGGCAGCAAGGAGAAGGTCTAAACTAGAGGTGGGGAAACCTGTGGTCCTTCAGATGTTGGTGGACTACAACTTCAGTCCTCCCTGACCATTGACCATGCTGGATGGGTCTGATGGGAGTTGAAATCCAACAACTTTGGGCCAAAGTCAACAACTTTGGGCCAAAGTCAACGACTCTGGGTTATTTTGGGTCAGTCACTGTCTCCCAGCCTGACCTACCTCACAGGGTTGTTGTGAGGATAAAATGGAGAGGAGGATGTACACTGCCTTGGGCTCCTTGCAGGAAAGGCAGGATATAAATGTAACAAATCAATGAAATAAAACATTTGTGGGGTGCAGGTTCCCTCACCCATGGGTTCCCTCACCAACCAACCAACCCCCCAACACATGCAAACATGTTATACTCTCTCACATTAGAATGTTTCTTGCCTCACATCCTTACCCTTTCCTTCATGGCTTGTTTTAGGAAGATGAAGAAACATATCAAATATCCGTGTAGATTTAAAAATGTGATAGAAATCTCGCTAAGGGGTACGTGTCTTTTGTTAATCCTGATCCTGCTCTACAGATGTTGTGACCACCGTTCAGAATTTTGTCCCCGCCCAGAGTTTGTTTTTTAGTATCTGATCACTGCTAAAATTACAACCTGGCAGGAAACAAGAAAGACTGGTTTGGGTGGCAACCAGATGGCCCCTAAAAATAGGACACCAAATAGCTTATGTTTTTCCACGTATGCCATTCAAGATGTGTGTGTGTGTGTGTGTGTGTGTGTGTAGGTCAAGGGCTTGTTTATTCAATCAAATGATGTTCTACTAGGTATAATGAATCATGCTTTCATTGTTGCTGTTGTTTTAATATTCCTTATTTTAAAATTCTATCTTCAGTACATTTTAACTAAATAATAACACAGTCCCTAGCACATTGGATAGAATTTAGAACAACAGAGGATCAGGCCAGGCAATCCTAAACCCCAGATCTGGCAGTGGTTGAGGGTTTAGGATGGGCCGGAGGTACTCTCCCACCAGTGGTGAAGGGCTCTGCCAGTGGCGGAAGGAATGCAATCTGCCCCAGCAGTCTAGTTCTCCCCATCGAAAGCTACCACTGGCCGTGTTCCCACTGGCAGTAGCAAGCGTACAGCTCCAGAATGGAGTGTCCGGGGACCGGGAAGTGGGCTTTAGATCCACTGGATCCAAAGCTGTTCTGTTCCCCCAAGAGGAGCCTAGATTGAGACCCTCAGCTACACCAGCCTAGAGCTGATGGGGGACATTTTTTATTTAAAAATTCACCAGGCTGGGATGTCCCCCCCAAACCTCTCCCATCTTCCACCATGGCCCACATGGGCTGGCAGGGCTGAGGAAGTGGTGGAGGATCTGCCACATAATTCACCCCAACTTTGACCCCACTTAAGGATGATGATGATGATGATGATGATGATGATGATGATGATGATGTATTTCTGAATCTGAAATGTATTTTCTCCACTTAGTTAGCACTCAAGACAAGAGTGAAAATCAACAATTCCAAACTAAATTAAAACTGAACTGATATAATGTATACATTACAGTAAAGTCGGGTGGGGGGGAACCTTCTAAAATTGTTCTTTAAACTGACAAATATCAAGTAAGAAATCAAAATAACCAGGAATATTTTTTTAAAAAGATATAATAAATGTTTGTTTGGGGACATGTATAAAAGAATTCAGTAATGTATATATCAGCCAATCCATGTATTTGTGAAAATCCCATCCAGGCCATATAACAGTAAGCACATTACACACATTATATAAGTAAAATCGGGCAAATTTTCCTAAAAGGCTAAATTAAATGGCTTTGCTTGGCCACCACCTTGGCCCTGCTCTTCATCCGAAAAGGTTCTCAGAGATGATCAGACGGGATGGAACCAGTTCAGTAGCCTGATGGATTGGCTCCTGCTAGGTGACAGTTGCGGGAGAGCCAAAGGCAGCTGGTGTCTCAGCAGAGCCAAGGGATTAACCCGGCTCCCCTGCTCTCCCTCTGCTTTGCAGCCTGATGGAATGGTTGCTGCTAGATTTGAGGATATTATGGACTCAAACACAGGCCCAGTACCAGATATGAGTGGGGCCCAGGAAAGATGCGGTCTGGGCCATCCTCTAATAAACACACAGGGCAGTGGGAGGTCAGGCAACGGGAGGGTCAAGCAGTAGAGAGTGGCCACTGTAGCCACCCTCTGTCTGGTGCTTCTCTCATGATATGTAAGGTTGGCTGTTACCAGCTCTTTGCTTAGCTATCTGCTTGCCATCACAGTTAGGAAGAATAATACTGAAATAAATGAAGTGGCTATTCAAAGGGACAACAACAAAAATTAATGTATATGCAGATAATATTGATTTAATAACTGATCCACTAAGGACACAGTCCTATGCATACTTAGACAGAAAAAAAAGTCCTACGACTCCCAGCATGCCCCAGGCAGCATGGCTGGCTGGGGCATCCTGGAAGTTGTAGGACTTTTTTCTGTCTAAGCATGCATAGAATTGTGCCCTAAATGGTTTGGGGCCAGGATATCTGAAGGACTGCTTCCTTCTATATAAACCCGCCCATAATCTACAATCATCATTGGGAGGCCTTGTTATTATATGTCTCACCACCTAGAGGAACTAAGTTGGTGGGTACTCAAAACAGGGCCCTTTTGGTAGCAGCACCCCACTGGAGAGCCAGTGTGGTACAGTGGTGAGAGTGTTGGGCCGGGACTGGGGAGTCCTGGGTTCTAGTCCCCACTTGGCCTTAAAGCCCATTGGGTGGCTTTGGGCCAGTCACTGACTCTCAGCTTAACCTACACAGCGTTATTGTGAAGATAAAATGGAGCTGAGGAGCATCATGTATGCTGCCTTGGGCTCCTTGGAAGGGATATGAAGGTGGGATAGGATATAAAATAAATAAAATTGTGGAACTACCTCCTGAGGGAGGTGAGATTGACTCCTTCTGTCTATTGTTTTAGATACAGGGTAAGATGTGTTCTGTTCTTCAGCCTTTTAACTCTGCATGAGGGGTTTTTTTTGGTGTGTGTGTTTTTGTCCTTCTTCAATTTCAAGTTTAATGCCACTCTCAGATTTTATTGTAAATTGTAAAAAGTCTATTTATTGTAAAAAGTCTGCTAAAGGAATCAGGGAAGACACACTTTTTAAAAAATAATAGTACATTCACTGGTCATTTATTTAACAACAACAAAATGGCTATGCATTTCTATGCATGCTTACATGTGAGTAAATACCAATGAACTCAGTGGGACCTACTTCTGAGTAAACATGTTTGGAATGTTGCTGTAATTGTATAAATACAATTATAATAAAAGGAATTAAGTAGTTAAGTAGAAAAAAAATTCTAATTAAATGTATGCTATCCTGTCCACCTTGTGGCCATAAAAAGAATAATTTCACCAGATATGATTTCTTTTCCCCCAAAACCTTTCAAATAAGATTAAAAGAATCTCAACTGAGAATCCAGAAGAAATTCATTATTCAATTCATATGGAACAAAAAGAAACTGTAATACAAGTATTAAAGGAACTAATACAAGATTGAAAACAGGAATCTTGGCAGGGCCAAATATTTAGCATTATTCCCACACCAGAGCAATTCCACTGATATTATTATTCCCTACAGCTCTGTGTTTTATTCTGTAATTTTAATTTAATTGTGTTTTTACCGGCTCCATTATTTTATTTTTAATTTATTTTTACATTTTATCTGCTCTTAGCTGAGTTGTATATGGTTTTATGGTGTCAATGCTTAGTATGTTATGTGGCTTGGTTATTTTCTGCATCGATTTTATTTTTGTTAGCTGCATTTTATGGGAGACAGGGTATAAATGTAACAGACAAATAGATATAAAGAGAGCATGTGTAGTCCAGAGAAAAATCAGTATTAAAACTGCATAAGCACACTTCCGTTTAGTTTAGGTCAGCCTTCACTAACCTGATGCCCTTCAGATGTGTTGGACTACAACTCCCATCACCCACAGCCAGCATGGCCACTGTTTTACATGTTTTAGGATGCACAAACTGGAAGTCAACATTAAAACAGAAAGAATAGGACCTTTTTCATTGGCAATCAGTTAAGTACATGGCAAAAAGACAGAACTAGACAGACTGTGCAATCCAATGCATGTTTACTCAGAAGTAAGTCCTATTGTGTTTGATGGGGCTTACTCCCTAGTAAGTGTGTTTAGGATTGCAGCCCAAGGCACACACTTACAGAGGACTAAATCCCATTGAAATCAGTGGGACCTACTTCTGTATAAAAATGCTTGGATTACTCTGCACACCCAGCTGAATCTCCACCTGAAGCCTTAATTTATGAGTTAGAATCCAATCCTAATGAACATTTAATAAACTTTGATTTATGTGGGGCAGGCGGGGATATGACGAATAAAGATTTAATAGGTAATATAATAATTTAATTTAACGGAAGCAGCCATTAACTGGAGGGGATCATTTGTTTTAAAGATACATTTGCCTGAAATTTTTATGGACATAATTTTGGTTTTGGGCAAGTCGTTTTCTCTTTCTCTCTGCCTAACCTACGACACAGGGGTACTGCAAGAATAAACTTTTGAGTGGGCCATGTAGGCCACCCTGAGCCCCATGTAGATAAGGTATCATAAATAGTTTGTCATCATCTCCAGCAATGTAGGTTGCAGACTTATGCACGCTTACCTAGAAGTCAGCCCCACTGAAAACAGTGGGACTGAATCTGAGTAAACGTTTTCTAGTCTCTGTGTTCAACACAGACCTAAAAGGTACTGGATAAAATATTGTTTTTTCATGTGTATGTGGGGGATGGATGTGTACATCTCTCTACTACAGTCATTGGAATTGTGATTGTGTGATGGGTGTTTGGGAAGGTTGACAGAAGGAATAAAACTAGCCAAGCAGGCTAGGCGGAAACAAATTAAATTGGATTTAAATGTAAGAAAGAAAACATGAAGCAAGAACAGGGAGTCCCAAATATCCCCTTCTCTTCTCCCTGACTGGCACCCACACTATCTCCCAGGCATCTTAGATTTTTCTTATTGTATTTGCTGTTTTTTTAACCTGTTTGATTGTGTGAGCCACCCTGAGAACTTTTTGATATCGGTGTTCATATTGGAAGCCATAGATAGGAGTTATCCAGGATTGCCCTCTTACATGGTAACAGTCAGAAGAAGGGAACTTGTGTGGCATGTAGTGGTGAATGAGATGCATATCCACAGTGGAAATATGAAAATGGAAATAGAAAAATGGGAAGATGAAATTTACGTGTATCATCAGAGCGTGCCAATCTGACATAGTATGTCAGAAATTAGATTAGGCAGACAAAAATGTAATCACTTCAATGGAAAGAAAATATTTTTAAATATACATTTGATTTCTTTTCCCTCATCAAAGTTGTCAGCCCATAAAATTAGCTTCATTTATTTATTTCCGAGAATTTATGAGCTACATTTTAATATGAGGATACCCTCTGAGCAAGTCACAGCAGAAACACATTACACAGATATCAGTTTTCATCCCCATTTAATTCTCCTGGCTCCCAATTTCCCCTTCCCTTCCAAACAGCCCTTGCAAATTCAACGTAATAAAATCTACTGGGTTGCATCCAATTAGCCCTTCCGGCTGACAGAACAGCGGGATGAAAAGCGGGATGGGGCAATGCCCTCAAAAATCAGCTCCAAGGGGTTGGGGGACCAGCTGGAGCAGAGTGGGGGGGGGCAGCCCTGGATTAACCATTGAGCAATATAAGCACATGCTCGGGGCACCAAGGGAAGGGGAGCACCAGAGAGCGCCACAATTTTTTGTACTTGCATTTTTCCCCTTATTAGAGTTTTATTTTAAAAAAATGAAAGGAACAGTGATGAAAATTTGTATTTAGCGTTAAATAAATATAATAAAAAAACAGTTTATATTTAATATAGTTGTGTGTTCTGGCGTGGGGGATGGCCATGAAGAAAACTGAGTTTTTAATGTCTTATTTCACCTTCAGCACTTACTGAGTCGTGATGTCTTGCCAGCTAAGCAATGGAAGGGCCGACCGGGTCACCATTCTTGGGCTGTGCTGAGGGCATCAGCTGGCCTTAATCCGGCCCGGTGGGGCAAAGGGGTTTGCAGGAGGAGGACAAGTGGATTTTACCCCTTTAAATGCAAGTGTTCATAATGGTTCTAATCCTATTCAAGTATACATACTTACCTGGACATAAGACCCATTGAACTCAATGGGACTTAATTCTGAGATATGTATAGAATTGCACAGTAAATTGTCTACTTTGCAATCAAATCCTCCATAAATGGTTCCTCCTGCTTAAAAGTATGAAGTTTGATGAGCCTTTTTAAGATATACATAAGAGCCAGTGTGGCGTAGTGGTTAGAGTGTTGGACTGGGACTCGGGAGATCCGAGTTCTAGTCCCCGCTCGGCCATGAAACTCACTGGGTGACTTTGGGCCAGTCACTGACTCTCAGCCTAACCTACCTCACAGGGTTGTTGTGAGGATAACATGGAGAGGAGGAGGAGGAGGATTATGTAAGCCGCCTTGGGCTCCTTGCAGGAAAAAAGGCAGGGTATAAATATAATAAATAAATAAATAATACATGTTCTTATGTTCATTTTAGCTATGTAGAATGGGGAAAAACTGCACCAATTGATTGGTGATCATGGGAAAGGAGGTGGGAGCAAGAGAAAGGAGGCATGGCCATCTGGGGAATTCCGGAAGGCCAGATTTTTCTACCCTTGCTTTAGGAGGTGAGAAAAAGAAAAAAATGAGACATTTTGTCAGAAAAACATCTCCAGATCCATTTTGGTTCAGCTCTGATTCACAGGCATGCAATAAATAAAGAAGCAGGGTTTGTTAACTCAGAGTTATTACCACGGCATTGTTATCCTGAGATAAAAAGCCCTGCCTTCACAAACAAGGATTTCCAGGTGTTTCAACCACATGGACTTGCTGGCTACCTTGCATTATGCTCTGGATACTTGGACTCTGGGAGATACCAAGGGCTCAACCATGTGGACCGAGATAAGTTACATCTTTGGCATGAGCTCCCCCTGGAGGTTAGGTTGGGGCACTGCTTCCCTGCCTTCTGGAAGGGAGGAAACTTTGTCATCTCACTAATTTGCCATGCATTTTGTGATGGATTTGACCCAATAAGGTAACCCTGTGAAGTTGTGGCAGGTGCCTATTTCCCTTGCAGGTTGCTGTTCTGCTAGCTTTACTATGTCATTGCAATTTTAAATTAATTGTGTTTTTTCTTGATCTTTTCAAAACAGTTTCTATTATTATTATCGCAAAGCTCACTTGGAAACCATTCTGGTTGGAATGGGACATGAAACTTATTGTAAATCAACAAAAAAAATACAGTAAATAAAGAAGTATTGCAAGACAGAGCTAATAGCAAAAGATAGGTTCTCACAGTTACACTGCAGGTCAACCGAGTCCTTTCTTTAATGTTTAAAGGCTATTCGGGTGTCAGAAAACACACCTTTTTCACAGGGTAAACACACACATTTGGGAGCCTTGGCTAACCATAGTTACCCAGATGTATTTACTACAAGTGAACTGAATTTGTCTCCCCAATTTTCCTCTGCAATTGTTAATATTCTCTAAATGTGTGAATTTGCAGCCAAGATGAATTTGGGAACTCTCTCTGTATAAAACCTAACCCAGAATCAGATGGCATGTGAATGATTTAGCAACAGTATTAGCAGAGAAATTTGTTCAGTTCACATAAACAGATGGGCAGAGAAATTTGTTCAATTCACATATTTATGCAGACTTACTTTTGAACGTCTAAACCAACATGCAAACCAAAACTCAATTATCCTTCTAAAATTGCACTTCTCCAAGTTTTGCGATTCTCCAATAAAAAAAAATTAGAGTCCAAAGATGAATATACTTGGGGAGCATGCACACAAAAATGTGTATATTAGTGATAACAACTTTCAAAACTCATTCTATTTTGCTTGTAATTCAGAGAAATGCATATACAGAAGCATGCATGAATTTTCATGCAAACACTATAAAAAAAAAAAAGAAAGAAAGAAAAGAAAAGTTTGGAATGAACTGAATTTAAGATTGATAATGTTCCCAAAGTTTGGGGGAAACCAAAATAAAGGTCAGAAAAATGAGGAACTGAGGGAACCAAAACAGAGACATCCATCCATTCTTACCAGGTTTCCCAAAAGCATACAGTGCACTATGACCAAAGGATGGTCACCCATGACATTTAAGATGCACATAAGCTCTGTTTGGGCATTTGCCTCAACATTAAGGGCTTAAAGTGGTAAAGGTCAGGGCTGTGCATGCCCTGGAAGGTGTTGGTGCAACCTGGTAAGACGTATTGGGCTCCTGCTCTCAAAGGTATCCTAGACATATTAAATAAATAAAATAGTAAATATCGTGCAGAGAGGCCAAGTTTCCCACTAGGTTCCTTCTATGTGCTGCCCTTTTCATGTCCAATTTCTCTTACAGAGATGGTCAGTGACCGTTTTCTGTTCTAGTTTATCTGTTTGTCATTGCCTGAAGAGAGAGAAAGAGAGAGAAATTCTCTGCCTCTGAATTGATTGGTTTCAATTGCCCATGCAAACTATCTAGAAACCACAACCTTTTCGATTAAACCTCTCACTCTTTGCAGGAGTGGCGAGAGCTGACAATCTGTACTTTTCATCATTTTGCAACAGGAGGTGGTGCAGGTCTGACCTCTGCTGGTGATCATATGCCTTTGCTATCCCCACTTGTATTTGGAGGTAGAAGAAGAACCCTGAAGAACTCACTCCAGTTTCCATCCCTTGGGCTCTGCTGCCATCTTCAGGCCCCATCAGGTGCTCTAAGGTTGGGTTTAAATGCAGAACTAAGGATACAGAATGCAAATTCGGTTCAGGGCCAAACTACCCCAGTAATGAGGCAGCCCATTTGCAAACTGAAACACAGTTATCCATCACTATTTGCACTATCTTGAATGCTATGATGCAGCTCTCTAGAAGAAAAAGAAAAGAAAGGCATTAAAAATAATACATTAGGACAGGGGAAGGCAATTTCCAGGGGCTGGGGGGCATTGCCCACACACCTAAAATGCCTAGGGGACCACTCACATCCACTCACCACCACTGAGACTGCTGCCACGGCAGAATTTGCTGCCAAAGCCATGCCCCCCCTTATACTCCTTGCCTGAGACCCCGAGATTAACTGCCACTCAGGGTAGACAATACTCAGTGAGATGGACCAGTGCTCTGATCTGGGAAGCTTCGTACGTTCATCTGATCCACAAGTGATCAGGTGTGCTACATCTTATATCCAGTTAAGTGGGATCTCCTCTCTGAAATCTTATTCCACAAGCATTCTGCTCATCTCTATTGCGTCACATGATGCCTTCTGGTTTGCTGCAACAAAAGTCTCTCTGGATTTGGTTGACTCTAAAAATCAAAGCCAAAGCCCCCCCCCCCCCCAAACTCCCATGGTCAGTGAGAGTTTTCCATTCTAGTTTATCTGTTTGTCATTGCCTGAAGAGAGAGAAAGAGAGAGAAATTCTCTGCCTCTGAATTGATTGGTTTCAATTGCCCATGCAAACTATCTAGAAACCACAATCTTTTCGATTAAACCTCTCACTCTTTGCAGGAGTGGCGAGAGCTGACAATCTGTACTTTTCATCATTTTGCAACAGGAGGTGGTGCAGGTCTGACCTCTGCTGGTGATCATATGCCTTTGCTATCCCCACTTTTCTTTGGAGGTAGAAGAACCCTGAAGAACTCACTCCAGTTTCCATCCCTTGGGCTCTGCTGCCATCTTCAGGCCCCATCAGGTGCTAAGGTTGGGTTTAAATGCAGAACTAAGGATACAGAATGCAAATTCGGTTCAGGGCCAAACTACCCCAGTAATGAGGCAGCCCATTCGCAAACTGAAACACAGTTATCCATCACTATCTGCACTATCTTGAATGTTATGATGCAGGCAGCTCCCTAGTTTAAAAAAAAAAAAAAAGGCATTACAAAATTAATGTGTGAGGAAAGTGGTGGGCAATTTCCAGGCGCTTGGGGGCATTGCCCCACTGAGAGTGCCTAGGGGGCCACACACACACTCACCACCACTGAAATGGCTGCCACCGATACGGCTGCAGAGCTTGCTGCCACATAGTTCATAGTTCATAGATATAGAGTTGGAAGGGACCTACAAGGCCATCGAGTCCAACCCCCTGCTCAATGCAGGAAACTAGAGGAGGGGTCTCCCATCCAAGTAACAACCAGGCCTGACCCTATGGCTCCTCCTCTTATATACCCCTTGCCTGAGACCCCGAGGTTCACTGCCACTCAGGGTAGACAATACTCAGTGAGTTGGACCAGTGCTCTGGTCTGGGACAAAGTAGCTTCATACATACGTTCATCTGATCCCCAAGTGATCCGATGTGCTGCATCTTACCTCCAATGAAGTGGGATCTCCTCTCTGAAATCGTATTCCGCAAGCATTCTGCTCATCTCTCCCGGGCCACATGACGCTTTCTGGTTTTGCTGCAACAAAATTCTCTCTGGATTTGGTTGACTCTAAAAATGGTACCTCCAAAGGCAATGAAATCTTTTTTTTTTTTAAGTGGTCACACATTAATCTGCTTTAATAGATTGCAGTAGGGGGAGGGGAATGTCTTTCGCAGAGCAATCCTAGCATCTGGGGACCCATGAGATAGGTACGGATCTCCTCTTCGGCAAGCGGTAGACAGAGCTATGACCACGGAGGAGATCCGATCACAGATCTCCCCCCCACTTCCAGTTTCCATGGAAAGCCTGCCTAGTTTGCTTACCCAGGAGTAGGGGGGAAAGGAGAGGCCTGGATCATGTTGATCCAAGTGTCTCTTTGTCACCCTCCCTACCCACTCCATGGTAAGCGAGCTAGATGGGCTGAGACCCATCTAGCTGGGGGGCATAATGGCCAATGGAGAGGCTGTAAAAGCTTCCTTCCTCCTCTTGCCCTTCCTGGCTCTGGATGGCAGGGTTTTGGATATTTAAGCTAGATCCTTAATAACCAGAATTAATCTTTTCCCTCATTAGTAGGGGAAAGGTTTCATTTGACCCTCCTCCCCTCAGGTTTTTAAGTGTCGGTGCTTTGCCTGAGAAGGGCTTATGCGCAGCCTCTTCTCCTTCCCACCCTCAGGCCTCCTCTCCGAAACCAATTTGCAACCTCGGGGAGGCGGATGGCGCGGTTCTTTCCATGTTGGCTGTGAAGGGGATTGGGCGGGGACTTGGCATTTGAAGTCCCAGCTTGCAGGACCTCGGAAATGGGGCTCCAAATAATCCCATGCCCCCCCCCCAGCAATGTTGGAAGGCCATGGGATTGTGCCCTAAGTCAACGGAGAAGTTACTGGTAATAGATTCATAGATTTCATAGACCCTAGAGTTGGAAGGGGCCTACAAGGCCATCGAGTCCAACCCCCTGCTCAGTGCAGGAAACTAGAGGAGGGGGGTCTCCCATCCAGGTAATCACCAGGCCTGACCCTGCTTAGCTTTCCACACAATACAAGGTACAGAGGCAAGGAGGGCTGTCACAAAATACTTGGGAAACCAGGCAGCCAGGTAGCTGATTTCTATCTGTGTTTGAATATGTATAGCTCACCTCCCCATCCTAAGAGAGGGTGAGAGAGCTAACTCCCCGTTGCAAAAGTGATAATCAAGCCACCTAAATGAGCAAACTGATAACAAGAACAGCATCAGCCATAAACAGCAGATATTTAGATTACCCAAAGCAGCAGGGGTGTTCAAGACATTTCATCCAGTAATTACATTAATTTTCATAACTCATTTTATTATTCGTTAGTATAAAAAATCACATTGGTTTGGTCATTCATCACATTGGTTTTGCTAATTGCTACTCACATTTGTGGTTAGAGATTTGGTGCTACCTGTGGTGTTGGGAGTGACCGCCCTCTAGGCCGCCATTTTATTTTCCCAGAATGCCCTGCACACTCAGATATAGATATAGATACAGTCATGCCTTGGACTGAGAGCATAATTCGTTCCGGAAACATGCTTGTAATCCAAAACACTCTTATATCAAAACAAAATCCCCCAAAAAAAATTTGTACAGAGATTTTTAATTTAAGCCGTACTACAGTACTTGTATTGCAAGACGTCGCTTGTATATCAAGTCAAAAAAATTAAATAAATATTTAAAAATTTGCTTGTCTTGCAAAACGCTCTCAAAAACCAAGTTACTTGCAATCCAAGGTATTACTGTATAGATATGGCTTTGGGGACCATTTTTTGGGGGGGGACTCATGAGATCCAGGTTCTAGTCCCCGCTCGGCCATGAAACTCACTGGGTGACTTTGGGCCAGTCACTGACTCTCAGCCTAACCTACCTCACAGGGTTGATGTGAGGATAAAGTGGAGAGGAGGAGGAGGATTATGTAAGCCGCCTTGGGTTCCTTGCAGGAAAAAAGGCAGGGGTATAAATATAATAAATAAATAAATAAAACCACCATGCACAGCCCCACAGAGATCAGAACCAGCCCTGCCGCTTGGGTTGAACCCTCCGGGTACTGTGAGTCCACGCTTCTTGACACTGTGCTGATCTGCAGCTGGGATCTGGGTGCTCAGGCTACCTCAGCCTTCAGTCCCAGCAGTCTAGCCAATGCTGGAAACAACACAGATCCCATGCGCTGTAGTAGTCACCTTGCTCTGGACAGATCTCAGGTTCATATACAATCCTGTCGATTCACTTTATCCTCACAACAAACCTGTGAGGTAGGTTATGATCAGAGGTAACGACTGGTCCCAAGGAGCTTCATGACTGAGTCAAGATAAACAACCAAGCCCGGATCTTCCCTGTCTCACTCCAGCACTCTCTCTCTGTTGTACCTTGTTGGCTCTGCAAACTCTCCTGCTCCTGATTTGCTGGAGGGATGCCGAGCATAAAATAAAGCTTAATCCAAACTCTTAAATTTCCTGCTTCGCTTCAGGAGGAGGAAACCTCACTAATTATTGATTAAAAGGTTTGCTCAAGTGTGGTTTTGAAGTGACAATTTTACGAATGAATAATCAATGAATAATGCATAGTTGCACAATCTACTCTGAAGCGCGCTGTTTTCTTTTGATAGGCGGAATTAATTGAAATCAATGGGAATATCTGATTTTGCTAGCCTTGGGGGGGGCTTTAAAAATGAAATTGAGGAACCATTGATGAGAAATGGCTGAGAAGAGAAGATCTATACTCATCTGATTTAATGAAGGCAAGGAATATCCTCCTCACCAGCCAATCCAGTAGGTATGACAAACCAGCTCTTCTTAATGTCTTCTGCTCAGATGGAATTATCTGCTTTTCAAGCTTGGTATTTGGCCCAGTGTTTTTTTCATCAGTTTCTGGCGATGGAGTTAGAACAAAAACAGTCCCTGGAAGGGATGGGGCAACACCAGCTGACAGAGGGGGGGCAGCCATCTTCCACCACCCTCCCACCAAGACTGCCACAGGAACGACACTACTACCAGTGCCAAATCCAGGTTTTGCAGAGCCCTTGGACAAGACGACACCCTGAATGGTCCTCCTGACTCGGTGGGTCTTTCTTCTCACCACCAATTGTCGCCAGCTGCTGTTGCTGCTCCTCTTCATCCTCTTTCTTTGTGATCATCATTGCTGTACCACTTGCTTCCTTGACAGAAAGAAAGCCAGTGAGCAGGTAGGCAGAGCGGCCTAGACTGCTCCTGCTTCTCACCACCGTCGTTGTCTGGGCCAGAGCGAGAGGCAGGTGAACAAGCAGGTTGCAGCGGGGAAGAGGAGGAGCAACTCCAGCGGGCTCTTTTCAGTGGGACCCTGCTGGGGTGTGGCCCTTTGCCAAGTGCCTGACCATGCCTACCCTTCACACTGGCCCTGGGAAGAGAGCATGCCTCTCTATGGCTTCTTCTTCCCAAGCCTGACGTGCTGCCTGATGGATTTTCATGGTGGCTTGTCTCCAGCATCTGATCTGCAGAGGTATATATTGCTTCTGTAGCTAGAGGTTGGATTTAGCGATACACCGTGTGGAATTCCCTTCCCGGAGAACTCCCCTTGGAGTGTTGGTCCTATCTCATCACTATATCCAAGGAGGTGACCATATTTGACTGCAAAAATTATTTATATCACATGACTGATTATTTCTTTTTTTTTTAATATTTGTATATTCCCTTTTTAAATTGGCTTTTATCTTTATGACATTTTTAAATTGGCTCTTATTTTTATAACATTTTAGTGTATTGTTTTTTTATTTTAAAAAAATGGTTCATATTTGTATTTTAATTTATTATGTATTTTATTGTTTTATTTTTTGGTTTGTTTGAATTGTGGTTGCCTGTGGCTTTGAACAATAAAATATTTATTTATATATATATATATATATATATATATATATATATAGCCATGGCTTGGCTGAGTGTTGTTGGTCAGGACAATGGGGCCAGTGCCAGCCTCAGGTTACTGAGGGACCTTGGGCGAGACACCCTCCATGGCCCCGCTCCCTCAGTGAGTCTCCCTTCTCACCGCCGTGGTCACCAGCGGCTCTTGTTCCTCGTCCTCTTTCTCATCATTGCTACCATTTGCTTGCTTGGCAGGTAGAGGGAGCCAGTGAGCAAGCAGGCCGTGGCATCTGCTGCTGCTCCTTCTCGCCACCACCGTTGTCTGGGCCAGAGCGAGAGGCGGGTGGACGATCAGGTTGCCATGGTGAAGAGGAGGAGCAAGTCCAGAGGGAGCTCTTGCCGGTGCACCCCAGCTGGGGCCTCGGCGGCAGGGGCCTGACCCTGCCTATCCTTGATGCTGGCCCTGGTCATAAATAATATCTCATCAGGTCATTCTGCAGCAACCGGGCTGCTTTGACTGCAGTTCCACTGCCGCTTCATAGAATTTCATAGATCATAGAGTTGGAAGGAGCCTACAAGGCCATCGAGTCCAACCCCCTGCTCAATGCAGGAAACTAGAGGAGGGGTCTCCCATCCAAGTCATAACCAGGCCTGACCCTGCTTAGCTTTCCACGCTCAGACAAGCTGAGCCAGCGGGAGCCACAGGCCTGCTTGATGTGGTGGCAATGCTTTTTCTTCCTTGTTCGAGCAGGACCATTTTTTGGGAAAGGACAAAACCCTCCTCCGCCTTGTCTTTAAAAAAAGCTACTTTGAGGTTTTGTCTGAATTAAAAACAGAAAGGTGGAAAAATAAACAAATAATAGAAAGTCCCAGTGATGAAAATGAGAGAGATTCGCACCATTGACCATCATTTGAGAACCACTGTATGATCGGAAACCGCCCCCCCCCCCATGCAGGGCTTTCAGGAGAGAGGGGCAGGCAGGATTGGTTTCTCCAAGGGAACACGGTAGCTCATTTATCCTACAGAGGCATAAGCCAGCTCAAGATCCTGTCGCTGTAGCCGTCACACGACAAAAGATAGAGTAGCTGCCTGCTTCTCCCTCGGGGGCTCATTACCAACGTTTCAGCTGCTTTATTAGGTTTTGCCCCCAGAGATGCTGTTCATTAATAAACTGTCATAATCGTGGTGTAAGTTTACGTGGTGACATTTAAGCGGAGTTCCTCCGGCAATCAAAGGCACCTTGATGTATGGGAGAGCAAGGGTGTATGTTTCACCACCCCCACATGCTTCTAAACCATAAATAAAGCCGGGGGGGGGAGAAGAGGGCAGCAAACATTCAAGTCACATCTCAGTAGGGATGTGAGATGCTGGAAAACGCTTTCTGTTTGAATTCTATGGACTTTTCGACACATTTCCGACCCGGCGGCCAAAAGTGGGCTGAGTCAGGGCGTTTGGCTTCCACGGAATTGCTCAAAAATATCGGCGCAAATTTGGAGCCGGGAACTGCATCTCTCTAGCGCAATTGGCGCAAATTGGAGCCGACTCGTTAGATTCAAGTTGTTGTTGTTGTTGTTGTTGTTGTGGCATTTAACATGAGAAGTACGGAAGCCTCCTCCTCTCACTGCATATGCAGACACTCCACCTTGGCCACCTTGAATTTTCTGGTGGTTAATTTCAGATTTGTGCAAGATTCAGGCCTCCACTCCGCAGTTTGCACAAACCTACACAAATTGCGGGGCGGAGGCCCAAATTTTGTGCAGATTTCCCCAACTTTTTAAAAAAAAATTACACAAATCACGGGGTCCATCTTAAAAATGGAAGTCCACGTGCTGGCTTGACTCGCATCAGATCAACTCAGCACCAGAGCAGGGTTGACGGAAAAGAATCCCTAGGGTCATGAAGTCAAGAAAATCCATTGGATTTCCCCCACCCATAAGATTCCTCACACATCTCTACATCTCAAAAATAAAAGCACACAAATGGAAGAGGATGCACAGTAAGCTTTTCTACCCATTAATCCACTGTACCAGAATTGAGATGCAAGCACTACAAAGAGCGTTTCTTTTCTTGCTTTTCCACTAATGTAACCTCTAGGTGGCACTGTGATATAGCAGAATAATGTAAAGGTGTTTTCATTCACTTTTACAAATAATACCTCATTTTCCCTGCTCTAAAATAACTCACTGAAAGTGCTGTTTTAAAACAGTAGCAAAATTGGAGGGTCATGATGTCATCTAAAGAACCTGTAAACAAGCATGAGTCGGGAATGACAAGCGTACAATAAATGCCTCATGTAGAAAAGCATAGTGAATTACTTTATAACTAAATAGCAACTTCAAGTAAATTCCATTCTGCCATTCATATCTTCTAATCTTAATAGAGCTGCATCTTGGGTCTTGAAAATGCACCTCTTGATCTGGACAATTCCATGGCTGCTCAAGCATCTCATCACTTGCAAGCTTAGCTTCTCCATCGGAAATGTCCATACCATTACTTCCTTCAACTTTAGTACCAGAATCATAAATGCATCATGGTAGTAGGCCATGGCAAAAATACCCACTTGTCTGCAGTGGTTAATTTGTAAGAAGAGAGCCGTGTCTGATCCATGCCTGCCCTGACTTTTTTCTGAAGTCAGGGAGCATGGAGAGAATCATAGGATCATCGAATTGTGGAGTTAGAGGTCATCCTGTCCAACCCCTTGCTCAATTCAGGGTCTAACAACACCCTTCCCCAGAGAAATGCAGGCCTGTGGCTTACGCTGGCTCAGCTTGTCTGAGTGTGGAAAGCTAAGCAGGGTCAAGCCTAGTTGTTACTTGGATGGGAGACCCCTCCTCTAGTTTCCTGCATTGAGCAGGGGGTTGGACTCGATAGCCTTGTAGGCTCCTTCCAACTCTATGATCTATTAATCTATGAACTGGTGCATTCCAGATGTTTTGGCTGACAACTCCCAGCATTCCTGACCATTGGCCATTCTGGCTGGGGCTGATGGGAGTTGAAGTCCAAAACATCTGAAGGGCACCAGGTTAGAGAAAGCTGATCTTCATTGTAGTTACAGCATCCCTGACAAGTGGTCGTCCAGTCTCTGCTTAAACACCTCCAGAAAAGGAGAGCCCACCAAGGGAGCCTGTTCCACTGCCGAACATTCTTACCATTAGGAGGGTTCTGATCATGGTTAGCCAAAATCTGCTTCCCTGGAATTACCACCCGTTGGGTCCAGTCCTGCCCTCTGGAGCAACAGAGAACAAGTCTGCTAATCAGAGAACAAGCCTGTTCTGTCTTCTGCATGGCAGCCCTTCCAATATTCGAAGTCAACTATTAGAGCAATGATGATGTTTATGTGATCAATGCAGAATTGCTACCTGCTAGGGGGACTCCAAGATGTCCCGGGAAGGTTTGAGAGGGGGAAATTATTATGTAGGAAGAGACAGTATCCTCCTGTTCCCTCAAAAGTGAAGACTAGGACACAAAGGTATTACTTGAGTAAACCAACAGATGGTGCTGTAATTCCTCACCAAGCTAAAGTTACACATTTAAAGTGGGGAGAGGTCCTTCTCCTTCCACAGGATAAAAAGAGAATGTAAAAGGATAGGTGAATTGGTGAAGAGGGGGGATTAGATGTGATGAACACAAATACAAAACAAACACCCATTTACTAAGCAATAGCCAAAGATCCAGATTCTACAAAATTTCCACAGGTATCTTCTTAAATTCTAAATTCTCTCTAAATTATTTTAGATTAAATAAATGGCTCATTTCTCTCTATTTCTCTCTCTAGTTCTGTTTTCTACCCGCCAAAGAACTTATCCGTCTTGCCTAAGAATGGGGACAGTTCTGAGTAACATATGCATTTTATACTTGCAAAATTGGGGCGGGGGGGATCCATCATTGTGGCCTTATCCCTGCAATCCTAGGGACAACTAGATGCTACCTGAACCCGTCACAGCACCTACTAGAGCTGGGGTTTCCAATATGGTACCCATGGGCGCTTGCCATGCTCCTGATTTTTATTTTTATTCTTAATATTTTTAAAATAATTATTTTTGACCGGGAAGCTGGTGTGCTGCAAAGCAAAGGGCTGTACTCCAGTGTCAACTTCCTTTGGGTTCAAACAAGTAGCTTTGTGTTTTGGAGCTCAGAGCCCAGCACTTCTGCCTTGTACTTAGGTTCTTGGGCAAGTTACGGTACTTTCTTTTAGTCTCGCCTGTTTGCCTTCTAGGAAATGAGTGTTTTGTGACTGCCCAGGCCCACCATGGCAGCCATTTTATGGATGGGCAAGCCGCCCCCCCCCCGGCAGCCATTTTGTGACCACCCATGATACCCAAAGATGCACACTGGCCCCAAAAGGTTGGGGACTCCTGTTGTAGAACCTTATTTTAATGTCTGCAACCTCCTTCATATTCTATCATAAGACTATGGCTAAATGGCCTCAGCATCAGCCACATTGTTTTTCCTCCTCCCTTTTTCTTTCTTTCTTTCTTTTTCTTTTTCTTTTTCTTTTTTTTTTTTTGGCTCTGTTTACCAACTAGCCTGAGGAAGAGTTCTGGAGAGCTCTACAGCTTACACACTATTTTGCAACTTTTGAGTGTGCGCTAATGAAGGGATTCTCTTAATATGGCTTTTTGGCATATTCATTTCCATAAAGTTCTAGATGACTTTATAGCTTTATTTATTTTATTTATTTATTTATTTATTACATTTATACCCCGCCTTTTTTCCTGCAGGAACTCAAGGCAGCTTACATAATCCTCCTCCTCCTCCTCCTCTCCATTTTATCCTCACAACAACCCTGTGAGGTAGGTTAGGCTGAGAGTCAGTGACTGGCCCAAAGTCACCCAGTGAGTTTCATGGCTGAGTGGGGACTAGAACCCGGATCTCCCGAGTCCTAGTCCAACACTCTCACCACTACGCCACACTGGCTCCTAGTATTGTTAACAAAGAGCTTTGCTCTTATTCCTTCCAGTTATTCCCCGGACCTTATTTCCATGGTAACTCACCCAGGCATCAGAAAGAGAATCACAATTAGGATCATGGTCCACTCAAATCCAAGTGGTTATGGGGCTTTTACGTTTGCTTAAATGTGCTGCACGTTTAAGGAATTAATGGGAATGTCGGGGGGGGGGCGGGGGGTGTTATGCCACTCTTTAGCACAGGTTCTCGGAGCAGCCAACATAACATAAAATAGAACGGACACGCTAAGCATGCAGTGCCAATCCATAAATCAATAAATGCAGCAGAACACTAAAGTCTTTCCTCACTGGTGGTGGTGGGGAATGCATGGGAACAATGCTCCACTCAGTTCTGCTATGGTGGCCTAAACCTTTCATTCCCCAGTCTCAATATGGGACAGCAAAGAAGCCGCACAAAACATGGGGTCAGTCCTGGATCTGAAAAAGTTGAAGAGTTCTGAGCTATGTACTCAGAAGTGTCTATGCGCCCCTCTCACTTCTGTCCCAGGTGAGGGCTGAACCAGGTACCCACTGCATTCTGGAATTCCTTTCCAGCTCTCTGAATTCTGGTAGAAAGCCACCAGTATCGCTCCCTCTAGTTCCAATGTTCAGAGGTGAGTGCCGTTGTTGCTGATGTGCCATTTTGGCTGTCACTTATGTAGCCAAAATGGCACCACCCATGGACAAGAGGTAGGTATCAGAAGATATGGGGGAACTCCAGGGTTTTTTTTGCAGAAGTAGAAAAAAATATTTAGGACAATGCCCCTTCCTCCCCTAAAATGAGGACAACTCAGTTCATCAGTCCAGGAATGCTACTACAGGTTACTTTGTATCAAGATTCACAAAAACTGGATTCCTTGAGCATGCCTTGTGTTGTTGTGAGGTCTGCTAATTGCCTTTCATTAAAAAAAAAAAAAAACCGGTGAGAGGTGCTCATCATGGATCTCCTGCACTATAGCTCTGTCATACAGCTCCTGCTTTGCATGCAGGAGGTCCCCAGGTTTGATCCCCGGCATCTCCAGGTAGGGCAGGAAAAAAAACTCCAGCCAGAAACCCCAGAGAGCCGCTACCAATCAGTGTTAACAATACTGGGCTAGATGGACCAATGGTCTGACTCCAGTATAAGGCAGCTTCCCATTTTCCTATGTCCAGTTTGGCCCCTAGAGTACTCGAATATAGTCATCCCATGAAGCTGAATGGTGGGGGATTCAGGACAGATAAAAGAAGTACTTCTTCACACAGTGCATAGTTAAACTGTGGAAGATCGTAGTGGTGGCTGCCAACATGGGTGGCTTTAAAAGGGAATTAGACAAATTCATGATGGATACAGCTACCCATGGCTACTAGTCACGGTGGCTATATGTTATCTGCAGGATCAGAGGCAGTATGCCTCTCCATCTCAATACTAGTTTCTGGGGAACACGAGTGGGAATCATAGAATCATAGAAAAGTAGAGTTGGAAGGGGCCTACAAGGCCATCGAGTCCAACCCCCTGCTCAATGCAGGAATCCAGGTCAAAGCTATCTCTGACATGATGTCTGTCCGACCGCGCACCTTGAATGCCTCCAGACTGGGAGAGCCCACCACCTCCCTAGGTAGTTGATTCCATTGTCTTATTGCTCTGACAGTCAGGAAATTTTTCCTGATGTTTAGGTGGAATCTAGGTTCCTGTAACTTTAGCCCATTATTCCGTGTCCTGCAAACTGGGATGAACGAGAAGAGATCTTTGCCCTCCTCTGTGTGACATCCCTTCAAATACTGGAAGAGTGCGATCATATCTCCCCTCAGTCTCCTCTTCTGAAGGCTAAACATGCCCAGTTCTTTCAGTCTCTCCTCATAGGGCCTTGTTTCCAGTCCCTTTATCATCCTTGTTGCCCTCCTCTGAACCCTCTCCAGTTTGTCTATGTCCTTGTTAAAGTGAGGTGCCCAGAACTGGACTGTACTCAATGTCCTGCTTGTGGGCTTCCCATGGGCATCAGAATGGCCACTATGGGAACAGAATGCTGGACTAGATAGGCCTTTCGTCTGACCCAGAAAGGGTTCTTCTTAAGCCTGGGATGATGATGATGATGATGATGATGATGATGATGATGATGATGATGATGATGACGACTTACAAGCTATCTCACTTCAGGTTCTCACAAAGAACATGCTACTACTACAGCCCACTTATTTTGCATCTGACATGTCAGGTTCATACATTGGGTCTCCCAAGTGGAATGGAAGCTTCGTTGGCTTTCTGTTATCTTATAGGAGAAGCCTGTTTGGGTAGTTTATAAGCTAATTACTCACACACCCGAGTTAAATGTGAAAAGGGCCAAAGAGCATTTCCCTGGAACATTCACCCCTCATAAAGGCTGGCGTTCCCTCCCTGAGCTTCCTGTTAAAACGTGAAAATTGCTTCGTCTAAAACTTGATGGCCATGAGAAATTGAGCTGTCGCAACTCTGGAAACACATAGATGTGTGGGGGGGGGGTTCTTTTCTTTTTTGGCCAAATGTTGGTCTTAAACGGCTTGACAGGAAACAGAATGGAGCCTGGATGCTCAAGAATGACATTCCCTGGAATGTTTCTGGTTGGTTGGTTGCTTGATGGAAACACCATGGGACCATGACCTCAGAGCATTGTCTCCCTTTCAAGATCCACCTCTGGTGTGCAAGAAGAGAGAGAGAGAGAGAGAGAGAGAGAGAGAGAGAGCTAGAAGATCAAGGTCCACCAACTAGAGCCAGATGCAAAAGATATATACTTAGAATTAAAGAATAGGGCACCTCTGAGCATACTCTGAGCCCAGGGATTTGGTTTCAGTATCAGAACTGAACTGATCTTTTCACACACAAAAAGTCCACTCCTGGTTACTCCAAGCTTTCTTCATTTCAACAGGCTAATTAAGTTGGGGGAAAGACATCTTTTTGATGCCAATATTAAAAGATTGAGAGCCAGAAAAGCATTGCTGGTCTACTGCAAATATCCCAGAGATCCGCCAGTACATCCCAATCTACCTTCTGCCCACCCCTAAGCTAGAGCATTGCCAATGTATGCACACACCCCAAGGGTTGCAGGTATTAGTCCTACCTAGAGTAGACCCATTGAAATGAATGGGACTAAAATGAGACTAAGTTGGGATACATGCCCAATGTTCCTTCTCCTGGTGGCATATGCATTCTAAACAAGCCAATGGCACCTCCCAAAGTGCCCTGAGTTATTCCTCTTACCTCCTGTAAGCCTCACCTCAATTAAATCAAGTGTTACGTCTCAGCTATTTTCTGTTTCATTGCTCCATGTCTTCCAAATGCTCACAGGCACCTTTGCTACTTGGCCTTCCGTTCACCTTCACATTTCCCCATTAATTTACTTTGCAGCCTTCCTTCTTTTCTATTTTCTTTTCTCTCTCTCTCTCTCTCTCTCTCTCTCTCTTTTTTTTGTTTTTTTTTTAAGAACTGTTTGTTATTTCTTGGCTTTCTCAGGCTCCGCAGCGGGAGGCACTGGAAGCAGCTGCAGGAACCGGACTCCTGGAAAGGCAAATGTGCAACAGGGTTAACCATTTGGTGGCCCAGGCATCTGACAACACCCTGGAAATTTAGCTCTGCAGCTTCTACAGAACCTCAGGCTTGGGAGGCAAATCTGGCCCTCTTGGGGTCCCATTCCAGCCCCCCCCCAGGTTCCTTCCCCCCAATCACTGATGGTTTTGTGGTTTCCTATCTTTTGTGTAAGGTTCCCTCCCCCCCCCCATTCTAAAAGGTTGAAATGCTTCCCATAAGGCTTAATTACTGGCAGTAAGATCTTTAAGTTACAATACACTGGCATTTTATTTATTTTGGGGGGCCACCACCCCTTTGGCCCTGCCTGCTTTCCCTTCAGTCCCACCCGCCACCGGAATGTGGCACCCGAGAGCTTCCCCAAGAGGAATTTGGCCCTCAAGAGGAAAGCGGTCCCCCTCCCCTGTTCTACAACGTGGTTTCCATTCTGCCAGTCTTGACTATCATGCAAGTTCTTCTCTGAGCCTTCCCCACCACCCTCGTAAGGCTCTATGGAAATCAACCCACCCAGGAGCTGTTTAAAAGGATGGACAGTACAGAAATGTACTCAATCAATATATAAATGAAGCTGCTGCTTTTCCGAGTGTCCCCTTTTCCCCCCAAATTACTAGCATTTCTTCCACCACCACCACCCCTGGAAAAAGAACATTGTTCCCCAAATTTGCCACCTGAGCAATGTTCAAGATCGCTAGGGATTCTCCAAACATCATCTCACCACTTGGTCTCGTTTGCTTTCAGCTTTTCAGTGGGTGGTCTTCAGGCATAAGCTACAAATGGATAAATACATGGATATTTGATCTGCCTTTGTTGAAGCCTGTGCATAACTATGCTTATGGATAGTAGTATATCTTGCTTTACATACAATATAAAGGGGTATACATTTCATATGTATCAACTGTAATTCATCTATTCAAATTTCATGTAAGAAAACAGTCATGTTTTGTTTTTTGGTGGTTGTTGTTGTTTTACATTGTTCTTTTGTTTTTGTTTTGATTTAACGAAATTCACAATAAAAAAATTAATGGGAAAAAGCGGGGCTGATTCAGTCTACTGAGGACGTTTGCGTAAATTAGGAAATTTGCACAAATCAGACTGGTAATCGGGAACAAGACGAACATGAGCAAGGAAGAGACAATTTGCAAATATTTTCAGTGGACATGTGCTCATGCTCACGTCTGGGGCTTCAAACGGGGCATGCTTGCATGTTTTGTGAGCAAAAATGAAATTCTTGTACATCCCTAGCGACTCACTCACTTTCTGCTCAGTCGTGAAGTGGGAACACACAAAAGTTTAGCTTGCTCATGTCCTAGAGCCGCCTGCCTCTCAAAGTACCCCCTGGCATTGCCCTCACTGCCCTACAAGGCCCGTTGTGTAATGAGGTCTTTTTCGACCTGAACAATTAGTCTGGGTGGAATGTGGGAATGGCCATTACCTGCCTTGATGAAATCATTAAGGAAAGTTCAAGCATGAAAATGTCCTTCTATTGCCCCTTTTCATTTTCTCGAACTGCAGCAACCGTGGCCTTCGTGGAAATGCTAGAGTTGGGTAATTACTGATTCTGACCCCAAGGAAAAGTTCATTGGCCAGTGCCCAGGAAAGAAAGAAATAAGGTGCCAAAAAAATCTGCAAATCTGTGATGTTATCTTAGGGTTGAGCCGAAATGGACAACATGCCACCCACACGCAAAATGCATCTCCCCGCCCCGCTCCCCGGGTTTCATTGATAGGTCTGAAGCCTGCAAAATAGGGCAAAAATGTTATCTCATCAGAGCAAGTGTAGGAAGCATTGCCCTCACTCTGAGTTGGCTTTGTGATGCTATCATAGAACCAAATCTGATTGGCTATGTGGCATCGTGATGTCCTCATGCCGGCCACATGAACCCTGCTTGGCTGGATCAGAGAGCCAGCAAGAAGAGGAACTCTGTTTTTCAACAAAAGCAGCTGCTTAGGGAGGCTAGGAACAGAAATGAAATGGGGCCAAAAGGCAAGGTTCTGGTGGGTCTTTGGAAGAACATTTCAAGGCCCCCAAACAGTACATTCTGGACTTCGTGGTCTTACTGGGGCCCTCATCTTTTGATGGTAAAGTGTCACTTATTTCAAAATTTTGGCGACTCAGCCTTGCTGTGTTTGGGGGCCCTCCTGCTCATTCTGCTGAGTGGGGCCTTGGACACCTGCCCCAAAATCCTTCCCCTGTCGGCTCCACTGCCCCCAAAACTTCCTCTCTTTTCCACCTTGAAAATGTTTGCCCAAAACAATTTGGTCCAGCCCTGTCTCGAAGCACAAAGCACGGAGCCTAAAGCAAAATCCAGCTGAATGAGCCAAGATGCCTAACCTTTATAATAAGCCACTGAGTGCCATTTACCGGGGTGTGGAGAAGCTATACACTTTGTGCCCTGCTTATGGGATTCCTGGAGGCATCTGGTCATTTACTGTGAGTAACTAGAGGCTGGAGGAGATTAACCTTGGCTCTGATCTCGTGGGGCTTTCCTTATGGTTTTCTTGTTCTTATTATGTCCTTCGCTAGCTACTTGCCTTTGAGCAGGGTAACCTTTTTTTCTTCTTGTTGTTAGAAAAGCATGAGGGACCATGAGGCAGGCATGAGCACCTTGCTGATTGCCTCTGTGGAATAAAAGCCAAGATGAGACATGGGGCTATTTTTTTAATTTAGAGGAGGGCAGAGGGCCTTCAAACATCCCATTTTCCCACCCAGATTGGAACAAGACCATCCTTGACTAGGCTGGCCCAAACCAGCTGGGACCAGACCCAGTCGCCTGCCTCAGCCACTCACCTTTCCAAAGAGACTCGGCAATTGGTTCAGCTTGAACTGGCCCACGTGGTCCCAAATCACTTTTTCCTGCCACAAAAAAAAAAAAAAAAAAAGTCCATATTATTGCAATATAAAGCATCTTTGTCGGGGAGCAGGGTTGGATTCTCTATTCTGATCTTCAAGAACAAAGGTGCAGGGGGGGAGGAGAGAAACAGGCTTCTTTGGGGTTATTTCCTTTCCTTCATTTTTTTTTTTTAAAAGCCAAATGAATTGACTGTCGTGGATCCTCACGCAGCCATAGATCGATTCTAAAGTTGGCCCTTAGGGTCATGAATCTACACTTAATGGCTGTGAAATATTGGAAGAAAGAATGGGGGGGTGGGAATCCTTTCCCAAATTAATGAGCTCTTTAATGGCAATTACCAAGAGCAGCAGATTGAGCAGGTTTGTGTCTCAGATGTCAGATACATGCTGAAGAATGGAGCGCCCTACTGTGGCTTCTGAAAGGAAAATAATAATATAGGGAAAGAGTTATCTGGATGGTTGAGTGGGGAATCTGCCATTGTTAGTATGCATTTATGCATAATTCAATGAGGCGCATATATTTTGATTTTTGGATAGTCAGCTAATGCATAAATATGAAAAAAAATATGGCATCAGTAGTAAACATTCCCTCGAGTTAACCCTTCCTTGTGTGTTGTTCATCCTCATCTTCACTCATCCCCCATCAGCATCACGTGAACTTGAATATCATGCAGACTTGAATATCTTACTATCAACTGTTTATTTTATTTTTTTTCCCCACCTGTGGCTGTTTTGTCCGTATCCATATTGCCAGCCGTGACCCTTCAGAACATAAATGTAACCCCGCTTGGAAACCACAGGAGCCGGGTTCATACAGTACTGGGAGGGGTGAAGGAGGAAAGTGCTGACCCCAAACTAGTGTGCTGTGCTTCCAGCCCACCAGGACCCCTGTTCCCTGAAAAGGGAGTGGCGGGGGACAGGTGAGCAACTCATCAAACCATCGTTAGTGCAAGTGGAACAAAATTCTCACACGTCCCTTAAAAAAAAAAAAAATCAGATTCCACCAATGAGTGGACGATGGAACGAAAGACTCCGGGCAATCCATTAAACACGGATGCAACAGATTTAACAAAATCCATATATGCCAAGCGCACACACACACACACGAACATACAGGCCTGTGGCTCACGCTGGCTCAGCATGTCTGAGCGTAAAAGCTAAGCAGGGTCAGGCCTGGTTATTACTTGGATGGGAGACCCCTCCTCTAGTTTCCTGCATTGAGCAGGGGGTTGGACTCAATAGCCTAGTAGGCCCCTTCCAACTCTATGATCTATGAAATCTATGAACCAAAATGGTGGGGAACCCCTGATTTAGATCAAAACACTCACCGGGAGGGGGGATCGGATCAGGACTGCAACAATGGGGGATAAGGGTTTAATCCTTCCCCCATGCCATTTTCCGGATTAAAACATGTCCTTTGTTTCCCCTTCCCCCACCCCAAACTTTTATTTGCCCTGCAGGGAGAAACGTACAGATATCCATATCTGTACATTTTTTAGTTGTTTTTTGTTTGTTTTTTTAACCTGCAGAGCAAATAACAGCTTGCACCAGGGTGAATTTAATTGGAAAAGTGGCCAGGGGAGGAGGATTAACCCCCACCCCACCCCCTAGCTTCAATTCTACACACACACACACACACACACAGAGAGAGAGATGTTTTTTGTTTGTTTGTTTGTTTTTTAGAGCTAATTATTAGAGCTGATGGTTAGCATGTTTTCGGGAGCACAAATTAATTCGTGAACAGTTGAATGCTTGTAGAGGGTTTTGAAGGGCAAAGGAATACTATAGGGGGGCTTGGCCATCTCAGGACCCCCTGGCAGGCTGGATTGGGCCCCTGGGCCTGAGGTTCTGCACCCCGGCCTTAAAGAATAACAGATTTTTAAAAACCATAAGATGTATTTGATGAAGTAGGCTCTCATCCAGGGCAGGCTGGTGACTCCTATTTCGGTGGGGCTCCTGTTCCATTGCAGGTTTTAGCTGGAGCTCCATAGGAGCTATCCATGGTTCTGAACTCCATCCCCACAATGGGTTCACCACCATGGAGCACTGCGGATAGCTCCTATAAAGCTCCAAATAAAACCTGCAATGGAATAGGAGCCCCACCGAAATAGGAGCCACCCCTCTCCACTCGTCTCACCCATGACAAATCCACATTTATTTAATTTATTTGTTTATTATCGATTGGTTGCTTGATCCATCCAAAAGAGATCCATTAGTGTCACAAGGGCAGGCATGCGGTGGTGCTCGGGCTCACCGGGTTGAAGTGGCAGGACTTTTTGACGGGCAGGGACGATGATGTCACCTGCTGCCACCACCCCATTCCCTGTTCCCCCTGACCTTAGCTGCAATCCTCACAATAACTGATGGGGAAATGGATTTTCCCAACAGCAGTAATAAATACACTCAGCGATTTAGCATATGTACAGTATTTTGGAGTGGCTTGGTCTTGCGTGGGTTATGAAAGACCCCCATTCACTTTACAAAAGACACATATAAGCCTGCATTTTTGGACTCTCCCACAGGCTATGAGGGCTGTCATGATGAGAGCCTGCATTTCGAACATTACTACCACACAACACAAGACTCTTTGGTATTGTTGCTGCCGCAGAATGTATCCAAGTTAAGAAAGTTACATTTTGCCCAGAACAAAATGTCAACGAAGTTGTGTTTGGGGGTTCTTGGGTCCTTTTCGATTCTTACCCATCCTTCCTTTTTCTCATGGACATTTTCCAGCTTTGACAGGGAGCCCTTCTCAAAGATCCCTCTGGTGGGTCTTTTACACCAGTTGCTGGGGAACATGGGTGGGAGGGTGCTGTTGCACTCATGTCCTGCTTGTGGGTTTCCCATGGGCAGCTGGTTGGCCACTGTGTGAACAGAATGCTGGACTAGATGGACCCTCGGTCTGATCCCACAGGGCTCTTCTTATGTTCTATGTCAAGTGGGCCCTCTTGTGTATGGGTGAACCCTGCTGGGTCTACTTAGTGATGATGGGGGCAGCAGTGTTCTGATCGACACCCAGCAGCTTGCTAGCTGCCATTTTGTTTGCCCACAAGACCCCTGATGCAGCATCACTGTGGAACATCAGGGCAGATGAAAATGGCAGCTCCCAGACCCAACCGACCACAGTGGATTGGAGCACTGGAATTTTAACAACAACAAGAATGGTCCAGGCAGCTACTTAAGGATGCTGCATACTGACGGTGGATCAGGAAGGAGCCTTGCCTGTCAGGAAGAGAAGTGAGGGTCCAGATTTCTCTTTTTCATGGAAACCACAGTGGGGGGGGGGGTACTGTGATGTAAATCATTGGGGCTCTTGACAAAGCCCCAAGGGTCCCAGCTCTCCCCTAGCAACAGTGCAACCAGAGGCAAAGCTCCTGCTGAGTCATTCCCCAGTTGGCTTTGCTTTACATCTTCAGTGCCCGTAATACTGCCTCCCCAGTGTGTTAATTAAGGTGGGCCAACCTTGCCCCTGCTGCCTCAGCCTTGCAGTAATTAAAACATTTCTCTCTAATGGAATAAGCTTACCTTAATCAGTAGTAAACAGCACTGTGACAAACATGTAGTGATCGTCGATCCTTCCTGGTCTCATCTCCAGACAGCTTACAAGACATTCTCTGGTATACAGACAGTCCCCGGGTTAAGAACGTCCGACTTACAGACAACCCATACTTAAGAACGGACTTCTGTCCTGGGTCCCCCGGCGCTACGTCGTTTACGTAGAGTACATAGCGTAGTATACTACGCAGCTTGCGTAATTTATGCAATTTGCGCAAATGCCGACTTTAACGCGATGCTGTTCCGACTTACGTACAAATCTGACTTAAAGACCTTCTTAAGAACGGAAGCCGTTCATAACCTGGGGACTGCCTGTATTTGCTGTAGTGTGGACCATTCAGGATTGATGAACTGTGTAGGAAGAAATATTCTACAGGCAGAAATATTCTCAGAGGGAAACCTTGGCAATCAAAGTTGCCGACTTTTTATAAGGACGTAAGAACTTAAGAAGAGCCATGCTGCATCACACCAAAAAAGGCCTATGTAGTCCAGCATTCTGTTCACACAGTGGCCAACCAGTTCCCCTTGGGAAGGCCACAAGCAGGATATGAGTGCAACAGCACCCTCCCGCCCATGTTCCCCAGCAACTGGAGTACATAGGCAGACTGCCTCTGACACTGGAGGAAGCATAGAGCCATCGTGACTAGTAGCCATTGACTGCCTCCTCTTCCGAGAATTTGTCCAATCCCCTTTTAAAGCCCTCCAACTTGGTGGCCATCGTTACATCTTCCGGTAGTGAATTCCATAGTTCAACTACCTTCTGCGTGAAGAAGGAGTCCTTCCTTTTATCTGTCCTTAATCTCCCACCAGTCAGCTTCATGGGAAGAGCAAACGCGGATGGACCAGCTCGGCTTTGCTCTGCTCTGCCTGGGTTTTCTGTGGCTAGGGAAAGCCCAGATAGAGCAAAACCTGCCCAGGTTTGCACTCTGCTTGTTGTCCCAATGGGGCAAGCAGCATGTGAAAAGCCTTGGCCAGCACTAGAAGAAGCTGCTGCTCTTCTCAGTGCTGGCCAAGTCATCTGCCTCCTCCTCCGCACATCTCTCGCCATCCTCAGGCTGGATTGGGGAGCCTGACGCCTGTTTTTTAGCTCATCTCCAGTTAGAGTGATTGCCCTGTCCAGGGGCGGCTGGTGACTCCCGTCCCGTGTCAGTGGGGCTCCTTATCCACATTGCATCTTTTTGTTAGAGCTTGAGAGGAGCTATCCATGGTGCTGAACTCTGTCCCCAAAATAGGTTCACCACCATGGATAGCTCCTATAAAGCTCTAAGAAAAAAGATGCAATGGATAAGGATCCCCACTGACACAGGAGTCGCCAGCCTCTCAAATGTTTTCAGAATACATTAAGGGCACAATCCTATTCATGCTTCCATAGAAAAAAGTCCTATAACTTGTAGTATTCCCCAGCCAGTACAGCTCGCAAATGCCGGGCTGAGCTGGATGGGGCATGCTAGGAGTAGTAGGATTTTTTTCTGTCTAAACATGCATAGGACTGTGCCCTAATTGCACTTTCAGAATATATTAATAGTGTTTTTTTCAAGTAGTGTTTTCAAAATACATTAATTACGCTGCTAAAACATGTTAATTGCATTTTCGGAATAGGTTAATTGTGTTTTCAAAACATATTGACTGTGTTTTGAAAACGTTAATTATTCCTGTCTACTTCTCAACTGCTCGCTGAAATGGAAGAGAGAGACTTTGAGACTGGGAAGACATGATGGAAATCAAACTTTAGAATGGGGAAGAAGGCTGGGGACAGGCCCTGCAGAAAATAGCTTGGACTTTGGCTTCTGGGACCATGGCTCAGTGGTAGAGCCCCTGCTTTCCATGCAGAATGTCCCAGGTTCAATCCCCAGCATGTCCGGTTAAAAAAGGGATTAGGGAGGAAGTGATGGAAAAGAACTTTCTCACAGCCTGAGCCCTAGGAGAACCACTATCAAAGTAGGCAATGCTGAGCAAAACGGGCAAATCAACTGACCTGGTATATGGCAGTTTCTTATGTCCCCCTAGAGATCCAAAGGATGGGGGTGAAAGGCCTGAAATTGTTGGCCACACCTAGCAAACCTTTGCAGGGTTGCCAGCTTTTCCACCCGTGGCTGTCCCATAATTAACAGCAGTTGGATGTGTGGCAATTTGTCAGCTGATGTTTACCTTCAGGCCAGGAGAGGCTTCTTCACCTATTGATTCCTGTATTTCAGCCTTCCCCAAATTCGGCGCCCTCCCGATGCATTGGACTACAATTCCCATCATCCCCAGCCAGTGGTTGTAGTCCCATGCATTGGGAAGACACCAAATTGGGGGAAAGGCTAATGTATGTATACCAAACCTCTGTTAAAGGAGCAGCCGCCTTTCCTCTAGCAGCCATTCAAATAGAGGACTGTTCTCTGTAAAAGAAGACACCTGGCCACCCCATCAGAACACAAGAAGAGCCCTGCTGGATCAGACCAGGGGTCCATTTAGTCCAGCATTCTGTTCACCCAGTGGCCAACCAGCTGCCCACGGGGAACCCACAAGCAGGACAGGAGTGCAACAGCACCCTCCTACCCATGTTCCCCGGCAACTGGAGTACATAGGCATACTGCCTGATACTGGAGGAGGCATATAGCCAACCAGCACTAGTATTCCTTTATAGCCTTCTCCTCCATGAATTTGTCCAATCCCCATTTAAAGCCCTCCAAATTAGTGGCCATCACTACATCTTGCGGAAGTGAATTCCATAGTTTAACTATGCACTGTGTGAAGAAGTCCTTCCTTGGATCTGTTCTGACCCTCTCACCATTCAGCTTCATGGGATGACCCCATTGGATTCTAGTGTTAGGAGAGAGGGAGAAAAATGTCTCCCTATCCACTTTCTCCTCACAGGAGGAGGAGAGACTGCAGAGAAAACTGCCAATATTGTGCAATTTATCTTTACATCACAAGTGCTTCCTTAAACTCACCTATATATCACCTGCAGAGATCCGTAGGAGCAGAGCCAGGGGGGAAAGGGTGTGTGTGAAAGAAAAAGACTTTCTTTCCTTATAGAACTTCTTTTATTTTATTATTTATTTATTATATTTATACCCCACCTTTTTTCCTGCATGGAACCCAAGGCGGCTTACATAATCCTCCTCCTCCTCTCCATTTTATCCTCACAACAACCCTGTGAGGTAGGTTAGGCTGAGAGTCAGTGACTGGCCCAAAGTCACCCAGTGAGCTTCGTGGCCAAGCGGGGACTAGAACCCAGATCTCCTGAGCCCCAGTCCAACACTCTCACCACTACGCCACACTGGCTCTTGCCAATTTATATTTAAAATGTGGTTTTTGGAAGCTCCCTCATTGCTGTATTATTCCATACACATGAACTGCGGCTCAGACCACTTACAGAAGGGGTACAGAAGGCTGTGTTTGCTTATAATTGCGCTGTACATAAACTAGGAGCCTGGGATAGGACCTCCACAAAATATAAGAATATTTGAGAACAGGCAATTTAATCTCATTTTAAAGAAGAGCAAGGAGGGAGGCCAATGTGATATAAATGATGGAATATTTTTTTAAAAAAAAACACACACAAATGTATTTGAAGACAGACATAATCTAAAAGAAAACTGACAGCACATCTCTTTTTAAGCAAAGCAGTGTCTGCCTTCGGGCAATGCACATCGAGTGACTTGAACACAGGTTACAGGGATTAATTCAGTTGCATTTATCGTTCCTTCTGGTTCTGATGTTCCAGCAGTGGTGTCCTTGCTTATGTAGCCAAAGTGGCACCACCACCCACGCACAGAAGGGAGGCACTGGCTGGCTGGCTGGAACCTCGAGGTTTGCAGAGCTACAGAAAATATTTAGAGTGGGGGAAACTAAGAGGGGGACACACCCACCCACTCTAAATACTTCAGTGAAGACTGAGTCTCTCCAGTGACCACAGAATTCTGACCGACTCTTGGGTGGGGGAACAGAGAACTCCGGAAAGGGTGCTGTTGCACTCATATCCTGCTTCCGGGCTTTCCAGGGACAGCTGGTTGGCTACTATATGCAAACAGAATGCTGGACTAGATAGGGCTTTTTGGTCTGATCCAGCATGGCTCTTCTTATGCTCTTTTCTGCTGCTGGAGACCAGCAGCGCACCTTGGCTTATATGGAAGAACCTGCCCTGATCTGGTCCAAGGCCACCAATGAATACTCACGTTTTACAGGTGAGGAGCACCGAGACATAAGCGATGAGCACAAAGCCAGCCATAGCAGAGAACACTCCTTTTTTTTATTTATTTAAATTTCATTTGCTATCGTGAAACTATTAGGAACACAAGACACCCTTGCCGATCGACCGCAAATCACCCAGAGATCTAGCAGTAGATCCCAGTCTACCTTCTGCCTGCCCCTGATTGACCCCGTTGCAAAATCGGGGCCCTCTCATTACAGGAAATTTGAGCTCTCAAGGGAGAGGTTGGCCAGCTGTAAATTGCCAACAAAAAATAAAGGATGGCTATTTATTTATTTATTTATTTATTACATTTATACCCGGCCTTTTTTCCTCTTACAAGGAACCCAAGGCGGCTTACATAATCCTCCTCCTCCTCTCCCTTTTATCCTCACAACAACCCCGTGAGGTAGGTTAGGCTGAGAGTCAGTGACTGGCCCAAAGTCACCCAGTGAGTTTCATGGCTACGCCACACACTGGCTATTTTCATAAAGTTTGCATATGCTAATGTCTATGTATAGAATGCAAATTTTGAAGTCATTAGTACCATTTAAATAGAAATACAATACATCTCACCCTGGTGTGGTAGACTGTGACCAGGTGACCTGCATGCCTCCTTCAGCCTGCTGTGCAGGTGTTGTGGATCGGAAACATCCAGGCCCAGCTATCCCTTCTGATAGTGATTTATGTTTATGTTAGAACTGGGCAGTCCTTCACACAGAGGACACCTTCAAAATAAAGGAGAGTCCTCCGGCAGTCCTTCACACAGAGGGCACCTTCAACATAGGGGACCATCCCCTGGCAGTCCTTCAAATGGAGGACTCTCCTCTGTGAAAGAGGACACGTGGCCATCCTAATCACCTGAGACATTACACACATATCTCCATTATGATCACACCATAAAGCTGTTGTTTCTGCAGGCCTCAGGCCTGGCTATATTCGCCCCCCAAGTTCATCGTGTTCCAGAGTTACAATGCCAGAAGAATAAGGCCTGTGGTTTTGACAGTCTTGTGTGTATTCTTGAGTGGCTGTGCCAACGAGAAGGCCCCAGGGGGGGGAGGAGGACATGCCAAGGGGGTAGAGCACAGGGATTCCTAATGAACCCACTGCAAGGGGGGAAGAATGAAAACATCACCTCAGCTCCCAATTAACTCTCCTGCACCCAGATGCAGACGGTATATTGCTGTGCCTAATGATTTCTGTTCAGCCGAAGTAAGGTTTATATGTAACCGTGCCGCTCATCTCCAGACGCAAAGAGGGAAAGCCCCTCAAGGCCTCCTTGAACAGAGAGACTGTGAATACTCAGGCTTCTTATTAAATTATTATTACAGGCCTTCCAGCATGTCACAGACAGAAATAATAAGAACAGGCTTGGAGCAAAGATTGCCGCATACGAATCGCCAAAAAAGAGGAAACGCCGCCTAGCCAAAAACAAGGACAATAGGGGACAGCAATGTGCATGAAATCTGTATGTGCTAATTGATGGATTTAGAAAGAATGGTAACAGAAATACAGGACATCTCACCATGGTGTGGAGGACCGTGACCTGTGTGCCTTGCTCGGTCTGCTGTCCCAGTGCTCACTGTTGATGGGTAATAATGATCGTTCTTATGATTCTTTAACTTTAAACTGGAATTGAACAGGACAGCCCTTCAAATAGACCGAGGTACTTCTGGTGGGAGACAAGGGAAGGTTAGGGGATGTTGACCTGGTGATGAATGGGGTACATCTACCCCTGAAGGACCAGGTCCGCAGCTTGGGGGTCATTCTAGACTCCCAGCTGTCCATGGAGGCTCAGGTGTCAGCTGTGAGCCGGGCGGCGCTGTATCAGCTCCATCTGATGCGGCAGCTGCGCCCCTACCTTCCTAATCATCTGCTCCCATCAGTGGTTCATGCCTTGGTCTCCTCTCGCCTAGACTAATGTAATGCGCTCTACGTGGGGTTACCCTGGAAGACGGTTCGGAAGTTGCAGCTGGTACAGAATGCATGCAGCTGCTCGCCTGGTTAAAGGCCGCCGGCAGCGTGATCACATCACTCCAGTGCTCAAAGAGTTGCACTGGCTACCAGTTGTTTGCCAAGCCGAATTCAAGGTGTTGGTTTTCACCTTTAAAACCCTGTACGGCTCCGGTCCAGTTTATCTCAAGGAGCGCCTCCAGCAACATCAAGTAGGCCACTCAACAAGATCTGCCACGGACAGCCTTCTCCCTGTCCCATCAGCCAGAGAAACCAGGCTGGTGGGGACTAGGAGGAGGGCCTTTTCTGTGGCAGCCCCCAATTTATGGAACTCTCTCCCCAGTGACCTCTGCCATGCCCCTTCCTTGATTAGCTTCCGCCGGGCATTAAAAACATGGCTTTTCAGGTGGGAATATGGGGTGGGTTAGGATTTTTAAGTTTTGTACGGTTTTTAATTGTGTTTTACACTCTGTTTTTTCTTGTATTTTATTGTACATCGCTCAGAGTGGCCGGATGACTGGCCAGATGGGCGATTCATAAATATAATAAATAAATAAATAAAAGACTATCTTCTGCAAAAGATGACACACTGCCACCCTACATAACACACCAATTCTCTTATCTTTACCTTGACCTTTAAAGCCCTAATTGGCTTAGGACCCAGATTTCTGAAGGGACACCTGCTCCAGCCTGTCCATGCATTTCTAAGAGCTCTACAGGATGAGCTAGGGGCTATGTTCCTTTAAGGCTGCTTACAGATGATGGCCTCCTAGCCCTACCAATCAGAATGCTTTGTGAACCTATTGTGTCTTTTCCTCATTTTTTTTAATTTTAATTTAATTTTATTTTGCTAGTAAGAAAAAATATGGAAGAACCAATGGGGAAACATGGGAGGGTAACAAATGGAGGATGACATCATCTGGACGGACAGACCCCAACAATAAAATTCCATGAATAGGGGCCAAGTGATTGCACAATGAAAGCCTCGTGTAGAAGCACCCCTGTTCACTGGGTCTGCTACATTCAGTCTACAACAATTCATTATCTATTCCCCAAAGCTTTTCCTTGGAACATTTCAATGCCCGACCTTCCAAGCTTTCAGACAGCAGATATAACCAAGTACCAGTAAATGACAACAGCTGCCCCTGCAACAGTGATGAGGTGGAGACACAATACGGGACCAGCGTGGGCAGCGCAGCCAGCTCACCGCGGAGAGGTGAGCGGCCACTGGAACCTGGTAAGGCCCGCTCACCTCTTGTGGGCGTGAGCGGGGCCAATTTTGGCTCCGCTACACCCGCTCAAGGCAAGAGGATACATCCCTAGTCAAGCCTGGTTGTTACTTGGATGGGAGACCCCTCCTCTAGTTTCCTGCATTGAGCAGGGGGTTAGACTCGATAGCCTTGTAGGCTCCTTCCAACTCTATGATCTATGAAATCTATGAAATCTACATCTTATTTTTTAACCGCAGTGTTTGTTTGCTTATTTACCAGGGGGCTTGGGAATGTCCTGCTCCATCCGAGTTCCATGATTATCCGCTCTGGGCAACAGCTCAGGCAAGGATGCTCAACATACAGGCAGCTGAATCACACATCTTAGACTTGGGCTGACTTCAGGACCATGGAGAGCAGCCCAGGAGCTACACAATACTAAAGAGCTACCCCAGCAGTGACTGTGAGAAAATGGCAGGGCTTTATAGCCAGGCCAGGAGAGTCCTTCTGGAGGCTCCGCCCCCTCAGCAGCTTATCTGACTGTTAAAGGGCCAACAGCCTTTTCCTGTAGGCATTGGCTTCCAGGGATGGGGACCGGACTCCAGGACTCGACTCGTGAGTCGGACTGAGTCCCCCCTCTGACTCGAGTCCCAATATTTTTAATGGGACTCGAGACTCGACTCGGGACTCGAGACCAAGGACTCGTGTTCCAAAATCATGTTCCTCAAATGCAACATGGATAGGTTTTAGGAAGTAAATCAAGTTTATTTTTTAAAACCATTTCCCCGAAATGCAACCTTTCAGACATTTTGGGTTTGGCTGCCTCTGCCTGCCTGTTTGGGGTTCCCAGCCTCCTCTGCCTGCCTGGTCTCTTCTTAACAAGTTTCACAGTTTGAATTGTCCAAGACAAAGGCCTCTGCCTGCCTGCTTTGGGGTTCCCTGCCTCCTCTGCCTGTCTGGTTATTTTGGGTTTGTCTGCCTGGTCTGTTCTTGCCAAAATCAGTTGCAGAGTTTTGAAATAAAAAGGCACACTTGTGCCTAGAATTTATTTAAGCCACACATCTGAAATAGCCTTATTTTGTTGGGGAAAACCCCATTGATTTTAATAGGGACTCGTGGAGTCAGCTTTGGGAGTGACTCGGGACTCGCGTGAGTCACCATTTTGGACCAAGGACTCGGACTCGGACTTGAGACTCGGGTCCAAAGACTCGTGACTCGACTCGTGACTCGAAACCAAGGACTCTTCAACAAAAAAGGTGGGGTATAAATATAATAAATAAATAAACCCTGTGAGGTAGGTTAGGCTGAGAGTCAGTTACTGGCCCAAAGTCACCCAGTGAGCTTCATGGCTGAGTGGGGACTAGAACCCAGATCTCCTGTGTCACAGTCCAACACTCTAACCACTATGCCACACTGGCTCTCATTTAATGTAACCACCTTTTATTGTTATGTTGTTCTACTATTTAAGGTCAGTGGACTGCCTGGCTGGCTGGCTGCATAAGCAACAGCACTCAACATCAAAATTAGAATGAATGATCGCTAGAAGGTCCTCACCATCATCAGCAGGAATGTCTCTCGAGAATTTGCCATGGCTACAAACAGTGTCCTGGAGGCAAAGGCTTTGCGGTCGCTATAGCAGTAGTTTCTCACCACATCCCCAAGTGCCTCTTCAACTTCCCCGTGGGATTCTCCAGTTCTCCTCTGTTGATCTGCTAGATAACACTCAAGCATTCATCCTCCGGTGTGCAGGCAGAAAGAGCCACCAGCTTCGTTGTTCACTGCTACATCGTAGGTGCTGCAACATGAGTTCAGAGCCCACCAAAACCTGGAATCAAATACGCCTCCTTCACACAGCAACTGAAGGGCTGCGGAGAGACAGAGATGCTTCTGCTGCCCGCAAAGGGGAGAGGAAAAAGGAGAGGGGAAAGGAGGCATCTTCTGTGTCTGCAGAAGCAGGAGAAGTGCAAAAAGAGGGAGATGAAAGCCAAGAGGGAAGCCCTCCTCCTCCTCAGCTTCCCGACACCACCAAGACTGAAGGTGTGGATAAAGAGAGGACTGGCAGAGTTGCGGAGCCATCTTCAAGCCCAGTTCTCCATTCGGGATCAGCAAGAGGATCTAAGTCCAGGGACTCAGTTGATGGAGCTGGTGGGGAGAATAGTCCATGCGGAGGGAGATGATGGAGGATCACCAGGAAGCGGCAATGTGGGCTCGGAGGGGCAATGCCCAGCCTGTGGGTTGTGCAGTAATCCATCCGGCTGCTCCAACGGACTCCCCATGGAGGTAGGAAAGGCATTGCAAAGGGAGATGGAGGCGCTGAAGGGAGAGGTGACCGCCAGCATTGAGTCCATGAGGAGGGAAGTGGTGGAAGAGCTGAGCGGCCTCCGGGAGACCCTCCAGGCCTTTCGTGACCCCCACTTTCCCCAGGCCTCGGACCTCAGCCCCCTTGAGGAACTGGATGAGAACATCCTCAACCAACAGCAGGGAAGCCCAGGCAGGCTTTCCCAGGGTGGAAAGCTGGAGAGGAAGATTTCGCTGGAAGAGAAATCCAAATCACGGTCAGTGCCTACCCTCCACCCACTCCCCATCTCCAGCAGAAACCAAGCCATGCTGCGAGCCGTAACCACCATGGCAGCCAAAAATGGCTTCTCTTCGAGCTTGTCCAGGTCGAATTCAGACCCCGTGGAGCCAGTAAAGGCAAAAAGCATAGCCCTTCTGCCGGCGGTCCCCTCCAAACCAGGCGCCAAGAAGCACCCCACAAAGACCATGCCACCTCCCGCTACCAGAGCCTGTTCCTTGAATGGAAAGTACAGCGGCAAAATAGCCTCCTCCAGGACCGCGGAGTCCCATCTGCCATGTGGGGGGCAGTGAAGGCAGACCTCACTGACCCAACTCAGGTTTCTCCACTCAGCATAGATTGAGGAAATCCGATGGAGACAAGAAAGATATGGACACTCCTGGCTAAGTAATGAGCTTTGGCTACATGCTCAGGTGACTTTCATTCTGATGGGCAGTGGTAAATTTTGAAAGGCAGGTGCTCATCGTCGTGACAGCCTCCATCACCGCACCCCCAAGGAGAAGCCAAAATGCAGGCAGCTGTGTTCATCTCTACCAGAAGTAGGCCATTTTAGGACCAATCCTATTATGCCCCTCTGTCTTTGTCTGGAGGGGCATAGGAATTCCCTTCCATGGCACTGGGCCCTCGTAACTCCCTTATCGGGGCTCAGTGTCGCAGAGCACACACCTCATACCTGCAGTGGTTTCTTCCGAGGCGGAAGGGAACCAAGCATAGAAGACTGTGCTCAGATCTCCCTGGGGGGGGGGGTTCCTGGGGGCGGAGCGAGGAGGGACGAGGTGCCACTTGATTACAGAGAATCCAGGGTGCAGGGAGTGTGGAGGATATCCTATAATCTGCATTCTTCCTGCCCTGGATAGGATGCACACAATCCTCTGAGTTCAGAGGGTTGCAGGCAGCCTCATTGGATTGCATTGCTATAAAGCTTTTGGGTCTTACTGGGTCATTCAAGCTTTGAATTTGAATCACAGAATCATAATAGAGTTGGAAGGGGCCTAGAAAAGGCCATCGAGTCCAACCCCCTGCTCAATGCAGGAATGCGAGTCAAAGCATCCCCCGACAGATGGCTGTCCAGCCGCATCTTGAATGCCTCCAGTGTGGGAGAGCCCACCACCTCCCTAGGTCACTGGTTCCATTGTCCTATTGCTCTAACAGTCAGGAGGTTTTCCCTGATGTTCAGCAGGAATCTGGCTTCCTGTAACTTGAGCCCAGTATTCCGTGTCCTGCACTCTGGGATAGGTTGAGAAAAGATCTTGGCCCTCCTCTGTGTGACAACCTTTCAAGATGGAGAAGATATATGCCATCATATATCTCCTCCACCTTCTCTTCTGAAGGCTAAACAGGCCCAGTTCCTTCAGTCTCTCCTCACAGGGCTTTGTTTCCAGGCCCCTGATCATCTTTGTTGCCCTCCTCTGAACCCTTTCCAGTGTGTCTGCTTCCTTCTTAAGGTGTGGCGCCCAGAACTGGACGCAGTACTCAAGATGAGGCCTAACCGGCGCTGAGTAGAGAGGGGAACTAGTACTTCATGCGACAAGGAAACTTCATTTCAACAAGGATAGTTCACAAGTATATATTGTTAGTGGGGAAATTCATTCCACACCCTACCCCTAGCTTCTGTGCGGATTGTAGCTAAGCTCAGAGGGAACAGGGAATTCTGAGGGGGGTGGCAGATGACCTCAGAGTCCCTGCTAATAAAAAGACTCCTGGTGCTGCATCCCTGTGAGCCCCAGCCCCACTGCACCACTGAGTCTTATCTTTGTAAAGCATGCTTGGTACAAGGATGTGCTCTGGATTCACCATGGCCCTGTGAAAATAGTTTCTCAAGATTGGGGGGGGGGGACGACGACTGCAAGTGAGACTTTCTGATCCCCACTGCCTTACAGCTCAAACAAATGACTTACAAGCTGTCTTTATTTTATTTATTTTTAATCTGCCAGCTGCTTGATGTTCCTGCAGAATATCCTTGCAGCGAGGGACACGCCATTAGTTCCAGCCTTATGCACTTTTTTTTAAAGCGATAGGCACTTAAAAAGAAATAAAAGGCCGCCTTGTGACAAGTAAATACAGTGCTAGATAATAAAGCGCCGGGAGGTGATGCACACACAGACAGGGGGTTGAATGATCTACACTTGCCAAGCAGACAGCGCGACACCGCGAGTGTTGGCAGCCCACGCAATCATCTTCCTGGGGGCCGGGTTATTGAAAGGCAAGGATTCCTAGGCTCTGCTGGTTGTCTTTCCCTGTATCCTGGCTCCATAAAAATGGTATCACTTGCAAAGTCTTGAGGCCACTTTGGTTTCCAGGCAAACCGTTTGCTGCCGCTGCGACCTGGAGGCATGATCTGTAGATCTGAAGGTTTTCTGAACAAATCATTATTCTTGAAACGGTAGAACTAGTAGGCTGTAGTGGCAATTTGGGGATTCTATATGGCATGGGGGGGCACTGCCTACCCCCAAGCCCCAAATTCATGATTTTAAATTATTTTTTTACAGAAAAGAATTGCATCCATAGTGCCATGGAGCACCAAAAGGGTCAAATTTAGCTTATAGATTTCATAGATATAGAGTTGTAAGGAGCCTACAAGGCCATTGAGTCCAACCCCCTGCTCAATGCAAGAAACTAGAGGAGGGGTCTCCCATCCAAGTAATCACCAGGCCTGACCCTGCTTAGCTTTCCACGCTCAGACAAGCTGAGCCAGCGTAAGCCACAGGCCTATAGAACACTTTTTGACCCTTTTGGTGCTCTGTAGCACTAGAGCCAGTGTGTGTGTGTGTGTGTGTGTGTGTGTATGGTGCCCCATGGAGTGCAGGAGGTGAAAATGGCTCCCAGACCTCCCACAGCTGCCCAGCCCTTTTCTATGGCAGCACTGCTGCTCTCGCAGACATTTGAAGCACTTTGGTTTCTCTCGGTTTACAAGGGAAGTTTCTAGTCCTCATCATCTTGGTAGGAACTATACAAATGTTTTGGCAACGACTCCTTTCTGATGAAAGCTTCAGTTGAAAAATGTGTGGGCAGAGCCTGCAGAAGGTGGCACTTCGACTCTTCCCTGCATTGGACCCAGGAACTGAAACTAGGGCGGTGTTTGGATTTTCATGGGGGGGGGGGGTGACAGATGAGAGGCTTCATTGTTGGTGGATGCGGACATGAGCTGTTATGACCCCATGTTACAAAAGTGCAAATGGTTTCACAATCAGGACCATTTCATTCGATTTAACTTAAGTTTCGATTAAAGTAAGTTAGCGACGTTGACATCTTCCTTGTTTTCTAGTTGTCATTTTGCACAATGTTGTTAATGGTCTTTTTGAATGCAGTGTATCTTCCTGTGCACTTCGTTCTTATGCACCCGTTAGTTCCAGTCCTTCTTTTGATGCATTATTAATTGACGGGCAGCACGATCCAGTGAGGCTGCCCAGAATCCTCCAAACTTGGAGGATTATTATGGGGGCATCCGATGCGTGGCGGAGCCTCCGTGCTCCTTCTGCCATGCAAAACACTTGGACGGCTGATTTCAGCCATCTAAGTGTGGACAGTGGCACATCAGAGTGCGAGGAGAGAACATAAGAACATAAGAAGAGCCATGCTGGATCAGACCAAGGGTCCCTCTAATCCAGCATTCTGCTCACACAGTGGCCAACCAGCTGCCCATGGGAATCCCACATGGAGGAAGGACATGAGTGCAACAGCACCCTCCTGCCCATGTTCCCCAGCAACTGGTATACAGAGGCATACTGCCTCTGATACTGGAGGGAGCATATAGCCATCATAGTAGCCATCGATAGCCTTCTCCTCCATGAATTTGTCTAACCCTCTTTTAAAGCATCCAAATTGGTGGCCCTCACTACATCTTGTGGAAGTGGATTCCATCGTTTAACTATGCACTGTGTTCAGAAATCCTTCCTTTGATCTGCCCTGACCCACCCACCAATCAGCTTCATGTGATGACCCCATTGGGTTCTAGTATTATGAGAGAGGGGACCCTATCCACTTTCTCCACACCGTGCGTAATTCTGTACACCTCTATGACATGTCTCCCTTTACTCGCCTTTTTTTCTAAGCTGAACAATCCCAGTTGCTGTGTAACTTTTCTCCTCGCAGGGGAGTTGCTCCAGCCCATTGATCATTTTAGTGGCCCTTTTCTGCACTTTTTCCAACTCTACGAATGCAATGTCCTTTTTTGGGTGCAGTGACCACCAGATCTGTTCTGTACACAGTATCCTAAGTGCAGTCGCACCATAGATTTGTATAAGGGCAGTATGATCTGGGCAGTTTTATTTTCAATTCCTTTCCTAATTATGCCTAATGAGGAGTTTGCCTTTTTCACAGCAGCTGCACACTGGGTCGACATTTTCATCAAGCTGTCCACCACAACCCCAAGATCTATTTCTTGGTCAGTCACACCACAGAGGTCACCGCAGAGAGGAGGCTGAGGCACCACCAGGATATTGCATAGGCTGGCGGAGCCGGGACTCCAAATTATCCTATGGCCTCCTAGACTCTGTCTAGTGGCCATAGGATTGCACCCTTACATGATTGTGCAGATTGGCTTCTTCTTTCAGAACCTAAGTTTGTATTCAGTGATGAGAAAGAACACTGATTTGCAGTTTGTGTAAGGAAGTAGGCAGAGATTCATTCCTACAGCATTCATTCCAGGAAATGTAACACCGAGGGCTCTATGCAACTATGCCATTTCAATAATGTGTAAATGAATCTTACTGATTTCAGTGTGAGATCTGGTAACAAAACAATCAGTCCATGTGGCTACGAGGGGCCGAAATCCAGAGCAAGACAAATGGTGATAAATTTCCATATGCCGACATGCATCTTGCTCTGGAAATGACCCTGCTAGTCCAGTTCTACACCCTCTTGTAGAATGCATAATTACTTTGCTGTGTCACTGCCGATATGTTTCTATCACATCAGTTAAGAGTGTCTGTGCACCGCTGGGTGAGTAATAGATCAACCGGTGAATTTCTGACACTCTTGACAGAACACGACGACGCCGTGCAGAGCCAATAAATCAGGGAGCTTGTCTGTTATATTGAGCTGGGTTGCCTTCTGAAGGTCCAAACTAGCAATGATGGTGAATTTCAGGCCTGGAGGGGGGATATAGATTAAGAACACCCAACCCAACAGGCCAACACACATATCCTTTGGAAATCCATGGGGCACTATGAGCCAAGCCCAAAACTTTTCTTAAGTTCAGCCCCAGCTCGTAATCGTTTCACCTCTGCCAGCACCAGCACCAGCCAACCCACACCCCTTCCTGCCAGTCCTCCACCCAGGCATCCTAAGAAAATTTACCATTGACCTGGAGGCAAGCATCCTTTCCTGCCAAGAGGCATGGGAGTTGTAGTCTCCTGTGCCTCCTGGTTCACCTGGAGCTTTCCCCCAGGAATTCTCCAAAGAAAGTTTGGGGTGAGTTACTTTACTTTTAGTCTCACCACTTTGCCTTCTGGGAAATGGGTGCTTTGTGGCTAGCCACACCCACCATGGCCGCCATTTTGTGACTGGGCAAGCCCCCACCCACCCCCAATGGGGAGCACCCACAACTTTATGAGAGCACCCACAACATTCTTTCTTCAAGATGTGCCCACTGACCAAGAAATAGTATGGGTCCCCTGTTGGATTGATGTAAAGTTCTATGACTGGAACTCCCGACTGGAACTTTTATGTTACAAAAAGTAGCCAGGGAGGGAGGGGGCAGGGTCTGATTAGGAAAGCAGCCATGGGGGGGGGGGGACTGATTTGGATCAGCACCACAGTTCATTGGGCAGGGCAGTTTAACACTTCATCTCTGTACTGATTCCTCCCCGACATAAATTCTCCCTTGAGCACATATGTTTTCCCCTCTACAGCTAATATAGCTTCAGAGGAGCAATTTATTTGTATGGGAGCCAAGGCACAGGGGCAAAGTGTTAGACACACCTCCACCAGTGAAGGCTGGTGGCTCCAATGTCAGTGCAGCAGTGTATCCACTCCAGGTTTCAGTCTGAATTTTCACAGAGCTATCCGTGGTTCTGGACCCTATCCCCAAAAATAGGTTCCACACCATGGATAGCTCCTTAAAAGTTCAGACTGAAACCTGGAGTGGATACACCACCCCATCGACATTGGAGCCACCACCAGCCACTGTGAACCTCTACCACAGTGAGGGGCCCCGTTCCCATAAGGGGCTCCACTGCTGCTTTTGGTGAAATAGAAAGTTATCAGGGAATAGAAACACAGAATCATAGAAAAGTAGAGTTGGAAGGGGCCTATAAGGCATGGACAAACTTGTCAATTGCAGTTTCTCTCAGATTCTCATTTTTCCAGGATTAAATGTCTTCCATCACTTTCACAGCAGTCTGCACTTTTCTTTTTTTTCTTGAAGTACTATGCGTTGGCATGTACAGAATTCCTAATATTCACCCTTGGGATGCATTTTTTTGCCTAATATACACATTTTTGCTAGCCATTTCCCCAAATATCATGCATTTATCATCATCATCATCATCATCATCATCATCATCATCATCATCATCATCTATTATTATTATTATTATTATTATTATTATTATTATTATTTCTTACCCGCCTCTCCACTTGGATCGAGGCGGGGAACAACAACAAATATGAAACACATAAACTGGTTGAAGCATATTAAAACATTCTTAAGAACTTTTTAAAATATCCTAAAATTCCTAACAATGATAAAATTTATTTCTAGTAGTAGTAGTAGTAGTAGTAGTAGTAGTATTGCAGAACTCCATCACAAAATTCAGAGAAGTGTGAAAATACAGAAGAATAACTGCGTTTTGGTTCACATATTGGTTTGACAAATACAGACTAGGTAGGTCTGCCTTAAACTATGGATCAAATGAATTTCTACCCCTTCCTTAAACAGGAGCTCCAGTCACAGGTTGGATCCAGAATCCGCCTTCCACGATAGGAAGGGACCTTCCACAAAAGGAAGGGTTCCTCTTGCAAAAGGTCCCCCTGCCCAATTGGGGGGGGGATCTCCCACACAGCACAGCTCATCCCACACATCAGGGTAGCATTGGACTCTCGTAGCATTTTCATGGGCTGCTGTGGGAAGGAGGCGGTGGGGGAGTCCACTTCCATCCATGCAGTTGATCCTGAGTAAATCTGGATCCAACCCACATGTACTTGAAACAAAGGCTGCATTTCAGCAGAGGATGCAGATTAATGGGTTAATCTAAAGCAGTGTTCTCCACCCTTGGGTCCCCAGATGTTTTTGGCCTACAACTCCCAGCATGCCCCTGCCAGCTACGCTGGCTGGGGCATGCTGGGAGTTGTAGGCCAAAAACATCTGGGGACCCAAGGGTGGAGAACACTGATCTAAAGCCTTGCGGGGGGCGGGGGTAGATTTTCAGCAAGGATCTGAAAAGAGAAGGGGGGGCAGAGGAGAGGAGAGAGACCAGGGAGGGAATTCTATTTGGGGTCAATTGAGCATGATGCAAATCACAGGAGAAGAACTTATCTGAGATCTTTTTAACTCTGAGAAAATTCCCTTTTCCATAACCATCAGAAATCTTTGAGAGATCAGCTGCCACGTCGCCCGTGGCGTGCGTGTGTGTGTGTTTTGTCAAACTCTTAGCAACGTCACTTCAATCATTGCATCAGGAGGCTGTTGGGAGCAGCAAAAGTGACAGGTGCTGCTGAATGACTCCGAGCGTAATTGAGCTGTGGTGTTCTTCTCGCAACGAAAGGCTGGTTTTGGAGTCATTTGCGGAGTCATTTGTGAACTGGATCAATTTTTTAAACTGGCAACTTGTTGTAAACCTTAACATAAACAAAGCCAATCTGTCCAGTACTTCCCATAGATATATGTGTCCCAAGCACAACCTAATGGCCAATCAACCAATTAAGGGGAAAGAATGTGCGTGATTAACCAGTATTGCAATGTAAGGTTGCAGTGTCAATGTTTTGGTCTCTTATTCAAACACCTCTAAATATGTTCTTGCCTGATTGCTAAGGTAATCTTCGGAGGCTCTTCTCTGGGTGCCGCCACCCACAATGGTGCGACGGGTGGATCTCAGGGAAAGAGCCTTCCCTGTAGTGGCCCTCATCTGTGGAATGCCCTTCCCAGGCATATCCATCTGGCTTCTTCACTGTATACTTTTAGATGCCAGGTTAAGACCTTCCTCTTCTAGCAGTCTTTCATCTGTTCCTCCAATTATTAATTTTACTGCTCGCTCCTTAATGTTTTTAATGTTTAATATTGTATTACTTTGATATTTTTGTTACTGTATTTTTATTGTGGTTTCTTTTTTTTTGCCTTTGGTTATTTTATTGTTGGGGGGGCTATGACCATAAAAACCACCCCAAGGGCATTTGCCAGCTGGGTGGTATACAAATTTAGCAAATAAATAAATTATTCTTCCAGAATAGCAACAGGGAAATAGCAATCGTGCCTGCACTACAGGGATTGAGGGAGTGGGGTAAAAGCCTCTTCCCCCACACCACCACCAACAACAACAACAACAACAACCTGAGATCCTGATCAGGATCTCTGTGGATGGAGAGGCATTAACCTCCCTGTACCCCAAAGCGATCCCCATGAAGACAAGATCACTATTAGCAGTGAGGAAACATTTATAGAATCATAGAATCATAGAAAAGTAGAGTTGGAAGGGGCCTACAAGGCCATCGAGTCCAACCCCCTGGTCAATGCAGGAATCCAGATCAAAGCATCCCTGACAGATGGCTGTGCAGCTGCACCTTGAGTGCCTCCAGAGTGGGAGAGCCCAACACCTCCCTAGGTAGTTGGTTCCATTGTCCTATTGCTCTGACAGTCAGGAAATTTTTATCTTGATCAAGATTGCAGGAGGGGAGGCTTTAACCTCCCCCTCCCCAGCAATCCTGACAAACAGTTATCTGTTCCCTACAGCCCAGCTGATGGACTGTGGAGAATAGTGGGCAGAGCTCCCTGGGTCTCCACAGGCCACACAGAGAGTTAGCCAATTGCCATAGGTTGTGCACATCTGCCCTATAATCGCTTTCCTGCTTCTTACAATACATTTCCAGAAGGTTCTTACATGCATGCATGTCCACCAAAATATCTCTAAAGTACACCTTTTGTTCCTTATCGTTGCTGGCAACATTATTATTATTATCTTTAATAATAAAGAAGGATTTTAAGAAGGATGTAGACAAACTGGAAAGGGTTCAGAGGAGGGCAGCAAAGATGATCAGGGGACTGGAAACAAAGCCCTATGAGGAGAGACTGAAGGAACTGGGCCTGCTTAGCCTTCAGAAGAGAAGACGGAGGGGAGAGATGATAGCGCTCTTCAAGTACTTGAAAGGTTGTCACACAGAGGAGGGCCATGATTTCTTCTCGACCATCCCAGAGTGCAGGACATGGAATACTGGGCTCAAGTTACAGGAAGCCAGATTCCGGCTAAACATCAGGAAAAACTTCCTGTCTGTAGAGCAATAGGACAATGGAACCAACTACCTAGGGAGGGTGTGGACTCTCCCACACTGGAGGCATTCAAGGTGCAGCTGGACAGCCATCTGTCGGGGATGCTTTGACTTGGGTTCCTGCATTGAGCAGGCAGTTGGACTCGATGGCCTTAAAGTCCTCTTCCAACTCTACGATTCTAGGGGTGTACCGCTCTGCGAGACAGTGGGCCCAGAAGGTATGTGCACACCTCTATCTGTGATTCCATCTTAGCTCCCTCAGAGCTACAGCTGGCATGGTTCTTTCCACGCCAGCTGCAAGGGTGGAAGGAGAGTGCCCCTAAGTTCGGAGTCTCAGCTCCGAACTCAGAGTGTGTTTCCGAGGCTGGAGCTGGGACTCCAAGTTATCCTATGGCTGTCTAGACTCTGCCTAGCAGCCATGGGATCGCACCCTAAAAGACTGATATTACAACACTGGAAGGAGAAATGCTCACCTCCTACAATACAATGGATTGAGGACCTTACAACCCTTACAATATTTGAAGGGGTGGTATATATAGATGCCACTTGTGAATGGATACTTACATGGATATTTGGTCTGCTTTTGTTGAATTTTATGCATAATTACGTATTAGAAAGCTGTATTTTTATACACAACACACACACACAATTCATATGCATGCTTTGAAACTGACATATTCAAATCTGAGTAGCTACAATTTTTTCTCTTTTTCTTGTTTCTTCTTTTCTGTTTTGTTCTGTTGAAATTTTACAATAAATATTACCTGAAAAAAAGGGGGGGGAATTGTGGGAGCTTAGATAGATATAGTGTGTGTTTGCAGAAATATCAGTTATATGCCCTGACCCAATCTCATCCACTCCTTAAAGAGTTATACTGTTGAAATTAGAATCAGGGCTAATGAGCCTTATGATCTATAAAAATCAAAAACAACCATTCAGTGAAAGTCTAATCTGCAAGCACTGTGTAGGTGTTGTGGTTTTGCATTATAGATATTAAGAACTGGTTGGCCTTTCCCAGAGCTAATTTTAGCTAAATTTCCTTGGTGCTAAGTTTAAACCTATAATTTGGGAGAACAAGGGGGAAATGCAGTGTCTCCTTAACAGGTTTGCTATTTGTAGAAGAGCTGAATTGCCTTGGGTTTTCTGTTTCCTGACAAATGAAGTTGGGGAGGGCTGGAAGGCCAGAGCCTATAATTTTGCTTTTCTGAATGGGCTTTTCCTGCTCAATGCCCCTTTGAAATTTAAATCCAAAAGAATAGAGTGCTAAAAGCCCCTTGAGAGGAGCAGCCCAAGAAAATCGAATAATGCAAACTTCCAAGGTCGCAATTTGGAAAGGAGGCATAGAAAATTAAATTGTTGTATACACAGCTGTATACTGTGATTTCTTTCATTTAAAAAAAAAACAACAACTCAATTTCACGTTTCAATTTCTTATTTGCCTACAGATTCAAGTGGAGGGGGGGAATCCAGCAACCTAAGGCTGTGCCACTTCAGACCACAGGTGGGGTCTCTCATGACAGGATGTTCCTCTGCACATACAAAATCCCCACATATAGAAGACCAGCGCATCAGGGAGAAGGCCAGAATTCTTCTCTCTGATGCTCCCTCAAGGGAGAATTGCATGTCCTTCTTTTTGGGGTATGGGCTTGCTCCTTCTGCATGCCACCCTGTGGAAGGAGAGAGGCTGTAGCTGAGTGATGGAGGACGTGGTTTGCAGCAGAGGCTGGTGCATCCACTCTGCTTGTAGTCTGACATTTTAAGGAGCTATCCGTGGTTCTGAACCCTGTCCCCATTATGAGTTCAGCACCATGGATAGCTCCTTAAAGATTGCAACCCGGAATGCATAAGAATATAAGAAGAGCCCTGCTGGATCAGACCAAGGGTCCATCTAGTCCAGCATTCTGTTCATGCAGTGGCCAACCAGTTGCCCACAGGAAACCCACAGGCAGGACAGGAGTGCAACAGCACCCTCCCACCCATGTTCCCCAGCAACTGGAGTACATAGGCGTACATATACTGGAGGTAGCATAGAGCCAATCAGGACTAGTAGCCATTGACAGCCTTTTCCTCCATGAATTTGTCCAATCCTCTTTTAAAGCCGTCCAAATTTGGTGGCCATCACCACATCCTGTGGAAGTGAATTCCATCGTTTGACTCTGCACTGTGTGAAGAAGTCCTTCCTTTGATCTGTCCGAAATCTCTCCCACCGATCAGCCTCATGGGATGACCCCGTTGGGTTCCAGTATTGTGAGAGAGGGGGAGAGAGACATTGGCCCACTGATATTAGAGCCAGCAGCCTCCACTGGTGGTTTGCATGCAGAGGTTTCCAGGTTCAGTCCCCAGCATCTCTGGGTAGGGCTGGGGGTGGGGGATGTCTGTCCAAAACCCTAGAAAGCTGCTGTCCGTCAGTGCAGAGCCAGGGGGGAAGCAAGCCTGCTTCCCTCCAGATATTTTGGACTACAGCTCCCATAAGCCCCAACCAGCATAGCCAATGTTCAGGGATGATAGGCATTCTAACCCTGGCCTGAACGATGCTGAGCTAGATGTACCAATGGTCGGCCTCTGTGCATTGCAGCTTCCTGTCCTACCCTGCCTACCGGCCTTCCATCTTGATTCGCTTTTTGGTCAGTGTTGTAATATCAGTGAAATTGTGAAATCATGTGGTTCACCTCCCCTCCAACTGGAGACAAATCCTTAGCCTGGTTACAACCCATATTCAGGTGTCTTTGAAAGCCCTAGATCACAGGCGCACAACTTTTTTGGCCCCGAGGGCCACACCGGGTGGGGTCAGGGGCCACACGCACGCATGCACGCCTGGTGATTCCCTCGCTAGCACTAGGACTAGCAAGGAAATCCCTTCCTTATCTCGAATCTCTAGCCGGAGATCGGAGATACGGGAGAGGATAATTATGCAGCGTCGCCATGGCGGCAGTTGCAGGGGGATCTGGTGGGCTGCTAGAAATGGCTGGGTGGGCCGCACGTTTTTGCACCCCTGCCCTAGATTGAGCTCCATCATGAAAACATGTTCAGGTTTTTTTATTATTATTATTATTTCTTGAAGGAAATGGTTATACACAGCTCTTCCCCCACGGAGACTTCAGTGTTTCTTTAATAGCCCACACAGCAATATTAACACAATCTGAAGGAAGACTCGGGTGTTTGACACACTCCTGTCCGAACGTTAAAGGAGAGACTTGGAAGAAAAAGAACATCTGAAGGAGCTACACACTGTGATCGATCTGGATTGTCCTGCCCACTCTTCCCCGGGGCAAGTTGTGGATTGGCGGCAGCGGGGAGGGTTGAGAGCCACATGCGGGCAAGGCAGCTCCATCCATTTTTCACAGCCATGATCGTCTTGCATTTCTGACCCCCTCGGCCTATAATTAGTTCCCTCGAACGGACCATCACTTTATCATTGCTTGGCTTGACAGAGCCAAGAGCACAAGATGCCTCCACTGTGTGTATTTGTGAGTGAGAGACAGACAGACAGACAGACCTCGGGGTTGTTCTATCCAGGGCTAGATTGCTGAAGTATATGATCCAAGGACATCCCAGCTTGGGATCCACCGCCGCCCTTACTCACGGATTCATGGCACACACATATCTTGCCATTATTGCTAAGCAACTGCAAGGTTAATATGCAAGATGTCCCTATTTGACATTTCCTGTTTCACTTCTCTCTTAAATCACAGCATAACATCAGGCCCCTGATGAAACCTGCAGGCTCCGGCTTTTGCATCTTGTGCGGTACCGTCCTTTTCTCTCCCGCTCCCCCTCCTCCTCCCCCTCCCCCAGTGTTTGTTTGCTTTGCTTCTTAGTTTGGGGAAGAGTTCGGATGCAGCCCCAAAGTTCCCTCACCCCTTTCTTTGTGTCCCATTCTGGCCTCCTGAGTAAGGCAGGGGGAACTGTCCAGCAGTAAGAGGAGGTTGTAGTGGCCCAGGCTGCAGAGGTGGTGACTGGTGAGAAGGAGCAGGAGATGCAATTATTTCATAGATCGTAGAGTTGGAAGGAGCCTACAAGGCCCTCGAGTCCAACCCTGCCTCCTTGCTCACTGGCTCCCTGCCTGTCAAACAAACAAGTGGTAGCAATGATGAGGAAGGAGGAGGAGGAGCCAGAGCAGCAGGTGACCACGGCAGAGAGAACGTCTCACTGAGGGAGGGAGCCCATTGAGGGCGTTTGCCCAAGGGCCCTCAAAAGCCCTGCCCTGGTGAAAGGCCGCCCTCCTGAAAGCTCCTCCTCCCTCTACTGTCACCACCCGCAGCAATTCCGGCAGGCTGAGAGGAGGGAGAAGAGAGGGAGCGCAGGCAGGGCCATTCCACCAGCCCTGCCAGAAGGATGAATTAATATTCCCCCTTCTTCCCTCCCCATTCCTTTTTCCTTGTGTGACCAAAAAGTCTCACGCAACCCTATAAGTTGTACCGATCTGTTTTTTTGCGTTCGCAAACGGTGCGCCGAACAGAGCTAAAAGGAGAACGTTCACGAACAGACTCGTGTGAGCCGAACAAGGCGAGTTTGCACTTGTTGAACGGTTCACGGGGGAAAAAGTAACATCCCTAGCACTGTCGTGTCTTTTTAGATTGTAAGCCTGCGGGCAGGGACTGTCTTGTTAATTGCTGTAAACCGCCCAGAGAGCTTTGGCTATTGGGCGGTATAAAAATGAATAAATAAATAAATAAATAAATAAATAAATAAATGCCTGGAGCCGGTGCTGTCTCAGGGGTCTTTCTGGCTGCCCTCTTTGGTCCTGGGGTATACTGGCCTACCTGATGGAGCGATGTTTGCAACTGGAAGGGACAGTCCTAACATAAACAGTGAAATTTAGATCACTCTCAGAAGTGCATTCAGCATTTCAGCAGTACAACAAACAGATTCCTACAGTTGCATTGTGGATAAGCCGTGCGGTTGAACATGTAATACTTTGGGTTAGGAATAACTGTGACCTTGGACCCCGTGATGGAAAAATTAAGAACTCTGGATTTATTCATTATAACTTCCATTTACATCATTTAAGCATTTCTGATACATTCTGATGAAAAGGTGCATTGTGCACCATGCTCCCGCACATGTCACAACAAGCGGCAAAGTTGAAAGTTTGAACAATTCTCATCCCAACTTGATGCATCAGTTGTGTGGCAGATGCCTTCAATTTTGGCGGAAACTACTCATGCACTGAGCACATGTATGTCTTGCGCGGAATGAAAGCCACTTTTCCAAAATCAACAAAATATGGCAGTCCGGTGTTGGATTCTTGCCTCCCTGCCAGTTTGTTTTCAACTCATGCATCCTTCTACGCGGTGGCTAGAAAAGGATCACAGTGAAGAAGCATCGATGTGAAGGCACCATGAAGTACCAGCTGGACATGATTGACCTTGACAATTCACCAAGACACCTAGGAGGGGGCGGAGAACTGGCCAGCCAAAAATGCCCAAAACAGAGGGGAAAGTAGATTGGAAGCAAGTGGAGAGCCACAGCTGATGGTGGCATCTCTGGATGCATAGACTTTGCGGCTATTAAGAGGTTGTGGAGGACGGAAATTGTTGGTCATTTTCAGGGATGTTGTTCCCACATTTCTGAAGTAAATGGTGTTCACAAATGCATTTAGCTGAACAAAGGAAAGAGAATAGTTCAACAATCATTAGAGGCTGCATGCAGACAGACATCATTAGAAGGGCCAAACCGCTGGGGAACTTGCCCTGTTTTTGGTCAGGTGTATGATCCTGGTGGAGATGAAAACTGCTACGATGGGTTTGTTGATATGGATCAACACAGCAGATTGCATTTTTGGACTCTCCTTGGGAGCATGGCTATGTGATTGTCATGAAGAGCACCTGCATTTCAAAATGTAGCATTACGCCACTGCTCAAGGGTCGGGGCCATGCATTCGCATGCACACAGATACATATACACACACACATACACATGCATGAACATCCCAAAGGTCCTGATAGACACCACTCTTCCCTCGCTGCTAGCCATTCCCGTAATCTATGAAGGTAGGTGGGCGAGGGAGTGGAGAGCCTTCTCTTGACCCCCTCCCACTACCAGGTGGTGATGAAAGGATCGTGGCCATCCAGCAGGGGCTTCACTGGCTCCACCAGCTGTGGAGTGGAGCTGCCTTCCATGGGGGACTTTGCTGGCTCCAAAGCTGAGCTGCCGGTCCCTGGGGGAGCTTTGCCAGCTTCTCCACTATTTCCACCCAGGCTGCAGTTTCTGAAGAATCCACCAAGGGACTGCCGAGGGCCCCACGAAACCTGACATGCCCTCTGGTGGCAAATGCCCAACCTTTCCACCAGTGAAGGCTGGTGGCTCCAGTGTCCATGGGGCAGTTTATCCACTCTGGATTTTAGTCTGAACTTTAAAGGAGCTATCCGTGGTACCGAACCTTATCCCCAAGATAGGTTCGACACCACGGATGGCTCCTTCAAAGTTCAGACTACAACCTGAAGTGGATGAACTGCCCCTATGGACACTGGAGCCACGAGCCTTCCACTGCCTTCCACCCTCTGAACTGGAGCCAAGACAAAAATCAACAACATTGCAATGTGGGTGATTTTCACCCAGGGTGGGTGGAAGATTGCAGGGGTGGAATTCTGGCCGAACACCGGCGTGGAATCGTGTGCTTCTGTCTTACCTGCTGCTTGCCGATTGGGATCTCTTCCTCAAACACAGTCCACGTGACCACTTCATCACAGCTCGGGGTGGTGAGGGAACCCTTGTAGCGGTAATATTTGGAGAGAGAGGCCATGTTGGGGAGAAGGTTGCTCAGAGAAAACGTGGATGCCAAGTCGACATAATCCTCTAGGCAGAGAAACAGAAATGGCCAGGGGAAAGGGGAAAGAGGAGCTCCGTCCACATTTTGTGCAAGTTGGTAAGGAAGGAACTAGAAGGGAACTAGCCCATCGGCAATGTGTCTGATAACCGGCACTGCTACGGACGCATGCCATATAATACAACAAATGGGTTTAGCCAGCCCAGCTGCGGTGCTCATAGGACTGCTATGGATCAGACAGTGGCAGTGCTGAACCAGAGAACAGGTAGGATATAGAATACATATTTGTGTTACTGGTTTTTTGAGCAGGAACCAATTGGTACAGCATACCAGCCAAGATGCAATAGGCATTTCATTCACATGCATAACTGAGCTGGGAGTTCTCAGAATCCCTCCCCTCTTCTACACAGGACTGGTGCATCTTATGGGGCCCCAGCAGGGTCCATCATGGACACCTGCCCTAGATCCCACTTTAATTTTTTTCCCCAGTGATCAGTGCCAGACAGCCGCCATTTTGTAATTTCCCCAAGATGCCCTTGATGCAACATTGCCTGGAGGCCTTGTGGGAGGTTAAAATGGTGGCCACCTGGCACCAGTCAGAGGTGCTGATTGTTGGAATATGTGACAAGAAGATGTCAACTCTGAAGAGAGGCGTTTGTTTTTTTTTAAGTTGACCGTCCGTTAAAGTGTTAAGGCAGACTTGAATAGTCTGGTTGAAGGGCAGGGGTCAGTCGGACTGAACCACTTGATTGAATTAGGGGAGGGAATGTTGGAGGTTGCTTAGCAACAGCTTTGAATTCCATTCTAACACTCCTCTGACAGATAGACCAGTCTAGTGTTAACTGGCTTAACCGATGCTTGCTAGGGTTTAGCAATGAAAGGATCGTCCTGTGGGTGTTTGCCTTACCTCACAGAATGAGTAACGTTTAAGAAACTGCACTACTGTAACCACCAAGCTTTAGTACCTCTGTAACCTTACATTAACATTATTTATCTTTTTTAAAGCCTCTGTGTTAAACAAGTCCTGTGTGTGCATTTGTCTGAGAGACGTCTGCTGCTGCTTTTGCACTCTGCCATCACTGACTGGAGGAACAACACTGCCGTGGGGTAAGCCCACAGGTCAGACTGTTGGCATAGGAAGGGGCCTGGTACTACCGAGGGCCCTTCAACCTAGGAACTGGCCCTACCAGTATCAAGTACTTGCTGATGCTGCTATCAGCCAGCCCCTGAGTTCACCGGCAGCCCGTGGTGGCTGGTGGCTCCAAACTTTTAAGAAGCTATCCATGGTGCTGAACCTATATGGGGCTAGGGTTCTGCACCATGGATAGCTCCTTAAAGTTCAGACTGAAATCCGGAGCGACTACACAGCCCCACTGACATTGGAGCCACCCTGCAGCCACTTCTGTCTGCTCCGCCCCCTCCAGAGCGAACAGCCTGGAACCTGGACTATGCCATTAACTCTAAGCAGGCCAAAAGAGTCTGCCAGAACAGGTCCTCATCTTATCACTCTTCTTATGTTATATTTTATTTATTTGTTTGTTTATTACATTTATACCCTGCCTTTTTTCCTGCCAGGAACTCAAGGCGGCTTACATAATCCTCATCCTCCTCTCCATTTTATCCTCACAACAACCCTGTAGGTTAGGCTGAGACTGAGAGGCAGTGACTGGCCCCAAAGTCACCCAGTGAGTTTAGCAGCATCGTGACTAGCTTTAATCCATCCTATAGGAAGGGGCTGATATAATTTCCAGCAATCAGACTGGAACCGGGGGGGGGGGGATGAAAGGGGAGAATAAGCTATCGTAATCACAGCAAGAAGCAATGGATTCACCAAATCAAAAAGTTTCAAATGCTTGCCTCGGACTTGCTCACCTGCACGAGAGATGTTTTTCAGACCTGCTACAATAGTGTTGTAATTGGTGTTATCAGCATCAGATACCTGCATTAGAAAAAGAAGAGTAGAAAATCTACCGAGGGCACAATCCTAGGCATGCATGCTTAGGCAGGAAAAAAGTGCTACAGGAATGCTGGGAGTCGTGGGACTTTTTTCTGCCTAAACATGCACAGGATTCCACCTTCTGCCCCAAATCACGGGAATAGAGGCGCTACCTCCATGGGTCCCCAAGATCAGAATGATCCAGGCACATCTTTAGCACACCATGAATTTCACAAGATTCAGTCTGACACACAGACTCACCCAGCCAACCACACACAACACAACCAAACTGACACACAACTCACAAACGATCCCCTGTGGTTATAAGCAGCAACTAGCCACATCTGCTGATGTCAGGCTTGCCAACCCCACCAAGTGACGTGGAGAATGGCCAACATGTCTCTCCCTGAGCCATTCGGGGCCACTGCCACTAGCTGCTGCTCTTTCCATCTCCCAGCTGGAGTGCTGCTACACGCACTTCCTCCCTATATCCACCCAGCCCCAGCTCTCACCCAGAGAGAATCTCACTTCTTCTAGCCACCAACAGGCTCCCATCTTGGGCAAATAGAAGCAACTCAAACACACTCCGTGATCAGACGCTAGTTTTCTGCGTTGAGCAGGGGGTTGGACTCGATGGCCTCGTAGGCCCCTTCCAACCCTATGATCCTAAGCCCCCAAACTCAGAGGCGTCCGATCATCCAATGCAAGTGGGGAGAAGTGGTGAAGGTGATCTTCGCCTCCCCATCCTTCTTCCACCCTGCAGATTTCACTGGACGAGCTTTTTAGCCCATCTGGAGAGGGTGCTTTGGAGGGGCAGAAAAAGCAGCTGGAGGAGGCTTCGGAGTGCCCCCTTGTCCCTCTCTCCGAGGTTGGGTGCCCGAGCTCAGAGAGGCAGCTGGCACGCCTCTCTCTGCCCCTGCCGCAAGGCGGCAGGGGGAGGATCTCCAATCCCCTCTCCCTTCTGAGGTCAGAGTGCTGCCTTCGACCTCCTCAGAGGGGCTTTACGAGCTGCCCCGTGTTCCCCGGGCACCGTAGGATTGCCCGCCGCTGAGCCCTTCACACCCCGTCTTTCAACATACCTTAAACAAGAAGCTCAAGACAGCAAGTCCATTCGGGTGCCCTTTGGCTTCATTGGTGGTTTTGTATTTGGTGTTCACGTGAACAAGGTGCATCTGCAGGAAAAGAAACGGAGCGAGACAAGCGGGACCGAAAACGAAATGTTTCAACATGGGGTGCTCCTCTTCCATCCTCAATGGGCTTCATTGTCCCTCCAATTTCTCTGCCCACAAATAGGCAGGGGAGAGGCTGGCGACTCCCATGTCAGTGAGGGCTCCTCATCCATTGCTTTAGAAGGAGCTCTCCATGGTGCCCCATCCCCAAAATGAGTTCACCACCATGGAGCACCATGGATAGCTCCTATAAAGCTCAGATAAAAGCTGCAATGGATAAGGAGCCCACACTGACATAGGTCCCAAGGTATGGCCTGAAGGCACGCGAGGCAGCCACCTTGCTGAAGCTAAGCAGGTCTGGGTCTGGTCAGGGCTTGGAGGGGAGACCACTTGGGAACTGCATGTAGCCGCCTTCAGTTCCATGGTGGAAGAAAGGTGGGATATGATAAATGCAATAAAATAAAAAAATATAAAAAAATAGGAGTCTGTGAAAGATTGAGGCCTACACAGGCTTAAGTTTGTTGAAGGCCCAAACACTTCCCTAGATTAGTTGAAGCCTGAAGGCCCAAACACTCCAGGATGGGAGGGGGAGTTTGAGAGTTTTAGTACCCAATAGAAGTTAAGAATTAGTCTCCTGATCAAGGTCACCTGATTATAACCTTCCACTCCTGGGAGGGCTATATATGTGTGGGGTGTGGTCAGCAGGCTGGAGAGACAGCAGAGACAGCTAAAAGAGAGAGAGACTGACTGGAGAGAGAGAGACTGACTGCAGAGGAAAGAGGTAGTCTGAAGTTAAGCTAGAGAACCTTGGATTGTTTGTTTGTTTTATCATACTAGCTTTTGAATTATAACCACTCTATTAAGTAAATACCCTAATATAATAAGTAAAGTTTGTTGTGTACCCTGGTTGTTGGAGTGACTTATTCACCACGTCTAAAGCCTACACCCATGCTACTGGAAACAGGCAAAGGATTTGAAAAAAATAGGAGTCATCACCAGCCTCCCTTACAAATAGGGTGAAGAATTTTGAGAGGCCATGTGTGCACAGCTTTAGTTTGGCTCCATAATATATGACACTGTCAGCCTGACCGTCGGAAATAGCAGGAAGGATGCACCCACTTCCCACTCCAATTCTTCCCTTGTAGCTGAACACCAAAGTCTTGCAACTCACACAGAACATTGTAACGAGGCATCCAACAGCAGGCTGGCTATCTTCACATGTATCGATCGGGGGCACATATATGAAGGCAGCCAAGAGCAGCAACAGTTAAAAGGAAAACCACACGTTTATGTTCGTTTGGAGACAGATCATGAATGCACAGTGTTATCCTTGTGCTGCCATGCTAGTTACCCTGAAAAGGTAGATTGCTGCATCAAGGCAATAACATGCCATACATTACTAGTGACCTGTTTTCCAACTCCTTATTTAACCATTAAAATAATTGAAACCTCCACGATCATCCTGGGGTCATAAAAAAAGCCCTTTCATGTCTTCTTTGTTTTGCCCCACTACCACAATGAATGGTTGGCTTGTCTATCCTTTGCTAGATCAAAAGGTGGCAACCTGAGGATCTCCTTTAATTGATAGCCAGCCATTTAAAATACAGGAGAATGGATTTGGGGATTATTCGCTGTATGCCATTTAACTGGCCTTTGAACAATCCGGCAGAGCCTTTGTGCCCACATACGCGCTAAGGCTGGAGACACTGAAGTAGTTGTTGAAAGTGGTTGAAGTGACCTTGGTTTACGCACGATGCTAAACCACGGCACGTTTTGTTGAAATCTGGTTTGTCGTTCTGTCTGAACTAGGGATGTATGAACATTATTAAATCCATTCTGTCTGTGTTTTGTGGATTGTCAAGTGTCTTTCGTTCTGTTGTCTGCTCATTGACAGAATCAGATTTTATTATTTTTTTTAGGAATGTATGAAAAATTTGTTCTACTTGTGCCAACGCACACTTGCGCTCATGCTGAATTAGTGAAAGTCCCCCCCCCAAAGTAAAAAAAACTGGTCCACAAGTCTGTGGAATTAATGTGACTTGGAAAAAGCCAGTCCACTGTGGAATCCACAGGTTGGATTCATAGAATTCCAAACTCATTTGAACCCATTGCAGATTTCTCCAATGCCCCTCTGACTCTGAACTCATTCCCACAAACAAACTATGGTTTGGTAACCAGCTATAAACCACAAATAGAACCCATAGTTTGTTGTTGGCTTACAAAATCTGGCTTGTTTAAACCACGGCTTGTCATGATGTCCAAACGCAGAACTATGGCTTAATCCTGGCTTCATTGCATTGCTGAAACAGAGGAGCCCAGCAAGAGCAGCCTGAAAATAAAACCACTCTGAAGGCTGGCAAAAACGGGCAAGAGAGAAAGAAACCAGGTTTTTGCTCTTCTACAAGGTGATTCACGGCTAACTCAACAAACCATGGTTAACATAAACTATGGCTTATTGTTACGTGTGAATACAGCCAATTAAAAAGATCAGGTAGCAGGTGAATGACTCTGCCTGAGACCCTGAAGAGCTGCTACCAGTCAGAGTAGCCAACGTGGGGCAGAAGGACAAATAGACTGACCAGGTTTAAAGGCAGCTTCCTACATTCATTCCTATCAAAAGTCTTCATGCTATGGCCAACAATGCCTCTAGCTAGGGTGACTGTCTGTCCTCTGATATTGAGCACAGTCCTCTATTTGAAGGGCTGCAACAGGACTGTCCTCTATTTGAAGGCTTTGACTGGGTTCAGATCTAGAATTGGAAGGGGCCTACAAGACCAATGAGTCCAACCCCCTGCTCAATGCAGGAAACTACAGGAGGGGTCTCCCATCCAAGTAATAACCAGGCCTGACCCTGCTTAGCTTTCCACGCTCAGACAAGCTGAGCCAGCATGAGCCATAGGCCTTTATAGTTGTTGGGTTGTGACCTGTGGGTTGCTCACCATGGTTTGTTATCTCAGCTTGGTTCAGACAACACAATTACCCACATTTCAGCAACAACCCATGGTTCAACGAGAGAACCCACATTCAACCCATGCTCAACCCCTGAGTGTGGGTTATCATGTTGTCTGAACCCAGTCTTCCTTTATTCGAAAGGCTGTCCTATCTGAGTCTGGTTTAAAGATAAAGAACCATAAGATGGGAAAGCAGCAGAGGTCTTGAAGTTGCCCATCAACACTTAGCATCTGGACAGCAGACTGAAGGAGCAGGCACACACGTCACTAAGTCTGCTCCACTATGAAATAGTATTTCTATTTAAATTATTGTAATTCTCTGTAAATTTGCATTTATACATTTTAATTATCTGCAATATTTATTTATTTATTTACTTATTTTTGCAAATTGGTATCCCCATTTTTGGGCAAGGCATAATCAGCCTCCAGCCAACAACCCTTTCAGTTCTCCCTTCCTCCCAAGTGCCCGCTTAATCTAAGTGCCCTTTCCATTACCACAATGTGTTGCTAACAAAAAATCAAAAGACTGAAAGCTCAGCTTACCTCCATGGGGTACTGGCACCCATCAATCATGTGCTCAGAGCCATTTCTGTTGAGGTCCCCCCAATGGAAATGGAACTGCAAGGCCCGGTACTTGTCACGAAGTCCTCCTCTTGTGATGTTGATTTGTTCTGCGGTCGAGGCTCCGTCCAAGTTCATGATGACTGCAAAGCAGCAGGGCCAGTCAAGAATACAGCTGAGAGACAGAGACAGCAGCAAATCTGCCAGCCTTACAGATACTGCTAGCCTTTCTCTCCCGATCTGTCAGAAGGGAACTGCCAACTGGCTGCTAACCATGAAGGTCAAGCCAACAGCATTGCCCTGTGGTCCGGGCAAGAAATGTGTTTGGCGGGCTGGGAAAGGACACCTCAGAAACTACCTGTCCTGCTTCCAGTGCTCCAGCAATTCAGTCAGGGTTAATTCCAGAATCATGGCCAGCGGGCAGCCCAAAGTCAAACACAACAAGGAGCCGGGTTTGTTAGCAGAGACACACAAAGCAGGGAGCAGGTGCATAGATGTTGTTCCAGCAATCTGTGCCTGGAACTGAAAGCTTTTAACCCTGAGACTTCAGAGTTCTACCCAGGGCACAACTGCAAGCCATCAGTGCCAGCTGTGGAATGGTCTACTCATGAGCAGGGCCTTGCTCACAGGTATACCTTTTACTCACAAGGAGTCCCTATTCCTCAGGCGGGCACTTCCGTGGCTGGCAGCCGGCTGAGCCTTGACCTTTAGATGCTTGCGCTCCCTGGGATTAGGTGGCCGCTCGGTGTCTGCCTCCGACTCTGAAAGGGGGCTGATTATGTCTTGAGGGTTAGGGTCAACAACGGCTGTCTCCCTCAAGGGCCCAGGATCCTCTTGATCCAGTTTAAGGGCCCCAGACACAGGCAGCTGCCCCTGTGATGCTTGGGTCATGGGGGTTACTGATCATCCCCCAAAGAGGAGTCCTCCAGAGGAGGCATGGCACTATCCCTTCTCCGTATGAGCCCAGCCACTGCCAAAATTCTGCAGAACAGTCCCTGTTCTGCATGCACGTTCTCACATCAGGAAAGGACATCTGTGGCAAGGAAGGGATTGCACCTAAGGATGGGAGGACCAGGGACAGGGAAGTAGTTCAGGTTCTGTGAAATCCGTTCCTTCTGTGTTCGGCAGATTATCAGGTGACTTACATTCCATCCATCGTCTGCTCATTGATGCAATCAGATTTCTTTTACCAGAATGTCATATTCTCCTTGTGCTAATTCGCATTTGTGCTAATGCTCATTAGTGCATCAGCACAGGTGTGCATTAGTGGTACTGCCCGCTTCCGCACTTGCGCAAATGCACTAATGAGCATTCATTAATGCGAATTAGTGCAACTCCCCCCCCCCCAAAAAAGTGCGAAAACTGGTCCACAAGTCCACACAGAATCTGTGAGACTGAGAAAAAGTCAGGTCCTCCACAGAATCCGCAGGTCAGAGTCATAGAAATCAGAACTCATTTAGATCCGTTGTGGATTTCTCCAACAGCTTGCCAAAATTCTCGAAACTTCACTTCGAAGTTTGTGTGTCTTCTATTCACGTTCACAACCTGTTTGTTCCGTTCATTCAAACTGAATGAACTTTTCCCCCATTGACTAAAGCATGAGAATGCGAATTTTTTTAAGTGTGCATGTTTTTTAAGATGCACACTTTTAAATATGCAGTTCAAAATGTGTATTTTAAAATAGTGCTTTTTTTTTTAATAAGAAGTTCCTGAAATTAGCAGAGTTCTTCATATCTGTGGAAGAAAGAACTTGAGATTTTAAAAACTCCAACTGTGGGAGAAATCGAAATTGACAGATTCCTCCATCCCTAGCTGGAGATATTTTCAGGACACTCACTCCAAAAAAATGTTCTCCAGTCAATAGTAAATCTAAACATGCATCCAAGTAAACATAATTTCTGAGTGAAAGCAAGCCAAATAAGGTCGCCTTCAAGAAGACACCTGGAGAGCATTTGCAGAAGGAGCTGCACCTTCCCGGCCCACCTGTGTGCCCGTCGTTCAACAGTCTCCACCTGCCAGGCGGGGCCTGGTCGTAACCTTCGAACAAGATTTCATCAAGGCTCTTGTCCCTTTGCGCTTTTCTTCTGTCGATGTTGATGGGCGACTGGTTCTCTCCCCCACAGCTGCTGGTCACGATGTCCTTCCAGTGCAAAGGGCCTAAAGAGATGAGGAGAGCAAGGACAAGGTAGGGCTGGAGTAGATCAGATACTCACTTGTGGTGGCGTGGTGGGAAATTTTGAAGTGCAGGCACTCATCAGGACAATCCCCGTAGACACCCACCCCCACCCCAAGGGAAGTCCAAAAATGCAGGGAGCTGTGTTGGTCCATGTTAACAAACTAGTTATGGCAGTTTTCAGCCCCACCAAGAGCACATCTTTTGTAAAGCCAGTGGGTCTTAAATGCCCATTCAAACTCTTACTGTGGCCCTTTTAAGAAAACCATTTACACCTTTGTGTTTCTTCCTTCGCATGCCTTCAGCTTTTCTGGAAGGGAGATATAACAACATCCCAACCCCCCAAGAGTTTGTATCTGTGGATCTGGGGAGGTTGAGGATGTTTTTCATTAAGTTGTCCTTCATAGGAGCATCTCAGAGTCAGACATAAATTTCTTGCCAGTATTCTTCAATCTTTGTCAAATAGACACACACACACACACCGGGCTCAGATATGTGTCCTGCGTGCGGGTAACAATGTATTCACCACTAAACAATTAGCAAAATTTGCCCTGGCAGCAAAGAAAATACATATTAAGTACCAAAATTTGTAGGGAAGTGGGATATGTTACATTGTGTTATATTATGTGACTATTTATATATGTATGATGACTATGTTTTACTGTTTTTGTGCATGTGCCTACTTGGTGGAAGGGAGAGAGGAGCTGCATTTTTTATCTTTCTTTTTCCAGTTCTCCCCCCCCCCCCTTTCTTAAACTGTTTCCATCCCATTAATGTCAGTGGGAGGGAAATGTACTAAACCAGCTCCAGGGCGTTAACATCCCCAGCTTCAGTTAAATGGAAGCAATTTGTATTGATTTTTGTTTTTGTTTTTAGAGGATTCTGCTGGTAAAATCAACACCTCTGCCAACGAAGTTGTGCTGCACAGATGCCTCAGCCAAAACACTCATTAGCCTGCCTTCACTGCTCCTTCCACCTCTCCTGCCAACAACAGGAGATGCCCTTTTGCTGAGGAGACGATGACCTTCATTAATAAGCACGAGCAGGGTTTTTCTTATTTATAATTCAACAGGGTTCCCTTACCGGGCCTATATTTAGTCTAGCAGACGAAACGAGCTATTTTTGTGAACATCACGGTCCCTGAAGACCAAGCGGCAGGCATCTTCCATTCTCATCCTGCTTATTTTTATTCTCTCTCAGGGCATCCCTGTCTCATTGGCTTCAGCTCGGTGCTAGAACATATGCTTTGCTTGCAAAAAAAAAGCTCTTGGATCTCGATCCCCGCCATCTCCGGTTGAAAGGAATCATGCGTGCATTACTTGCCTGCCGCACCCCACTGACTGGTGGCGCAATCCTATGGCCGCTAGACAGCCTCTAGACAGCCGTAGGGTTTTCCCGGATTCCTAGCTATGAGGTCGGAAAATTGCTCTGACCTCGTAGCTGGGGATCCATGCTCAGATCCGCCTCCCCCCTCCCGCAGCCGGTGTGGAAAGAACCATGCTTGCTGCTTCTCTGAGGTCATAGCTACCTTGGAGAAGGGCTTTTGGGGGTGTTCCAGGGCGCGGGGAGGAGAGGGGACCAGTGCCACCAAGATACAACATATCCTTTGCCTCCATACTCCTCCCACTCTCCATAGCATGCCCATAATCCTCCAAGTTCAGAAGGTTACGGGCATCCCCATAGGATTGCATCCCTAACGCATGAAATAGTGTGCATTTTTTTTCAACATGTGTATCTGGAAAATGTCCGTTTTTTCGGGCGAACAAATTTCGCAGTCACTAGCTCAGGAATGTGAGAGGTCTGTCTGAAAAAAAATGCAAACAGGGGGGTGCAAACGGGGCAAATTCTGGTCAAAAACGAATCAAAACGAAGTCCTTGTACATCCCTCAATTTCAAGTACTCACCACATTTCAGATCTTGTGAATCATAGCACCAAGTATCTGGTAAGGGGGGAAATGAAGAAAGAAAACAATATAAGAAGAAAGGAAGAGAAGAAGCAACAGCTAATCATAATGCTCCTGCTTCTGGTAGAAGAAAAAGCCCGGTCGTGCACAGTGCTTTTTTTCTGGAGAAAAAGGTACAGGAACTCTTGGATTACATTTCCTCGGGAGTAGATGGCGATTAAATTGTAATGCAATTAATAGAAGAAAAGGTGCTGGAACTCAGTTCCTGTGAGTTCCACCAGAAAAAAAGCCCTGGTCGTGCATCATATGAAGGAACAAATAAAGGCCTGCAGGGCCTTTTGAAATATATCTTTACATACTGACAGGAGAGGGTGGTGGCTGCAAGGCCTGTGGCTCACGCTGGCTCAGCTTGTCTGAGCGTGGAAAGCTAAGCAGGGTCAGGCCTGGTTATTACTTGGATGTGAGACCCCACCTCTAGTTTCCTGCATTAAGCAGGGGGTTGGACTTGATGGCCCTGTAGGCGCCTTCCAACCCTTTAATCTATGAATCTATGTCAATGGGGCAGTGTGTCCATTCCGGGATCTAGTCTGAATTTTTAAGGAGCGATCCATGGTGTTGAACCCTCCCCCAAATCAAGTTCAGCACCATGGATAGCTCATTTAAAGTTCAGGTTGACGCCCGGAGTGGATACTCCACCCCACTGACATCGACGCAACCAGCCGCTGTGGCGTGTGGTGTGGGTCAGAAGGTGGCAATCTGTCAGATTTCACCCTTGCAATGATGCCATTCTCAGGTCAAAAACGTATCCAAAAATATATATTTCAAAATGTGCATTTTGGGATGAAATGCATCTAGAAATGTGACTTCCAGAGTAAATCCACTCAGAAATACATAAGATACATTTTAGGCTGCAATGCCTATAATCACTTGCCTGGGAGTAAGCCCCATTGAACTCAATGGAACTGATTTGTGAGTAGACGTGTATAGGATTGCTCTATTTTCTTTATTATATTTATAGTCCTCCTTTTTTCCTGCAAGGAACCCAAGGCGGCTTACATAATCCTCCTCCTCCTCTCCATTTTATCCTCACAACAACCCTGTGAGGTAGGTTAGGCTGAGGGTCAGTGACTGGCCCAAAGTCACCCAGTGAGTTTCAAGGCCGTGCGGGGACTAGAACCCCGATCTCCTGAGTCCCAGTCCAACACTCTAACCACTACGCTACACTGGCTCTATCAGAAATGCTATTTTAGGAGAAAATACATTAAAAAAAACAAACCATGGAATACACAGCAGTCCTACTGAATAGGGCAAGAAGTCCGCATTAATCTGTGCCTGCGTTAGAGAGAGCATAAATGAATGAAGCATCTGTAGGAGAGAAATAAGTACAACTGGATGATACCGCGCATCAACCCTCCCACCCCATTTTAGCCTCTCCCTTCATTTCGGTAGCAGGAGCAAAGCACAAAGGGATCCTCTTCGATTTTAGAGATGATGTCGAGTGTTTGGTAAAGCCTGCTAACGTAGCACCTCATCAAATCCAGCTCCCCAGATAAGGATTCAAATTGGGCTGGAGAAGCAACAGCGAAGCATCAATTAAAAACCTGATAGATTGCTACCAAGAAAGCGCAGTGATTCATACCCATGCACCAAGCTTTGGGGAGAGTAGTCCCTCCAGTTCTTACTCTCTGGAAAATGTGAGATTCAACTTTATCGCATGCTATGAGAAATCATCCGGAATGGACTGGCCAGCAGAGGGGACTGGGAGATCTTTGCAATCAACCAAGTAGCATCTGGGGCTTTTGGGGGAACTAAGCTCATAAAAATATCTAACCACTCTATCCTGATTGATCAGTTGTGAAATATTAGATTTCCAGGGAGATGGAGAGAGCGAGAAACACTTCCTTTACACCAGCATGATCTAAAGGGGGCCCTGTCGGGAGCTGATAACTGAAAAAATGCCCCTTTCTTCAACCAAGAGAACTGTAGGGATGCATGAGAATTATGGCTTTGCTGGCAAAACTTGCACGCATGCCCCGTTCGAAGCCCCGAACACGAGTACGTGTCCACCAAAAAGGTTCTCAAATTGCCAGACATGCGCTTGCATTCAATTTGCACAACTTCCAACTAGTTTGATTCTGCACAGGTTTCCTACTTTGCGCCAATCCCCCCCCCCCCGCCGACTGAATCAGCCATCGCTTTCGTCCGTGGTGAAAAGTTGCACAAATTTTGGAGGAAACGGTGCAAATTTCACATTCGGTCACTGCTCGATTCGTACAATTCTCTCCCATTCACACGCAGAGAATCGGGCACAAGACGATGTTTGGAGAATCCTAGTGATCTCAAACATCTCTCGTTCACCCATCCTGGAGCTTTATAGGAGCTATGCAATTATGCATGGTGCTGAACTCCATCCCCGAAATAGGTTCACCACCCTGGAGCACCATGGATAGCACCTATAAAGCTCCAAATAAAATCCTCAGTGGATTAGGAGCCCCACCAAAATAGGACTCACCAGCCTCCACTAGTTTAAAAACAGAAATGTCCCAGTCTTGTAGGAAAAGCAATGGGAGTTCTGGTTTTCTTCTTGTCTTTTTTGTAATTCTTTATTGATCACACACACACACACACACACACACACATATACACAGAGCGAAAGAAAGAGAGAGAGAGAATGGCCATGTGTCCTACTTTAGAGAGGACAGGCCTCTATTTGAAGGTGTTCTCTATTTGAAGAGCTGTCCGGCTAAGTCCAGTTTCAAAATAAAGGACCCTAAGAAGGGAGGGAGATCAGATCAGGTGCCTCAAAGTTTATTTTATTTTATTATTTATTTATTTATTCATTTTATTTATTTCCCACCCTTTTTCCTGCAAGGAGCCCAAGGCAGCTTACATAATCCTCCTCCTCTCCATTTTATCTTCACAACAACCCTGTGAGGCTGAGAGTCAGTGACTGTGCCAAAGTCACTCAGTGAGTTTTATGGTTGCGTGGGGACTAGAGCTCAGATCTCCTATATCCCAGTCCAACACTCTAACCACTACACCACACTGTCTCTGTATAAGCTGAGTCCACATTCGAGCAGCCAGGCTCAAGCTGACAGAATTTTAAAAAAAAAAAAATGCGGCGGACAACCACCACCTGGCTGCTCCATGAAAGCTAAACTGATTCTGAACCTTAAAGGCGCTTTTAATGTCTTCACCTGCCTCTTCAAAGAGAGCAACAAACTCTCGTAAAATCCGCCTGCTGCTTAATTCAAACATTCTGACCCCTCCATAACTTTTTTTTAAAAAAAACACTGAACTGATATTTCCCTTTTATCTTCTGTCTATTAATAATAGATCTGAAGAGCCTTTTATTGTAAGTTGAGAGAGTCTCTTGTTGTTTGGCATTCAATATTTGCTTTTCTCCTCTAATTATCCCTCAAACCTGCCCGTGTTTATTTTTATAGCTGTTCCCTTTGCAAGCTGAACCTTCTTCCTTGTTGCTCTTCTGATTTTTTCAATCTCCTCTTAAACAGATTCACACACACACACCACTGCCACCCGCTGCCCTTTGCTGTGCTTCCTCCGAATTCCACCCAAATGAAATTCTTCCAGAATTCCCCTTCCAGCTAGTCTTTAAATATTTCCACATTATGGTTCCTGTCAAGGTTCATGAGATCTGACCTCTTGAATTCCTTCAAGAAAAGCACATAGCCCTTTGCAACTTGAGATTGGGCAGAAATCTAGGGTGAAAGTTAGTTTATGGGACCAAAAGCCCACTGAGGTTTGTTTTTTTCTCTTATCTATATGCCATGTGCATCCTTTGTACATCTCTCTGTAGTGTTGTAACATACATCTAGAGATGTACTCCAGTTTTATTTTTATTTTTTTATTTATTATATTTATACCCCACCTTTTTTCCTGCAAGGAACCCAAGGCGGCTTACATAATCACCCTCCTCTCCATTTTATCCTCACAACAACCCTGTGAGGTAGGCTTAGGCTGAGAGTCAGTGACTGGCCCAAAGTCACCCAGTGAGTTTCATGGCCGAGCGGGGACTAGAACCCGGATCTATATGCCATATTATTGTTGCCCTTTTATCCTATTTTAAAGGTTTAATACATATTTTATAGTTTTTCTGTTTTAACTTTATGTGTATTTTAATATTGTAGTGCAATGATCTTTAGATTGAGCAATAAAGGTATTCTATTCTAGAATGGCGCCTCCTCTCCAAATTAAACCATTTATCCCTGTAAGAACTGGACTCTTTGGCCAATTTTAACAGGTGCCAGCATTTTGGAAAACAAAGGGTTCCACCATACCAATTCTCCAAATTGACAATAGTCAATTTAGCAGGCACAATTTTACCAGGCATGTAGAGTGTCGTCGTCCCCCCCCCAAGCAATGTCTGAGGCTCAGCCAAAGTCAAAAGCCAGGAGAGCAATCAAATAAAAACACAGTTCAAAAGCAGAGTCAGGTAGAAGTCCAGGAGGTCAGTAGCACAGAGGTCCAAGCACACAGCAAGGTCAGGAAGAAAATAGGATACAACAACCAAAGGCAAAGATCAGATCCAGTGGTTCTCAAGAGCTGATATATTAGCAAGAGCTCCCAGAGCCCCACCCAGGGCTCAGTTAGATCATGTTACAGGCCTTGTTCAGGAGCAGTCTCTTCCTCCTGAAGGGTCCTTTTTGGTAGCCAAGCACATCTTCTTAAAGGAGCACTGCTAGCCTGCCTCTTGAGGTGATGATGCTCTCAGGGGATCATCAGCATCCCTCTCTGCCTCAGAAGCTGAGCTTTCTGCCTCTTGAGCCGAGGAGGCAGATCTGAAGGCATCATCCCTGAAGGGCAAGGATCATCTTGGATGGAGCCAGGGTAAACTCTGGGGCAACCTGTTCCCTGGGGACATCTGGTTCTGAAGGTTCAAGCTCTTCCTCTGAGAAGGGATCCCCCAGGAGAATCATGACATAAATAATAATAAAGTGGGGTATAAATAAATTAAGCAAACAACCTGGGTTTGCAGAGACAACGTGGTAACAGACAACACAATAGCCCATGCTCCAGGGTTGAGTATGGGTTGGTTGAGTGTGGGTTGTCGTTGAAACATGGGTTGTCGTTGAAACGTGGGTTATTGTGTTGTCTGAACCCAGCTGAAATAACAAACCATCATGAACAACCCGCAGTTCACAACCCAACAACAAACCACAGATTCTCTTTATGGGTTGTTCGTGGTTAACAAGCCATGGCTTGTTAGCACAGCTGGGTTCAGACAATACGATAACCCACGTTTCAGCAACCACCCATGGTTCAGTGACAACCCACACTCAACCCATACTCAGCCCTGAAGGTGGGTTATCGTGTGTTGTCTGAACCCGGACAAAGAGCCAGATCACTGGGCCAGGCCTTCTAGCTCACCAGCAGTGGCTCTCCGGGCTGTAAGAGAGGGATTTCATAGATTTCATAGATCATAGAGTCGGAAGGGGCCTACAAGGCCATCGAGTCCAACCCCCTGCTCAATGCAGGATACTAGAGGAGGGGTCTCCCATCCAAGTAATCACCAGGCCTGACCCTGCTTAGCTTTCCACGCTCAGACAACAAGCTGAGCCAGCATAAGATCTTGCGCAGCCCTACCTGGAGATGCCGGGGATCGAACCTGGGACCCTCTGCATGCAAAGCAGGGACTCTACCACCGAACTCTGTCCCCTCCCCAGCAGCTGTGTGGCATTCTTGGTTATCTTTCTCAAGATCCCTGAATCCCCCAACCACACACAGCAGAGAGATGGGGAGAGGGCAATCCAACTCCTGGTGCTGTGCAAGGGCTCCCACCAAACTAGAGTAAGTAGGGGAAATGAAGAAGGAAAGAGGGAGAGGGAAGAAAAGATACAGCAGATGGAAGGAGCCCTAATTCTTTATTTATAATTTTCATTTATTTATTTATTTTCATTTCTATATCCGCCCAATGGCCGAAGCTCTCTGGGTGATGCACAGCAATTCATAAAACACAATGCCATAATGATAAGAATGGCTGACAGAAATGCCCCACCATGTCATTAAATACACTTAAATGCCTGGGAGAAGAGGGCAGTCTTAACCTGACGCCAGAAAGATGACAGAGTTGGCATGAGGCGGGCTTCAGTGAGGAGATCATTCCATAAACGGGGAGCCACCACTGAGAAGCCCTTCTTTCTTGTTGCCACCCTCCGAGCCTCCCTCGGAGGTGGTACGCAGGGGAAGGCCTCAGATGTTGACCGCAATGTCCAGGAAGACTCAGGTTGGATTCTGAATCTCTTTTGAAATTTTTACAAAACTTTTTTCTGCCTTTGGTTAAAACTGACAGGAAGAGGAACGGAGGAGAGAAGAAAGAAAAGGGAGGTGCATCAGTAGCAGCAGAAGCCGGCGCCATGCTCCCTCGGCACTGGCTTTGCCTTCTTGAGAATATTCCCACATACGCACTGCTCCCCTAAAAGAAATATATATTTGTGTAATAAAGGCAAATGGATGCTACGTTTTCTTCCTTTCTCATGATGATGTTGCTGGAAACCTCTTCATTAGTCCCCAGTTTCCTCCTTCACTCTGCCTCCTTCCACATCTGCATTTCCCTCTGGCACTTTTAAGAGTTTGTTTGTTTAAAAGGCCAGCCTGCTGAAGCTGGTAGTTGTGTTTTAATTTAAAAAGAGGAGGGGGGGGGAAGAAAAGAAACTGACAACAGTGTGTGTGTGTGTGTGTGTGTGTGTGTATGAAATTGACAAGGATGCTTGCTTTGCACCCAAGGCTATTGTTTTGCTTGGTACTGGGCAGAGGGGATGAGTGACATGCCCTATTGTCCGGACTGCTGGTCCAGCCACACCTTTTGTCAGGCAAATTTCAAAGGTTAATGACCTAGAATGTGTACACATTCTAGAAACTGTATGAATCTATTTTTTTTTAAAAAAAAATCGTGGTCGGAGGATGATAAACGCCCTCAGAGAGATCGAATGCACCAAATCTCTCTTTTTATTATTGTTATTATTTTCTGCATTTATTTACATTCATTATATGCCGTCCTATAATAAAAGTTCTCCGGGCGGCTTATGATATAAAAGCACCACATTTTTTTTTTGCAATAAAAAATGCGGTGTAAGCAACAAATAAAAGCACAACAATAAAAATCAAAACAGCCTCTTTATGCAGCGAGAGCAAGGAAATAATAAAACCATGGGGCCAGATCAATTTAAAGCAGGTGACACAAAAAAAATGCAGGAAGGTTGAAGGGTGATTATAAATCACCTTCCTGCACGGTTATCAATATGGATGCCTATCTTTCCAGCCAGCCCCCTCTCCCCACACATACACCATGGCTGGGGGTGATTTAAGTTGGGGGAATGATGCAAGGCAGGGGGAAAGGGTTCCCTTATGGGCTCCACGCAAATCCTTCTCCCGGAGTCCCCACCTCCTTTTGGCTGCTTTTCAACGAAGCAAAAGACACCTTGAGAGGTGCAAATGTTCACAAGAATGCCAACCTTTAGGCCAAAGGAATGTCTGATCATCTTAGGGCGCAATCCTATTGCGATGCCCATAAGGGCCCGGAGGCTTATTTATGGGCATCCTATGCAGAAGGGGGGAGGAGCTGCAGAGGCGATCTTCGCCTCCCTGTCGCTCCTGCCCTGCATTTTCCGCTGGATGGGCTTTTTCGCCCATCTAGATGGAACTTCTCGGAGGGGGAATGGAAGGAGGCAGGAGGCAGCTGCAGGATAGCACATATCCTGGCCTCTCTCGTCTCCTCCCCTGCCCGCCCCATGAAACACCCCCTTTTACCCCTCTCCGAGGTCGCATTCCCAACCTCGGAGAGCAGCCGGTGAGGTTCTTTCCACGCCAGCTGCAAAGCGTGCTTCTTTTATAGCTCCTGCCAACTCAACCTTCTTTGACTCAAATCCCCTCCTTTTTTCTTTCTTTCTTTCTTCCCCCTAAAAGCCCGCTATCTTTAAGAATACAGCTCCACACTCCATAATATCCAGTTGACCGCTAGGCTGGAAGCAAAAAATATTCGCATCATCTCTGCATGTGCAGGTCGCAAGTGGCTTGTTATTTAGACAAAAACCGAAGCAGGACATCACACTGTGTAACCCTCTCTTCTTCTTGGGAGGGGGGGGGGCACTTCCAAATTACACATGGTTCTTCTGATAAGGAGATCGCAGTTGCTGTTTCATATTCATTTGCATGCTTCATTCTCCTCTCCCTGTATACAGGCGAGCTTCTAAGGAAACCTCCCTTTATGATTTGTTTGTCCTTTCAGGAGCTGCCAACAAGCTCAGTGGATGCAGGTTGCCTGCAGCCTCCGTATTCATCATTTCCTAATTTACTGCTGCTAAGCAATAGCTTATCCCCAAGGTTGCTACAAATTCTTCCCCGGTTATTCTTCCTGATTTGTTTTCTGTCCAGTGTTCAAGGGGCTGTGTGCTCAGGTTGCCTTAGCGTTCAGCCGTTCTCTCGCAGCTTGCCTAGTGCAGCGCCGGGGGCAGGTTTGTGGAGGAGTCAGGGCTTTTTTTCTGGTGGAACTCACCGGAACTGAATTGCAGCACCTTTTCTTCTATTAATTGCATTACAATTTAATCGCCATCTACTCCCGAGGAAATGTAATCCAAGAGTTCCGGTACCTTTTTCTCCAGAAAAAAAGCACTGGGAGGAGTAGCCCAATTTAATGTGGGGCTGGGACCAATGTGCCCATGGACACCTCTCTCGGTACCCGCCAGGCTCCCTCCCTGCCCCTTCTTGGGTTAAAAGGCCCTGCACTGGCTGCCTATTCGCTACCGAGCCTTGTTCAAGGTTATGGAATTGTCATGCAAAGCCCTAAACAACTTAGGACCAGGATACCTAGCAGACCGCCTTCCCTTATATACACCCAACTGATATACGCCTTTTTTTTTTCAAGGCGTTTCTGCTGGCACCCCCTTTAGCCCTGCGCCCTAGGCAGCTGCCTAGTTGTCCTAATGGCAGCACCGGCCCTGTTGAGTAGGCAGGGAAAGGTGGTACTGAAGAGAAGAGTTCAGACAGGAAATCTAGTACTAAGTTGTGAGAAAGCAAACGTGAAGGTGTTAGTAGAGAAGTAATGCCCTCAGCATTACTTCAGGGAAGATTCTTGGGTATCCCTTACCAGCAGAGACATTGTCCGTGCTTGGTCGGAGACCCTGAATCTTTGACCCACGTCCTACTCTACTGTAGATTCTATGCAGCGCTCAGGGACGATCTAATTCTTCCCATTTTGAGGACGTTTCAAGGCTTTCCGGATAGGTGGCTGGTTTCCTACTGTTTGTGTGACCAGAAACCAATTGTTACCACCCAAGTTGCTAAATTCCTTTTAGCTGCCATGCAAAGGAGGGCCTTTCTATTGGGTAATAATTGAGAACTGTTCCATCTCTATTTGTCTGTATGCCTTGCAAATGTTGTGGCTGGTTTTTATTTTTATTTGGGTCATAATAATTGAGAGCTGTTCGTCTCTTTTTTTCTGTATGCTTTGCAAATGTTGTGGCTGGTTTTTATTTTATTTGGGTCATATGACCGTAATAAATCAAATCAATCAATCAAGTAGAGAACAGTTCACAGGAGTTTCCGCTTAGGGAGTGAAGGACCTTCTGTTCTGTCTAAGGAAGAAGGTGAAGCTCTGGACTAGTGACAGGGACAGTTAAGTTCCCTGGTCTGATACTGTAACTTCAAGTAACCATGCCAAGTTGATACAAAGAGCACCGCATAACATCCGCCTGCCTTTTAACCTGAATCTAAGCAAAGAACAAGTCTGAATGTAACTGCTTGAAAATCCACGTTATCTGTTCCGGAGTTGAACACCGGTTTAGAGACTTTGTTAGAACAATAAATCAACCTTTTCATTCAAAGTCTGACTGCTGGACAGGAAAGTAAGAAGGGAATTAACGGAGGGGCACCCTGCTTCAAGTAAACAAATAAAACAAACAAACTGCTCTTAATAAAGACTAACAAACGTGGGTGAACAGCTACATATAAGACCTAAGACACATAATCGGCTAACGCAGTTTAAGAAGACAGCTTCAAGTCTGAAGTGACCCATACAAGGGGGCACTTGGTGAGAGCGAAGTACACGTTGAGGGTGTGGGCTTTGGAGCGAGGGGTCTCGTCCACTACATGCCTCCTGCAAGGAGAAGAGACCTTCTGAGAGAGAGAGAGAGAGAGAGAGAGAGAGAGAGAGAGAGAGGCAGGGGGGAGTCCGCATCCCCAGGCAGAGTCGATCCAGCGTAAATCTGGATCCAGTCTCTCATCAATTAGGGGGACTAGCTTGGCAAGCTAATTCTGTTTTGCAGTGCAAAACCAGAGTGAACATACATTTTAAAACCTTCTTGTTAACAGCCCATAGTAACAGTAACAGGGAGAAGGAGAAGCAGCGGCGGCGGCGGCGGCAGCTCCTGGATATTAGTGTGATGATAAATATCTCCTTTCTGAAAGCGAATTTGAGCAAGAAGGATTCTTCTCGCCACCACCTCCATGTTTGTTTCAGCTCTGATCCAGACCCAGCTGCTGCCAACGAGAAGGGGAAATCGATGCCTCCCGGCCCCAGCTTCCTCCGGCTGGAAAAGGATGGAGCAGAAATAGCGGATACCTAATAAGCGAAAGCTGAAGAGGCCGCAGGGAAGGATGTGCTCCGGCTACACAACGCAAGAGACCGGCTACAATGCAAGAGCCGGTTGTTCCGGCTACACAACGCAAGAGACCTCCCCGTCAGTTTCACTGCCTGCACCCTTCAGGAGGTTTAAGAAGTAACACTCATTTGCTGCCCTCTGCAAGGCCCCCTTATTTTTTTTCTCCAGGCGCACCGCAGCCGGCATGGGCTTTTCGCCTCTTGATGGCAACCAAGCGGCTGGACAGGGCTGAATCAAAACGCCAGCCTTGCTTGCTTCTCCTGGTGGCTTCCATATCTAAAGAGCAGTGGTGCAGTGGTCAGTTTTGAGGTGCAAGGGCCGGTGGTGAGTCCCCACAGCCAGCCAGCCACACACACACACACACACACACAGGGGAGGCTGGCGACGCCTATTTCAGGCGGGGCTCCTGATCCATTGCAGGTTTCATTTGGGGCTTGATAGGAGCTATCGATGGTGCTGAACTCCATCCTCAGATAAGGAGCCCCACCACAACAGGAGTCACCACAGCCTCCACTGCCTGCAGGAAATCTGATCACAGATCTTTCAGTGTATCCTCTAGTTCAGTCCCCTTCCTCCTCATGCCTCATTCTTAAGTTACGCCCATTAGTCCCAGTCCAACACTCGAACCACCACGCTGCACTGGCTCGCCATGTGCCCTGTTTTACAGAGTTCCATCTGAAGGCTTCCTTTTTTTTCCTTTCTTTTTTTTGGATGGCAGTCTACTCCAAGCCCAGTTTTCAGAGAAAGAAGAGAAAGCAGAGGGGCCCTCAAATTGACCCTTATCAACTGGACAGAAGACTGATTAGGCACAGAAGTCACCCCGGCAGTCACGGTCTTCCACACCGACGGAGAGATGGATTGCATTTCTGTTTACATTTCCAATTTTGCATCTCGACAGAGAGCCAGTGTGCTCCATTGGTGAGAGTGTTGGACTGGGAGTCGGGAGATCCGGGTTCTAGTCCCCACTCGTCCATGAAGCTCGCTGGGTGACTTTGGCCCAGTCACTGACTTGCAGCCTCACCTACCTCACAGGGTCGTTGTGAGGATAAGATGGAGAGGAGGAGGAGCATGTAAGCTGCCTTGGGATCCTCACAAGAGGAAGAGAGGTGGGATAAATCATAATAACAAATAGAATACCAACAACATACGAATTAGTATAGGCAAATCTGAGTCCAATTTTGTCCTCTTGGGGGCAATCCATAAAGTAGCCACCCTGGAACCTGGGAGACACATGAGTGGAGCTACTGAGTTTCTAAAAACTTTTAAGTAGCCACAGTGGTGTAGTGAGCCAGTGCTGGCGTAGTGGTGAGAGTGTTGGACTGGGACCCGGGAGCTCATTGCGTTACTTTGGGCCAGTGACTGATTCTCAGCCTAGCCTACCTCACAGGGTTGTTGTGTGGATAAAATGGAGAAGAGGAGGAGGCAGATTATGTAAGCCGCCGTGGGCTCCTTGGAGGAAGAAAAGGCAGGATATAAATATAAGAAATGAAATTAAATAAATAAATAAATAATGGACTTTGGTTTTGAGCATAGCTGTGGTGGCAGGGGCCAATCTAAATCACAGAACAAAAGAGAAAATATTCTCAAGTGCCTGGGGGGAAAATACCTTTTATTATACCCTTAATTAGTAGTAGTAGTAGATTCATAGATCATAGACTTGTAAGGCCATCGAGTCCAACCCCCTGCTCAATGCAGGAAACTAGAGGAGGGGTCTCCCATCCAAGTAACCACCAGGCCTGACCCTGCTTGGCTTTCCACGCTCGGACAAGCTGAGCCAGCGTGAGCCACAGGCCTGTAGTATTGGGCATAGGTTTTTTCTGGCACCCGAGAATATTTCCTCTTGCCTTGGGACACATACGTGCCTTCCCCTCCTGCTGTTTCCTCCAGTCTAAATCACATACATGAGCCATCCTCGGTCTGCACCTTCCCCCCATCATTTTGCTGATCAGGAACAGCAGGCTGACAAAGCTGTGTCTGCAAGGAGCAAAGAGCGCCACCTAGTGATGATGGCATCAAATTCCAGCCCCTAAATTTTGTTTTAATTGTTTTATATAGGATCATAGCGTTGGAAGGGGCCTACTACAAGGCCATTGAGTCCAACCCCCTGCTCGATGCAGGAAACTAGAGGAGGGGTCTCCCATCCAAGTAATAACCAGGCCTGACTGTGCTTAGCTTTCCACGCTCAGTCAAGCTGAGCCCGCATATTTAATTGTTTGTTTGTTTGGGTGAAATTCACAATAAAAATAAATGGGGGGGGGGAATCAATTATCTTAAGAAGGAGGAAGTCAGTGTCAGCAGCACTGCTGTTGAGTGACAGCATGGCTTTCCATTTGGAAAGGACAGTTTACCCAGTTAGGACACGCGTGCCACAAACGGAGGAAGGAAAACCCAGTATGGATCCTTTGTCTTTCTTACTGACCTATATGGGGGGGGGTGGATGAAAACCCTGCCAAAAAAACAAGAGATGATATCATAGATGGCATGGGACCTGCAACAAAATGTTGCAGTGTAGAGTGCTGCTGCTCAGGTTTCCAGCCAGCCATGCCCCTTTCTGGAATACTCCATTCCATGTTCTCTCTGTGTGTGTGTGTGTGTGTGTGTGTGTGTGTTTCTTCCTGGTTTTCTCTCAACAAGAGTCAGTGAGCATTCCATGGCCCACTAAATGTGCCTAGTGCCCACTGGCTGTTTGAGTGGGGGCCCTCCCCCTCCAGCCGCCAGCAGGCTCTTTTACTAAAGATTTTTGTGCATGTCGCAAACCACAGTACTCTTGGATAATTAATTTGTTTTCCTACTTCTCCCCTATCCTATAAAATATGTAATTATAACATAATTGTAGTTCTTGTTCTCTGCATTTTTAGACAATTATAATGGAATTTTAAATTAGAGAGAGACCGAGAGACTATGCGCATACGTGGTGGTGCATACCCTGGTACCAAAAAAATTGGGGGACCAAAATGAAAAAGAGGTATTTGGAAAATAACGGGATACGATGCTTCATTGGACCCCAAAACAATATTATTGGAACTGGCTCATTTGCATGCTCTAAAAATATATTACTTTCAACCGACCAATGGCCATCGCAGCGTTCCAAGGAACAAAAAGGCAATTTGGCAAAGACAGACTCCCAAACGTTCAATTTCAGATTTTTTGTAAAATAAAAAAAAACCCTAAAAGTTAAAGTTGAACAGCACGATAGCCAAATATCCTATTGGGTTCACCGAATTAAAACGTCACCATGGCAATTCACTGCCAGGTCCTAGAACAGTTCTTGCCCGGGTTCTGGAGGCCGCCACGGGTAAAGAGAAACTCTGTGGGTCACATAAAGCACTTGTTGCATCAGTCAGTTTCACTTTTTCGAAACAAGACTTATTTATTTATTTACTATTTTTATATCGCACCTGTTTCCCTGCAAGGAACCCAAGGCGGCTTACAGAATCCTCCTCCTCCTCCTCTTCATTTTATCCTCACAACAACCCTGCGAGGTAGGTTGGGCTGAGAGTCCGTGACTGGCCCAAAGTTACTCAGGGAGCCTCATGGCCGAGTGGGGGACTAGAACCCAGGTCTCCCAAGTCCCAGTCCAACACTCTAACCCAGTGTTCTCCAACCTTGGGTCCCCAGATGTTTTTGGCCTACAACTCCCAGCATGCCCCAGCCAGCTACGCTGGCGGTGCGATGCGGTGCGGTGGTGCCAGTGGAGCTCTAGGGACACAGCACCAGGGGTGCTGCTGACATCACCTGCTGCCGCTCCCCCCCCCCAGACTTCCCTGTTCCCTCTGAGCTTAGCTGAAATCCCCACAGTAGCGTGGGGGGGGGAGAAGGAATTTCCCAAGCGGCAATATATCGCTCCCTGTTGCAACGCAAAGTATTTGGGGGTGCCTTGGTCTTGAATGGGCAATGAAGAAGACTCATTCGCTTTGCCAAAGGCCCGCTCCTGGTGGAGATGAAAACTGCTAGAACTGGTGCGTTGACATGGATCAACTGAGACGTCCAAAATTTTGGACTCTCCTCAGGGGAGTGGACGGCCACAATGAGCTTCAGAATCTCCCACCATGCCGCTGGCAAGGCAGCATACGACAGGGGTGGGGAACTTTTTCCTGGTGGGGGCTGCATGTTGGCCATGAATGGGACCTCTTCTTCTTCTCTCTCTCTCTCTCTCTCTCTCTCTCTCTCTCTCTCTCTCTCTCCCTCCCTGCCTCTCTCCCATTCTGCTACATCCTTCTTCTCTTTCTCCCCTTCTGCATCTCTGCCCAACAGGCCGACAGGGGAAGGAACGGATCCCTCTTGACCGTTGCCAAGGGCTTCCAAAATTAGGCTGAGCGCTGCAGATGGCCAAGGGTGGCCACTTAGACATTCCCCCCCCCAAAAAAAGCGGAAATGCATCATCACAAGAGGGGACTGCCAATTTGCACACCATCTGCATATGCAAATGTATATGTACAGGTGCAACTTTGGAAAGAATAAATAGAATTTAAATAGAAATACAATACATCTCACCATAGTGGGGAAGACGGACCAGGTGACATGTACACCTGCTCAGTCCGCTGTCCAGGTGCAAAGTGAGATGGGCAACTTTAAGGACCCCATTCCCCCTTCTGATGGTTCTTTGACTTTAAACCAGACTCAGACTGGACTGCCCATCAAATAGATGTTACCTGCAAAGAGAAGACTGCCCTCTGCCAGCTCTCCCAAGTAGAGGACTGTCCTCTGCAAAGTAGGGCACCCGGCTACCCTGCAGCCCTAGGGCTGCAAGTTGCCAACCCCTGGTATATAGTGTGGAGGCTCTTTATGGAGCAGATTTAAAGCAAAAGAGCACTATTATCTATGGATTACTTATTTATTATAGTTGTTTTATTTATTTATTATATTTATATCCCGTCTTATTTCCTGCAAGGAAGCCGAGGAGGCTTACATAATTCTCCTCCTCTCCATTGTATTCTCACAACAACCCTGTTGAGGAAGGTGAGGCTGAGCGTCAGTGACTGGCCCAAAGTCACCCAGTGCGCTTCATGGCCGAGTGGGACTAGAACCCGGATCTCCCCGCGTCCCAGCCCAACAGTCTCACCACTAGGGCCACATTGGCTCTTACTTCTCCAAGCCTGCTAATACCTCCCTCTCGTCCATAGATGATGATGCCATTTTCTGCACTAACACCTGAACATCAGAAATTGATGGGTATGATGATACTGTGAAGTTTGAACAATTCTGCAACCACAGCCACGTTTCTCTCCGTCCGACGGCAGAACTGAAGCATCCACTCGTCCCTTGGTACAACCTTCCAGTCCCGTTTGCCGCAGGACCAAACTCCAGCGCGAAATCCTCTCAAGGGCCCCCTTGCAGCACACTGTGCTAACAATAGCTAACCTTTTCTGTGTTTATATGTTTTTAAAGAATAATCCAAACCCTTTATGGAAAAAAACCGGCTGGGCAAAGGATTTCTGCTGGATTGGCTCCAGCAGCAGGAACGACAAGAGAAATCTGGCCTTCTGCCTATTGACTTAGGAATTGTTTGTGTGTGTTTTAAATAATCACCTCCGAGGGGGGGGGGGGAAAACGTATCCTGGTTTGGCAGTGAACGAATGTGTTTTACGGTCAGAAGCAGCAACCCCCATTTCTGTTGAGACATAAATTGAACGGCGCTGCATGGGAAATACTGCACACTCATTTCATTGGTCCATCCATCTCAGTGGCAGCTGTGGCAGCTCAGGAGTTCACACAGGTGAGAGCCAATAGATTCTCAGCAAAGGGAAGTGCATGCTGAGCATGGAAAAGCGCATGCTGAGCATGGAAAAGCGCATGCTGAGCATGGAAGTCAAGCACAAGGGATGGGAGGTCCCTAGCATTGCCTGATATGGGACTTGAGCTCGAGTTGCAAGATTTCAGCCTTTTCAGGGTCTCATTCTCCAAGAATAAAATCTCAGGGAAACGCCAAAGGGAAATGCTGTTTTCTGCTTGGCTTGAGATGTTTTGCTATTAGCTCCACCCTCATGTCCATTAGGCTCCTCTCCTGAGGTATCAGGCACAGCCAGGCTCTTCTCCTGACCTGCAAGGAGCAGGTGCCACTTAGCTCCCCCCAAACCCTCTAGAACAGGGCAGAAGGTAGATCGGGACCTAATGGTAGGTCTGACTCTAGGTGGTTAGCAGTAGATCTCCAAGGGTTTCTGACTCCCAATGCTTTTAACAAGAGCAAGGGAAATTGCAAAGAAATCAAATCGTGTGAATTGCTTCTCTCTCAGGCAGCCTCAGTGATACACATCTGTAAAATGGGAGTACTGATTGGTTGCTTTTGACCTGCTCTTTGTTGGGCTCTGCTGGCCAGTTTTTGAGTATGGTATTAGAACCCCTATGTATCCGCTCCGGATTATACACTGAACTTTTAAGGAGCATCACGTGCCAGACCTCTTGACGTCCAAGGGCTTCCAAAATAGCTGAGCGCTGCATGGCCAAGGGTGGCCACTTAGACATTCCCCCCCCAAAAAACGAGATGCATCATCACAAGAGGGGACTCAATTTGACACCATCTGCATATGCAAATGTATATGTAAGGTGCAATTTGGAAGAATAAATGAATTAATAGAAATACAATACATCTCACAAGTGGGAAAGGACAGACACCTCCTCCGCTGTCAGTGCAAAGTTGTGGGAACTGAAGGACCCATTCCCCCTCTGATGCTTGACTTTAAACCAGACTCAGACGACTGCCCTAATAGATGTTCTGCAAAGAGAAATGCCCTTGCCAGCTCTCCAGTAGAGGCTGTCCAGTGGCCGCTACCTGCAGCCTAGGCTGCATGCCACCCTGGTTATATGTGGAGCCTTTGGAGCAATTAAGCAAAGGCACTATATCTATGGATACTATTATATAGTGTTTTTTTTTTTTTATATTAATCCCTATTCCTCAAGAAGCCGAGAGGCTTACTATCTCCTCTCCCCAGGATTCCACAAACCCTTTGGGAGTTGAGGCCAACCTATTGAGGTAGGGTTCGAACCATGGACATCTCCTTAAAGTTCGTGGTGAATCCAGGCGATTGGATTTCCCCAAGCGCCTATCCCGCCCCTACACCCCTTTCCCAGCCAACTTTGTGATTTCTGCATGGTGCGGTTTCCCCCCTATTCAAAAGGATGGCTTAGTGACTGGCAGGAAGAGTTTTAAGCTCAAATCTGCTGGATTTGGGGGGATTTTGGCCTTTGGCCCAGCCCCCTTTGGCCTTCAGCACCACCCACCACTGGAACGCGCCCCCCAAGAGCTTCTCCAAAAGGGAATTGGCCCTCGGGCTGAAAGAGGCTTCAACACCCCTGCCCTATAATGTTCTATCATGTTCCAAGGCTGTGCATTATGGTGTGGTTGGAAGATCATAACCCTGAGTTGTGCCTTTTCTTTTTTTTAGTCTGATAACATCCGTGTGGAGTTCCTTTTTGACATCTGGGCCTTTTTAAAGTGTCCCAACCCATTCCTCAGCTTTTAGGATAAGAGAAACAGGAACGATAGAGGGAGCAGCACATGAGTTCGGGATCTCTGGTGACCACAGTTCATCTCTTCAGCAACTTGGGGCTAGATTACCATTATTACTACATCCTACATGGGCTGCCCTTGGAGACAAAGGAGAAGTTTCAGGTGGCCCAAAGCATGACAGCTTTCTGTTTGAAAGGGCCCAGGGACTGGAAGCACATTACACCCATCCTCCAACATCGGCACCAGGTCTTTATAGACCTAAACAAAACCATGAATTGTGTCCAAAAGTTAATAAACTTTTGGACACAATTCATGGTTTTGTTTAGGTCTATGAAGTCCAAGAAGTCCAGGACCTTTGGGGAAGGGTCGTGGCTCAGTGGTAGAGCCCCCCTGCTTAGTATGCAGAAGGTCCCAGGTTCGATTCCCAGCAGCTCCAGGTAGGGCAGGAAAAACTCCTGCCTGAAACTCTGGAGAGCCGCTGCCAGTCGGTGTGTCAGCAATACTGGGCTAGGTAGTCCAATGGTCTGACTCTGTATAAGGCAGCTTCCGACGTTCCTATATTCAGAGGAAGGTCTGTAGCTCAGTGGTAGAGCACCTGCTTTGCATGCAGACGGTCCCAGGTTCGATCTCCAGGTAGGGCTAGGAAAGAATCCTTCCTGAAACCCCGGAGAGCCATTGCTGCCAGTCAGTGTTGACAGTACTGGGCTAGATGGACCAATGGTCTGACTCAGTATAAGGTAGCTTCCGTTGTTCCTCCTCCTCTCCATTGTATTTCATATTTCCAAGTTGACAGGTACAGAGGAAGTGGCTTAGGACCAGTCTACCCGAAGGAGCACCTTCTCCCTTCTGTTCCTGCCTGATTACTGAGATCATCTGCAGAGGCTCTTCTCTGGGTGTCACCACACACACACACACACACACACACTTATACACACACAGACACAAAATGGTGCAACAGGTGGCTACCAGGGAAAGGACCTTCTCTGTAGTGGCCCCCTATCTGTGCAATGCCCGAGGATGTCAGAGGCATCTACAATGGATTCAAATGAGTTTAACTTTCTATGAATCCGACCTGCAGATTCTGCAGCGGACCAGCTTTTTCTGAGTCACACGGACTTCGAGACTTTTTCTTTTCTTTTACTTTGGGGGGGGGGGATTTGCACTAATGCATACTTCCACAAGTGGAATGAAATTCTTGAGCATCTCTAAAAGAAATCCGAAACTCCAATTCCATCAACAAGCAGATGATGGAATGAAAGATGCCTGACAACCCACGAAAGACAGATGGAACCGATATAGAATACATCCCTAGGAATGCCCTTCCCAGGGAGATCCGCCAGGCATCTTCACTGTATCTTCAAGGCCAGGTTAAGACCTTCCTCTTCCAGCAGATGTTTGCTCTTCAATCTGTTGCTCTGGTTATTAACTTTACTAATGTTTTGATATTTTCATGGTTGTGTTTATTGTTTTGGTTGTCATTTTATGTTTTCGTTCATTCGTTCATTACATTTCTATACCACCTAAGAGCTGAAGCTCTCTGGGCAGTTTACAAAGATTAAAAACCATTAAAAGTACATTATACGTAGTATTTTTTTTTAATTAAAAAAAAACCATTCACATACAAACATGTAAACAGACAGCACACAGAGAGACACACATACGTATCTAAACAACCAACAACAAGAAAGAAAGAAAAAAGACAGGACCTGATTAAAATCTCATCATATGCTGCCCAAATGCCTGAGAGAAGAGGAAGGTCTTAACCCGGCACCAAAAAGATAACAATGGTGGTGCCAGGCGGGCCTCACTGGAGAGATCGTTCCAGAATTGAGGGGCCACCAGAAGGCGCTCTCCCTTGTTCCTACCTTCCGAGCCTCCATCAGAGGAGGCACCTGAAGGCCTTAGATGATTAACGTAGTGCATGGGTATGTTCATGCCTGGAGAGAGGTGCCCCATCAGGTATTGCTGCGGTTGCATGTTTTGAGGAGGAGGAGGAGGAGGAGGATTGATGAAGATGAGGAGGAGGATGAGGAGGAGGATAATGATGAGGATGAGGATGAGGATGAGGATTGCAAACTGTTCTGACGGCATCTGCCAGTTGGGTGGTATATGTACATTCAACAAACATTGGTCTATCTGGCACAGTATTGTCAAGACAGACTGGTGGCAGCTCTCCAGGGCTTCAGACACTGAGCTAGAGACCTTCCCCAGCCATTAGAAACATAGGAAGCTCCTTAAACCGAGTCAGACCCTTGGTCCATCTAGCCACGGTCTGGCAGCTCTCCAGGGTTTCAGGCAGGGATTTTCCCAGCCCTACCTGGAGAATCCTGGGGATTGAATCTGGGATCTTTTGCATTCAAAGCATGTGCTCTTCCACTGAGCTATAGTTCTTCCCCAAACATGAAAGCAACCAAGGACCCCATCAGTGCCAGAGTTAGGGGGGCAACCCAGGTGAGTGCCTAGGATGTCAAGCTTTGGAGCTGCCCACCCCAGATTGGACTGGGACTCGGGAGATACGAGTTCTAGTCCCCGCTCGGCCATGAAACTCACTGGGTGACTTTGGGCCAGTCACTGACTCTCAGCCTAACCTACCTCACAGAGTTGTTGTGAGGATAAAATGGAGAGGAGGAGGAGGAGGAGGAGGAGGAGGAGGAGGAGGAGGAGGAGGAGGAGGAGGAGGAGGAGGATAATGTAAGCTGCCTTGGGTTCCTTGCAGGAAAAAAGGCGGGGTATAAATATAATAAATAAATAAATAATAAATGCAATAACCCACACTCAAGGGTTGAGTATGGGTCTCTGTTGAAACATGGGTTACCATGTTGTCTGAACCCAGCCACGCTAAGAAACGGTGGTTTGTTAATCAAGAACAACCCACAGTTCACAACCCACCAACAAATCATGGGTTCTCTTCATGGGTTGTTTGTGGTTAACAAACCATGGTTTGTTAGCATGGCTGGATTCAGACAACACAATAAGCCATGTTTCAACAACAGCCCAAGGTTCTATGACAAACCCATATGCAACCCTTGAGTGTGGGTTATCATGTTGTCTGAACCCAGTCAATCTATCCAACTAACCACTCAACCGCTGGAAAAAGGGTACAAACTGTTCATCTTTGATTGTAAAACTGATGATCCGTCAGCCTGCCTGGCCAGAGTTGCATTAACATTCAATGAAGATGATGATGATGATGATGATGATGATGATGATGATGATGATGATGAAGATGATTATGAAGATGATGATGATGATGATGATGATGATGAATAAATAATAGCGACATACATTCAACAAACTATATGCTTGTGAGTAATTGTGGTCTTATCTACCTGTGCAAATGTACCATCTTACATGGCTGGGATGGAATTTAGGGATGTGAAGCAAGCATCAAAGTCATGAAAATGGCAACATATGCAATTTTTAAAAGTCAGGTATTCAAAAGATGAACACATGGAGGAAGATGATCCCTGCTTGGGACACCATTTGGCTGATAGGGTTGGCCCTAGACACCACAGTAATGGCACCAGAACTTTGCACAAGGTTCGAGCAATCGAAGCAGAAATGTTTCAACGCCCTCGCACTCGACTATGGAACTCTAATTGCCTGGAGATTTGCCAAACAATGATCCACAGAATCTTTCTGGCTATGGCCCTTCAGTGCACCACCAAAGCAGAGGAATGAGAGCAGAACAACTGCCTTCCTAAAGCGAAACCCCAAGCCACTCCAAATCGACTCCCCACTAGCCGTCCCTAAAAATGCATTTGTGGCTTATTATCCCTACTGACTGGAGTTGAATCGCTCGGGACTCGCTCCCAACCCGAAGGTCAAAATCCACTTGACCCAAGATGCCCACCCAAATATAGAGTTGGCCAGTGCGCACTGGGAAGCAGTTGCGCAATTGCTCCGGCCTGCGCCCAGAGATCCCAACACTTCAATGCACTTCTTGCAACGCCTCTGCTAATGCCCCCGTCCAGTGACCGGCGAGGGGGCGGTACAATAAAAGCGTGGCCATGTACCGAAAAGTCAGACGGTGCCACAAGACAGAAAAAAGTGGTCCTCCTGCATGCCCGCAGATCCATTTTGCATGCTCTCTCAAGCTGTGCCCATGAGCCTTCCTTGCAAAGGAATCATTCTAAAATGTATCTCGATCTCTCAAGAAACCCGCCACACACACACACACACACACACAGCATCAGAACCCTTCAAAGTTATTCCCATTTCACAGGGAGCGGAGGGAGACTCCTCCTCCTCGGGGGAAAGTTTTGGCACAGAAATATAGTCTCCTCGGTCTGTCTGTAAATTACAAAGAGCCTCTGCTTAATCAGGATTGACACCAGCCGAGGACAACACAACAATGGCAGCCTGGTCTTGAAATGAGAACCCTTATTGAACCAGGCGGGCGATGATGACGGCAGCAGGGCCAGTCTGAAATTTCAGGGAGATTGATCTGCTTCAATCCAGCAAGGACAGGAAGCCCCAAATGGCAAGTGGAGAGTTGGCCGACAGGTGTTCGGAGAAAGGCAGGCAGAGAGATGGGGAAAGAGGGTTATGGTGAACCTTAATCTCTAGACTGCATCATCATTCTTCAAGGGGGTCCCCCCCTCCCGAGCCCCCTGGGTTGAAAGTGACAAACCGCGATGGCTCCATGGACCAGCTCACCTGCTGCTGTGCCTGCTCGGATGACAAGAGGCAAAGTGACAAAAGTTATCCCAAGAAGACTGAGCATCCTCATTGCAGCCGGAAGATCAGAGGAACGGAGAGAGAGACCCGGGAAGAGCAATTGTAGGGAATCCCGGGCAGTGAGCATGTGTGCCAGGCAGTGTCCTCTGTTCCTCACTGCCACATTAAGAAAGAGAGAGCAGCTTTTCAGCACCGCCGCCGCCCTCCCCAGTTGGTCTTCTGCTTCTTCTCAGCCCTCTTCCTCCTCCTGCTGCTGTGCAAAGTCCCTTTGCCGCAAACTCCAGCCGGAGGAGGCTTAATTCGACCAGCCACTGCCGTCAAGACGGATCCGGGAGCTCCAGCCTTGTGTTCTGGCTGCTGTTAAATATTCATCGCAAGGAGACTGGGGCTGAGGTTTTAACTCCTTCTCTCCTGAGAAGAGAGCATGAAAAGCCAGCCCAAAAAAAGAAAAAAAAAGAAAAACAGGTTGGGGGAGCGAGAGCATTGTCCCCTGGCCTGGCAACATCTGTGCCAGGCCAGGAACCTGACATCACAGTTGGGCGAGAGGTGATCCAAAGGCTTCTAAGAGAGGACAGGCTCGCAGGCTCCATCAGAGTCTCAGTTATGATGTTTGGGATGCGTGGCCTTTCCTCCCATCATGTTCGGCAAACTGGCCCTCAAAGGGAAAGCCCTAGGAGCAGTTGACCAGCACGCCCTGCTTCAGAAGAGTATTGGCAAGTTAATCCGACAGCCGCAGCTAGCTAAGGTTGCCAACTTTTCAACAGCTACTCTGGGAGCATGATATATATGGAAAGGTGGAATATAAATAAAACGGCTATGACAACAGTGACAAGGCTCTTTTCTTTTCTTTTCTTTTCTTTTCTTTTCTTTTCTGGACAGATGCTTCCACTGCAGCAATGAGCAGAAGATAACACTGGAGTCCATGCTGTGGAAAGTGTCAGCTCTTCATTGCTGCTGCAGATGAAGCAAGGGGCTTTGGGGGGGAGGGAGGTGTCGCTCAGTGGGGAGAGCCCACCTGCTTTGCATGCAGAAGGCCCCAGGTTCGGTCCCCGGCATCTCCACATAGGGCTGGGGCGGGGGGGGGATGCTCTCTGAAACCCCAGAGCCCTCCTGCCAGTCAATAGACAATTCTGCACTACTTGGACCAATGGTCTGACTCGGAAGGATGTTATTTATTTACTTACTTATTCATTTATTATATTTATACCCTGCCTTTTTTCCTGCAAGGAACCCAAGGTTGCTTACATGATCCTCCTCCTCCTCCTCCTCTCCATTTTATCCTCACAACAACCCTGTGAGGTAGGTTAGGCTGAGAGTCAGTGACTGGCCCAAAATCACCCAGTGAGTTTCATGGCTGAGCGGGGACTAGAACCCGGATCTTCCCGAGTCCCAGCCCAACATTCTCACCACCACGCCACACTGTTAAACAAACATGTGCTCTCCAATTCAAACAGCAAAAGAAAAATGCAACATCTCCATAAAGTGTATTAAGGGCACAATCCTATGCATGTTTAATCAGAAAAAAACATCCTACAACTCCCAGCATTCCCCAGCTACTCTTCTCTCTTTCTCTCTCTCTCTCTGCCGCCCCTTTTTTCTCTCTCTGCCGCCCCCCCCCTCTCTCTCTCTCCTCTCTCGGTCTCTCTCTCTCTCTCTGCCGCCCCTTTTTTCTCTCTCTCTGCCGCCCCTTTTTCTCTCCTATACCCACCTCTTTCTCTCTCTCTCTCTCTCTCTCTCTCTCTCCTCTCTCCTCTCTCTCTCTCGGTCTCTCTCTCTCTCTGCCGCCCCTTTTTTCTCTCTCTCTGCCGCCCCTTTTTTCTCTCTCTCTGCCGCCCCTTTTTCTCTCTCTACCACCCCTTTCTCTCTCTCTCTCTCTCTCTGCCGCCCCTTTTTCTCTCTCTCTGCCGCCCCTTTTTCTCTCTCTACCACCCCTTTCTCTCTCTCTCTCTCTCTCTCTCTCTCTCTCTCTCTGCCGCCCCTTTTTTCTCTCTCTCTGCCACTCCTTTTTTCTCTCTCTGCCACCCTCTCTCTCTCTCTCTCTCTCTCTGCCACCCCTTTTCTCTCTCTCTCTCTGTCACCCCTTCTCTCTCACTCACTTTCTGCCACCCCTTTTCCCTCTCTCTCTTTCTGCCACCCCCCTCTCTCAGATCTGCTGATCCAGTCAACCTTTGTAATCTACAGACAAGCTTGTTTTGAATATTATGATTCAGTCAAGGTAGCCCAATGTGCTGTCTCCCACAGTGGCCAGCCAGATGCCTATAAGAAGCCCGAAAGCAGGACCTCTCAGGGCAATAGCTCTCTCCTCCCACTGCTGTTTCCTTAAATAGCTCAGGACCAGGATACCTAGCTGAGTGCCTTCCCCCTATATACACACCCAGTAGACCCCCCCCCCAAGATCTTCCAAGGAGGTCTTCTTCTTGGTCATTCGCAACCAATAGAGTGTCACCAAGGAACAGCATCTACGCAGGCCTTCTCAGTAGTGGCACCCACCCTCTGGAGCCCCCTCCCACATGTTGTTTGAGAGGCAGAAAGTGTGTCAAGCTTTAAACACCTCTTGATGACGTGATTGTTTACACAGGATTTCCCTGACTGCTAATGGATTGTGACCCTACCCCGCTTTATGATTGTCCTGTTGTAAAGTTTTAAGTATTTAATGTTTTTATTGTTCTTGCACTCTTTTTAGATTGGTTTTCACACAGGCTGCTTAGAGATCTTAGGATATTAAGTGGTATAAAAGTAGTATAAATAAATAATAAACTGGTAATGCAGAGGCTTAGTGCTTCTACATACTTGATAGATTGACAGGGAAGGCTGGTGACTGTGTCAGTGGGACTCCTTATCCATTGCATCTTTTTGTTTGAGCTTCATAGGAGCTATCCATGGCGTTGAACTCCATTCCCCAAAATAGGTTCACCACCATGGAGCACCATGGATGGCTCCTATAAAGCTCAAACAAAAAGATGCAATGGATAGGACCACAATCCCTGACGGAACACCTCTCCCAACCGCAATCTACCCGGACACTGCGATCAACATCTGGGGCCCTCCTCTGACTGCCACCTCCAAGGGAGGCTCGGTTGGTGGCAACAAGGAGGAGGGTCTTCTCAGTGGTAGCCCCCCAATTCTGGACTAAGCTCCCCACTGAGGCCCGCCTGGCGCCAACCTTACTATCTTTTCAGTGCCAGGTGAAGACTTCCCTCTATGCCAAGTCATTTGATATTTATTTAATCTGTTCAAAATAGCACATGGTGTGGCCGGGGGGGGGGGGGTGATTGTCACCTGTAGACTTCGTTTTATTAACTTTTAGTGTTGTATATTTTAAACTATGTTTTTAACTTTGGTTTTAATTTTTTTTAATTACATTGTTGTTTTTATTGTTGGTTTTATCTTGTATAGATTGTATTGTATAGATTGTTGTGAACTGCCCAGAGAGCTTCAGCTGTGGGGCGGTATAGAAATGAAATGAAATGAAATAAATAAATAAATAAATAAGGAGCCCCACTGACATAGGAGTCACCAGCCTCCACTGTTGGTTGATTGATTGATAGTAAGTAAACAGGGGCACGATATAGCCATAGGGAGTAGTAGCCATCAATAGCCTTATGCCCAGATTGCTGAAAAACAGTCGGGATCCAAGTATGAGAAAATTAATCTTCTTCTTTTCTCAGATGCAATACTGTATATGGCAGGACCAATTGATTTGTGGGAGTGATCCAAATCGATTGAGCAGCTGTTTCATTGAAGCAAGGAGCCCTTTGAAGCTCTTCAGCTGCCCAGCAGCAAAAAAACAACAAAACAAAAAATCATTCAAGGCTTTTATACAAATCCAACACAAGGCTGAAGGTGGGGGACCATGGCAAGATGAGTTTTGAACTGTGCCAAACTCTGACACTTAAACAGAAGCAGCAGTCTATGGTTTCCTGTGTTTATAAGACCGTAGGGCACTGAGCCTCTCTGAATTGATTCAATGTCAGTTTCTCTTCCCACAGGGGGAAAGGCTCTTTAATTACTGGCTTCTTCTCATTATTTTTGTCCTTTTCTTTTTCTAATAACACAATGGTGCTATTTTCAGTGGAAGCAAGCATCTTAAAAAAAAAGAAAAGGGGAAAAAAACTAGAGGAAATTGATAATTAAAGCCCCACTCCCTGCTGTGGGAAGAGAAACAATCACTGGGGCAATTCAGAGAAACTGACATTGGGGCAATTCTGAAGTGCTAGTCAAGTAACAAACCAGAGGCTGTCCATCACTAATCCTCCAACCCTGGATCACAAGGAAGCTGTAAGATTGGCCAAACCTGCAAACACAGGAGGCCTACATTCAGCATTAACAGAATTGACTTTTGCTGAATAGAGCTATTTTTAAGTCTACTTCCAGCAGATTGCAGAAGAGCAAAGTCACAGTTGTGCTCAAGGGCTCCAGTGTGGAAGCAAGCATCTCACGACTTCCCTGGGGCCTGGAGAAATGCTGGAAACAATCGTCTTATGAGGGTGCTGGAAATGCAGTTGTAGTAGATGTATAGCCCCATCCAAGAACAATTGTTCCACCAAAGGGCCGCCTCTTTCCTTCTCAATGATGTCATCTTTGCAGCAGATTGAAAGACGCAAAGGAGCCTGAAAAGTCACCCTTTGTAGCTGATCTTTCATTTTAGAACTCTGTCCCACTTAGGGCACAACAATCCTATGCAGGGTCGCATGGCTGGCTGGGGAATGCTGGGAGTTGTAGGACTTTTTTTCTGTCTAAACCTGCGTAGGATTGCACGTTGCACCCTTAAAGGCTTACTAGCAGGACTGTGTACCAAGACAAATGTGATCGTTAATGACAGAAAACAAATGGGGTAACGCAGGGGCAGAGAACATTTGGCCCACCAGACAGTGAAGGCTGGTGGCTCCAAAGTCAGTGGGTCAGTATATCCACTCCGGGTTGTTGTCTGAACTTTTACGGAGCTGTCCATGGTGCTGAACCCAATCCCCGCCCTAGGTTCAGCGTCGTGGATAGCTCATTTAAAGCTCAGGCTGAAACCCGCAGCGGATACACCACCCCACTGGCATTGAAGCCACCAACCTCCATATGGTTGTATCCCAACCCCCCTTATCCCCAGCTAGCACAGTTAATAATCAGTGGTGATGGGAGTTGTGCTCCATCAACATCTGAAGGGGCCCCACCCCAGGATAACAGAACGAAGGGAGAATCTAACGTATTTCTGATGCAGTTCCTCATCAACATCATGATTTTGAAAAGCACCATTTTAAAAACACATATTTAGGGTTATCTACCTTTTTAGAAGCTTCCAAACTTCACTCACCTAGCTTGTCCAAGATGCACAGGTTTTAATTAGCCAAGGTGCATTGAGCCCGCTCTACTTCTTTGACAAGATACCCAAGGAAAACGCCTCGTAGCATTAACTTTGTAATTTTGAACATGTTCGCTGCTGCCAATTTTTATCACTGCCTCTAGCAGTACATCCCTCGCATTAATTTCCATCCCGTAAGCAAAACAAAATCCTTTCCTTTGTGCCGAACAGCTGAGTGGCGCTCAGTAATCCCAGTTCTATTTTCTGGCCCCGCCCATTCTGTCCCTCAAGCCACCCAGGAATATTGCAACATTGGCCAGAAAGAAAGCCCCTTTCCAGATATGGGACCATTAGAGAGTACAATACACAATGCTGCTGAAGCTAAACAAATGCCAAGTTACCACAGCTAATGCCGCAATCCCCTGCAAACTTACTTGGGAGTACATCCTGTTGCTGTCGGTGGGATTTACTTATCTATCCATCCATCCATCCATCCAAGTAAACATGAAGAGGATGGGCAGAGGCGGTGCTAGGGGGCAGCCCACTAGGGCTGGAGCCCTAATCTTTCATTTGGAGCCCCAAATCTCTGGGAGGCCACCTGCCCCACCACCTGGCTGTGTATGGGTCCTTGCTGAAATGAAGGTCCAGGGGCCCTGATGATCTTTGTTGCATCTGATACCCCTGGTTGAGCTGGCTTTTTTGCCCACGTGTGCTTCATCTCCTGCTGCCCCCCCCCCCGAATCTTTCTGCCTGAGGGTTGTTTTTTTTTCTGAAATCAAATGGCCTCCTCGTCCCTCTCCATTCGTCCCTTTTTACAAAGAGGGGCGTCCTTAGGAGACAGCCTCCTTTAAAGACACGCACAGAGAGAGAGAGAGAGAGAGAGAGAGAGAGAGAGAGAGAGACTTAGAGCAGGGCTCTCCAGCCTTGGGTCCCCAGAGGTTGCTGGCCTACAGCTCCCAGCATACCCAGCCAACAAGGCTAATGGCAAGGGATTCTGGGAGCTGTAGGCCAGCAACCTCTGGGGACCCAAGGCTGGAGAGCCCTGCTTTAGAGCAGATGTAAATCAGCACATGCACATTTGTGCTGCTTCTTTTTTTTTTTTCTCCTGTGGGCCTGAGCTCCAGATCTTTTCTGTACCTAGCACCACCCCTGGCTCCTCCTGCCAGTAACTAAGCCTTAGGAGAGCCATTTAACTATTTAGAAGGGCAGGGGAGGGGACTGCACGAAAGGCAGGAAACCACCAAATGATTGGTGGTCAGAAAAATGGGGTGGGGCTAGGGGAAAGGGGTGTGGTCCCTCTGGGCTACCCCAGGTGGGCACAGATTTGGCCCACAGCCTGCAACTCCTTTAAAAATACACACACAGAGAGACACTTTAGAGCAGTGTTCTAAAGTGTTCTGGCTGGGGCATGCTGGGAGTTGTAGGCCAAAAACATCTGGGGGACCCAAGGTTGGAGAACACTGCTTTAGAGCATACATAAATTAGCATATGCAAATCTGTGCTGCTCTTTTTTTGTTTTGTTTTTGTTTTTTTTGTTTTTTTTTGGTCCTGTGGGCTCGAGCCCCTGATCTTTTTGGTACCTAGCACCGCCCCTGAGGACGGGACTGCAAGCCTGCAGATCTAAGCGTGTTTGCTAGAAAAGTAAGAGCAACTGATTTCGATGGGAGTAACTTAAGAATGAGGATGAGGAGGAAGGGGACCAAACGAGATGAGACACTGAAAGATCCGTGATCAACTTTCCTGCGGGTAGCGGAGGCTGTGGGGTGACTCCTGTTGCGGTGGGGCTCCTAATCCATTGTGGGTTTTATTCTGAGCTTTATCGGAGCTACCCATGGTGCTCCGTGGTGGTGAACCTATTTGGGGGGGATGGAGCTCAGCACCACGGTTAGCTGCTATAAAGCTCCAAATAAAACCTGCAAGGATTAGGAGCCCCACCGAAATAGGAGTCGGCGGCCTCCCCTGCCTGCGGGTATTTGCTGCTGTTTCCAGCATTCTTAAGCCATTCCCCCACACCATTTCCCCCCGTCTAAATCCTCCCCCAGAACATCTGTTTGCCCCAGCAGAAGAAAACATCAGATAGACAGACACCAGTCGGAGATACTTGCATCATGCATGCTTTCCCCCACAGGGGATTTAGACTGAAGAGAAAGCACGGGGGGGCGGGGGAGAGACACACTAAGCATCTCTCGTTGCCACTTCCCCAATCCCAGGGCAGTTTTGAACTATCGCAGAGCTCCCCAACACCTTGCCTTGACAGAATGGGTTGTGTGAGAATTTTTGGTGAGCCGTTCAACAAACGCGAACTCGCCTTGTTCAGCTCACGCGAGTCTGTTCGCGATCGTTCTCCTTTTTAGCTCTGTTCGGCGCACCGTTCGCGAACGCAAAAAAGAAAGAACGGAATTTTTAATTTTTTTTTTAATTTTTGGTGAGCCGTTCAACAAACACGAACTCGCCTTGTTCGGCTCACGCGAGTCTGTTCGCGAACGTTCTCCTTTCGCTCAGACCAGCTCACGATTTCTGAATGAAAAAAAAGAAGAAGAAGGTATTATTGCTTGTCCATAATACTTAGCATTTATCATCCCTGAGACCATTCAGATCCTTTCCCATGCATTAGCATGCTCTGAACACCTCCAGCAACATTTACAAGGATCAGATCATAAGAGAGTCCCTGCCTGCAGGCTTACAATTGAAAAGAAACGACACCGAAGGAAAAGGGCTTGGAAGAGAGGAGGAAAAAAGCTAACTTGAGCACTAGTTCTAACAAATGCAATTATTAATTGCATGAATAACGTATTGGCTAGGTTGACTCTCAGAATGCCAGATTCAGCGATAATACTTGGCTATGGAAATCATTTATTACTGCATTTATTTTTATTAACACATTCATACCCTGTCCCTGTCCTTCCCCCAAGGATCACAGAGTGGCAAACATAGATCCATAGATCCATAGATAGAGTTGGAAGGGACCTACAAGGCCATCGAGTTCAACCCCCTGCTCAATGCAGGAAACTAGAGGAGGGGTCTCCCATCCAAGTAATAACCAGGCCTGACCCTGCTTTTGCTTTCCACGCTCAGACAAGCTGAGCCAGCGTGAGTCACAGGCCTATATGAATGGAGTTACCCTCACAACAACCCTGTAAGGTAGGTTATGCTGAGAGAAAGTGCCCAAGAGCACCCATTGAGCTTTATGGCCCAACCAGGATTCAAATTCTGGTCTCCTGTGTTACACCCACAAGGGGGGGGGGGGGCTTGTGTACATTTGCTTTGCCTTCCCTACTTTAGTCTTTTAAGATGAGTCAGTTTTTCAAAGCACTTGGAAATTTGGGCAAAGAAGGAGCGACAGAAGGGAATCAAGACTGCGCGAGGTTTCCAAGGTGATTTCCTCACAATCTTGAGGGCTAGCAGCAACTAAAAAACAAAACAAAACCCAAGAATTCAGACACTCACAATGCCAAATGCTACACTAGATTGTAGATTGCAATGCAAAGCTCTGGAGATGTGGAATATACACAATCGAAGGTCTGACTGCACATCACCAGGCCAAGTGCGTCGGCACAAGCTCTTTCTCTGCATTGTAAGAAGCCACAGATTGTAACTGTCATTTATGAGAAATGGCGAGCAACATTCATCTGCTATATGCAGCCCATTTTTGTCATTGATCTATATGTGCAACATGATTTACTTACTGTCTATTATCAGGGCTATGTGTAACTCCGGCACTAAGAGCAGAAAGCAAAACATTTTTCACCTAATAAAAAAATGCTGGATTCTGCATCTGTATTAATTAAAATCGTAGAAAATGTGCAAATATCTCCTGATTTTTGCAGAATGGGTTTTGCTTCTGCTAGTCAGACAACTGATAAGGGCAAGGGAGTTCTTGTTCTGCAACCACTAGGTATGCTGCTCAGTCCCTAACAGCTTATTGCAGGGAGGCTGAATCGCTTTCAGCCCAAGGGTCAAATTCCATTTTGGAGAAATGGAGGCCGCATTCCCGCAGGGCCTGTAGTGCTGTGGCCTGCAATGTCTATGTCTTCTACCCAAATGGCTGTTCTGTTCTGCCTCTGTTTTGGTGAGGGCCAAGCATCGTTTGGCACTGGTGACACCGGGATTCCGGGGTTCCCACTATGGATTTGGTCTGTACAGGGTTTTCAGGGAGTCAGGTTTCCCAGGGAGGCTGGAACACGAAGAGGACAGCACCACGGAGAGCTCCAAGTGATGCTGGGGCTGGAAGTCAGGCAAGATTGTCTGCATGCTGCTCCAACAAGCAGCAGTTCGGGACTGAGCATTAAGTAGGTGTTTGGCTCTCTTTAGGCTGGTTAGTCCCACCTCCACACTAAGGCCTTTTCTCTTAAAGGGGCCTGGTCTGTTTTTAGCAGCCTCAAGCTGTGATGATGTAGGGGTGGTTGTGGCATGCTGGTGTCTACATGGGTGGAGTCCTCAGAGTCCAAGAATGGCAATGTGATCTCCTTTGGAAGCAGGGGCAGGTTCCTGGGGCCTTCCTGCCTGGAGAACTTGGTCCTGAGGAGGTGGCAGCATCATGATGGCTTTCTGGAACCTCCCCCTGAACAGTTAAACTCAGGAGCCTCTTCTTCCGAGGACAAGAGGTCAGAATCCTCTGAGGATGAGGTTTCAGGGCTCTGCTCTATGACAATGTCATGAAATTTTCAAGCATCCTACTCTCCCTCTGAACCATTGGTCCTGCCCAATTTCATATGGATAGGACAAAGGGCCCCCATTTTCTAGACCGCATTATCTATATCCATATCAACAACACTGCGCTCTCTCTTGTTCTCCCCTCCCCCACCCCACTCCTGCCATGACCTTTCAGTGATTTGTACAGGCTTTACTGGTATTTCAATTTTTCATACCAATTTTTAAAAATGGAATGGAGGGGGGGACAAATCAAGCAAATATTTAAAAAAATAAGATCTTCATAAGTCAGACTGGGGATATAGTCTCCATTTTGCATCCTGGAGACAGAGCAAAGTATGACGTCCATGGCTATTGCAATCTATGCCGTCTCACCTATGACTGCAGTGTTAAATGCACTCTCTTTTTCAGTAAACGTCTTTAGGATTGAGCCATGCTAGTAGTTAGCTTGAAACCCAACCCTGATACATCTAGCTGCCCAATAAAGCTTTCCCCTCAAGCATAACCGATTCTCCATTGTCGGAAAGCATGCTAAAATCTTTGGTTGGCAGAAGTTATATTCTACACGTGTTTTTTGCAGCTTAAAGCACCCTATAGTCCCTCCAGCTGCTATTTATGTTAATGTCTGATCAGTACTACTGACTCAGAAGAAAAAGCAGAGGAGAGGCATTTGTAATGCAAATGAACACTATTGGCCAATGTCACTTTTACATACCCTTTTACAAATCCATGGAAGCAAAACACACACAGAAAGCACTGTAAGCCAAAGACTTGGGCTTCTCCCAGGGGCTCTTAAAAAGCAAAAAGAAGAGACCCTTTACTAAACCTGAAAAAGATTTGTTTGCAGATCTTTGTCATGACCACATGACAGCACGACAACAATGCAGAGTTTTGTGCAGGTTCACCACCACCACCACCACCATTCGAAAAGGTTGGAATGCCTGTGCTAAGAATTAGTTACTGGGAGGAAGAGTTTTAAGCTGAAATATGCTCATATTTTTGGTATTCTGGGGCCCGTCCCCTTTTACTTTTGGCTCCACCCATCACTGGAATGCAGCCCCCAAGACTATCTCCAAAATGGAATTCAGCCCGTGGTAGGACAGAGGTCCGTCCAACAGCCCAGGAATAAAAGATGATGCCAAAAGCTTACGACCCGTTCCACTTACGAATTCATCATCTCATGTACGCATGCATTCTTTGCAAGAACATTTAACCATTCATGGCGTAAGAGGGCTTCCTTGAGTGGGACCAACCAATCATTTATGAGGTGGGGGCTTCCCTCCTCTCACCCCCACCCGGTCACATCCTTTGTGCATGGTGTTGGCAATGAAATAATCAAATTGTCTTGCTTTTGGTTTCTGCTTTGGCAACTACCGCTCAAAATAAAGCTATAAAAGACCTGGCATGAGAGGCTACCCAGCAAGGAATGAGCCAAAAAAGAAAAAAAAGGGAAATGAAGACTATAACCTCCTAACGATGCCCCAAAGTGCAGTACTGAGAGAGTAATACAGACTTGGAAATAACCCGGCGAGGTCTGACGATTAGAGAAAAATCTCAGCGGGGATCCTCTAAACCAAGAGGAAGAGGCTTCAGAGCAGTGCAGCATGAGATTTTGCCCACCCAGCCATTAAAAACGAGCAGTCAAAGGTCCAACAGTAGAAGCCGGGCAAGATTCCAGCCAGGGTTCAGAAGGGCTCGACCTGCAAAACTCAGCCTGTTGCAGAAAAGGGCAACTAAAATGATCAAGGGGCTGGAGCAACTCCCCTGTGAGGAAAGGTTACAACGTCTGGAACGGTTTAGCTTTAAGAATAGGGAGACACAACAGAGGTGTACAGAATTATGCGTGGTGTGGGGAAAGTGGACAGGGAGAGATTTTCCTCCCTCTCTCATAATACTGGAGCCCACTGGGGGTCATCCCATGAAGCTGATTGGTGGGAGATTCAGGACAGATCAAAGGAAGGACTTCTTCACACAGCGTATAGTTAAACTATGGAATTCACTTCCACAAGATGTAGGGATTGGCCACCAATTTGGAGGGCTTTAAAGGGGGATTGGACAAATTCATGGAGGATAAGGCTTTTAATGGCTACTAGTCCCAATGGCTATATGCTACCTCCAGTATCAGAGGCAGTATGCCTACGTACACCAGTTGCTGGGGAACATGGGCGGGAGGGTGCTGTGGCACTCTAGTCCTTCTTGTGGGCTTCCCACAGGCAACTAGGTGGGCCACTGTGTGAACCGAATGCTGGACGAGATAGACCTTTGGTCAGATCCAGATGGGTTCTTCTTATGTTCTTGTTTGTTTGTTTGGTTGTTTGAAATGTTTTTATGCTGCTCCTCAGCCAAAAAGGCTCCCAGAGCGGCTTACATATAATCAAATAAACAAGACAGTCCCTGCCAGCAGGCGTACAATCTAAAAAGACACAACACACAAGGGAAAAAGGAATGGGGAGAGAAGGGGGGGGATTACTTAATTCTTCTGGCAGGGCTGGTGGAACGGCCCTGCGTGCTCCCTCTCATCCCCCTCTGCGCAGCCCGCTGGAATGGAATTATGTCAGTGCAATGCCTGGATCTAGAACTTGCGATGAGAGCGCATCTGAGCACTGTACAGCGTGTGACTGTAGCCTCGCCACTAATGCAAGAGCCAGTGAGGTGTAGCAGCTCCCCACATGAGTTCTGGCTGAATATTACGGTCATCACCTAAGGCCCTTCTCCAGCCATCCGAGGTCATTCTCTAAAGCAGAGGTGTTGAACCTCAGGCCCAATGGCCATGCTGGCTGGAGAGGTGATGGGAGCTGTAGTCCAGCACATCTGGCGGGCACTGGGTGGGGAAGGCTGGTGTAACCCAACTTTTGCTTGCTCGCCTATCTGCAGGCAAGCTGTTTCTACCCATAGAGGCTGGTGACCCCAATGCCAGTGGGCCGGCGTATGCTCCCTGGGCTTTAGTCTGAACTTTAAAGGAGCTATCCATGGTGCTGAACCCTATTCCCAAAATAGGTTCCACACCCTGGATGGCTTCTTAGAAGTTCAGACTACAATCCGGAGTGGATACACGGCCCCACTGACATATTGGGGCTATCAGCCTCCACTGGTTTCCACCCAGTGATGTTTGGTGGCGCGGCTCACCTTTATAGGAGCAGGGTTGATCCTCTGGAGCAGGGTGGGGAACCTCAGGCCCAGGGGCCAAATCCAGCTCACCTGGAGTCCCAAACAGGCCCTCCAGGGCTCCCCAGGAAGCCCCCCCCCGTCCTTTCCCCCCACCACCGATCCTTTGGTGGTTTCCCAGCCTTTGTGCAGTTCCCCCCCCCCCCGTTCTAAAAAGTTGATATGCCTCTCCTAAGGCCTACTTTCTGGCAGTCAGAGCTTTAAGTTACAATAGGCTGGTATTTTTGAAATTTTGGGCCCGCCCCTTTTGCCTTCGGCCCTGCCCACCACTGGAAAGCGGCCCTCGGGGGCTTCTCCAAAATGGAATTCGGCCCTCGGGCTGAAAGGCGTTCCGCACCCCTACTCTGGAGGGTGCTCAAGCTCCGTTTCATGTTCGTCTCGTCTGCCGGCACCGTGGCCCTGCTGTGGACTCCCTGTTGGTCACTGGCCCAAAGTTACCCAGTGAGCTTCATGTGGACTCCCTGTTCTTTCCCCCTCAAAGGCTCTTTGTGTCCCATAGCGGTGGGGGAGAGGGGGAGGGGATTTTTGCAGCTGCCCCAAGAGGAAGACAAAGGCCTTCTTTTGAGGGCAATTAACCCTCACCTACCTGGTGCATCCGACAGCCCTGACTAGCCAGCTAGTTCAATGCTCGGCTTGACGCTTACAACATGATTTCTCTTGTTGAAGAAGCATCACTACAATGGGATCAATCAATCACCCCATTTAGGATGATTTTTATTTTATTTTATTTTTTTAAGGAAGCTGTTCTCATGCTTTCTGCTTTGCTTGGGCCACACACTGACACTTTTAACTTGCTCTTCAGTCTCAGAAGCCTTTTAAATCCCAAGGGCTTCCCACCACCACCACCACCACTGCCACCCTCTTTAACCTCTTGCACAGCATTTGTTTGTGACCAGAGAAACCAAATTCCGCCCAAATGTAACATTTAGCAGAACTGCAGAGTGAACGAAAATGTTTATTACGGTCATAGACCAATAAAGGTCTTGGTGTTTACCAAAGCCCGAAAGCAATATAAATGGACCCTAAATGACAACAATATTTTGATTGATTGATTACATCTATATCCCACCTTTTTTCCTCCAAGGAACCTCCTCCCCCCCATTTTATCCACACAACAACCCTGTGAGGTAGGTGAGGCTGAGAGTCAGTCACTGGCCCAAAGTTACCCAGTGAGCTTCATGGCCAAGTGAGGTTTAGAACCCGGATCTCCCGAGTCCCAGTCCAACACTCTAACCCAGGTCTCTCCAACCTTGGGTCCCCAGATGTTGCTAATGGCAAGGGATTCTGGGAGCTGTATTCCAGCAACATCTGGGGACCCAAGGTTGGAGAGCCCTGCTCTAACCACTAAATCACACTGGCTCTATACAGGGCAAGTATCTCATATAAGATACAACTGCAGAGCTGAACAACGGAAGCAGACAATTAATTCTGCAAACTGAAGCCAACAGACCACTTCAAGATCTTTCTTGATATAAAGAGGCCCCTTCATACCTTCTGCTATCCAAGTTTATAAAGCTAAGTCCTTGGCCCAACTTACATTTGGTATCCCAGTTTGGATTTCTGGGTTCAACTCTCAGGTGTAAAGAGCTCAATCTAGTTTCCTCAGGAAGATTCTAGGTTTGCCTCCTTGTGTGGGGAACGCAGCTATTTACTTGGAAGTGGGTATTTGAGCAGTTGAATGCCAGGCTTGGATAAACGCCTTGAAATGGTGGCTACATGTGCACTTTTCTGCAGCTTCCGCTAGTTATATTCACACACTGCTGAGCAAGTGTGGCGTAGTGGTGAGAGTGTTGGACTGGGACTCTGGAGATCCAGGTTCTAGTCCCCACTCGGTCACGAAATTCACTAGGTGACGTTGGGCCAGTGACTGACTCTCTGCCTAACCTACCTCACAGGGTTGTTGTGAGGATAAAATGGAGAGGAGGAGGGTTATGTAAGCCTCCTTGGGTTCCTTGCAAGAGGAAAAAAGGTGGGATATAAATGTAAATAATAATAATGTTAATGATAATAATAATCACCACTTCCTGGGATATTTTGATTGGGATGTTTGCCCTCCTTTTATTTTATGTTACTTTAAATATTTCTACCCTGCCTTTGAAAAACCAGTTCTCCAAACGCAGCTTATGAAGGAAAGAATGAAGCAAAAACAAAAACGACAATAAAACACACAGCCGCTAAAAGCACAGTAGATAAACAATAACAACAGATGGGGAGAGCACCAGATTAAAATCAATCTGGCCATGCTAGCTTGGAATTATGGGAGTTGCGGTCCAACACATCTGGAGAGCACCAGGTTGGAGAAGGCTGTTCTAGGACATTGTGGGGGGGAATGGTGGTTGCTGCAGACACGAAAAGATGGATAGTATTCACAAAAAGATGGATAGTATTCAGAGAATATTGACCAAATGGCCCACTTTTTTGGAGGGGTGAGAAAAAAGAAAATCCCCAGCAATTTTCTCAGAAAAGTATCTCCTGGGAAATTACAGCTCAACCCAATTAAGTTAAACAACATAGGGCTTGGGTAGGGGCAGAGAAAAAAAAAGTTGGTTTGATGTTGTAGCCGCAAAGTCTGCATTTGGTCACTGTTTTAACATGAAGTCGAGGAGGAGATCGCAGACGTAACTGGATTAGGCTCAGCCTCAGCTGCGTGTTAAACTGGGTTTTCAGGTTGCACCTAGGATGGATAAACTTTGTATTGGAACACACTTTAATATTTACAGATGCCCGCGTACTTTTAAATTCCCTACCTGCTTCCTGGAGGTTAACGTACGGTCAACGTAAATGGATTCTCTGTGCCCTTCTGACAGCTAAAAGACTGATGTTACAACACTGGAAGGATAAACACTCACCTCCTATAATGCAAAGGATTGAGGACCGAACAGCTGGTATACAGATGACACTCATGAAGGGACACATATATGGATATTTGGCCAGCCTTTGTTGAAGCTTATGTATAATTTTTTTTCCCAGAAAGCTGTATTTTTATTTATTTATTTATTTATTTATTTATTATATTTATACCCTGCCTTTTTTTCCTGCAAGGAACCCAAGGCGGCTTACATAATCCTCCTCCTCCTCTCCATTTTACCCTCACAACAACCCTGTGAGGTAGGTTAGGCTGAGAGTCAGTGACTGGCCCAAAGTCACCCAGTGAGTTTCATGGCCGAGTGGGGATTTGAACCTGGATCTCCCGAGTCCCAGTCCAACACTTTAACCACTATGCCACACTGGCTCTCAGTATTTTCATATATAGATATAGATATATTTCATATCTATTAAGTGAATTTGATAAATTCAAATCTATGGAGTTGCAGTTTATTTTTTTATTATTGTTATTTTATTTTTATGGTCTTGTTTCACTTAGTTTTGTTGACATTCATAATAAATAAATAAATAAATTTGCACCTAGGGCTACAAGAACAAAGAACCACACAGTGGCTGATCCCCCATTTTTGAATGTATAAAATCCAGCAATTATCCAGTTCCACCTCCAGTTCCAAAACACACAGGCTCCTTGTGAGGCAGAGAACAGAAATTAGACTTGATATCTCCAGATTCACCAAATCGAAGCCCAACTCTCTATTCACAGGATAGGGTGGTCACATGTGCTTTGCCCCTCACCGAAAAAAGAGGAAATGCATTACCAAAATAATAATAATAATAATAATAATAATAATAATAGTAGTAGTAGTAGTAGTAGTAGTAGTGAGAGAGGGGGAAATTTGCATATGCTGATTTAGATGGATATGTGCAACTGTAGTAGTAGGCGATCACTCGTGACCGAGTAAGATTGTCTTCCAGGATAAAATTACAAAAAGAAAATTATATAAAGAGGAAATTGTATAAAATTGTGTAGACTCTAGCGATGGGTCCGTAAGTGACTGTGGAGGCCAATTCTAGATCCACACAGCTTCCCACAGTGAGGACACAGGTTGCCAGATGGAAGATGGTCCTGTAAAGGATTCGTTTGACATGCTTTCCGCTTAGCACGTTTCACCTTGCACTCGGGCTTCTTCAAAGTCCATGGAACCTTTGTGAAAGGCCAACCTCCAATTAAAGAGTTCATGGGCCAGAGCTTCCCAGTTCTCAATGTTTATATTGCTTTTTTTTTTTTTTTTTAGATTAGCCTTAAGAACAACTTTAAACCTCTTATACTGACCACCGATATTCTGCTTTCCATCCTTGAGTTGGGAATAAAGTAACTGCTTTGGGAGACGGCAGTCAGGCATTCGAACAACATGACCGGTCCACTGAAGTTGGCGTTGAAGGATCATTGTTTAAACAGAAATACAATCCATATTGCCAGAGTGGGGAAGATTGTGACTGGTGTTCCGGCTGCCGGGTACCATTAACTGTTGATGGGCAACTTTAATGTCCCTCTTGCTTTTCCTTCTTAGGGCTCTTTCTCTTAAACCGAACTTTGATTGGATGGCCCTTCACAGGGGTATTTGTAGGGTTGTACGGATGTTGTGCAATCCGTTCCGCACACGCTTTGCAGATTTGTCAAGCGGCTTTCATTCCGTCGTCCGCTCATTGACAGAATCGGATTTTGCACAAATGCATTCGTACGCATTTGTGCAAATTCACATGCAAATTTGCACTCCCAAAAATACACAAATCCCTCCAAGATACGCAAATCCACCCAAAATGCATATTTTCATGCTTTAGCCTATGGGGGAAATATGCATTTTTGGTTGGTGTTTTTTTTTTTCTCTCTCTCTCTCTCTCCGTATTTTTCTATGCTAAATTTGCCTAAACTTATGGAAAGTTTTTTTTAAAAAAATGGTCTTCACGTCCACGAAATCTGCGCGGCTCAGGAAAAGCTGGTCCAGTGCAGAATCCGTGGGTCGGATTTCTTAGAAATTCAAACTCATCTAAGTCCGTTGCAGATTTCTTCAACATCCGTAATTGTTAGGCACTTAGAAGATTCGGGGGGCCAAGTCCACTGGACACAAATTTGCAACACATTTGCATGTGTTGATTTATATATCTATATATGCAAACCCAGAAATCATTACTAGGATGCATTTACAGTTCACAGGAGGAGGCAAAGCCAGCCAAATGCATTGTTCATCCAAACCATCTCAAACAAAATAAATTCTTCACTTAATTTACACCAGATCATCCCAAAACCGAACGAGCCGGGGAGCAAGCAGGCGGTGGCATCTGCTTCTCATCATCATCATCATCATCATCATCATCATCCTCACCATCACCATGGTCTGGGCCAGAGCAAGAGGCAGGTGAGCAAGCACATTGCAAGGGTGAGGAGGAGGAGGAAGTCCAAGAGGCTGTTGCCAGTGGGCCCCTGCTGGTGTGTGGGCCCTTGGCAGGTGCCTGAACATGCCGGCCCTTGATGCCGGCCCTGCCTTTAAATAGACGTCTGTCCTCTGACAGCCCTTCAAATAGAGGACGTACGGGCACCTTACCACAGGATCATGATGGACAGCTCTCTTTCCTTGCTCCTAATTAAGCAGTTGCTGGCCAGAAGATCAGGACGTCTTTCCATTTTAAGAATTGAAACAGAAAGAAAGAAAGAAAGAAAATCAGTTGGCAGCTCGGCAAGCCAAAGCAGGCTCTCTCCAGCTCTCTCGTGCGTCGCCGAAGTTCGGGGAGCCTGTCTGGGCTCTGCAGGGCCGGCTCTCTGCAAATGAGGACATTGGCTGGTTTGGCACAGCCGCTCACATCCTTAATGAAAGAGTCTCCGGGCTGACACATCCTGATGTAAGCAGCCTGCCCTGAGCCAAGATTAAATGTAACATTGGCAGCAGTGGTCACATGGATCTTTAAGGAGAGACTCACTCGGCCACAGGACTGAGAAAATCTGGCTGATGATAACATAATCATACTCTGAATGTATATATTCCTCAGGGGCGATGCTAGGTACGGAAAAGATCCAGGGCTCAGGCCCACAGAACAACAACAACAAAAAAAAAAAAATGCACATATTTGCATATGCTAATTGACATATGCTCTAAAGTCTGTCAAGGACCCTGTCTCCTAAGGACACCCCTATTTGTAAAAGGGGATGTATGGACAGGGGAGAGGAGGGCATTGGATTTCAGGGGGGGAACCCTCAGGCAGAAAGATTTGGGGGAAGCAGCAGGAGGTGAAGCACATGTGGGCAAAAAGCCAGCTCATCCAGGGGGCTCAGATGCAACGGAGATCATCAGGGCCCCGGGACCTTTATTTCAACAAGTGCCCATGTGGACAGCAGGGTGGTGGGGCAGAGGGCCTCCCAGAGATTCAGGGCTCCAAACAAAAGATTCGGGGCTCCAGTCCTAGTGGGCCACCCCCGAACACCACCTCTGATATTCCACCTTTTACCTGGAATTCACCTCCACACACACTTTAAAAAAAAAAAACACTACATGACCCCAGCTCTTTCTCTGCCCTCAGATCCCACTGCAAATTCTACCTTTTCCAGGAAGCCTTTGATACAACCATGTCCCATATGCCAGCCTTCCCTCAAGCTGGTGCCCTCCAGATGGGTTGGACTACAAGTCCCATCATCCCCAGCAAGCATGGTGGGGGAATTGTAGTCCAGTTCATCCAGAGGGGCGCCCACTTGGAGTAAGGCTGGGATATATACTATCCTATATACTAATGGCGAACTCGTTCTCTGAGTGTGGAATCCTTCTGTAACCAAAACAGTACCAGCCGCATGCAAGAGGGAGGTATCTTCAGCAGGCTTAGAAGAAATACCAAAAAAGGGGGGGGGGAGCCTGTAATGTGGGGGAGGGGACCCAAAGCAGCCCAATGAAGGCTGAGCATGCTCAGTGGGCTTCATGGGGAGGTGGGGAGAAGTATCCAGATCCCATCAGGCTGCTGCCGCTGTCACCGGGAGAGCAACGGGGCCAGGTTTTGCAAGCTCAGAAACGAACAAGAGAGATCTGCCACAAAAATGTGTTCCTGTTCACTGTGTTGCATTCAGCCAGCCATGCCTTTCTCCATGATACTCCATTCCCTCTCCCACCTGGTTTTCTGGTGGTGTTGTTTTTCCAGCCACTTTGCATTCTGTGGCCGCCGAGCACTGGGTTGTTTGGGGGAGGGGGTCTCCCTGCTTATGTTCCTCCCCCTAAATATTGTTTGTACTTCTTCAAACTTCAGGGTTCCCTCAAGTGTGCTGGTATTTCTCTCTCATGCACGGGTGGTGTCATGTTGGCTACATAACATAAGCAATGGCACCCATGCCTGAGCACCGAAACTAGAATTCTTTTCTGACTCCCTTCATTTCTTTCTTTCTTTTAATAGTTCTATTTGCCCAGCCCCACTCCAAATGGAGACCAGGGGCATTTGTCAATCACTATGCCTATTAGGGATGCACATGGATATGAAGATACAGAGCTCAGACCATTTGGCTTCGACTGGCACGCCCCTGCAAAAATGTCCCCGTTGCTGTGATGTGGATTAAAGCTGAGAAGAAACGTGCATGCTTACATCAAATCCCTCCCCACCCTGCCTTGTGAAAATGTGTTTTGGTTCCGTGCTCATGGCTGGCTTGAGTTAAAAGGTGCTGCCTGATCCTCACAGAGGATGCCGTTTGAAATCCCAGATGGAACAGTTGTCCTGACAGCAGGTTGGAGAGAAGCTCTTCCTATTTTTCAGCCAAACACAACAGATGAGGAAGAGGATTGAAGGCAGTGGGAGACCGGAGCTGCTTCTTTGTCTTTCATGTCTTTTTATTTTTCTCTTTGTCTTTTTATTCTTTCACGCAGTCTCACGGAATGCAGCTGACGGCATAATGGCAAGATGGCAGGTCCCTGCCTGGAGGAGCTTACAAATTCAACTCCAACACAGGGGCGGCCAAGAAAGGGGAGGAAGATGGAGGTGATCAAGGGGAAACGATGCATTCAGTTCAGTGACACACGCTTGGGCTTCATTTCAGGTGAGAGAAAGATCAGGGCAATGTGCCCACAGATTAACGGAAAAGGTGGGCTCTGAAGGGAGGGAGGACAGCATCACCCAGTATCTTCCTCATGAATATCTCTAAAAAGCCACTCTTCGAACGCAAAGCAAATACAGCCTGTGGCTCACGCTGGCTCAGCTTGTCTGAGCGTGGAAAGCTAAGCAGGGTCAGGCCTGGTTATTACTTGGATGGGAGACCCCTCCTCTAGTTTCCTGCACTGAGCAGGGGGTTGGACTCGATGGCCTTGTAGGCTCCTTCCAACTCTATGATCTATGAAATACTATGAAATACTCACAAGCACACTCCCCAAAACCTGAGCAAAGTCACGTAGCAGCAGCAAAATACCAGGACAAAGACGAGAACCATTGGCATGAGGTGGAAACTCCCTGCAGGAGCAAACCAGATACATGATGGGACTATCTCTGAGCCTTTCCTATTGACGTTAAGCACAGAATTAGCCAAACTGCTTGGCCATGTGATGAGAGACCCAGTCAGGACTATGGCGCTCTGGCCTGTACAAAGAGGGGATCATTGTAGACGTTTTGCCAAGAGATGAAGTAAACCAAGCTCAGAGAGAGAGAGGAGATTCCCTTCTGCTTGGAGGGAGCACAAAGCCAGAAGGGTGTGGGTGGAGCTCAGCTAAGCCCTGCCAAAAGAAGGGGGCTGCCTCAGCCATCTCGCACAAGTGACAGAGCACAAGATGTGCCTATTCTGGGATTCGGAAGCAACAAATAAATTGCTCTTTAAAAAAAGCCAGAAGCATCGACTAAAACGGCAACAGATGTAGGGATCAGAAGGGGGGGGGGAATGGGGAGGCAAAAGGATGTGATACATAAAACAAAATCTCAGCACACAGCTCAGCTCAACACTTGCCTCCCTTTTTTTTTTTTGTTTTCTTTTCAAGTTACCATGATTCTCTTTATTTAATCTGCCTTTGTTACCCACTCTCATCCCAGAGAAGCCAACTCGTAAAAAATAGATTAAAGTCCCATTTAAAAACAGTTTAAAACATACAAAACAAAATACTAGATCTATAAACCTCCCGCCCCTGCCCCACCTCATCTCCAGCTTAACCGGAGCTTTCAATATGTGATTACGCACAGGCCACACACCCCATACTTCCCAACTTGTTAAATCCTTAAGGACTAGAAACTTGCTTTTTTATTTTTTTTTTTTATTTTTTTTTAAAAGGAAAACCAAGTTTCTCTGTTCAAGTTCACATCTGTGCCCAACACCACCCAATTCCATGCTACTCTGCTGTATGCCAGATACCAAACAGTGTCCAAGGTCACCACTGGTTCCCTTCTTCTTTATGTAACCCTCACCTACTGAGGTTAAGTGGGCAGTGATCAAAGGCTGGACTTTTTCCTTTAGTGGTGCTGCCCATCCCAAGACAGTGCACCTGACACCTATCCTTATTTGTTTTAGGTGCCAAGCCTAAATAAAATGTTTTGTTTTGCTTTGTTTTAATTTTCCCTGGTCTTTTAGTTCAGGATAGGTGATGATTTATTTGCTTACTGCCTGCTAGTCTTAATGTTTTGATGTTGTCATTGTTTTCTTGTTCGCTGAGGTTTTACACCCAGATTCTAAGGTGAGGTTCTAGGCAAAACTCACAAAATCCCAGGACATACACAGAGAATTTGGCAACTCCCAAGATGACTATATTCACCCACCCCATAATAGATTCCGATGCATATTCAGAAAGACACACACAGTAGCGGCTGTGTCAACGGCAGATGCAAAGGAGTCGGCGGCTGGCGACAAACCCTGCAATTCACGAGTCTGCTTTGCTCTGCCAGTTGGATGCGATGACATCTTTGGACCAGGGGCGGTGCTAGGTACCGAAAAGATCCGGGGCTCAGGCCCCCAGGACAACAAAAAAAAAAAATGCACAAATTTGTATATCTGAATGTGTGTGTGTGTGTGTGTGTGTGTGTGTGTGTGTGTGTCTTACAGGGCCCTGTCTCTCCTAAGGACACCCCTATTTGTAAAAAGGGATGTATGGACAGAGGAGAGGAGAGCATTGGATTTCAGAAGAAAACCTCAGGCAGAAAGATTCAAGGGGGGGGGCAAAAGAGGGTGAAGCACATGTGGGCCAAAAGCCAGCTCAGATACAACGGAGATCATCTGGGCCCCGGGACCTTTATTTCAGCAAGTGCCCATGGACAGCAGGGTGGTGGGGCAGGTGGCCTCCCAGAGATTCGGGGCTCCAGCCCTAGTTGGCCACCCTCTGACGCTGCCTCTGCTTTGCACCCCTGCAAAGAAGTGCAACAGCCGGAGGACCTCCTCAGAGGAGATGCTTCTGAAGCAACTTTTTTGCCCGGGGCTTTAAAATTCATTCATACTGTTGCTCATCTCAATTGTTATCAGTGTCATTGCTTTTATCTGTTCCATTGCTGATTTAAAAAAAAAAAAAAAAAAAATTAACACCAGGCTGATTTTAACACCAGGCTGACCAGTCGCAACTCCAGGGGGAACGCATTCCAGGGTTCGGGAGCAACACAGGAGAACGCCCTTTCCCGCGTGCCCGACAAATGAGCATATGCGAGCGAGGATGTCTTCAAAAGGGCCTGTGCTGCTGATCTTAATAACTGAGTCAGTTCATGCTGAGATAAGTGGTCCCATCAGATAACCAGGCCCTAAGCCATTTAGGGTGCAATCCTATGCATATTTAGACAGGAAAAAAAGTCCTACAATTCCCAGCATGCCTCAGCCAGCATGGCTGGCTGCAGGGATGCTGGGAGTTGTAGGGATTTTCTCTGTCTAAATACGCATAGGACTGTGCCCTTAGAGCTTTGAAGGTTAAAACAAACATCAAAATTGAATCGGGAAAACAACTGGCGCCCAGCGCAGATCTTTCCATATTGGGGTGATGTGATCATGGGATTGCCATCTGCACTGAAAGAAACTTGGCATGCATATGAAGGGGAGCCTGGGGACATAGACTTTGGTGTCATTTTGTTCTTACAACGCATTCTAATTAATTTAAATGTGTCCCTGTGGTTAAAACCTGCAGTAACATCTTCAGCCACTAGGTGGTAGACCTCCCTAATCGGCAGATATCTTTGCAGACCATAGTTTGAAGCCAGTGGAAAGCAGCAGACCGAAGGACATAGTTATAAGGCTGGTCCCTCCCCTCTGCTGTGGGACAGCACCCTTCCAGGGAATGAAGAGGACAGACCCTCCCTCCAGAGGCTATAGGGGCGAACCAAGGCAGGGGCCATGCCAAAGGATGCCAGTGGGTGTGGCTTCACTCAGATGGGGTGGTTGCAAATGTGTCCAACTCGGGATGGCCTGTGAAAGTTCCCTTGAAGGCTTCGCTGTATAAAAAGGGGGGGGGCTATTCCAAATCATGCAAAGCCATGTCCGTTCGCTAGTATGTCTGTAAAAAAAATAGTAACAAAAAGCTCAGTTACAACATAAACACCTGGTTGGTGTTTTCTAAGGATGAGATGGGCCATCGCTCACTGGTAGATCCCCTGCTTTGCATGCAGAAGGTATCCAATTCAATCCCCGGCATGCCCAGGTAGGGCTGGGAAAACGCCTGCCTGAAACCCTGGAGAGGCACTGCCAGCGAACGTCAATTATACTGGGCTAAATGGACCGAGGGCCTGACGCAGCATAAGGCAGCTTCTAATGTTGTTCGTACGTCCGCCTCCTCCCAACCTCCAAGGTTTAATTAATTCCATAGGGCAGTCAGTAGTAGTAATAGTCAGCTGATGTCCTTTTGGTGCCAGCCGAAACCTGTTTTATTCTCCCAGGCTTTCCTTCAATCAATTTTAAAAGAACCAAAAATCTTGAACATTCCAATAATAAACCTCCATTTCCCACATTTTTCCTGTTATTACTTCTGTGTGTGTGTGTGTGTGTGTGTGTGTAAGAAGTCAATGTCTCCATATAGGCTATTGATTATGTCTTACTAAACCCAGCCTAGCATAGAGTATTCCTATTTAGCTGCCACAAAGCTTGTGGCAACTGTTAACAGACATGTAATCAATCCTACATCTTCAGCCAAAATCAAATGTTTCATATAGCCGAACAGTAAAATCTCAGGTTTACATCAATTTTTATCTATAATCTCCCACACACACACACAAACCACTTTTAAAGGATAATTCTGTTTCTGCTGTTTCGTGTTTCACTGTTGCTTTTACTTCTGTTTTTAACTGGCTTTCATTTTATTTTTTACTGGTGGCGCAGGTTTTAGTTGTTTCAAATCTTTTGTTCGGCAAACCACCTTGGAAACTTCACCTGAAAGGCATCCTAGAAAACTGTAAATAAAGATTGTGCTCATTGCATACGGAGGAAAAATTGGGGACCGCAAGCAAAACAAACTCAGTGCATATGTGACAACACCTTTCGCAGTCAGCTAGATCACAAGGGGTTCGCGAATGCTGCCCACCTTTAAGCTGCATTACTGTTCTGTCATCTAAAAGCCCAGGAGCATCCCAGAACTTTAGACGCAGCTTCTAAAGCAATGACTTCGTGCATCTATTTGGGGACTGGACCTGGAAAGCCTGAATCGTCACTGTTCCGTTCAGGAACCAGAGATTGTATTTACAGCTACTGACCTCTGCAGCAAGAGATGGGAATGGCAGGAACCCTCCACGATAACAAAACTGACATCAGAGAACAAATACAACTGAATCTTTAAGCCGGGTGGGTGGGATGAGGCTGTTGGATTATTAATCAAACTTGTGCTTGCTTGATAGTTTTCAGTTTCAGTATGACATAATCAGTTGGCAATTCTGCAAAGCACTGCTGAAGGTCTCAGCAACAGGTGTTCATAATCTCCATATCTAGATGTCCTTGATCATAGTAAGGAGAGGGTGGGTGTCACTTAATATGGGCATGCCAGTGGTGTAGTTACTATACTGTCATATATCTGTCTTGTCTCTCATTGGCTCTCTTGTGCAGCTGGGCGTGTTTTAGCTGCACAGGAGCTGAGTTCTCTTTGAGTCTTTTTCTCTTCTTTGATGTCTGCGTTATGCTCTTTGAACTGACTCTGTACATATTTGTACATACAGGTAGCATACAGGTAGCTACCTGTACATACAGGTAGCTGCACTGGCTACCAGTTGCTTGCCGAGCCAAATTCAAGGTCTTGGTTTTGACCTTTAAAACCCTATACGTCTCCGGTCCAGTCTATCTCAAGGAGCGTCTCCAGCAACACCAAGTGGGCCGCTCAACAAGATCTGCCACAGACGGCCTTCTCCTTGTCCCTTCAGCCAGAGCAGCTAGACTGGTGGGGACGAGGAAGAGGGCCTCTTCTGTGGCGGCCCCCGTACTGTGGAACTCTCTCCCGAGTGACCTCCGCCATGCCCCCTCTCTGCTGAGCTTCCGCCGCTCATTAAAAACCTGGCTGTTCGGGTGGGAATATGGGGTGGGTTAAGGTTTTAAAATTTTTATACTGTTTTAAATGTATTTTATCTTGTTTTTATCCTATGTACATCGCCCAGGGTGGCCGGTGGCCGGCCAGATGGGCTATAAATAAATGTAAATAAATAAATAAATTGTAGTGGAACTTGTATCCTGTAGTTTGTAATTGTTTTATGAAGTATAATAAAACAATTAGACTAGCCGGGTTCCTGAATGCTATGGAGGGGGGCAGGAGAGCTACAAGTCGCTTTGTGAGTGGATTTTACTATTTGTGTGCTGGAAGCTAAAAGCAAATTGGAAGAAGCAGGCACACAGGTAATGCTCCCAGGACTTTAGCAGACTTCTGAAATACCAACAGAGGCATGGGAGAATCTCACCGAGACCAAACCTGCTGGCATAAAGATAGCAATGGTATGTATCTGTCACAGACTCCAAAGAATCACAGCTCTGAATTCCATGAGCAGTGAGGCTGCAGGCAGGCTGTTGAGCTGCTATCACCCAACTAAGTTGGATTCCAGCAACATAGGAAGCTACCTTAACACCAGACCAGATTACTTGTCCATCTAGTCTGGTATTATTGGTTTCTCTAACCAGGAACGGATCTCCAGGGTCCTGCTACCTGACCCTAACTCAGCAGTGGGAAACAGTGTGGTGCAGTGGTTAGAGCCGGCCTGGGACTCTGGGAGATCCAGGTTCTAGTCCCCGTTCGGCCATGAAGTTCGCTGGGTGACTTTGGGGCTAGTTGCTCTCAGCCCAACCTACCTCACAGGGTTGTTGTGAGGATAAAATGGAGAGGGTGGCGTAAGCCGCAGCGGGTTCCTTGCAAGAGAGGGAAAGGTGGGATATAAATGTAATAAAATAAAAATGTGTGCCCCTCCGGATGTTGCTGGACTGCAATTCCCATCAGTCCCAGCAAGCATAGCCCATGATGAGGGATAATGGGGGACTGAAGTCCAACACCATCTGGAAGACACACATTCTTAACTGGAGACAGCAGGGATTGGGATTGGGATTGGGATTGGGACCTCCTGCGTGCAAAACATGTGCTCTGCCAGTGCAGGGTGGTCCCGCCTGCTTTTGTAAACAGGGCCTGACAGTAACCAAGCACATCCCGGTAAGAGTTTAAGTTTTTGTGTTTTTCCTTCCAATTTCCCATTCAGTTCACAAGTTTGCCTCCTGCCTCGTCTGTATACTTTTCAGCTAGGTCTCCCGTGCTGCCAATAAGAACTGAATAAAGTAAAGAACTGAAGAGCAGCCCCTATTGTGGATCACACAGCAGGCCCATCTCACCCAGAATCCAGATTCCAAGAGTGGCCGTGAAGAAGCCTCCCGCAAGCCAACAAGTGGGGAATGTAGTCAATAGTCCTCGTCCAGTGTAACATTTAATATCAACAACCCGTTACATTAAGGACACCCGGACAGACTGGCGAGACAGAATATTTTGTATCCTATCGCTTGAGGTGAAGGGTGCGATCCTATGCATATTTAGACGGAAATAAGTCCTACATGGATGGCTGGGGAATGCTGGGAATTGTACAATTCCCCCCCCCCCCAGTCTAAACCTGCATGGGATTGTGCCCTACATGAACTTTACTTGTGCCGCGTACGCACTTTATTCCCGGCCTCAAATCAAGGAGTCCGAGTTTTGTTGCTGTGCTAGTGACTCTCTCCTGCCGAAATACGAATTGAAATCCATTTGTCTCGGGTGTGGTGTGGTGTACACTGCACTTTTATTTCTGTCTCAATCAGTATAGAGCCTTCCCTATCATTTTGTAATGGCTCCTCCCTCAAGCTCTCCAAATAGCCCCTGCTAAAGGACACCTGATGCAGCCATCTTGTTGAAGTTAAGCAGGTTTGGGTCAAGACGACGCCTGGATACAAGACCACCACCTGGAAAGCCTCATGTATACCACTATAAATTCCAGGATGGAATAAATGCAGGATATAAATGTAAATAACCTTTAAAACAAATCTCCCCCCCACCCACCCGTTCCTACAAGCTTATCTGTGCTCTCCTTGAGGATCATCTCAGAAACCCGGTTTCAAACTCTAGGAGATCCATTGCTTGCCATATAACAGGAGTGGAGAAACGATATAGCCTTCCGGATCGCGACAAATTTCTACTCCTAACATCCCTACCATTGGGCAGACTGGCCAGGGCTGATGGGAACTGGAGTCCAACATCATCTAGATGGGCACAGGTTCCCCAGCCCTGCCTTAAAAACAAAACCACACGGACACCATGACCGTTTCCTCTTTACAGAACACATTTTATTTGGCATTTGGATGTAATGCATCTCACAGCATCTTGAGAAAAATAAAAAGATTAGCGTCACCCAATCCCACCCTCCACCTCCTCCATCTGTTTTTTTTTTTTTTTTTTTAAGGAAAAGGAAAGATCAAAACATTAAAACGTAAAATGTCACAGGGATCAAATTATTCCAGTACCTGTACCAAATTTCATTTCTACATATTATTTCATGGAATATCAAAATCTTTTTTACACACACTGACATAGTTACATTCAGTCACAAATCAACGACACAGGAGGGGTTTGCAGACACAGCCTTGGCTGAAAGTGTTTTCCGAAAGAAGGTAAAAAGCAGTGTCTTGTTCGTTCGTTCGTTCGTTCGTTCGTTCGTTCTCTCTCTCACACACACACTCACACACACACACACACAGAGTGCACCTCCCAGGCATACAGGAAATCTGGCATTCAGCCTACAAGGCAAAAGCAGGTAATAAAAGATTTGATCATAGGAAGCTGCCTTAAACCAAGTCAACTGATTGGTCCTTCTCGTTCAGTATTATCTACAGCTCTCCAGAGTTTCAGAGTAGAGTCTCTCAGTCCTATCTGGAGTTGCCCAGATTGAACCTGGGATCTTTTACGTGCAAAACATGTGCCCTACCGTTGAGCTACAGCCCTTCCCCCTTGGTGTTCCCCTTGGTGTTCCCCCATAAAAGAAAGCTCAGGCTAACACAGTTTGAAGAAGCTCCATTTCTAGAAGGAATCAAATTAAGGAGGGCTGGGGAAAAACTGAACTGACAACATAATCCATCTCAGAACACACAGGCGGCTACCTGTTCATCTCTGCTTCTTGAGACAGCTGGAGTTGTTTTTATGTCAGTCAAGGTCACACAGTCCAATAAGCACTGTGGGGGGAACCCTCTCCGCCCCTTGCCAGCCCTGCCAAAATGAACAGAGGAAGGATGTCCAGCTGCAAGTGCCTGGCAGCTTGCAGTCCTGACTTCCCAAACTGGGAGGGGCATACACGTCTCTTCTCGATCATCCCAGTTTGCAGGACACGGGATAATGGGCTCAAGTTACAGGAACCCAGATTCCACCTAAACATCGGGAAAAATTTCTTGACTGTCAGAGCAATAAGACAATGAAACCAATGACCTAGGGAGATGGTGGGCTCTCCCACTCTGGAGGCATTCAAGGTGCAGCTGGACGGCCATCTGTCAGGGATGCTTTGACCTGGATTCCTGCATTGAGCAGGGGGTTGGACTCGATGGCCTTGTAGGCCCCTTCCAACTCTACTTTTTTATGATTCTATACACAGGAATCTTACCCACTCATCCATTTGGACACAAGATCCACTTAGGGAAGGGGCGGGGGGGACAAGAACTGGAATTAAATGGAGCATACTTCTAATTCATATATTTAGGGACAAGATCCAGGACCCCATACAGAATAGGAGCGTCTGCCTCTAAACCCAAAATAAAACTATTGTGTACATGGAATCGAACCCTTTCCATCCACCCACAAAAATACCATCCCATAGAAAAACGACAGCCACCAGAAAGCAAAATACAGCTGGCCAAGTACGGCTCATACAGGGGAAATGCCATTTTAATACACAACAGTCAAAAGATGCTTTAATTTAATAAAGAAATGCGTGGCAAAGTGTGCCTTGTATCAAACTAACACTGCACGTTTTGGTTGCTGTTGTTGCTGCTAAAGAATGGTTTCAGCTGCTCACTCCCCCAAGTTGGCTGTTACAGATGTTCTGTATGTTGTTCTTTATTTTCCATCTGCAAACCTGGACTTTTTGGCTATGAATAAATAAGTCCCATTTGGAGGATTTAGTGAATCCAGTGGCATTATTTGAGAGATTCCTTCCCCATGATGCCTTATCCCTGCCTACTCTGTTCAGACTTATAAAGATCACAGAGGCTCTTGGCACAGGCAGGGAGATATGACATACAGTGAGCAGTCGCAGCGACACTACTTGAGCAAACGTATTACTATTATTGTTATTGGAAAGCCTCCAAAGTAATAGGGAGGTGGTACACATCACATTTTGGGGGGGTGATGGGAGTTGCAGTCCAACATTTGTGGACCCCTGGTGGCGAAAGACTGCATTAAGCATTTTTACATTTCACTGATTGGTCCCCCACTGACTGATCATCAGAATGAGTAGCTGCACCGGACACCATCACTTCCTGTAGTTGGTCCTGAAGTCTGAGCAGTGATATTTTCAATTACAAAGATTGGGGCTCCAAGGTTTACTACTAGAGAAGTTTGTATATGGATATATGTTAAAGACAAAAGAGCCCAAATCACGTAAAGGTACGCAGAACCTTGACTGCTGAATCAATTTGACAAAAAAAGAAATGAGCAAAACAGCATTCAAAATGAGCAGAGAACTACAAAAACAACTGGAGCGCTTGCAGGTGACTGCTTCCCCCGCCAGTGGCAGTGCCAAACTAAGGAGAAACTGGATACCTCAATGCAAGGGGAACTGATTAACACCAGGGTTTGATTCTGTCACCTGTCTGTGCAACAGTGTTATTATAGACCTTGGTTCCATCCGGGAACACCGTTACCCCAAGAAGCAACACAAGATAAAATTGCACTGATGACCTTGATAAAAATAAATGTCGGCTCTTGGAAAAAACTAGAGTGATGAAGAAGCCTACTCAGTGACATTTTAAGAGTGGCTCCACGGCTTCCCAGCCACCCACCCACAGATGCACACGCGGGCCACAGCAATAAAGTAGACAGGAATGGCTGCATACGACGATCTGTTCAAATGCTTGGTCAACATAAACAACCCTCCAACCCCAACCCCCAAAAGCTCTCATTATTGCATTTAGGAGAACCACAACGAAAGTGGACATTCGAACCTAACTTCAGAGAAGCAAAATTAAACCCAACAAGGTGAAAGTTTTGCCATGTAAGACCATATGGGCATGGCTGGCTGTGCATCTTATTTATGCTTCCACACTTGCACAAACGAATCCAAGGGTGAACTCTGCAGCATGCGCACCAGCTTCCGATCTCATGCTGCTGCTGCTGCGCGTCACTTGAGATCGCAAGCTACAGTGTACGTAGGTATGATCAGCACCTCACTCACACACTCACTCACAACACACACACACACACATATATATATATATATATAAAACTAAAGAAAAAAGTCAGTACATACAATGTATAAAACTTATGAGTGTGCTCAAAACGCACATAAACCCGCTTTTATTTTTCATACTTCAGAAACGCTTGGTATCAGATGCTGAACATGCATCTCCGGCCACAGCTGTCCATCCAAACCAAGACTCTCAAGTGTCGAGGCAGAAGCAGCTGCTACGTCTTCTGGATGGAGGATTGCTCTCCTCACTGCTTGTTCAGGAAAGCCGGGGGCGGGGGGGGGGGGAGAGAATCCATGGGACTGGCTTTCTTCCAGTGTCACGGGGCAATTTTCTGCAACCGTCCAGAGCAGACAGATTTACGTGGGCCTACATCTTGCAGCAGCATCGCATCTGGCTCGCTGTGGCCGTCGCACGGCACGAGGGGGGGGAACGGAACGGTTCTCCACTCTGTGGCTGCTCGTTACATGTGGGTCTTTTTACAAGGAAGATTTCCACATAGTTCTCCCCATGGGGCAACTTCAAAGAGAGGCCACTGTGCTGTGAGAGAGGAGCAACTGTGTGATTCTACCCTGTCAGACAAAAGGGCTCCGTCTGCAATATCTCCCAAGAAGAGGATTTCCTAACAGTGATTCCCTAATGTGCTTGGACATTAGCATGATTGCTGCACTGTAAAATTGTCTCCAGGGGGTTTATGATTGTTTGCAAGTGATTATCACCAGACATATGAACATATGAAGCTGCCTTATACTGAGCAGTCAGTCCACTAACTTGGTATAGTATATTCTGAGCAGAGGCGGCTCTCCGGGGTTTCAGACGTGGGTCTTTCCCAGTCCTACCTGGAGATGCTAGGGAATGAACCCAGGACGTTCTGCATGCAAGGCATGTGCCCTACCACTGAACTAGGGCCCTTCTTTTAAACACAGCCCATGCGGTGGATAAATCACAAATCAATGGGAAGTATCCCAATGGTGTCATTCTGCAAACTCAAATAGTAGTAGCAGAACTCTGCCAAAACTTTCTGCTGTGCAAGCGGCTGCGCGTTACAACGCTTGTGCAAGAGGTTGCACAAGCATAACGAGCAACCGCTTGCACAATCGCACTTGCACAAATGCAACTTTAGCTGGATTCCCCCTCTTGTGCATAGTTCAGAACCTAGTTTCCGAGAGCGTGACGTCATTAGCGCTAGCAGAATGACAAGTTGGACAGAAATCTGTGCAGAAATCTGACCGGGAGCCAACCCTCCACCAAAAAGTATATATGGAAAGATACCAAAATGAAAAATGACAGGAAAAAGTCAGCTGAAATGGGAAGGCACCCAAACAAGTTAGTAGATTAACCAGTAGCACCCCACCATCACCACCTGCGTTCCTTTCCTGTCCCTCTAGGCTTTCTGCCTTTCATAAGGCAACAGGAACACATGAATGAAGGACAGTCAGTGCCAACTCCTCCAACTAAACCTAGCTACGGTCTCCAACTGGGGAACAGGTTGATGATGGGCAAGAGCTCCATTTGGAAGTATTTACAAGCTCTCTCCGATATCTCTTGGGGAAAAGAGTTCACCTGACACTTCAAATTCAAGGGAAATGACACTGGATTTGGAATACATCTGAACACTACTAGCTGCACAAGCTCTTATCCCAAATCAGATAATGATGAACCTTGCGACATCACCTGCACGTCAGGGCCCAAGGCAGAGGCGGGTAGAGAAAAAGGGAAGCCACCTTTAACTCAGATCCCAAGTCGTGACGACAACAGCGACCACGGTAAGCACATTATTCACTGCTGTGTTAGCCAAGCCTATGTTATTCTCCGCATTGTCTAATTTTAAAATTATAACTTAAGGCGTCAATGAACCCCATGGCATAAAGTAAACAACATCAATCTAAGTACTTGAAATGAAAACCAGAATTAAAGTGGAAAGGGGGACAAGTCCTGGTTCAGCCGGACCAACTGATTTTCTTTCCCCTGTTCAAGTTATGGAGTTATTCCCAACGCCATCTCTTTCCTGAAACAGAGTACCTAAAAAATGCTCAACGCCCATTTCTTGTTTTGTGGGTCACAGAGTTTAACAGCCACAGTAAAAGACTTGCAGTTTTACAGGTAAGCAAACAGGCGGCTCCTGGCAACCCCTACAATTTGGATCTTCGTACCTACTTCCAGGGAAACCGCCACATGTTCAACAAACCCCGTTACCCTCACGGCCCCTCTTTCATGGCAGTGACGGAAGCAACGTGAAGATCAAGCACTGTGCCCCAGTCTGTGTGTGCGTCACTCCCTTTCTTTGGCTTGTGTTTCTCTCTGCCGGGGGAATCCCGTCTTCTGTTCAAAGAAACACCCGGCAGCACCAAAGTCTGTGCTTAAGGAAGAAGCGTTAGAGCCCGGGGCAGCGAGTTTCTACAGCAGCTGGCCGCTCTGTACCCTTCTCTTCAGTATCTGCTTTTCCCAGATCGTGGAGTCCCAACATTCAAGAAACGTCTCCATCCAATGTACATCTCATGGTTTTCTTTTCTGTGATTGACAAAAGGGTGGGGTGGGGGGCTGACAACAAAAAAGCTATCCATGCTCTTCTTCCTCTTTAAAAACAAATGTTTGTGTGTGTGTTTTTTGAAAGAGGACACCCACTGCTCTTTTTCCATAGCCGGTAGAAAAAGTGCAGCTTTCACAATCCTGCTTTTAAAAAAAGGGGGGGGGAAGAGGGTGACCCAACCAGAATGGGAGATGACACCAATAGCCAAGAGGCACAATTCTAAACTAGGACGCAAAAGTAGTGTTCAAAAAACAAAAAAGGGAAGTGGAGCATATTTCTGAAGTTCAGTCCATGGATTCGTGTCCGTCCAGACCTCTGGTGTGCAAACAGTTGCTCAAAATTTTATTTCTGACCGGCAGTAAGGTGTGTTGTGTGGGGTTTTTTTGTTTTTTCCCCCTTTTTAATTGTCTTCCTTTATACAATGGTATTCAGGGAACAGTGACTGCGGCAGCTGCCTGCAAGGGTCTCTGCCGGTGTGCTTTCGCTTAAGGGGGTCCCCGCAGGTACAAGGAGGGTGCTACTGTCGGCAGAGTCTTCCAGTTCCACTGGGGAAGGGCCAACTGAAGGAGGAAGAGATTCCTCGGTGAGAGGCGGAGACGCATCCCCATTTCCCATCGTCAGCTGATTGCTCTGTCCTGTCTGGGAATGGACCCCATCTAGAAAAGAAAAGCAAGGAAGAATCAGAAGCCAGGGGCACTGCCGGAAATAATTATTATTTTACTATCATTACATTACATTTATATGCCGCCTTTTCCCCTCTTGCGAGGAACCTAGGGCAGCGTACACAGTTCTCCTCCTCTCCATGTTATCCTCACAACAACCCTGTGAGGTAGGTTAGGCTGTGAGTCAGCGACCGGCCCAAAGTCACCCACAGTGAGCATCATGGCCGAGTGGGGACTAGAACCCGGATCTCCTGGGTCCCAGTCCAACACTCTCACCACCACACTGGCTCTCCATAATGGAGGCTACTTGTGTAGCATCACCACCAATTATTTATGTAGAACTTAAACTCAAATGCTGCTTTTACAATCAGCGTTCACTTGCAGAGCATCTCACGTGTAAGGCACGATACTTGCGTCTTGTTTGAGCCACATAGGCGGGGGGGGGGAGAGATTAATGAACATAGATTAATGAACCATTTGGGACCACGGGTCTCTAACGTGGCACCCGTGGTCCCAAATGCCCCCTGCCCCCAGACATGTCTCCTGATTCCCGCCAGGCTCCCTTGCCCCTCTTGATTTTTATTTCTTTTTAAAATCTGAATATATTTTTTTAAACTGGAATGCTGGCTTGCTGCAAAGAAAAATGCTGCCCTCCAGCATCATCTCTATATTGGCTTCAAAAGGGTGGTTTTGTATTTTGGAGCTCAGACCCACCCACCCCTCCACCTCTACCTCGTGCTTAGGTTCTTTGGAAAGTTACTTTTCTTTTAGTCTCACCACTTTGCCTTCTGGGAAATGAGTGTTTTGTGACGGGCCATGCCCACCAGAGCAGCCATTTTATGAATAAGCAATCCCCCACCATGGCAGCCATTTTGTGAGAGCACCCACAACACTCTCTCAACATTCCAAATGTGTCCGCTGACCCAAAAATGTTAGGGACCCTCGTACCACGTGGTACATAAGAGCAGCTCTACTGGGTCACAGTGAGGGTCCATTTAGTCCAGTATCCAGGTTCACACAGCAACCAAACCGATGCTTCTGACACACAAGCTGGGTGTGAAAGCAAGAGCCACACACACACACACACACACACACACCTGTTATGGAAACGCTAGCGGCCTCCAAGCCAGGATTACATGCATTCGGGCATAACCAAGGCATTGCCCCAAGAAACAGAGGAAGTTGCTTTACACCCAAGTCAGACCACTGGTCGATCTACCGCAGAATTGTCTTCACAAGGGATGAGGGACCTGCACCCATCCAGATGTTGTTCAACTCCATAAGAACATGAGAAGAGCCATGCTGGCTCAGACCGAGGGTCCATCTAATCCAGCATTCTGTTCACACAGTGGCCAACCAGCTGCCCACAAGAAACCCAGAAGCAGGACATGAGTGCAACAGCACCCTCCCATTCATGCTCCCCAGCAACTGGTGTACATAGGCACACTGCCTCTGATACTGGAAACTCCAACTCCCATCAGCCCCAGCCAGCACAGGATGAATGAGGTTGTGTGGAACTGTTGGGCCATAGGTTTCCCAACCCTCATCTGCACTGACAAACCACAGCTTTCCAGGGTTTTAGGCAGGAGTCTTTGCCAGCCCTAGCCAGTGCGGCGTAGTGGTGAAGAGTGCTGGACTGGGACTCTGGAGATCCGGGTTCTAGTCCCCGCTCGGCCATGAAACTCACTGGGTGACTTTGGGTCAGTCACTGACTCTCAGCCTAACCTACCTCAGTCGGGGTAGCATAGTAAATCCCCAAACTGTGCACCCAGGCAAGTTAATGTGGCACAAGAGAAGCTGCTCCTCTCCAAGAAAGAAAGAAAGAAAGAAAGAAAGAAAGATTAAAAAGAGAGCCAGTGTTGTGTAGTGGTTAGAGTGTTGAACTGGGACTTGGGAGATCTAGGTTCTAGTCCCCACTTGGCCACGAAGCTCACTGGGTGACTATGGGCTAATCCCAAACTTTCAGCCTAACCTACCTCACAGGGTTGTTGTGAGGATAAAATGGAGAGGAGGAGGAGGATTATGTAAGCCGCCTTGGGTTCCTGTCAGGAAAAAAGGCGGGGTATAAATATAATAAATAAATAAATATCTGGAGATGCTAGAGACCGAACCCGGGGACCTTCTGCAGGCAAAGCAGGTGCTCTACTGATGAGTTACACACACCCTCTTTAGTATACGGAGTGCACTCAGTGGGAAGTTACCGCTTTTAGCCTTTTTTTTCTTGTAAAGAATTCGCCGCAGCAGAACAGGGTATATCAGCAAAATCTCAGAAAGGTAGCACTGAGCAGGACAACAGTACTAGAAGGGGAACATTCCAGTGGTTTACCTGGGGGAGAGCAGAGGATGTTGTCTGGATTGATGGAAGCCTCGTAAGGTGGAGGTGGGTCATCTGGATGCTGAATATCTGGATATTTGTAAGCTGTGTAGGGTGGAGGAGGGTCGTGGAAGTGAAACGCTCCGCCTTCCCCGTCATCGGAAAGATGCAGTGGAGTGAGTCCAGTTCCGAAACCATCTGGGCCATAATCAAAACCGGGCATCCTGCGGCCCAAGTTGAAGTGGTGCACTATAGAAGGAAAAGGCACACACAGACAAACCAAAACTTGTGAATTACAGCACAGACTCCTTTCCTAAGAAGGTAATTCATTCTGCAAAGAATCCCGCCCAAAGCAGATATGACAAGGCTACGGTTTCACCTCAAAACTTGGCACCAAAACCTCAGCTCTGCCAGGGTGACCACAGCTACCAACTCACCCTGGAATCTACACTAGGGTGTTGAAGACTCTACTTGAGACCTAAGATGCTTCCCAGCCACTTCCCTGAACCCTTTTCTTCCAGTCAAAGACTTGATGTAGTCAATCAATGTCTGGGCTATGCCACTTCAGGCTGCAAAGGGAGGGCATTCAGCAGATGCAATGCTGCCCCCATGAAAAAAAAACACATTCCCATTCTCCCATGATCAAAAGAATGGTTATTAAAAATTTGGGAAATGGAAGAGATGGACATTAACTGGGAGTAGTCCTAGAAGACCTGATTCCCACCAAACAATGAACATAGCAAATTGACTACTTTCATTATTTCCTGGAATGTGCAGCTGTGGTCATATAAGATTGGAGATGAATTAGTGTCTCTACTTCTCCCCCTAACTATTCTGTTTGTGTTTCTAATAAACACGTTCGGTGAAAGAGAAAAAACAACAACACAGCTCTACACATAGAAAACTAGCCTGTCGGGGAGAATGCCAAGCTAGTTTCCTTCGTGCAGGGATGTTTCTTTCACAGAAGAGCATTCAGCAATGGATGCCACTTTACCATTTGCTTTACCATTTCAATGAGAACTAGCTTATGTTAGATGAAAGGGAGGCCACAATAAAGGTGTGGGATGATGAACAGAACAGTAGCTGAATGCCGCAAGGGTAACTTACAAGCCCTACTCAGAAGTTCACACATGCACACACGCACATGCACACACAACACAAGCAATTAGAATTGTGTGAGAGGGGAGGATAGACCCGCTGGACACACACACACACACACCCTGTTGCATTCCCATCCCTCTCCCATAGCCTTACATGCATTGGAGGGATACGGTCTGCAGCAGGGAACCTTCTGTACTCGTCTAGGCTCCCTATGACATTTAGAACTCTAGGGTTCTAAATGGCGTGGGAGGCTACATGAGTACAGCTGGCTCCCTGCAGCAGCCGTTCGGACCCCAATTCACAGAGGGCTGCCAAGGCTGACAGCAAGGATCCGACGGAGGGGGCAGAGCCAACGGCCTCATCCCTGCTCTTCCCCTCACGCGAGTCCAATTGCCGGGAGAGGGGGCAACTGCTGAAGAGGGCTACAGCAGGGGTGTTGAACCTCTTTCAGCCCGGGGGCCGAATTCCATTTCGGAGGAGCTCTCGGGGGCTGCGTTACAGTGGTGGGTGGAGCTGAAGGCAAAAGGGGTGGAGCCAAAATTACCAAAAAGGCCAGCATATTTGAGCTTAAATAACTAAGCCCTAAGAAAGGCAACTTTTTAGAACATGGGGGGAAGCTGCACAGAAGCCGGGAAACCACCAAACGACTGGTGGAGGGGTGAAACGGGCAGAGGTGTGACCCAGCCAAAATAGTTATAAGCTCATCAACCATATTGTACTTTACGATATTGTACTTTACTTTTTTATTATAATATTATTATTATATTAACCACTTTGATAGCTCACTGCAAAGCAGTATATAAACCTGTGTGATAAAATAAAATTGAGGGGGCATGGCCCTTTAGGGAAATCCACAGGCCTAGACTGGGACCCTGGGCTAGCCAGGTTCAGCCCGTGGGCCAGAGGTTCTGCACCCCTGAGCTACGAAGCCAGGCTACTTACGGTTTGCTCCGATCAAGGACTCAATGCGCTCCCTGCGCCTCTGCCGCAGCCGATGGACCATGAAGAGCAGCAGAGACAGAATAAGGAAAGAGGAGATGCAGCTCACTATGAGACGCATGCCGCTTGCCATGGAGTCAAACAAACTGTTGCCATCTGTGATAGGAAACCAAAGTGGATTTAGTTACATTGGACAAAACCCTTCAGGATTTTCCTCTTCTAAACTATGCGGGGAGGAAAACACCCACACAAGATGACATTACTTTCTTGGAACCAGGCCTCTGAGTGGCACAGCAACTGGTAGGCATATACAGAGGTGGTGATCTTTCAGAAGATACAGTGCCAAACAGAAAGCCAGTGTGGTGTAGCATCAGACTGGGACAATCCAGGTGGAAATCTCCGCCTTTCAGTGCCTCAGTGAAACCTACAATCATAGGTTGTTGTGAGGCTAAAAGGGGGGCGGGGGTGGGGAAGCTGGATATAAATATAATTAAATGAAAGCAGAAATGAATACAACCAGGATAGACAGACGACAGACAGACAGAGCTGCTTTACCAAAGACAAAAATAAGAGGAGAAAGGTGGAAAGCAGAAGATCCGCATACAAAATATTAATGTAATCCAAGCAAGGGGGGAATCATTGGCGCCTTAGAGTATCACTAGAGAGGAATGGATCATTCTTGAAGATATTATTTATTATATTTATATCCCGCCTTTTTTCCTGCAAGGAACCCAAGGTGTCTTACATAATCCTCATCCTTCTCTCCATCTTATCCTCACAACAAACTTGTGAGGCAGGTTAGGCTGAGAGTCAGTGACTGGCCCAAAGTCACCCAGTGAGCTTCATGGCCAAGAGGGGACCAGAACCCGGATCTCCCAAATCCCAGTCCGATACTCTAACCGTTACGCCAAACTGGCTCCCAATGGCAACTCTTACATAAGTCTTATATGTAGCAATGGCAACTCTTTGCTAGAGAATTAGCTCAGAGGAAGAAAAGAAAAGCTGTCAGGATCCAAAAGGACACCAAGACTAGATTTAATGGGCCAGGCACCGTTTCGTTACTTCTTTTTTAAAAATAAAATTTATCAAACTGACATAGATCCACAAAAAGAATGGAACATACACAGCCTGCCCATTCAAACATATTCATGGCAATGAAATAAGGCATTTAGTAGGCTGGAAATAAGGCAACAAGTATTTTCCGGAAGTCGCAATAAAGGCAATATCCCAAATCTGTGAATCAAATTCACAGCCGGTGCTCCCATTTCAGCACAAACTGTGCTTTTCACAGACCATTATTGAGTCATGCACTGTTCAAGATGTAAAGGACATGACAGGAAAAGACATCTGTATCTTAGAACTGAGGTGCAGACAGAATCATATTTTAACCCCAAATACTGGGAAGAGAATGCAGGGTACCCAGCCACTGTAAACGAGAATGTCATACAGTTACACCAATATTCCCTTATCCGCCTTAGTGCCACTCAACTCAACACCAATAGTCTCACTTACAAATAACGTGGATCACGCCAAGCAGGGAAAAACGTAGAACATATTTGTTCGTCCATCTCATATTTATCCGCTGTTTCTCAGGTAGGCCTTTGGCATGAAAGCTGGTCTGCTGCTGAACAGGTTTTTTTTAATGGGTTGGGCATTGTTTATTTCTTTTATTAGTGTGTTTAATTTATTTGTTTTATGCTACGTTTTAATTAAGTTTTGTTTTAACCTTGATTTTATTATTTATAAGACCATAGGAAGCTGCTTTATCCTGAGTCAGACCCTTAGTTCATCTAGCCCAGTATTGTCGACGCTGACTGGCAGCAGCGGCGCGCCGGGGTTCCAGGCAGGAATTTTTCCAGCCCTACCTGGAGATGCCGGGGATCGAACCGGGGACCTTCTGCATGCAAAGCAGGGGCTCTACCACTGAGCTACGGACCCTCCTATATTCTGGTGGAAATACAGGAACACCATTCTGGCGGAAAGGCGGGACATAAAATTTTTTTAAAACCCAATCAATCAACATGAGCTCTGGGTTCCAGACATACCATATTTGCCTCCCTTTTATTTATTTATTTTATACATTTTTATACCACCCAATAGCCAAAGCTCTCTGGGCGGTTTACAACAGTTAAAATCATAAAATACAATATAAAATATAAAATTTAAAACCACAGATTAAAAACAAACAGCAGAGCTAGCAGTAGCAGTTACAATAACGGAATTAAAAACAACTACAAGATTAAAATGATTAAGATGATTAAGATGCCTGGGAGAGCAGAAAGGTCTTCACCTGGCACCAGAAAGAATACAAAGTAGGCGCCAGCGAACCTCTTTGGGGAGCTCATTCCATAACCGGGGTGCCACAGCAGAAAAGGCCTTCCCTCCTGGTAGCCACCTGCCTCACTTCCTTCTACACTCACAATAGCCCTAAGAGGTAGGTTATGCCGAGAGATAGTGAATGACTCAAGGTCACCTAGTGAGCTTCACAGCTGAGCAGGGATTTTAACCCAGGTTTCCTGCAGTCACAATCCAGCACTCTAGACCTAACACAACATGCCTAGTATTCCTATTATCAAGCCGCTGCTTTCCAACTAAATGAGAGTACTATGGGATATATGCCAGTTTGCCCAATGCAACTTAGAAGTCCAGGGAAACTGAATCTCTTGATCTGAACCTAGAATAGAGGATGTTTTCCTTTTACCTACCAGGATTCCTTAAAATTAGCATCCACATGAGAAAACACTTCCAGGTGAGGCCTGAAAGCACCTGGCCTATGGTCCCCGGAAGTATCATGATGAAACAGCCAGCTGCACATTTCTGGCTACCATCAGCAACGTGGTTAGAATTCCACAAGGGTTGAGCATAAGAATAGGTTTCTTTGAACCACGGGTAAGCAACGTGGTGCCCTCCAGATGTTTTGGATGGCAACTCCCATAATCCCTGACCATTGGCCATGCTGGGCAGGGCTTATGGGAGCTGTAGTCCAAAACTTCTGGAGGGCCCCATGTTGCCTACCCCAGCCTTAAACATTTGTAAGTGAGCCATACGTTTCAAGAATCCAAACATATCCAGACAGCTAAAAGCTGCTCCATTTTCCGGGCAACCAAGGACAACCGCCTGGGGAGATCCCTCTTATTTAAACATATGCTAACACGAATACAGTTTGCGAGCGGCGTCTCTCCTTTTTGTTCCTGCCAGCCTACTAGAGGGAGGAAATATTGCTTCAGATTTGCAGGTAAAGAGATTTCTATAAGCCAAGTCTTCCTCTCAATTTGACTGAGAGAACGTGAACAGCAAAAACAACAACAGCACCATCTCCTGGTTATCTTGTTGGGGGCGCTAAGTAAAGATGGCATCTTTATTTATTTATTATATTCGTACATTATAGAAAGAGACAATTCCCCATGGACACTGTTACTCGCACAGTGAACAGTGGGGCATTGTCTCTTTCGCATAACACTCTCTCTTGTAATGCATGAAGGGTATTCGCAACTGAATGCACATGGTAAACAGACTCCCACTTCACATCCCTGGCCTAAACCCCATCAACGGGCTCCTGAGCCCATCTGCCACTTATTTTCGGTCATGCAAATATCTGTCAATGTTTACAGGAAAAAGCATAGTTGACTCAAGAGTGGCACAGTCCTTGGCTGTAATGCAGTGGCTCTCAAACTGCAGGGCAGCCCTGGCCAGGGGGAACGGGACAACGTCAAGTCCCAGGGAAGGACAAGATCCCAGGGCAGCAGGAGTCTTTCTTCCTCACTAGCCAAAACTAGGGCGGGGAGGGTTTCTATTTAGCAGAGAATCCTCACTGATCCACACTGGATTTGTGAGGGGGGGCTTGCATCTCCAGCCTGAGAGGAGAAACTCGGGAAGGGCTGCTGCTTGGCTGTAATGATTCATTTCCTCCGTGGTTTTAGAAAGGGGTCGTGGTTGTCCTATCACTCTCCCTGTAACAGCCAACTTGGGTGGTGAGTGACGGCAGGCTTGGAGTCAAAACTGGGGCACTGATAAACAAGAGGGAAGTATCAGCATGCGTGGGGGGGAATCCTGGGTGATGCAGAAGTACCAAAATACTTTTAGCACACAAAGCCCAAGGGGACCACACACACAAAACACGCCATCCCCAAAACACCCCAATGATGAGTGATCGTGCTCAGAATCCACAGAGCACCGAGCGTCGGTTGGAAAAGAAAAATGGGGAGGGGGAGGAGAAGTGGAATAGTTTACTTGGGCTTCTTTCATTTTCTATGAAAGAAAATGCTCACTTGTTATAATGCATGACAAATCAAAGCTTCCACTAAAGTCAGGGTTTATGACATGTACTTTATGTACTCTTTATTTAATGACGGCATATAGGCCTGGTTTGCATGTAACAGTAACCCATGGTTTATTTAAACCATGGTTTGCTGCCCTACCCAGGGTCAGTCTGGCAGACGATCAAACAAATCATGGTTTGTTTTCTCAGTCCCTGGGTTGTTGGTTTCCCTCCTCCTTCGCCCATTGCCTCCCTATATCCCAAATGTCTTTGTGGCACTTCAGTACTGGCATGTCAAGAGGCTGGGTTTTTTGACCGCTCTTGCCCACTGCCTCTGTAGCCTGGCGAAACAACCGACGAACAACCCTTGATTCTGGGTTTGCACATAATGACAATTAAACCATGGTTTGTCAGTACGTGCAAACCAAGTCATAGTATCCTAGAGGAGGGCATGGCTGGCAGGCTAGAACCTTGACCGGGGGCATTCCTGACGATACCTTACAACAATTTGTTGCAAATCCCACTTGTTGTTCCTCTTATTAGATAAATATCCTAAATCCACAGAACCTTGAATGCAGGGGGAGAAACCAGGATCAGAATCCATGGTTTCTTAGATGAGGATTAAACCACGGTTTAGCTGATTGGATGCAGAAGAAAACTGTGGTTCAACAACCCCCAGAAATTTTGAATTACAGCATGTGAGGGAAGGGAGGGGCAAAGAGGAGGATGGAGCACATGGGTGCAACTCTAAACTACAAGTTGCTAAATTGAGATTGTAACATATGAACTGAGCCATCTGAACTTTGAAGCAGGCCTGAAGCAAACATCATGGCTATCAACATATTAAGAGTGGGTGGTGGTGGTGTTGTTTTAAGTGCCTCCGTTTAGGAAAAAGGTTTCCAAGTAGGAACTTGCCTTCGACCGAGCAACAGATATCATTCAAGTTTTTCTTATGAATATTTATTAGGAATTGTAATTCCATAATGAAAGATAAATGCTTCTCAAAAAGCTACTAAAGCAGGACCCTCACGAGGTTGTCAAATCCTCCCTGATCATTGGCCATGCTGGCTAGGGTTGATTGAAGCTGGGAGCCCAACAACCTCTGAAGGGCTACTAGTTGCCTAATGAAAAACAGATTCACCTAAGAACCAAAATCAGGAGGCAGTGGAGGAGGGAGATCAAGTTAATATCTTGGTGTGCATGTGTGTTTTTTAAAAAAACTCTTACCAGGATCTACACAGGTAAACTTGCAGCACTCCTTGGGGTCTTTCTGAAAATGCTGACAGCCCTGGGGCCGCTCGCACAAGGCCGCCACGCACATCTCCGGCTCACCATTGTGACACGTGCAACTTAAACAGGGGTCGTCTCCTTTTGGGGTGAAATAGTAGCCTTCATCGACAATATTGTCTTTAATATCCACACAGGTTTGGCCTGAAACAGGTGGGGGGGGGGAAAGGTTGATGATTCCATGTTCCCTTGCTACAGATAGCTTACCAACAAGATAGATCTTCAAAAACTTGGGCTGTGGTCCAGTGAATCCCCCATTCTCTTCTACAAGGAGCACATGCTCCACATGTGCAGAGGTTTTTGCACTATGCATGCCGAGCTGGAGCAACATGCTGAGCAGTCTTGAGAGTCGTTATCATTAGTCAACAAATGTGCAATGGGAAAGAGACCTTTGTGGGAGGGGGGAGCTATTACCCCTGGGCTTGCCACAGGCCTCATAAGGATAGCAGTGGTGGCCGCTTGTTTTCTTAATTAACTAATTAATTATATTTCTATGCCACCCAATAGCCAAAGCTCTCAGAGCAGTTCGCAAAAATTAAAACCCAAAAATACAACATGATCAAACAGAATATAACACCTTGAAAAGTTTAGAACAGGGTAAAAATCTAGAGTAAAAACCAGCAGGAGGAAAAGACTGAAAAACAGAACACAACATTTAAAAACCAAAACTGGAGAACTAAAAAGCCTGGGGAAAGAAAAAAGGTCTTCACCTGGTGCTGAAAAGACCACAATGCAGGCACCCGGTGAGCCTCTCTGGAGAGTCCATTCTGCAGCCAGAGTGCCACCATCGAAAAGGCCCTGTCTTTAGTAGCCACCCACCTCACCTCATCTGGTGGGAGCACCTGGAGGAGAGCCTCTGAAGATTATCTTAAGGTCTGGGCAGTACAGATACCAAAAAGCTGGGGAGAGGCTAACCTACCCTTCCCTCCCTCCCTCCCTCCCTCCCTCACACACACATACACACACACTCTTTTTAAGAAAGCCCTTTTTAAAGAATAAAGCAATTTTTCTAGCATCCTGAGAGGTGTTCTCTCTTGTGAGATTCTCCCTCACAAACCAGAATCTGAAGCCAGTGTTTGAAGCTGGCTTCTGATGCCTGGCCTGTTTGAGAGCGACAAGCCAGGAATCCCACTTTTGGACACAGCATTTGCCTCTGGATTCTCCAGAATTCTGGCTTATCATTACATGAGAACACAGCCAGGGTGTTCACTGGGTGGCCTTAGCCTCCCTTCCCTTGTCATGTAAGCAAGCTCCCTTTTGACACAATACAGATATACAATATCACCTCTCTCTTTTTGGTGCTTACTCTGCTCCTACATGTTCAGAGTTTGTATGCACAGGACGTATAACCTAGCACGTAATCCAGAACAGATCACTCACTTCTTTTGCAAAGGAATGAAGATTTCTCATAGCAGTTTTCAGCATACCAGCTGTGAAAACCACGGTGCCGAAGGGTCGGGAAGTGGGAACACTGAAACTGGGCGCAAAGGAGGTTTTCATTTTCAGACACAGATGTACTAAATGTAGGGTTAGGGGGCAAAAAGACTTCTGATGAGCCTGAAATGACAAAAACATATCACAGATGTTATACATGCACACAGGCTCTGCAGACAAAATTCTGCTTTGCTGCATATACTGGGAAACCAAAAAGTGGAAGCCCTTAATGAGATGCACAAAATATGAACTCTGTGAACCCTTGATAGCGTCTTACATTATAGGTTTTATAGCAGGAGCAGGGGACCAAGAGAGAGAGAGACAGACAGACAGACACTTTTCCCTTGGGGGTAACCTGTCAGGGGCTGCATGTCAGTGACGGAAGGGGCCAGAAGCCCAAAAGTAGGCAGGACCACCTCTTCTTTCTTTCTGCCACCGCCTTTTCTGTCTCCCCTCTCTTGTCCCGTCCCGTCCCGTCCCGTCCCCCCACGCCTCTCTCCTTCTTCCTCCTCCCCCAGCAGGCTGCCGGGGGAAGAACCGATTACTTTTGCCAGAGATCTGAACTGATCACTTGCAGAAGGCTTTTTAAATTGGGCCAAGGGCCACATGTAGCTGTAGGGCCACAGGTTGCCCACCCACATTTTATAAATACTAATACTGGCTGATTTCAGGCTATTAAACCTGCATTTACGTTCCAAAGGGATTCGGGGCCAAACATTCAAAGAAGCTGAACACAAACTTCAAAACATTGACTTGGAGTGCCATTTTTGGGCAGAAAGGCAGGATATAAATAAAATAAATAAACGAAATATTTTATGCTTGGAGTTTTACAAAACAAGGTACCTAGACCTTGAGCTCTTGATCTTTACATGCTAACTGCAGGGGGGGGGGGGGTTAGTTATAAACTGCATTTCTTTCCAAAGAAGCTCAGAATAATTTTTAAAATTAGAGCATCAGCTATTGGGCAGTATAGAAATAAAATTATCATCATCATCATCATCATCATCATCATCATCATCATCATCATTAAATAAAGAGTACATAAAGTACATGTCATAAACCCTGACTTTAGTGGAAGCTTTGATTTGTCATGCATTATAACAAGTGAGCATTTTATTTCATAGAAAATGGTCCTCTGTGAGCAGGCTCTACCAACAGATGGCAGTGCAGTTTTTAGTTTTAGAAGAAAAGGTGTGCAACTAGGGGATGTATGAGAATATTATGCTTGCAAATCATGCGAATATGTCCTGTTCACAACCCCAGCCGTGAGCAGGAGTGCATGTTCTCCAAAAACATTCGCAAACTCCCAAAGTTGAATTTGCATTAAAAAAATAATGTACATTTCAAAAAATGTGCATTTTCACACTTTACTCTGAGGGGGACACCGTGCGCATTGCAGTGAGTTTAAAAAAAAAAAAATACAAGTGTTTCCAGTTCGAACGAAACAAAAGAAGAGCACAAATTCAGGAAGGTGGCTTTCAGAGAATCTGGGCGAATGTGAAAATCGCTTGTTCGCGCAATCCCTGCGGTGCAACTGCATGGAACACATGCCAGCCTTGTACCAGAGTTAACACCAAATGCTGAATACATGGGTTACATTTTTCTATGACTCTGTTGACATTTAGACTACCAACAACATATTAATTCTTTAGATTGGTTCCCCAGGAACAAAAGGAGACCGACAGAAATAATGATTTCCTTAACAGCTACTCAAAAGGGCCAGAGGCACAAGGGATACTGCATCTAACTTGGGTTCGGATTTAGGCCCTCAGGCACCGCTTGAGGGAGGAGCTGCAGCTCAGTGGTGGAGCACCTGCTTTGCGTGCCAGAGGTTCAAGGTTCAATGTCCAGCATCTCCAGGTAGGGCTGGGAAAATCTCCCATCTGAAAGCTATATTAAGCTAGATGGACTTTTATTATATTAAGCGAGAAGGCTTTTTAAAGAATTGTAAGTATACATAGGCAATGTGTATTATTTTATTGTACTCTTCTAGTTTTATCTATGACCTTTTAATTAAATGTATTGTCTCTTCTTACAGCCCCCCGAGTAAGGCTCCAAACAATATTGGGCCGAAACGCACTGGGCTTCTTAAAGAATAAACTATTTCTCCAGCATCTTGAGACTAGTTCTCTCTTTTTGGATCTATTTTGGATGCTTTCCAGTTTTCTCATGTTTTCCAGCAATAGAAGATGAGCCAGAACAAAAGGGATAGCGTATAATTGGGGGGGGGGGATGCAAAAGTGGCGCCAGAGTGGCTAATTTGATGGAAGAAGATGGGCACAAAGACTGACTGTATTTTTAAAAAGCAAGGACTGCTGAGAGATGGAAAGGTAGGCAGGTATAGTGAGGTTCAACGCACAGCAGCAGCTAGGCCCATATGCCACCACACACTCACCTTATACAGGAGCAATCTTTCAGCAGTACAGTCATGCCTTGGATTGAGAGCATAATTCGTCCCGGAAACGTGCTTGTAATCCAAAACACTCTTATATCAAAACGAAATCTCCCCAAAAAAATTTGTACAGAGATTTTTAATCGAAGCCGTACTACAGTACTTGTATTGCAAGACGTCGCTTGTATATCAAGTAAAAATAAATTAAATAAATATTTTAAAAATTGCTTGTCTTGCAAAATGCTCTCAAACCAAGTTACTTGCAATCCAAGGTATTACTGTAATTCATTCATAGAAATTGAAACAGCCTTAAAAAGAGGATGGACAGCCAACTGAGCTCAGGAACCAGAGTAAAGCTTGTAGGACCCCGTCAGGCTGCAGTCTCCCAAAAAATGAATTTTAAACAAAGGCATGCAGAGTGCTACGGAATGCCAAAAAAAATTCAAATCTAGCTTGTTTGCAAGCTAAATTTGACCCCTTTTGGTCTCTGTAGCACCTATGGAGCCCTAAAAGGATCAAATCTAGCTTGCAAGCAAGCAAGCTAGATTTGACCTTTTTTGGTGCTCCATAGTGCTACAGACGCCATTTTCTCCATTTTTTTTAAATAAAAAATGTATTAAAAACTTGGGAGGAAAGTGGGGGCACCCCTCACTGCAGGGGGCACCCCCCACTGCAGGGGGCCCACCCCACTGCAGATCAACATCATCCCCTGGGATTGAGAAAAAGCTCAGAGCAGGCAGCTGGGTATGAAGTAAGGCCCGCCTGAGCACAGGCACTTCAACAAAGTGTGTTTTACAGACATACACTTGGGTCTGGCCTGAGAGGTGGAAAGGAGAGTTTGTTGCGCCGACAAGTGTTGTAGCAAGAACCATGACTCGCGGGCTGTTATGGGAAGGGTGGGCATGCCAACAGATGTCAGTTTCCAGACCCGATTCTAAGTGTTGGTGTTGACCTTCAAAGCCCTAAACGGCTTAGGAACAGTCTACCTGAAGGAGTGCCTTCTTCCATATGTTCTTGCTCGATTGCTAAGATCATCTGCGGGGGCTCTTCTCTGGGTGCTGCCACCCACTATCGTGCAACGGGTGGCTAAAAGGGAAAGAGTTTTCTCTGTAGTGCCCACCCACCCATCTGTGCCCTTCCCAGGGAGATCTGCCTGGCGTCTTCACAGTATACATTTAGATTCCAGGTTAAGACCTTCCTCTTCAAGCAGGCATTTAATTTCTAATCTGGTGCTCAGCTAATTAATCTGGCTCTTTAATATTTTTAATACTTTTTAATGTTTTAATGTTTTCATTGCTGTATTGTTTCGGTTATTTCATCACTTGGGGGAAGAGTTATGACTGCGAACCACCCTGGTGGCACCTGCCAGTTGGGTGGCATATAAAACTAGAAACTCAATTCAGCGATTACAGCAAAATACATGGTGAGGCCGTAAGGAATGTGGTCTTCGCTCACATGTTCCCTCCCCCAGCTGCCACTCTCCCCTGGCATGCCGATTCCCAACATGACAGCAGCATGGTAACAACATGATGACAGATTGTTAGGTGGTTTTATACAGCTAACTACAACGTTGATCCTATTTGCATGGCTGCAGTATGCCAATTCCCCCACCACCACCCTTTCGCCATTTTTGAGGGCATGGCTTATTTATCACTCACTTCGACATTTTTCTGTTGTCGAAAAAAGTAATGCTGCAGATTAAGGGATACAAACGATATTTATTAAGATTTTTATGGCAACAACAGAAATGAAAGAGAAGGGTTATAACTGAAATTAGAAATAAGAAAGCTTTGAAAGGCAGGCGTGTCATGTGACACAAAATTATTAGGAACAAAAGAGACTTCCAATAATTACATTTACGTCCCTGTTACAGTCTTCGGCCTCTGCGGGATTATAGAAAAAATCCAGTATTTGTTTTCAGAAGATAAAGATAGGCAAGGATAAAAGTGGAAACAATGCCAGATGGGAGGATGGGATGGAAAGGTAAGTTTGTGTGTGTCAGCTGAGCAAGGAGTCAGGATTATCAGATCACAACCTGCTGGTTTGGAAAAGGCATCCCAGATGTCATTAAATTTGTATAAGGTATTCCACTGTATGCACACAAAGGGAGCCTTCAGAAAAAACATGTTTCAGCTGGTTTCAGTTCATAGTTAAACCGCCTGAAAACTCACCCATCATTTTAGTATCTTACCTTTATATGCAACCTCCCAGTGACCTTCTAGAGAATTATTTCGGTTGGTGATGACATATTGATATCCAACCCAGAACCTACAATTGGGAGATTTTGAAAAAGACCTCTTGTAAAACCCCAGAGGAAAAACCATTATGTTAAAAGAAAAAAAGTTAATACTTAAAAATAAGTTGGAAAAACCTCTATCAATGATGTTTTAATTGTCACTCTTATAAAAAAAACATGTTTTTATAGATGAAACTTCATTTTAAAAAAATGAACTCCTTATTTAAAAAGCTAGACAGACATGCTGAAAACTAATTATCATTAACACGAACAATCCTGGCAATGCAAAGGAACACAAGCGCCATGCGAACGTTGCTGTGAAACTCTTATGGTGACATTTTAATCTCAAAAGAAGAACATTTAGTGTGCAGCCAATCCGCCCCGTTGAGACAGCACATAATCCAGAGGGTGGATAGGCTGGGCCGTTACCTTGGAAAAGATTAGCCCTGCCATCAACCTGTGGGCTTTAAAACACACACACAGCAGGGCTCACTTTGTCGAGAACTGAAAGCAAAAGGGAAATGATCCCAGAGGTAAGAGGCAGGCAAAGGCCACACATCAGATCGCTGAAGCACAACGTTCGCTAACGCTCCCAGAGAGATCCCAAGACTGCTGGAGTCAATGATTACACAGTCGCCTGTGCAAGCGTGCAAACCCAGAGGGGACTATGGGACAACAGAGGGCAAAGGTCTCCGACACAATTCAGTCCCAAGATACTGACAAGGTAAAAAGAAGCACTGCCAAAGTTGAAGATGGAAAAGGTTTTGTGTCGGTGAAAACAGGATACAAGGAAACCGTAATCGGCAATCAAACCGAGTGCTGATCTGCAGGCCTTTTATTGTTCAAGTTTGCAGCTTGCAAAAAATATATTAATCCGAAACAAGACATGGTTTCGTTTCACGGTGGAGTTCCGCCCCTCCGTGCAAACTCACCTACGCTGGTCCTTCCTCCCAAAGGCTTTCTCTTCAGAGTCCCACTCCTGCTGCAAGATAAACTTGAGCTCCTGGTCGGTGGTAAAGGTGGCCAGGGATCCATTCACCCTCTGACACATCTGCACGGCATCCCAGTAGTTCTCGCCACTTAAGTACACCCTGTAGCAACTGGCGGTGCCCTCATAGTGATGCCACCCTGATGGGCACTTCCCTAGGAAACATGAAGGAAGGAAGGGAAACAATTCCCCTCCCAGTTAGGATCTCAACCTGATGCATCGCATCTCAGCAGTTTCTGAAACATTCGTGTCAGCCCAGTCCCCAAGGAGGTGAAAAGCCATTCTCTGGGCAGCATGGACTGCAGCTGGAGGCTCACATGGCTAATCGGCCCTCCGTATAGAAAAATCCCCAGCACTATGAAAACTACAAAAAGACGGGCTCTGGCTTAACCTGATATACTATGTGCAGGGAGGTTTTCCGTATGGAGGAGCACTCAGCCATGTGAGCGGGACAGTTTTGGCACCAGTTTATGAACAGTGAGCTGGGGATGGGTGAGAATTTTGCTCACTTCATATTTCTTTTTTTTTTTTAATACTTAAGAACTCAACAAAATCCACAAATTTCTTCATAAATGGGCCACAAAGAACAACAAAAAGAATGTGGGGGAAAGCAAAACGGAGATTTGTCCATCCTGAGCGATAGCTAGGCCATAGGATAATCTCAGTTCCAATAGGTGATTTGGGCCATCGACTTGCAGAAAGGCACTCCACAGAGTAAACAGCAGACTATGCTTTCTTCATGGTTCCATTTCTAGCTTGCCAGGATCAGCCTGCTTCCCCGGTATCTTCAAGTAGGACTGGGAAAGACTCCTACCTGAGCCCCTGGAGAGCTGCTGCCAGTCACTGTAGGAAATCCTAACTAGATGGACCAATGGTCTGACCCGGAATAAGACAGCCTCCTATGTCTTAGGGAGATTGCTAGGTTACTTCGATACACCTGAGCTTGCAACAACCCACCCATCCATCTTATTTTTGACAGATGCCTTGGAACTTCCACGATTATCCACTGCAACTCCTCCTAGTCACTGGCTGTGTTCAGACATTATGATACACCAGTTTGTTTGGCTTAACTTTGAGTTGTTTGTACACCTGAACCCTCCCTGGTCAACCAACTATGGTTTGTTTGTGGCCAATGAACCACAAATCTGAAACTATGGTTTGAGGCTGGCCCATGAATCTCAGCTTGTGTTAACTAGGATGGGTGAGGAATCCACTGAGGGGTGTGTGTGTCAAAATCCAGTGGATTGGCCCATCTTGGCCCCCCAGATTCTGGCCCATCTATCCAGCACTGCCGCTGACTCGCTCCAACGCAAGTCGAGCCAACACACAGTCTCCTGTTTTTAAAGTGGGCCACGATTTGTGTATTTTTTTTAAGGCAGAGAAATCTGTGCAAAATACAGCCACAATTGCATAAAATACGGCTGCAATCTGCGCAAAGTGCACAAACTGCAGCCGTATTTTGCGCAAACTGTGATTATATTTTACGCAAATTTCCCTGCCTTTAAATATATACATACGCAAATTGCAGCCCGCTTTAAAAACGGAAGCCTCCAAAGATAATTTTAAAAACCGACTCAGCCCACTTTCAGCTCTCAAGTCAGCGAGGTACGCCGAAGTCCCGCAAACAGGTCGAGTCCTTCAGTGTCGCCCATCCCTGGTGTTAACTGATTTGTCATTACATCTGAACCCGCTAACGGTGTCATCCATTCTTTCTCCATACCACGCTACCTCTTATAATTGGACAGAGATATCAGTGCATACTCTGAACTATGGATGTTCTGTGCGCTCCTCAGAGGCACAAAGAGACAGGGAGGGACAACTGTTCACCATATCTGCTGGGGACAGAACAAGGAGCAATAGCTTTACACTGTACGACGGGGAATTTATTCTGAATGTTAAAAGAGAGTCTAAGAACGGCTCAACAATAGACTGAGTTACCAAGGGGAGTTATGGAATTTCCTCCTTTTGAGGTTTAATTTAATTTACGACACTACACAGTGAAGCACTTTAAGAAGCCTCTGCCTAGACCAGCATGAGTCAGCTGGCAACTGGGAGATTTAGATCCTGCTTCCAAGTCTGCAACTTACTACTAAATCGGACCGGCTGTGCCACATTGACTGTGTGAAAGCGGGTCGTGTCCCCTCCTCTTCCACGACTGTGCCTGGAATCCACATTCTCCTTCACGTGGTACATTCGCTGGTCGCCTGTAAAATCTAGAGTGAAAAAGAGACACATTCAGTTCCTACCGAAGTTGTGGGAAAGCAAGTCTCCCCCCCCCCCCGCCCCATTTAATGTTTTCTGTTTTCTTTTTTAAGTATCTTCACCAATTCTTCCTGCCATTCAAACTGAGACGAACGAAGGTATCTCAAAGTGGGCAGACGCAGAAAATGAGATTCTGAAACTACAGGGAACAGACCGATGTGAACTACCTCCAAAATGAAAGGAGGGAAAAGAGGAGGAAGCATTAGAACAGATGCTTTGGACTAAAACACCCATCAGCCTGCTACCTTACATATATTTTAGACTACAGCTCCCACTGGCCACGGCTGGCATGGCCAATAGTCAGGGATGATGGGAGTCGTAGTTCAAAACATCTGGAGGGTGCATGCTCCAACCCCTGCCACTAGAGGATTCCTGCATATTAAGCTCAGTGTCTTGGCAAGAGGTTTGTTTCTTTAAAAGAACCTAGTCCATAGTGAGGATTTTCTCAGGCCCTGGGAGTAAACACATAATACAGTGATACCTTGGATTGCAAGCATAATTCGTTCCGGAACCGTGCTTGTAATCCAAAACACTCTTATATCAAAGCAAGTCTCTGGCGGGCGTGAGCGGGCCCGATTTTGGCCCGCTACGCCCGCTCGAGGCGAGCGGTTACATACCCACGGCTTGTCTTGCAAAACCTTGCTCGTTTATCAAGTAAAAAAATTTTTTTTAAAATTTGCTTGTCTTGCAAAACGCTCTCAGACCAAGTTACTTGCAATCCAAGGTATTACTGTACAAACAAAAATAGGATTGTTGGCATTCTCAGGAGGGTAGCAGAAACGCTCTGAACAAGGTGACAGCTTGAAAAATAATTCAGAATGGTCTGCTGTTAAAAAAAATATCAATGGAGGAATGTGAATTTCGCTTAGTCATGAAAAAATACAATATAAACAGAGTTGTAAGCCCAGAAATGGGAGAGGATGCAGACAGCATCTTCCCTAACTCTTCAAGGCCAGTATCTAGCAGTGGTAAAATTCTGAGCTTAAGACTAGTTCCACAAAATCATTTGTTTGCTAATCTCTTTAAAACTGCTTTTTTGTCTTTTGCTTCTCATGCTATGTATTGCTCTAGTTGTAAAGATAAGCTAGATGTTAAGGCATTTTTGCCTCTCAAATCTTTTGTTAAAAATTAATGCCAATGCAATACCTTCTGCCCAAACTTGTGTATTTTCCTCAAAGTGGTTAAACACAAGACTTGGTTTGCGGAGTAACTTAAGGCTGATCTACATGCAGAGGGTGTGTGAGCCTATAGGAGGCATCCAGTGACAAGCGACAGCCAAACGTAGACCTCAATATTACTTACCGTAAGTACCGTAATCATTGTACTTAATCTTATTGCTATAACATGCTCTATGTGGGGCTGTCCTTGAAAAAAAAAGTGAGGAAACTACAGCTAGTGCAATATGTGGCAGTTACATTTTTGTCAGGAGTCGTCTTTGCATTTTATTTATTATTTATTTATTTATTATATTTATACCCCGCCTTTTTTCCTGCAAGGAACCCAAGGCAGCTTACATAATCCTCCTGCTCCAAAACCAAAACCAAAACCAAAACCAGGAGTGATTCTGGTCTTGGATCAACTTCATGGCTTCATGGTTTGTTTCCATGCACAATTCAAGATGCTGGTTTTGACTTACAAACCCCTAAACTGCTTGGGGCCAGGATATCTGAAGGACTGCCTCCTTCCATATGGACCTGCCTATAATTTGTCATTGGAGGCCCTGTTATACGTCCCACCACCTAAAGAGGCTAGGTTTGTGGGTACCCAAGACAGGGCCTTGTTGGTAGCAGCACTGAGACTGTGAAACTCCCTCCCAAGGAAGGTAAGGTTGACCTCTCTCTTGCCTTAGACGGGCAATAAAGACTGTTCTGTTCGTTCCATTGGACTTTTAATGCCATATGATGTTTTGTTGCTCTTTGATTTTAATTTGAATTGTAAGTTTTATGATACATTATGATGATATTTTTATTGTACATCACCCTACCAGCCTGGTAGGTGCAGATACGATTTATAAATTTAAATAATGAAAAAAGTTGATGAGCTTTGCTAGTTTAGTAGATGGCTTGCGGTCATTTTCAGCCAAACTCTGCCAAACTTATATGACGTGACTGTAGCACACTGTGTGGATGTTGCAACTGAAAGGCACAGCCACACCCACTTGTCACCAATTACATTAAGGAGATGTCTAAAGTTGCAGGCCATGGCTTGCCATCAAACAATCATCAGAAACAATGGCCTGAAGTGGGTTTTGCATACCATGGTTTGCACTACCTATGGTTTAGTGTGATGTCTGAATTCACAAATCACAGTTTCATTTCATTTATGCTATGGCTATGTGTGTGGGGGGGGGGGGGGCGGTGTTGAACAATGTGCTATTTTGGAATTATATGCCAAAGTGAAGGGAGGAGGCGGGGAGAGAGACAGGATTCCTAGATCCATAGATTATAGAGTTGGAAGGGGCCTACAAGGCCATCGAGTCCAACCCCCTGCTCAATGCAGGAAACTAGAGGAGGGGTCTCCCATCCAAGTAATAACCAGGCCTGACCCTGCTTAGCTTTCCACGCTCAGACAAGCTGAGCCAGCGTGAGCCACAGTGCTGAGCAGACAGAAAACAAGAGGAGACAGCAGTGCGGCGCTTCCTTTAAAGGAGTTTTCCAAAGCAACTTTAAACTATGGTTTGCCCTTACGGAAACCATGGTTTGAGCTAGTGTAAAAATGCCTCTGCGTCATGGGGCAGAACTATCACTGTAATCACCCTTGGCATCATCCACACCCAGACCTCTCCTCGTGTCATTCTAGCAGAACAAGCTGCTGATCATAGAGTCTCCTTCTGACTCTATGATAGTGTTTTTCCATATCCTGCCTCTCAAGTTGAAGGGCTGTAATTAAGACTATATTTGCGAGGATACTTATTTTGTTACTCAATAGGAATCCTGTTGTATACTGTTCCCAAGCTCTATCCTTAGGATTTTCTCTTTCCATAAAGAATTACTGTGCACTCCAAATATGCCGAACTGCATCTGCACACTGAAGACTCTGCCAGATTTGAACTTATAATATTTCTTATGTAGTACATTAATATCCTGCCTTTCTTCCATCATGGAACTCAAGGCAGCGTACATGGGAGCTCTAGGGCAGTTTCCTATCAGGGCACTGACCAGACCTGCTTAGCTTCAGCAGGGTGACTGCATCATCTGCCCACCACCCCTTGATGCAGAGTTATTTCATTTCATTTATTTCATTTCTCTAACGCCCGATAGCCAAAGCTCTCTGGGTGGTTTACAAAGATTAAAAAACCTTAAAAATACAGTAATATACATGATATAAAAACAGTTTACATACAATATAAACAGCACACACACACACACACACACTTTTAAACAATCAACAAGAAACTAGTGTGGTGCAGCGGTTAGAGTGTTAGACTGGGACTCGGGAGATCCGGGTTCTAGTCCCCACTCGGACATGAAGCTCACTGGGTGACTTTGGGCCAGTCACTGACTCTCAGCCTAACCTACCTAACAGGGTTGTTGTGAGAATAAAATGGAGAGGAGGAGGATTAAACCTTTATCATATGCTGCCAAACAACAGAACAGAGGAAGGTCTTAATCTGGCACCGAAAAGCTAACAATGTTGGCACCAGACCAGCCTTGTTGGGGAGATTCTTCCGCAGCTGGGAGGGCCACCACTGAGAAGGTCCTCTCTCTTATTCCCACCTTCCGAGCCTCCCTCAAACAGGTAGGTTCATATAGCAGAAACTCGGGTACAAGGTTTAATTGGTTAATCAATTAACAACCACTTAAAATCAGCCTTCCCTAGCTCTGTTCCTTCAAGATGTTGTGGACTGCAATTCCACTCAGTGCCAGCCAGCATGGTCAATAATCAGGGATGCTGGGAACTGGAGTCCAAAACATCTGGAAGGACACAAGTTGGGAAAGGCTCTTAAGTCAACTAAAGATGGCACCGATTAACTGAGCAGCAGATGATAGATAGATAGATAGATAGATATGTATTAATACAAGCGCTAACAAAAGTTGCAGATGGAAAGCACCACCTTAAGAGGCATTCTACCTTCTCACAAATAGGGAGAATGCCTTTTTGTTAAACAAAATGTGCATCATCTCAAGGCAAAGAAATTATGCTTCTTGCTTTTAAAAAAACCCACCTTTCTACCCATATGCTAAAAAAAATATGTTTTAATCAATGGATTAATTGCTTAATCAACTAGATCGCATTTAATCATATCCGATTGCATCCCAAGCAGAAATACATACACATGCATACAGAATTGAAACACTAGAGACCAATTCTTTCTTCCAGTGCAAAAAAAACCCCAAAGAATGATGAACGGGATCTACAATTAAAAAAATATTATTCAAAGCCTCTAACCAAAATAAATGGGAAGCAAGACGAAGTAGGATGGTTATAACACTCCTGTGCAGAGTTGTTTACATATTGGTTGCAAAACTGCAGCTCATTGCTCTTCCTCTGCCAGGTCACTGGCTAAGAGGAAAAGGGATCACACTTCTCGGAGTTCACGGAACAGTCAGCAGAAGTCAAAGTTCCTGACCTCTGATGTGGCGACGGGATCAGCAAGCATCGGTCAGCTCCACAACACACACACACACACACACACACACATTCCCTTGGTGTCAGGCCAGCTTCACTGCCCTTTGTCCCCTCCGGCAGAAAAGAAATTGATAATAGGACTGTCAGAAAAATGTGGAATTGCAAAAGAACAGGTCATGCAGGGAGCCTTAAGAGTGGCAGGAAAGTGCAAAACAACTGATCTCCCAAAAGAAAAATGTAAGCCGCACTGCCTCCAAGTCCATAAACTTCAGCAGAGGTTCAAGCGCCCCTACCTTCTGGAGCAAGAGGGATAGCCAGCAGGGGTAGGACCTTCTCACTAGTGGTACCTCACCTGTGGAACTCCCTCCCCATATCCGTTCACCTGATGCCACATCTAAGGATTTTTAGGTCTGTTTTCCCAAGCTTTTAGAGGTTTTTTTAGCAGTTTCGAGTGTCTCTGAATGCTCTGTGACGGTTTTACGGCTGATTCAAAAAAGCAGCACCACAACAGGAAAGTTATTTAAAACAACAAATACATAACAAACACAAGCTAAAGTCTTGTATAGGTATTGTATAGCGGTAGTTCGTAAAAACGTAAAGCTGCCTTGGAACTATTCTATTGAAAGGCAGTGTAAGAATATATAAGCATAAAACAAAACAACAAACAGCCCAACTGCTCAGCAGTAGCCATTCCAGCTGGCTGTGCAGAGGGAGATGAAAGGGAGGGCAGAGTCATTCCACCAGCCCTGACAGAAGAATTAATTAATGCCCCCCACTTCTTCCCTCCCCATTCCTTTTTCCTTGTGCCATGTCTTTTTTAGATTGTAAGCCTGCAGGCAGGGACGGTCTTGTTTAATTGATTATATATAAGCCGCTCTGGGGGCCTTTTTGGCTGAGGAGCAGCATAAAAATATTTCAAATAAATAATAAATAAAGCTAAAGGCCACCTAAATCAAACATCAACATAGGAAACTGCTTCATACCTGGTCAGACTGCTTTATAGCTTTGCCCATCCAGCCCCATATAGTCTGTTCTGGCTGGCGGTGGTTCTCCAGGATCTCAGACAAAGAAAGGTATTTTCCATCATCTGCTACCTGACCTGGGTTTGTTTGCTTTTTTACTGGAGATGTGGGGAATTGAACCTGGGACCCTTCCACTTACAAAGCAGGTGCTCTACCACTGAGCGATGGCCCTTCCCCTACATTACCCTAAGTAGCAAAGAACTATGACATCAGAAACCCCTCTTCGCATATTTCAGCCCAATGCCATTAACAAAACATGCACCTCTTTTTTCATGCTCTTGGAAAACGTTCAACCAGCCGGCGGCCAGGTTGTACCAATTCTGTAATACTCTCAAAAGTTGTTTTTTTCCTCAGATGTATCGGGAAGGGAAATGAGATATGAAAGTGACCGCTGAAACCCTTTGGATTTCCTGCCCTTTTCCTGATCCTTGAAGCACATTTGACAAGAGGACAGAAAAGCTAGAATCATGAAAACCATTATTCCAGCAGAAGCCTGCAAGCCACAGGTTGGTGGCCAGTGTGGAACACACCTTGATCACCATCTGGACTTGATAGGGGAATGGCACCTGCCTGCGGGGCAGATCTCTCTCTAGTACACAAAGGTGATGATGGGCAACATTCCACATTCCGCTCACAAGGAAGGGGGCCCGCCGGAGGGCAAGCTGCTGAGGGCACTCTCAAACCAGGAGCCAGGCCCCGCCTGCTCTTCCTGCTTAAGGGAAGACCTGGGTTCCAAAGGCAGCATCCTGCTTGGTTCCTGCAGGCAAAGGGGGAATGTTCCAGGGCGCACGTAGCTAGGCCCTGTATCAAATGGCTTATGCAAGCAGTCTCCTTCTGAGAGCAGCACATTAGAAAAGGGGAAACAAGGAAGACTGCTTCCAGGGGTTGTGGCAGGGGGCAATCACAGTGCATGTTTTCCCCCTAGTCCACAGAAGCAGCTGCTGAAATCTTCCTTTTGTCACCACTTCGGACATTTAATTTATACGCGGGGGGAAGCCAGAACTGAAACACTTTTCTAAACGTTATCAGCAGCATGGGCTGTTGGAAAGGAAGGAGAGAATTCATCCGGGGATCAGGCCTGCGTTCATGCAGCAACCCCCTCCCTTGCCCTTTCTTCTACCTCTCCCTGCCAATGCCATGCGCTTCTATCCCTTTCATCGCTGTGTATTTCTCGTTAGCATTAGCACTTGGGAGAAGTGTTTGGGGGGGGGGGGTAGATATACAGTAATGCCTTGGATTGCAAGTAACTTGGTTTGAGAGCGTTTTGCAAGACAAGCAAATTTTTAAATATTTATTTAATTATTATTTTTTTTACTTGATATACAAGCGACGTCTTGCAATACAAGTACTGTAGTACGGCTAAATTAAAAATCTCTGTACAATTTTTTTGGGGGGGATTTCGTTTTGATATAAGAGTGTTTTGGATTACAAGCATGTTTCCGGAACGAATTATGCTCTCAATCCAAGGCATGACTGTATTGGAATTTTAAAAAAATATTCTAAAGATATTGGAATTTTTCCCCTGCTGTTTATATTTGTACATTTGTCCCCAAAATTAAGTTTTAAAATAAAGGAGGAGGAGGAGGAGAAGCAGCTGCCGCATTGACAAGGGCTCCCTTTCAACAAGGCTTGCACTGATCAGGATGGATTCAGTGACCTCCTTCTCCCGGTCATACTGAAGTAAACTATATGAACTTTGAAACTAAGACCTGGTGCCTGAGTTGCCCTAGTTTCCACCTCCCTCCCAATCCCTTTTCCTTTTGTTTCATGTCCTTTAGATTATAAACTTGAGGGCAGGGACTGTCTCATTATTAATCTTTGTAAGCTGCTCTGGGAGCCTTTCGTGGCTGAAAAAAGAGGTTAAAAAAATACTGTAAATAAATAAACTGATCTAAGTGGAACCCGATCATCCTCAGACTCAGACAACATACAAGCCATTTCCCCCCCCCCACCTGATGATGGGGGGGGGGGGAACACTGATGTCACACTCTTTCTCATGAAAAGGACCCAAATAAATGCTAGACCCTGAGAACACAGACAGACATCAGAAACAGGGTGGTTCATTTTCTTGCAACGACCAAGGAGTGAAGAGACATTTAGACCTTTTCCACATCCCACAAATGGGACTACAGTCAAAGCTGCCACCCTAAGGGAGTTACCAGGGACAGCAATGGCACTTGCAGGTGCACCGGGTGGAAGAGACTTGCCCATCCTCCACTGGTACTGGGAAGCATGCGCTGCTCAGGAAGGAAGAAGAATGGAGGTGCCTGGTGTCATTAGTGACACAAGGAAAGGTGGAGGCAGGCAACATCATCCAAACAGGAAAAAGAAGGATGAAGAGGAATCCAGGCCTAAGACATGATATGCAGCAGCTATCGCAGCGTAGAAGCCACAGTCAGTAGTTGCAGAGAAAGGTTTTGAAATCCATGATGGGGGGTGAGCTTTTAAGTAATGGAGAGACCCCACCCTAGGAATCAACGAGCCAGAGAGCCAGCCGAGTTGGGTGAGGAAATTCAAGATCTTTGGGGAGGAAAAATGTCTTGCCAAAGAGAACCTAATGCCAACCTGATCATAAAGATGCGGTTTTAAGCTGCAAATACCTGTGCTGAGTAAACACGCGGGAGAGGGGGGTCAGATCACCATTTACAATGTTTAAAAAAAAAAAGAGGACAAGAGAGTGAAGCGGCCATGGTATTAATGCAAAGCCTCTAGGTCTTAGAGCACACACATTATTGCTAGCCTGTTTGGACTGGCAAATCCACTAGTTCCCAAAAAGCAGTAGAACATCATTTCGTGTGACTAAGACTTAAGAGCAAAAAGGAGCTGTGCGCACATGCTGTGTAAATCCCCCCAGTAATTTCGAGCACGCAGACAAGTTAGCGGCAGCCATAGGACTTGATCCTTTTTGAGCAAAAGATCAAACGAAACAAAACCACTGGGCCAGAGATGCCCCTAGTTGTTGGGGGGGGGGGAGGGAATTAACCACCCAAAAAAATGTTTCTGAGTGTCAGGGCTTAAATCTAAGCTGGAATTTAATATAATTAGGTTGTTAAAAATAAACTTTGAATAGTGAGGGAAGGAGTGGGTGGGAGTGAAGTAATGAACAGGACTTAGCACTTACCAAAGAGTGAGTATATATTCTGCCCTATTGCCAGCATGCCATTGTGGATTAAGCTCTCAGCTGCAGCAGAGGGGGGGGCGGGGTAGAAGGATGTTTTTAAGATCTCTCTAGTTTGGGAAAGGAAATGGGTAGAACTATGTGGCATTTCTGATCCCTACAATACAGATGTTAGGAATGCCAGCCACTGCACACCTGCAAGCACCTGCTGCAAAATCATCACAATCCATGCAGCTGACATTAGTTGGCTTTCTGGAGTAACTGAAGCTCCTCACAATAACTTTCCCACTTGTTTTGTACACAACAACATCCAGCTAAGAAGCTGCTATCTAGATATGCGAGATTTCCAGAAATTTTTGAAGCCAAGGGGGGAAACAACAAAAGTTCCCCTGGTGCCCCGCCCACCCCCAACAGAAGTTTTAGGGGTAAGTGAAATACAGTAATACCTTGGATTACAAGTAACTTGGTCTGAGAGCATTTTGCAAGACAAGCAAAAAAAAATTAAAAATTTTGACTTGATAAACGAGCAAGGTCTTGCAAGACAAGCGTAGGGATGTAACCACTCGCCTCGAGGGGGCATAGCAGGCCGAAATCATCCCCGCTCACGCCCACCAGAGACTCGCTTTGATATAAGAGTGTTTTGGATTACAAGCACGGTTCCGGAACGAATTATGCTTGCAATCCAAGGTATTACTGTATATACAACTGTGTCATCAAAACTAAACCCTACCTGCCACTTTAACATAAATGCGTCATGCATAACTGACTGATAGTTAAAACATAAACAAACATAAAATAGCAAAGTCTGGCTTGCTTATTGTTTTTTTTTCAAAAAAAATAGTATAAATTCTTTCAGTTTATTCCAACTAAAACAAATATAGCCAGTATCAGAGATGGAGATGCCACCTTAAAAGAGGAGTGGGCAACTTGTGGCCCTGCAGATATTTTGGCCTACTGACTCCCATCAGCTGGCATTGCAAATGGTGAGGGGACCACAGGGAGTTGTGGCCCGCCCCCCTGCAGATGTTTTGGCCTACAAATTGCCCACACCCTGCCCTGAAAGGTACCTAACCACATCTTCCTGCCATGTGGCAAACAGAACAAAAAGAGGGACCTCGTATGATCCATCCTCCGCTCTCCTCCTCCCACACAGCCAGGAAGTTTGAAAGCGTTCCACTTCCACCACGGTTTGTTGTCATTTGGTCCAGACCATATACTCTGTTTGAAACAACTTGGTTGCAAGTTGGCTTGTTTCAAACAAAACTGCTATTGTTAACGAGAAAACAGCATGCCCCAATTAAGCAGAAGTGGATGCTTCCGAATTCCTCTGTGCAGCCACGCGAGGCTCACTGCAGCTTTTTCCAGCTCATTCACATCATTGCTAACCGATGGATTAGCCCGACGCTCGAAAACGACCACTGAGAGGTGCCTCTTGGGCCCAAACGATACAGAACACAGGAGGTCTGTGATCACACCTGACATTGCCAATTTTTTTAATTACAAAGCAACCGTATTGATTGAGGTACTCCAATTTTGATCATAAGCTCATCACTGAGAGCCAGTGTGGTGTGGTGGTTAGAATGTTGGACTGGGACTCAGGAGATCCGGGTTCTAGTCCCCACTCAGCCATGAAACTCACTGGGTGACTTTGGGCCAGTCACTGACTCTCGGCCTCACCTACCCCACAGGGCTGTTTTGAGGATAAAATGGAGAGGAGGAGGACTGTGTAAGCTGCCTTGGGTCCCTTGCAGCAGAAGGAAAAAAGGTGGGATATAAATGTAATAAGCAAATGAGCAGCAGCATTGGGGGAAGCACCTCTCCCACGCCACACCCCAGAAGCAGTTTCCAGGATCTAAATCTCATTATGTAAAACTGCTATCTGTCCTGTAGAGCGAAAAATGCAAGTATGTAGATAATTATGCACTGGTGTTTCATACTTGCAATGTTTTTATATACGTAGTTTGCACAGTTCAAGAAAATAGAATTTTGCTTTCAGAATCCACAACAATATGGTTCACTTCGATACAGATGTCTTCTGCCCACCTAACCCCTAATTGTCTCTCAAGTACTTACTCAGCTTCTCTTTATATATTCCAGCCAATACTAGCTGCCTTTCCACTGTCATATATACAGAAGCTGCCTATTCCTTGTCTACTCTGCTCAGATTCAGTTATTAGGCGCATCTGTTTTGCTTAAACCAGGGCGCCTAGAAACTGCTCTGTTATTACAAATTAAGACTGAAATCATTCTGCCAAGACAAACAGAGCTCTCCGACTGTACAGAAAGCAAAATGCAAACAGTGAAAACAAGGAAATAGCTAGCAAGTATATGCCAGTGATAAAGTAGTATGCCTCGTACGCAATCTTAACAGACACTTTGATTATACTAAACTCTATGCTGCATACTCTCTCCCTGCCAAGGAATCACTCAACATTCTGGTTTTCCAGCTTCAGCTGAAGCCAATGTAAATAAAATAGGCAACTACACATGTTTAGAGACTTTCAAACTTGATTATTAAACATGACTGACTCATTTAAAGGCATTTTTATATTAGAAAGACATACTTTCCAAAATACAGATAAGAGTCAGACCGGTTCAGAATGTAAACACCAACTGAATGGAAAGCTCCAGAAAAGGGAAACTTACCTTTTCAGGTAATGTCCTGACTACAGCATGCAAATGGCTGTAAAAGGACTAATTTAAAAACATAGCCTTTGGATCAAAGCCGGAAAATGTTGGATAAAAATTATCAAGCAACATTTCCTAGCCAGATTTTGCTTGCAAAAACCCTGGCTAATATTCACCTAGCCTGGAGGATATTACCGCCCTATCAAGTCCTGTTAATTATTTATTTATTTATTTATTATTATATTTATACCCCGCCTTTTTTCCTGCAAGGAACCCAAGGCAGCTTACATAATCCTCCTCTCCGTTTTATCCTCACAACAACCCTGTGAAGTAGGTGAGGCTGAGAGGCAGTGACTGGCCCAAAGTCACCCAGTGAGTTTCATGGCCGAGCGGGGAATAGAACCTGGATCTCCAGGGTCCCAGTCCAACACTCCCACCACTATGCCACACATGCTCAGAAAGGCAGCTGCCATGTTGGTGGCATGTTCACTGATTGCTGAAATGGACTTGCACTTCACATATATATATATGCGCGCATGTGATTTATGGAACTTAAGACTTCCCTGCTTGAGTGGCGCGCACACAATTAATTTTAGGTGCACTTACTTGGGCAGTCAACTTCATCACTCTCATCCTCACAGGTTGGGCCATCCATCACACTGCCAGTTCAATGGGATGCACTGGATGGAACCACTGCGACAGGTAAATTGCCCTGGGATGCAGCGCAGCTCTGCAAGACACAAGGAGGAGATTGCTGAAGACTGCAAACCAAACAATAACTAAAATAGATCTATACTTGGAAATTCTGAACTATTATGCCAGTACGAGTACAAATTTGACCCCTGATAATTTGAGGAGGAAAAAAGCATTCAAGTCTTGACATGACACAACTGCCACTAAAATTTCATCAGTTTGTTTTTTAATATACGTAGTTGAAAAACAGGTGTAGCGGCTCCTCTAACGCTGATTTAAAAATTATCCTGGAGACCTATGATTACTCTCGCAATATATTTTGGTCAATACCAGCAGATACATGCTCATGTGAGCGAATATACGGACCAGGAGCAACGTAAGAGCCAGCGTGGCGTAGTGGTGAGAGTGTTGGACTGGGACTCGGGAGATCCGGGTTCTAGTCCCCGCTCGGCCATGAAACTCACTGGGTGACTTTGGGCCAGTCGCTGCCTCTCGGCCTGACCTACCTCACAGGGTTGTTGTGAGGATAAACTGGAGAGGAGGAGGAGGAGGATTATGTAAGCTGCCTTGAGTTCCTTGCAGGAAAAAAAGGCGGGGTATAAATGTAATTAATTAATAAATAAATAAATAAAATAATGGCTAAGAGACAAAGCTATGAATGAGGAAGTCCACAGATCAAATCTCTCCTCTACCATAAAGTCATCAGGTAGCCTTAGGCAAGGCTCCCGCCCTCATCCCATTATCTGCTATATGGGGATAATACCAACCGACCTTACACGGTTGTTGTAAAGTTAGCCTCAAGATAATGTATGTGAAGCACTTCAAACATTCAAACTCACAAACATTATTACTAGCAGCCGTAATATGGGCCAACGCGATGTAACTAGAATAGGACTGTGGAGACCAGGATTCAAAAACCTGCACAGCCATGTTGAGGCAGTCACACACACACTGCCTAACCTACCTCACAGGGTTGTTGCGACAATACAATGGGTGGAAGAACCATGACACGCGCCCTAAGTTCCTTGGAGAAAGGGCAGGATCTAAATACGATAAATAATCATCTTCCTAAGAACATTACCTGGTGGAAAGTTACCTCATTTGTGTTAAAGCAAAATTTACAGAGAATTATGGCTCTTGTTTTTCCTCACACAAACTTAGCTACATGCTCAATATAATGAAAATATTCAGTGGCAAGGCTTGGGTTGTGGGGATCTGACACAGCCCATTTTAAAAAAAAAAACCCTGCATGTTTAGGCTAGCACAGAATCTGGAGTGCTTTTCTAGCCCTGTGTGAATGCACAGACTTTGGAACACACTTACAGCCAGATCCTAACCAGGTTTACTTGGAACAAAGCAACAAAGCCTAATGCTTTTTAGCAGGAGTTTCGTACTCACGGAACTGCAGCCTGCAAAAGCTACTTATCTGTGACTCTGTCAACTTAACTACAATTTATGCATTTTACAAGTGCTTTCGAATGGGAAACTATCTGAAGACACACCCTTTGCTGAGAAAAAAGGCAAAGCTTGCTAAGCTTTATAGAAAGGATTTTCCAGGCAATATAAAGGGGGCAAACAGTTAATTCTAAACTAAATATGGAGAATTAAGCAAACGTAAACACAGTAGTTACAGGTTGGACCTATTAAAAGGTCCAAAGGACTGCAGGTAGGGGGGCTGATTTTGCTAATCGATAGGGTGACCATCTCCAAAAAAAGAGGAAACACATCACACATACCCCAAAAAGAGGACAGAAGAGGACACAGATGGTGCACCACTTTTGCGTAAGCTAATTTATATGCATAGGTGTGCATTCAGAAGTAGTTACTATAATTTAAATAAAAATGTAATACATCACAGTGGGGAGGGAGGGTCTGCTGGCCAGATGCTAATTGCGGATGATCAACTTTAACACCTGTTCTCCCTTCTTAGGGTTCTCTCTCTTGAAACCGGACTTGGGCTGGACAGTCCTTCAAATACAGGGTGCCATCAAACAGAGGACTGTCCTCCGTGAAGTAGGACACATGGCCACCCTACTTATTTATCTGCCTCAAATGTTACATGAACATAAGATCATAAGAAGAGTCCTGCTGGATCAGACCAAGGGTCCATCTAGTCCAGCATTCAATACACACAGTGGCCAACCAGCTGCCTGTGGGAAACCCACAAGTAAGACAAGAGTGGAATAACATGAGCCTAGCAGTTCCTTTAGGAATCGATCCAATAAAGTGGGCTTGCGCCACACATGACAGCCACAAGTCAAAGAGATGTGAGAACCGCAACAACAACAAAACCCTGCACACACGGAGAACTGCACTCGGCACATAGATTTCAGGGCAATGAGGATCTCTACGGAATAGGTATGTGCATTGCTCAATGCAGTCTCTCCCACACATACTCAAAGCACCATCTAGAGCAGCAGATCCACCTGCCAAAACCTGTTTCTGAATGCAAACTATTGGACCGGAGAATCCCATCTCATTCTCTAAAGCCAAGAGGGAAGTAGCAAACAAGGTGATGGGTTGGATCCAGACTAAGCTAGTCATGCTTTAGTCCCATTGAAATCATTGGGATTTCAGTCAGTCATGAGTCAATGGGACTAAAGCGTGACTTGGTCGGGATCCAACCCTAACAGAGAGTAACACTTTCAGAAATTCCAAGTGTATATGTAACCATGCTCCCAAAACACCACAGCCTGTGATTTCAGTCTTCCTATCATAAGAGCCTTTCTTCCTAATTAAACATGGCCAGTGGCAGCCTAGTCCAGGAAATAAAGGTTCAAATTTCTGCTCAGTCATGACACTCGCTGGGTGACATTCAGCCAGTCATTATCGCTCAATCTAACCTAGCTCACAGGATTGTTGTGAAGATCAAAGGTGGGGGGGAGAGATCCATGTTCTGGGCCTTGAGCTCTTTGGAGGAAAGGCAGGCTATCAATTTAATTTAAAAATAAAAAGCTTCACCTATATAGCTCTTAATAATAGTGTGTGCTCACTCACCTGCACACAATTTCTTGTCACCTGTGGCAACCAGGCGAGTGCTTAAGTACAGGGCTGCCCTATTGCACGTCTTTTGAATACATTTACGTCAGTATGTCCCAGATGGACAGACTAGGCAGGCAGACACGATTGCTAGACTTCCCTTTATGAAATATTGGAAGCCTAATGTGAGACAAAAGCAGGTGGCATGGCTTACTAAAATAAAGGAACAGCTAGAATTTATAAAATTAACAGTGCTGCTAACATCTATGTCTAATTATCGAGATACAATACAAGCTTAGAGAGCTGTTATTTACTATGAGAAAAGCTCTTAATGACCAACATTAACCTGAAGTTTATGAATTTGTAAAAAGGAACTCAAATCAATAAAACCATTTATGTTAGATATTCTTAACTGGTGTATTTGTCTAGTACAATGTAAAATATGTACATTTGTAAGTATTATTCCTGTAATGTTTGTTAATTAGATAACAAAAATAAATATTGAGGATGGAAGTGGGCTAGGACTGCAGAACAGGTAGTCTGCGCACAGACAGACTTTCATGGCCATTCAATTGAGACACAGCTGTCATTAACCTTGGCAAGTTCACCTTCACAGCAAAGCATCAAAGGTCCACGTGCAAACCAGTTAAGGCATGCAGCAAGAAACTACAGTAATACCTTGGATTGCAAGCATAATTCGTTCCGAAACCATGCTTGTAATCCAAAACACTCTTATATCAAAGCGAGTCTCTGGCGGGCGTGAGCGGGGCCGATTTCGGCCTGCTACGCCCGCTCGAGGCGAGCGGTTACATCCTACACTACTTGCCTTGCAAGACGTCACTTGTTTATCAAGTCAAAATTTATATTAAAAATGTGCTTGTCTTGCAAAACGCTCTCAGACCAAGTTACTTGCAATCCAAGGTATTACTGTACCAGAGTTAGCATCATTATTCTTCTCAAAAGTTCACTAGGAGTTTCCCAAACTGGCATTAATCAAATGTAGATTCCTACTGACCAGCATAAGCTGTTTCAAGTTTATGAAGTTCTTGCTTTACTTGCACACAATCCTGGGATTACAAGGCAAGACAGAACTAAAAATGACGGTTATACAAAAAGTATTCTAACTATTGCATAGCTTTAGATTCTCCTTCCCCCCTCCCCCCATTAAAATTAATTTAAAAGTTCCTGTACTTAAAGGTTATGTGCCGGGGAGAAGAGAGGGGAGCACTGAAAAAACAAAACAGAGAGTAACTCATACAAAAAATATGTAATAAAGAAATAGTTTTCATGATACAGTCATGCCTTGGATTGAGAGCATAATTCGTTCCGGAAAGGTGCTTGTAATCCAAAACACTCTTATGTCAAAACGAAATCCCTCAAAAAAAATTTGTACATAGATTTTTAATTTAAGCCGTACTACAGTACTTGTATTGCAAGACGACGCTTGTATATCAAGTTAAAAAAAAATTAAATAAATATTAAAAATTTTGCTTGTCTTGCAAAACGCTCTCAAACCAAGTTACTTGTAATCCAAGGTATTACTGTACGGTGAAGTGCTTTGTCTTAAGGAGCATAAAAGCAGCTCAAGCCGGAGGGAGGAATTAAAAATAGGCCTATCCTGCTTGACAAGCCACCTACTCAGAATGAACATTGAGGTCACAAAGACAGCTAAGAACTCGGACCTGCTAGACTGCTATAGACGACAGCAAATGTTACAGCATGGCCAAAAGAGCTTTGACCCATTTAGGGGTGGGTGGGTGGGTGGGTGGGTGTGTTTCCAAAATTATTATATCCTACTGTACAAACACGTCACAATACAGCGAGGCTAAGAAAAGCTAGAATGCCAACCTCAGAGATCAGGTTATCTGTAAATAACCATACAGAGCAATTCCACCTCCCTTCCCTGTCCTTTCTACAGAGTTTGTATTCAGAGATAACCGCATCCCACTGGTTCTCCATTCCACCACGTTTCTACTATGCCCACTGTATCTAAATTCTCCCTTAAAACCAAGCCCATTCTGGTTCAAAGGCTTCTAACATTAGCACAGAAACACTTATACATGGTGTCCCGCCCCAGAAGTCTCTGGCATGTGCATTTTCAGCTATGCCTCTTAGGCCTCTTTGACTGGCTACCATGTTTTATCTTATGCTCATGGCCTATTTCTTTCCCATCCCTATGGGAAATCTGAAACTTTTTCACCTTCATCCCCTAGGAAATGATTCAACCTGAACCAGATGATTTCCAGCTCCTGTCGGCTTTCCCCCAAGGTTCAGACTAAAAGCTGCTCTGCCACCTTTTTTTTTTATGTTAAGCGCCAGCAATCTGATTCTGTTCTGGTTCAAGAGGCACCTGTCCCTTTTGTACAGGCCCGGATTGTCATAAAATGTTCTCCAGAGCCTAACAAATCTACCCCACATTATCTAAATCATCCCACATTATGTAAACTAGAGCATGCCACAAAGGGGAGCACAGACCTAAGTGCTCTACAGGACAAGGAATAAGATTGTTTTATGTTCTGCCCTACCCTGTCCCATGGCTCAGGGCAGATACTAAAGTGTTGTGTGTGTGTGTGTGTGTGTGTGCGCGCGCGCGCGTGTACACAGACGCGCACGCACGCACACACACAAATACAAGGAAAAGTTTACCCCACGCATTTTCATCTTTAGTGTCTCGGATATCATGTGATGAATTTCATCTTTGAAAACAAGACACAACCTTTTTACCCAAACAGAGATGGTGTAAAAACACTTCCAGCCACAGCAAGTAATCCAGGAGCAACCTACAGCTGTGCATCTGAGTAGACAAACCAGACTAAAGCTGTTGCCAAAATATCCCTAGCATTCAAACCCTTGCTGAACAAGGATTTACTTCAGTCTCGTATAGATGCCGCTTCACTCCGCTTACCTCCTTCCAATCCTCTACTGTTGCCCAAGACTGAGACGTACACTGCAATGCAGCCTCTGCAGGACCAGAGATGAAATGAAAAGGAGCTGGATGCTGTCAGCAGCATACTCTCAACATTTCACGGTTGAAAACGGGGACAGAGAGAGCATCACAATTATATGAAAGAGGATTCCCAACTCTCCTCACCCCACTATTTCACATCAAGGAGTGCTGCACTCCCGCCTTCTTTATGCGAAGTTCATTTACTCTGGAAGGTATTCCGCTGATTTAAAAGCCAGCACAAGGCATGTTTGTTTGGTTAAAGATAAACGGGGGGGGGGGGGGGGAGACCTATTGCTGTCCTTCAATGGGACATTAACAGTTCAAAATATAGCTTAGCAGCTGCATTGTGATAAATGACAGTGCAAGCCTTGGTGTTCAGGCTCATTCACTAGAGAAAGATGCTACTTCTCTCCAACTCAGAAATTTTAACTTTTGGAGACTTTGGAGAGGGAACTGACTCCTGCAGAATGTCAACCCTAGCAACTGATACTAGGGGCAGCCCCTGGTATATAGGAACAGTGGAGTGTACAGTCATACCTTGGATTGCAAGTAACTTGGTTTGAGAGTGTTTTGCAAGACAAGCACATTTTTAAATATTTATTTTTTAAAAATTGACTTGATATACAAGCGATGTCTTGCAATACAAGTACTGTAATACGGGTTAAATTAAAGATCTCTGTACAAATTTTTTGGGGGGAATTTCGTTTTGATATAAGAGTGTTTGGGATTACAAGCACGTTTCCGGAACAAATTATGCTCTCAATCCAAGGCATGACTGTATATGCATTATCTGTGCCACGCCAAAATTTCCATGTGATTCCTTCAGAAAAGGGAATGCTTCTTAACCCTAATAATGTGACTATTGAACAACCATATAGACTTAAGCAACTGGACAAGTTTGAGGGAGTTAATTGTGAAGTCAGCTCCTCGCATCTTGACGGCTAGACTTCTAACCATTTCCATGTCACACTTGGCAGCTGATGGGATGAGCCCAAGGCGTATGGATTCGTAGCAGAGGCTTTTCAGCAGCTCTCCTGTCAGCAGGTTTTATGAAAGGCATCTCGGCGTTCTAGCAAGTTACGTCAAGCAAAATGTCAAGCCCGCACTGTGAAATTTAAGGGCCTGCTTAAAGGGTTTAAGACAGATTCTTGAATTCTTCCAGCTTTTTTTTTTTTTTAACTTAAACTAAGAAGTGATACAAGGAGTTCTTCGATGAGTTTTTGGCACCAAATTTAATCAAATGTATCTGGGCTTTCATGATTTGTTATAAGAATTACCGTAGCTGAAAAATATACGACGCAAGGAAATTAAAAGGGTGAGCTGCAAAGGGCTATGAGAAGCCCTCTGTACACTCAAAGGAGTTTTCAGGTGCTCCCCTTGCCACAAAATTCCCTCAACCCTGCAACCCAAATGACACTCCTAAAGTTGGGGTACCCTGTTGAGCAACCTCCATAAGAACAGCCTTCCCCAACCTGGGGCCCTCCAGATGTTTTGGACTGCAAATCCCATAATTCCCAACTGGCATGGCCAATGGCCATGCTGGCTGGGGACTTTGGGAGCTGCAGTCCAACATATCTGGATGGCTCCGAGTTGGGGGAATGCTGGACTAGTCTATTGTCCTGCTTCCCACAGCTTACAGCCAGATGAGTACAGAAAGCCCGTCAGCAGAGCTCGAAAGCAAAAGCCTTCCCCCACCAACAGCTGTCATTCAGAGGTATACGTCCTCTGAACCAGGAAAGGAAGTATAACCAGGAAATGGAAGTATTCCATTTCGCTAATATGCTCTATGGCTGTTGACAAGACCCGCCCACCATGGTTTTTACCTAATCCTCCTTTAGCACCATCTATTTCTAGTGACCATCACCACATCCTGAAGCAAAGCACTCCATAAACTAATTACATGCAATCAATCGCTCAACCATGTCATCGGGTGACCAGGAGTTCTAGCATTATGGGAGAGGAAGAAAGAAAGAAAGAAAGAAAGAAAATTAACATTCTCCACCCCAACTCATCATTTTATAAACCTCTATCATCCCTCAAATCCCAGGTCATATACCTCCAATGTAGCATGCTAAGCACAATTAGGCACTGAAAACCAGGAGTGTTGCTGGGAACTCATATCAGCCATTTAGATGCGCACACAGAGCATTTAAAAGCGATCAGCTTTTCTGATCACACCGTATGTCTTTATCTAGAATTGTTTGTTCAAATCTATGCCTTTTGTTTAAAAATGGGAGAAGCATGAGCTTACTTTAGCCATACAGAACCAACACATTTAAAAACAAACCTATATGCATTCTATATTTTTAAAAAATGCAACAGTGCTGTTTAGCCAAGCCTAAAGAAGAGAGGGAGAACTATCCAGTCACATACAAGCATCCCATAGCCCTTAATAATATTTCAAATATAGTGGTTTAACAGCAGGAAGTGAGATTTAAAAAAAAAAAAATACACAGTGAAAACATGGCACAAATTAAATCCAAAAGCTTACAGGAGAACAAACCACTGATTAGGTCCTCAGACCCTATAACAATCTGTCCAGTTCAGACACTCACCTGAAAGAAGTCTTGCCAGAGCTAGTCGTGCACCTGCAATTTGAAATGTAAAAGAAAACTTACAAAAGAGTAGGAAACTTAAATGTACCAATACCAGAAAAGTCAACAGTCCCTTGATTTAAAATAAACAAACGAACAAACAGAAAAGGTAAGGTATGGATGAAGACATGAAATTCATCTACTTCAACCGCAAAGCACACATAGCTGCTCATATTTAGAACCAAGCATCTCTCACGAGCACAACCTAGACTTATTCCAGAGTAAAAGAGAGGTAGCACACATGGGGACAGAGGCTGATGGCATGTTGCATCTAGCCAGATCCTCCACCGCTGCCACACACTTAATGTGATCTGAAACTTGGCTGTATCAGTACCTAACTCTACACTGTTCTAGAAACATTCAAAGTTGCTTTCGTTTCTATATGCCAGAGGCAAGTGGCCTCTTTGGGCAGTGGGTACATTTGGCAATTTGAGAAAAGGTCCTGGGCACCACCACAAAATGGCTGTCCTGGGAGGCATGGCAGACAAGTAACCTGCCCAAGAGACTGAGTACAAGGCAGAAGTGGGGTCTGAGCCCCAATACACAAAACAACTCATTGGAACCCACAGTTTTCAGCACCAACAGAAACCTATCCCACAGCAATCCCAGCTGCTGGTAAGAAATTGTTAATTTAAAAAATAGTGGGAGGAGTTGCTTACCCCCTACTATATACCAATTCAACGTGTTGGGTACTGGCTGGGCATTACACCTGGACATGCCCTTTTCCTAGCATGCCTTCGAACAGAATACTGAACCAGCAGAGCCCTTCCAAACCACAGTGACCGTTCCAATACAAGCACTCTGTATTGTAGCAGCCAAGAGCATCCTGCTTAAAACAGAGGCCAGCCAGATGTCTCAGGAAGCCCACCACAACACTTGAAGGCAACAACCTTCCCCACCAGCAACTGGTATTCAGAGCTATAACTGCCTGCAAGGTTCCATTTGGCTAACACGGCCAATACCTGTCTATCTCCAGCACAAATCACACACATACACCCCCAGCCAACAAACTCACTAGGTGGCTTCAGGTAAGCGACTTTTCTCAACCTCAACCCCACCTTTCCATCTGCAATACGGGGATAATAATATTGCCGTATCTTACAGAGGTGTTGTAAGACTACCGAGAACAATGTACAGGAAACACTTTGAACACCTGAAATGTACTACATACATACAGACGGCACGAAAGCAACTGGGCTACATCTCAGCAGGTTTAACTTCCGATTAGTGTAAACTAGAAGGCAGCCCATCCACTCCCTCTTTCATCTGCTGTAAGCGCGCAAACATATGAGTTGAAAAAAATGAAAACTGTACCGCCAATCTCCGTGCCAATTTAGAAAGATCCAACAGTTTAACAGGAGAAAAGCAGAGCACTTTCGTAGGAGTCCAAAACACTAAACACCCACAACCGCACGATCTGCTACCCAAGGAGAAAACTGCTCAGATTAGTTGCAGGGGACGACGGTTGGATCACTCAGCGTTGCAAAATTATGCCCTCACAGGAGCAATCAACCACTGCAGCTGCACACCATACAAGACATTGCATCAACTAGAAAGGCTGAGTAAGATCCAACAAACGCATCTTATATTTACAGAAGTCGATATATTATGTTCATGTACAATAAGGAAAGCCACCAGTGTCACCGTTAAAAGATTTGGCACCCGCTTTGTATTGATTAGAATAATTTGGGACAGGACAAACATACAAGGTTGTGCTGTGTTTTTTCCTTAAACGATCTCACTGCCAAGTGCTTTTAAAAGAAATTAAACAGTGATGTTGTTAATTAGGAATTTAATTTTCCAACCATGCATAGCAATGGTATAATAAATGCCTGCTGCCTACATTGTGGTCTTTTCAGTGCCAGGTGAAGACCTTTTTTTTTTTTATTCTCGCAGGCTTTTCAGACCGTCAGTTTTTAAAAATGGTGTTTGTGCTTTTCAGACCCTAGCGCTATTGGCTACATTAGTTTTGTTCTGTAGCTTTCTGGTAGCTTTTTTTGTAATAGTTCGTTATGCTCTTTTATTTATTTTTTTGTATTTTATGGTTTTAAGCTCTAGTTTGTGAACAGTCCAGAGCAATTCAGCTACTGGGCAGTATAGAAATCCAAGTAATAAAATAAAAATACGATGTTTAGCAGCTAGGAATTAGAACTATTTTGCCAGTCTCGTGTTCTCCACTATTCAAAGGAAAAAATATAAAGTACACACACGTGCCATCCAATTGTATACCAGCTGGCACAAATCCTGAACTGCGGCTTGTTTCAGCAAAGCTGTTTGAGGATCACAGTCCAAAGGATTTGAAGGGTCACATATGAACTTGGATCTGACCCAGCTTTGCCCTATCCTTACAAGTCTCTGGTTCCAACTCAGCATTTGCAATTTTGCCTTTTGTTCTGAAGGGGGCCACCAGATGCAGTGCCAGTAAGATCAACACAAGAAGCTAAAGAAATGTGTCATTTTGGCTGAACATCAAGACTGGCGAGGACATTTTTAGCTGTGTGAATTGAATCCCTGGTTCAGAATTCCTCAGGCTGCCCCCTCCCTCTGTTGAAGGCTTGGCGCAGTTTGAACAAAGAGACCTTTTCTCACAAGGCTAAAAGAGGGAAGGATTTTCTAAGCTTCTAAAGATCCCAAGTACAAGGAAAGCAAAAAAAAAACACAAAACCCTCAGCTGCCCAAATTAAACAGCCAAGCAGGTTATACAACACAGGAACCTCCACCAAATACTACCCTTCCAAAATACTGGTGCAGCTCACAAAATGAACTGCTTACTTTGCATCACTGAGAAACTATTACCTCATGCCATTTTGGCAAATAAACAAGGGGTGGGGGGAAGTCTTGAGCAAAGTGCTGGCATGAGAAAGAAAAAGCCAAATGAGAACAATCTACATTCATCTTTGATCCAGAGCCACTAACTCCACCTACCATTACAATTACATGCTCACACTCATTCCATCACCTCCCTGCTTAGAATGAAATAATAATTTTTCCATTAAAAGGAATTGCTTTATACTTCTGCAAAATGTTCTTACTTGCTCAATTGAGTTTACCATGGGCAAATAACGGAAATGCACAAATTCTACCAATCTGTATTCTCAATTTAACAAGGGGAAACTGCAACAAAATATTGCAGTGTATCCTTGACCTCTTATAGGAGACACACTTGCCTGGACCTTGCATCAGCAGCAGCCACTCCAGCAGCAAGAGGGGCAGAAGGAAGACCAGCAATCCCAGGACTGACTGTAGGTTTTTCCATCTTGCTTGCTTGCGGAACCTTCCTCTCAAGTAGACCTGCTGCAGGAGGTCTGACTGACCAGAGAACTCCTGCTTCCTAGACAACTTGCTATCTGGCAGAAGAGAAAGGTCTGCAGACATGACCACTGAGCGCGCTGAACTATCACGATGATTTGCGAGTCTTGATTTTGTGAGTGTGCGCATGCGCAGCGCGCGCACTTGCATGCGCTGTAACTGCAAGCTTCAAGCATCAGGGCAAAGCCATTTTCAAAACATATGTCAGCAAACCTCCGATAACCTAATATCCTTTGTCTGGTGTTGTTAGGACCTCTTCCAATGGCTCTCTTGATCTCAAAAACCTGTGACCCAAATTATGTTTCTAGGTTACTCAGGAGGGGAGATACACACCAAGACTGCATAAAGGCAGACATTTTACAATTTTTTAATTTATTTTTATTTTATTTACAACATTTATATACAGCTCCAGAGATTCCAGAGCGGTGAACAATAAAAAGGTTTTTTAAAAGATAAAGAATAAAACACTATATTCAAACAGAATATCAATAACAATCAAAACTGAGGCTGGTCAGTCAAGGAAGGCTTCTTGAAATAAAGATGTTTTCAGGAGGCGCAGAAAAGAACACAATGTTGGTGCCTGCCTGACCTCCAGAGGCAAGGAATTCCAGAGAAATGGAGCCACCACACTGAAGGCTCTTCTCCGGGTGGAACTCCAATGGGGCCAAAGGTCCATGCAGAGCCACCAGGAGCATGCGATCCAATGACCTCAGTGACCGGGCAGGTTGGTAAGCGAGAAGGTGCTGTCAAATATCCTGGTCCCAAGTTGTTTAGGGCTTTATACACTAGTACCAGAATCTTAAACCTGGCCCAGTAGTGAATAGGCAGCCAGTGCAGTTCCTTCAGCAAAGGAGTTGCATGCTGAAATAGGGCAACATGTCAAATTAGTTATCTGACATACAATATGGCACCCTCCTGGATTGCGTACAGGAAACAGTGATGTCTACCAAAGTTTTTTTCTTTTACGTTCGCTATAGAGGACGTGGTTAAATAAATCAGTTTTGACTTTGCTACAGAAATCTATGCCAGGCACAAGACTACACTAAGCATGCTGAACCACAGCAACTAAGGTTAGTTATTTGACGTACACCAATATAAACACAGATGAACAAACACTCCACGGCTGAAAATCTACCAGTCTTCAAGATTAGATTATGCACATTTGATGATGTACATTTGAGGTAACATGACTCTAACTTGTTTCTTCAGTGTACATTTGTTTGTTTGGGGGGGGGGGGTGTCATTTACTTAATAAATAGAATTGCTGACTCTTATAAACTGTTGATGCTCAGCATGAACCAGAAAGCTGCGGTTGCACTTATGGCTGGGGGGTGGCTGGGGGGGATGTTGCATGATCTCAGCCAACTTTTTCTTATTCTTGCTCTTGCAGACTACCCAAGAATTATCCATGTAACGGTGGCAAGATTAGGGAGAAACAAGATTACAAGAAAAAGGGAAGCTGCAAAATGTTCACAGGCGCCTATATCCAGGGGTGCCTGCAAAAACACAGAAAGCTCTCCGGCTCAAAATTCACCATCCTCAGTCTCCGCTTCCAAGTTTTGAGACTTCATGGCTGCGAAGGTGAGACAAACGTGCACAGGCAATGCCTGGGAAAAAAATTACAGATGGGACTACGGTGCCCTGCCTCGCATCCCCCAACTAGCTTAAGTAAAATTACATAGTCTTAGCAATTGTGCAAACGAGCACACGTGGCACAGAAGACACAGCCCTATCTCTATCAAACGTTTAAGTCCCTGAAGCATGGGCCTTGAGAGAATCAAAGAGGGTGCAAACCAATGCACACTTGCTTTGGAGCAAGTCCCACTAAACTCAGGAGTTTATTCCTAGTGGACACGTGCAGGATGAGGCTGCACACAGTTATCCCCCGAATGCCCAGTTCTTCACAGAGCCCTAGGAAAACAAGGCTTCTTGCAAGCTCAGAGAGATGGAAAGGCACTGGAGTGGAAAGCAGCCTGGACTTCTACTAAACAGGCCTGTGGCTCACGCTGGCTCAACTTGTCTGAGCGTGGAAAGCTAAGCAGGATCAGGCCTGGTTATTACTTGGATGGGAGACCCCTCCTCTAGTTTCCTGCATCGAGCAGGGGGTTGGACTCAGTGGCCTTGTAGTAGGCCCCTTCCAACTCTATCTATGAACTCTATGAACTAAAAACTGGACACCATTGTTGGTCCTTAGTTTCCATAGCCTAACTAAGCCTGTGTAACTGAAATAAATGCATGTTCTTCCTTCTCTAAGTCCTGTCTCCTCCAGCAACTTCACTTGTGTCACAGTTTACATTGTGAGCTTTTCAGGGCAGGGAACTGTCCTCTTACACTTTGTAAACCACCATGCACACTGAAGGCACTATATTTATTCACTTATTACAATTATGCCCCACCTTTCAGGATACAAATCCTTCAAAGACAGCTTACAAGTAACATCAAAGTGTTTATTTAAAAAAAACACTCAACAATATCAATGTACAAGTAGTCTACCTGGACACTATGGTCAACATCCGAGGCCTTCCTCCAAGTGCCACCTCCGAGGGACAGTCGGAGGGTGGCAACAAGAGAAAGGGCCTTCTCAGTGGCGGCACCCCGTTTATGGAAGGATTATCTCACCACTGAAGCCCGCCTAGTGCCAACTCTCATCTTTTCAGCACCAGGTTAAGACTGCCCTCTTCTCCCAGGCATTTAATGTCACTTAAAGGTGTTCAATGGTGCAATGGGAGTATTTGTGTCAGCTGCTATGGACAGGTCTGGTTGTACTGGAATTGCTTTGGCTTTGAATTGTTTTTAAATTGTGTGTATTGAAGAAGAAGAAGAAGAAGAAGAAGAAGAAGAAGAAGAAGAAGAAGAAGAGTTTTTCTGCCACTTTTATTGTATTATGTTCTGTGAATTGTCGTGAACCGCCCAGAGCACTTCAGCTATTGGGTGGTTTAGAAATGAAATGAAATAAATAAAGTAATTAATAATCAGAATCCTTCCCACAGGGCAGCTGGTGGTATATGCTGGGAAGCAGGGAGAACAATCCAGCTGCAGCAGGCTCAGAGGCCATCTTCGCCTGGCTCCCTTGCTCCCCTGTGATCCCTCCCACAGGGCAGATGGTGGTGGAAGGTTCTTTGTGGACACACAGTGGCACTGCCCTATCATGCGATACCCTTGTATATTTTGCAGGAGAAGCGAGAATAGAAAACCAGCTCAGTTTTAGACTGGAAGAACCAATAAGGATGGTGTGCGACTAAGTCTTTTTCTTTCGCTATGAGAGAGAGCACAAGACAGAGAGAGAGAGGGCAAGTTGACACCTGCCTCCTGGGCACAGCGTGGGTGGTCAGAACGAAGCTGCCCTGGAACCCATCCAAGTCTGCTCAGGCAGGGCTTGCCTCACACTTGGAATACTTCTCAACACTCAAAACACCAGCTGAACTCAGAGTCGCTTCATACAGAGCAGCACTTCGAAAAAGGCAAATCTTGTATTGCTCAGTGCAATTTTCAACAAGCATCTGCTTAGAAGAAGCATCCATTACCTTATATTGTTCATATAGATGTTATATCCTGTTTAAATATCATGTTGTAATACTAAATAAGATGTGTGCACAGTTTGACTTTTTTTAAACGACCAATTTGAATAATAATAATAAGTAGTATTATTATTATCATCATCGTCGTCGTCTAAAAAGAAGTATGGGCCACCTTTTAGGACAAACCTTCCCAAAGTGGTGTACAAAATTAAACTATAAAACATCCATTTTTAACAGTTGAAACAATCTAGCATCAACAGCACCCAATAAGCTAGCTCAATTATAGGCCACGGTGAAATGGTAAGTCTTTAGGGTCTGCTAGAAGGGCTATAATGAATGCGTGGAGAATAAGAATAATGCCTGTAAAATCACTCTGGCCCAAATGAATGTGCATATTTTGGCAAGTGTGGGAACTGCTCAAGTCCCTCTGCTGTACTATACAATCATACCAAGCAATCGAATAACGTTTAATATGATTCTAATGTACTAAAAACTGCAGCAGTAGCACACACACAAAAAAAAGTTGCCAAAAATAGCATTAAATGTTGCTTTGCTTCTACTTGAAGATTCAGCACCAGTTTCTGGACCCTAAAAATATTTTGTAAGCTGTTGACTCAGAATACTCCATGTTACATGTTACCATTCAGTGAGCAGTGACGTGGGGCTTGGGGGGGATGAATGAGGAAATTCTCCAATACCCTAAAATTGACTGGGATCCCACTTGGCATCTTTGGATTACTAAGAATGCTTTTGTTTCTAATCAACTCCCTGTTTACACCCTTCTACTCTGCTTTATGGGGGAGGGGGGACATTTAAGAACCAGGAATGAGAGGCAGCAAACCTTGGGTTCACATACTCCTACACTTCCATCTTCCTCTGTGCACAAGGGGAGGAGATTAGAAGTTTCCACTTCTGGTTAGCGGTATGCCATGATGTGTCAATGCATCCAAATGGGTTTGGGAAGCAAACTAAGGCTGCCCATAGGCAGGTTTGGACACTGGTTTGGTATCCTTGTTACAGGCAAACTATGGTTTGAGCAAATCACAGCTTGCACACCTGCAAACCAGAAGCTTCTAATCTCCTCCCAATGTAAAGAGAGAAAGGGAAGGAGGTAACATGCAAGCCGAGGGATCACCACCCAACCTTCCAAACCAAAGATTGTCTGAATGCAGCCAGATACTGATTTAGTGATAGAGGTGGGTGGGTGTGGGTGCACACACACACACACACACACACACACTTCCTAGGGCAAGTCACTAGAAAAAGTTAAATACAACTTTGAAACTTTTGAGTGACATTGCATCCATTAATTATGTTACCAATTAATTTTCTGAAACACTGCCTGTATAGAGATCAAAAGTTTTCTGCAGAAAAATACAGGGGGGGGGGGGATCAATACAGAAAATACTCTACTTTACAACACTATCCAGTATACAACAGTTAACGTGCACTGTAAAAATTCTTCAAATATGCACTGTAAAAATTCTTCAAATAAGTGAAAGCGGTCTGTTTAGAAAGATAAAGTTATACAATTACGCCAAATTCATATGAGCAGTTTAAAATATTTTTAAAATCAGTATTAGTGATGGCAGAACACAAATCTATATAATTTCAGAGGGAGGGAGGGAGAATGAACGAATGAACACACAACTGTGTGGGTCAGTTCCTAGTCCAGTATGTATTTACAGGCATCTACAAATCCACCTGCTAGCTCTCCAGAGGTAAGTGCTCCCTGCTCTCCGGCGAGCAGAACACATGGCAACAGAGAGGTCCCCTACCATGCCAGTCTCATCACTATTACATTTTTCAGGCAGGTAAGAAACAGCAGGAGTCCCTTCCAAGCAGTAAGAGAGACCCCCACCATTCTTACATTTCCCATATCTTGCACAGATAAGAGATGACCCTGCTTCTCTCCCAAGCCCCCCTGAGCATGCCAGAAGATGTAGGGGAGGGGGTTGGTGGAGACCACAAATTATGTCTGGCTGGTAAGCCAAGCCAACACTTGTGGACCCCTGCGAATCTAATGTTGTACAGCTCTAATAAAATAGAATCAAAAGTATATCCAGATTAATGAGAAAACGAGATTGAAATCAATTTTTAATTATACCTGCAACAGCAAAGCCTTGTAGCTAATGATGATTAGCTGAGACACAAAAATTTTAACAACATCAAATTATTTCCTGCAGGTAACCTTGATTATCTATGTTGTGGGGAGAAGCTATAAAAGTGAGAGATCAATTGGCTATTAAGCAGCCTTTGGAATGGCTTACTAAAAATGCCCAGTGACCCTACATAAGTATCCTAGTGCTGCTAGCTGCTAATAAGATTAATATTTTTTAAAGCTAGCCTGTTTTAAAATTCTTACTGAATTGTAATAGCTCTCTGAAGAAATATGTAACACATTCATTTGCCCTTAGCAATAATAATCTGAATGAAAGTTCTACACAATCAACTGATGAAAGACGGCCTTGCCCTGAACATTTTGGGCATTAAATCGAACTTGTCAGCATTTTCAAGCCCTATTAAGTCTTACAATAATAAACTTCAAAGGGGGGGGGGGAATCCGTCTCTCATTGAAACTAGTTAAAGCCAATGTTAATTAGCATAAGCAACATTGGTTATTCTCAAATACCGCAACGTAACAAAGGTGAACACAAAAATACATTCTAGCGACACCTTCAAGACTAACAGATTTATTACAGCATAAGCTTTCATATACATGGACGTACAAAGCTGCCTTATAACCAGTCAGCCCATTGGTCTATCTAGTTCAGAACGGTCTACACCAGAGGTTCTCAAACTGTGCTCCACAAGCTTCATTCAGGTGGTCCATGAAAAGCCCTGAGGAACAGTCAGGAGTATCTGTACTTGGCCCTGCACTTGCTTCCCTATTCCCACCCACCCCCATCCCCGAAGACAGAATCATAGAAAAGTAGAGTTGGAAGGGGCCATCTAGTCCAACAGAGACAGAGCCCATTTGCCATTGGGCCAGATTATTCGTCAGGCTAAGAAAGCTGTAGCCTATGGCCTGCAATTTTCAGAATATAGTGTTGATGCAGACCATTACATTTTTCCCAACAAATTTACCAGTTAGGAACATCGGGACTCCTTTACAAATCAACCATGGTAACCGTGAAGTAAGCAGGTAAGCGGTGTTCTTGATGGAGACCTCTCTGTTTCCTGCTGAATACCTTGTAGTCCTTCCAATTAAAAAATCTATTAACCCCATACGTCAACACCAGCAGTGGCTCTCCAGGGTTTCAGGCAGGATTCTTTCCTAACCCTACATGGAGATGGCGGGGATTGAACTTGGGACCTTCTGCATGCAAAGAAGGTGCCCTACCACTGAGCTACAGTTAAAGAGGACCTTCTCGCCAGCCTGGCCTAGGCCCATGATTTTCATAACATGACAGTGGTTTTGACTATGCCAATACTGAAGAAAAAAAGGTTATTAAAATAAGAGTTGTGTACATGCCTTGATTTGTAGAACCAAAAAAAAACAGTTTAAGGGCTTCACCAAGATGCCCAGCAATTTTTGAGTGGTATGCAGGGGTGGAGGGAGTTAAGAACTGCTGGTCTACCCTGACTAGCAACAGCTTTCCAATGTTTCAGACAGGGAGCTTTCCCAGCCCTATCTGGAGATGCCAAAGACTGAACCTTTTGCACGCAAAGCAGGCGCTCTACCCAAGTGTTATCTTCAAATGGCAGAGATGAAGAGAGATGATTTGGGGGGGGGGGGGGGAGAGAACCCTTCTGAGCAGTGGGGCCAAAAGACCATGAAATACACAAGGCACATTACTGCAGAAAGCTCAAATGTATACAAGCTAAGCCTAGTGACCACCCACAGTAAGTCTTTAAGGCAAAACAACACTTTTATATGTTGCTGTAACAGAGCTACCCCTCTGAAATGTGTAACAAAGGCCGCGGTCTTAAGGACAGTAACTAGGTATACGATTAAATCACCAGTTTGACCATTCCTATTACGTTGATGCCATCTTCGTGTCATTCAACCTGCAGCGACTGTACTGAAAACATGTTAAAAATGCACTGCGCAACACTGGCGAAACTATGGAAACCCCCACCAGGACCCACCCAGTGTCCTGACCCATGCACAGGAGTCTGCTTCTGCATGGTCACCTACGCAAGAGGTAGGCAGTTGCCCATATAATGTCTTTATATATGTACGCACACATATACATACACACAAATATTTTAGAGGAGCTTTTTCAAACTTTCCAATTTTCTTTCTCTGGCAATGTGCTGAAGGGACTGGCAACTGATGTACAGCAATTAACTATTCATCATCAAGCAATTGCCTCCATTATCCTCTCCCTCGCTGAAGGTCTTCAAGCAAAGGCTGAACAGCCATCTGTTGGGGGATGCTATAGCCCTGGATTTCCTGCATTGTGCCCAACCCTATGATCCTTACCTTAATAAGCCCTATATTACATTGCTAGAACAAGCATTACATGGGGCTGCCTATGAAGGCTGTCTGGATGTCATTGGAAGTTACAACCTGACCCAGAATTCCAGGGACAGAATTTCAGTTGGAACACGGGACCAGAAAAGCACAAGTCCTAGATGTGCACTGGTTACCAAACGGTTTCATAGCACAATTCAAAGTGCTAGTTTTGATCTGCAAGACCTACATGGCCTAGTTCATGTATATCTAAAAGAACACCTATACCCATATGTCCCTTCTTGACCATTAAGATGTTCAAGGAGTCTCTTTTGCATGTGCTAGTCTTAAGTACACAGGTCAAGACAAGTCCTTCATGTCTTCTTGGTGCTGGCACCTTAGTTATGGAACCCACTGCCCCAGGAGGTGCACCTGTTTCTCTTAATAGATTTTCAGAAAGCAGGTGAAGCAACTTTATTTCAGGAAGCATTTAATGACTGACCTGCTATTTTACTCCAAAGAACTGCTGGCTGTAATCTTGCTTCATACAATGCCTATTGATATGTAATGTTTTATCCTGTGGATTGTAATAGTTCACTTTGTTTTTATTGCTAAATTTTGTTGTAACTGCTCAGAGCTCTGTAATGAGTACAGAAGTCAAATAAATAAGTTGTAATATTCAATTATTAATCATTTGAAATGAGGCAGCTATGTACAACTAAATCCTATATGTACTAAGAAATGCATACTTCTTGAACTTGAGAGAGCTTACTGCCAGATAGACGTGCCTACAATTGGTGCTGCAAAATATATCCACTGTTCAAAGCAGAATACTTTATATAAATGTATATAAAATAGGTGGGGGGATAAAAAGGACACCAATCCTAGAAATAAAAAATTATATAGCAATATATAGCAAGACTAGCACAGATTTAACAAAGGGCCAAATGGGACTGCTTTCAAACTGGAAGACACAAGTTCAGGCCAAAGCCTCATTCTGCATAGCAATTACTCTGTACAGAAAGATTTGATAACAGTATTTAAATATCACATATTAAGGAAGAAACATAGCTCAATGGTAGAACACATGCTTTACATGCAGAAAGTCCCAGATTCAATCCCTGGCATCTGCAGGTTAGGGAAGAATTCTGCCTGAAACCTTGGAGAGACGCTGCCCGTCATTGTTGACAATACAGGGCTAGCTTCCTATGTTCCTGTATCAGCCAGAAGGGGCTCATAAAGCAAGAGAGAAACCTTAATACCCCTTTAATCAAAATATCCTCCACTCTGGTCTTGAAAAACCCAGTAAGAAATCTGACTTTAAGGGGGGAGCAGATGGAGTTCTAATTACATGAGTTTCAGAAACCACTGTGAATTTCCAGGTATCTTGGGATAAAGTTTACTTCTAAGCTTTTCTTTAAATGAGTTAGCACCCTAATGCATCTTTGGCCCCATTAAATTTGGGTAAACATTATTGCTTCACTAATTATATAGTTTCTTCTGGAAGATACTTCCTGAAGAAAGCACTAGGAGCAAGATGAACCACCTAGATCCCTCCCTTAGGGTTGACAAGCTCTGAACTGTGTCACCACTGACAGCTCAACTACACCAAACATGGACAAACTAGCCAGCCGAAAGGTCTCTTTTATCGTGCTTTACATGTGTGTGTTTGATGTAACTTATTTTTCCTTCTTCATCTATGATGAGAAACCCGATGTGACACTTTTTGCACACAGAGATGTATTGGGGGGGGGGGGGGGAGACACATCATGATGTATGAAGTGTGACATGACAATTTATTTCACTGCAAATACACCCCAGGAGGCACGGTCTGATGAAACACACAACAGCAAGTTAGTTGTTCTGAGGCTCAGGGTGGAATCTCACCGATTCCTTGCTCAAGGCTGTACCTCACTCACAGTAATATTACATCGCCTTCACTCTCTCACAAATAGTCGGCCCATTATGTTGGCGGTGGGCCTCTCCAAGGAGTCCCTCTTTCCCCCTCTTCTAACAAGAAAAGAAGGATGCAAGAAAAGAAGGATGCAGACAATAAGCTGCTGGCAGATGAGAAAGTGGGATGGAAGGAAAGTATCACCCACCCTAAGGACAAGAGAAGTTCTGCGGCATTGCCCGGGACAGACACAAGAGGAACACCCCAGAGGCTGCCCAGCTTAGTTAGAGAACCCACAAGAGGTTGAAATGCAGGGAGATGAATTTTTAATTACTGGGAATTGATCTGCCAGATCAATGGTGGCAGACCACAAAAGTCAACAGGCAATTAAGTCAGTGGTCTTCAACCTTTTCAGATCCGGGATACATCTTTAATCTAAAACTCCAACATGGAACCCAATTCACATTGTTTTACCGCATAGGCCCATTTTTTTCACCTGTTAAGGGTGACCAGTTGAATAGGAAGGCAAAGCTGCTGCACTTTTAAGCTGTAAAGAAGGATTCTTTTTCACAGGTGCAGCTTTTCATGCTGGCTCTTAAGCCACTCACCTGGTAGCCACAGGCGACAAAGAATTGTGTGAAGGTGAGTGAGCAAGATGGTGAAGGAGGAACAGGAGTGCCCCTTCCCTCCTCTGCACCCAACATAGCAAACCAAGTGGATTGCCAGAGAAGGGAAGCCCCCTCCTCCCAGGTCAACATAGAAATGCAGCGGGGGGGGGGCACTGGGGGAGGAATGGAGCTCTCCGCCCCTCCTTTGCCACACTCTAGCAGGCCAAGTAAATCTTTTTTCTGGGCTAGTTAAATTTTGTGGGCTTACTGACAAGGTTGCCCTAAACGTTGTATGTTGCATACAACTATAAAAGATTTCCGGCCTTCTTTTCATTTGGTCAGCCTTTCTTTCTCTCCTCTTTAAGATACCATGGCAAAGCAGGGGAAAAGGAAAACAGAGGAAAAACAGTGATCATGCCACTGGGGGAACCCTCCTTATGTTAGGGGGGAACCCTATTGTGAGTCCTGGCCATTTACAGCTGAAGCCCAATGAATTAAAACAAGATGTTTGGATATGTTTTGTGTTTAAACATGAGCCATGAATGGATATAAATTATGTCTAGAATGCAGCAGTCAAATCTTACACCCTTAAGCGACCTTGCATGACAGGAAACTGGAAGTTACAGGTGCAAGAATGCAATACTACACCTGCTTGGCAGGGACTGAGTGGCTCGGGGAGCACCCAACACTGTAGCATTGTTAAGGCTAAGTAGGCATGGGCTGTGATTAGAGCCCAGATGACACGTCTTCAGAAGTACCAGGTAAGCTGCTGTGGGTGGAACGGAAGTTACTAATGGGCAGAAGTCATAGCTCAGGGACAGAGCACATGTTCTGCATGCAGAAGGCCCCAGCTTCATCCTCTGGCATCTTGGGTTAAAATAATCATAGGCAGCAAGGCTGAGAAAGACCTCAGCATCCCAGTGGCCTTGGCAAACCACTGCTAATCAGTGTACAGAGTTCTGGGCCAGAAGAATCAATAGTTTGGACTCAGTGTAAAGCTGATTCTTGTGTTCAATACGCTCCACTGAACAAAACAAGACTTACTTGCAAGTAATCAAGTAAACACACACAGGGCTGGCCAGCACAACTTGTGCTGTGGAACCGCAAACTCCTAGAATCATGGCAAACCTCGGTTTGGGGAATACTAAAGGGAGACTCACACCAGTATGACTTGTCCAGCAGTGCCACTGGCAGGTAAGAGGACATACAATGTGGGTCAAATGTGAGACCCAGTATAGAAAACTGATCCTCCCAACAGCTACACTAAAGTGATTACTTGAAGGAACATGGAAGACCACCCTCTTGATTCTACAAAATCAGACATTTAATTCATAAACAACTCAACTATAAATTAACAAATGGATATCAATAAAGTTTTAAAGAGAATGGACAGTTTGTTTTAAACAGCACAATGAGGCAATGATACAAGAATGTTGCAATGTTGCAACAGAGCACATAAACCAGTTTTGTTTTGTTTTTTACAATGGCCACACTCCACATTTTTGCAGTACTAATGGCTTTGACAGAAACGCAGCCATATACGAATTGCTGAGACCTTTACCTTCACTTTAATGACACAAACTAGAAAACTAAGAGCTTTCATCATTAATACATACACAAACACAAAAAAGGACTTTGATCCTTATCTTAATAGGTATTGGCAAACCACCAATCTAGATACCACTGAACAAGTCATTTAAAGATACCTACAGAAACTTAAAATCCCAGGGCCTTTGGGATACAGCAAGATACCAAAAATATGCAGGAAGAGGATCTTTAACACAAGCCCTAGAGATCAGAGGCAAAGGTCTCAATTTGTACAGCCTATCAAGCCAGATAACAACACTTTCTCATGGAAGAGTAGAAGAACTGGAGAGAGGGGACTTAAAATTGTGTCTGTTTAAGAAACTCCAAAAGCAGCATAGAGAAAAGATTATTAAAATAAAAGCAGAAAAGGCATCTCTGCCTTTGTTGTTGCTTCCTTTAGTTCAGCCTTCCCCAGCCCAGTACACAGCCTATGTGCTGGACTACAACTCCCACCATGCCCAGACAACATTGGCCTTGCTCGCTGCAGATGATGGAAGTTGTAGTCCAACACATCGGCAAGGCAAAAGGTCGCAAAAGGCTGGCTTTAGCTATTATCATGCTTAAAGGGTAATATATTTCATTAGTTCAGGGCAACATATTCCATTTAATGTCACTAGTTAGACATTTTATCACTATTAAAAATATAATGCACGCACACACTAATTAAGAACCCAGGTCTTGATCTAATGAAGATCCAGATCTAATATTGCACAAGGAAGAAATTCTGCACGCAGCCAGAGGTTGCTTTGGAGTTTTCACCACTTGTACTGCTGAAGAGGCAAACCAATTCTCAGTTTAAAATTCAGCCTGCCTCTTCAGCAGCAAGAATGGCTACAGTGGAAGCTTCAAGGAAACCTCAAGCTATGAACATGGTGCTCCCCCAAATACACGCAGCTTGTCAGTTCAGAGTCCCACTTTCCACATACAGCTGTAACGTCAAGTAAGGCAATTCAGTAAAACTTAAAAGAGATTAAACTCTGCATGCAGCAAGGTTATATAATACAGCAAAAGCAGTTTCACAAAGCAGATTAATTTTTAAAAAATGTTCCTCAAGTTCTGAAATGAATACAACCTGAAGCTTTCCCCAGTTCCTGGTCATGCAGACAATACACAGACAATGGACGCTTATGTAACTCAGTCACATTACTCTGGAAATGCTACATCAGAGCCTTTGCAGATCCTTTTCTGATACAAACCTCTTTCACAGTAACTAACAAGCGAGGTACTGACACACAGTTAATTTCTTCTATACATTACGGTTTCCTCACCAGCCAGGAGCAAATTTGTTTGAGAATTTAACAGCCACAAATTCTCAAAGCTATCTAGCCCGCCAAATTGCAATACAGGAAAAGGAAACAACAGAACCAGGTCCAATCAGTCAATTAAAACTCCACTGCAACACAAAGCTCCCTCTCAGTGCCTACTACCATTCCTTTGCCAAGCAGTTTCTGTTTACAGTGATCACAGAGTAGGCATTTTTTTCTAAACTGGCTACCTGAAAAACTACACTTTTGGCCTGTGCTGTAATCTGCAGACAAATCAGGGGGGGGGGGGACAGATGCTTCAAGTAAGTGTTACAAACAAAGCACCATTGCAAGCACCACTGGTTCCCCCTCACCCCAACAGGTGAGGTACAGTAAAGGGGCTACACACCCTTCCACCCCTCCTCAGCCTACTGCAATGGAAACAAATCAGCCAGTTCTGGAGTTTCCAAACTCAAAATCACCATTCGGCAGAGCTAACTAGACAACAACAGGGCAACTAGGATAAGGTTACTATGCCCAGTTATTGCTACAACACAGAACTTGGAAGGCCCTTTTTCTTCTTCTCTCACACACACACACCCAAGACACATGGGCTCATCTCCCAATGCCCTCACGTGCATCACTGCATGGGATGTACCATTAGGAAGCGTACGTACCTCTCTTTTTAGGGCATACTTCTTAAACAGTTCCCAAGCCTCTGAAATTCCAAGGCTTCCATTTCCTCCCCTTCACCTGAACACTGCTCCAACTTCTCCCTCCTCTTCCCAGGTAAACTTTAGGCCCTCTACCGTTTCTCTCCCCTCACCTGTTTAAAGATACACCCGTGTAACCCACAAGTTTTCAGGCCCCAAGTACTCCTGAAACTGTCCTAGCCCTTCATCTTTTGATGAGCCATCAGGGGCCCATACTTTTTTGTTCTTCCTTGGACTCCCCCCGACATTTTGGGACACCCTTCTAAGCTTGGCACATTTCAATTCCAGAATCAATCTCATTCCATTCCGTTAATTTATTGCAATCGACAGATAAATCTCAATCCCTTACCCAAGCACCTACGTCCTGAACTAAAAAGCAGGGGAAAGTGCATACCTCTTTAGGGACTTTCTCCAGCCCTTCTGTCCACGTTTTGGTTCGACACAGAACACAGGAACGAACACACACACACAACACACACAGTCTCATTCCAGTTGGCAACACACCTCCAGATCCTACTGCCCCTTAACCTCACCAGTAAGGACAACCCTCAGGTTTCTTACCCATCAGAAAGACGTCCTACACAGACACCCCCCTCATCCCAGAGTACTTACAATTCCTGGGGAACCACCAAGGGCTCCCCCCTATCACCAATCAGGATGCAGAAGACCCCCCCTCCCTCCCTCTCTCCAGTAAGGTCACTCCTCCTCACCCCCTCCAATACAACAACAAACCTCAGACACCCCTTACGGGTAGAAGAGGGATGGAGTCTATCCCACAACATCCCCAGATCTCAGCCCCCAACCCATTAAGAGAGACAAGCCCTCAGCCCCTGGCCCCTGCACCCTGAAGGGTGGATGCGTGGAGCACTGCGTGCGTGGGGCACCCCTTGTAGGGGGGTACTCACAAATACCACACGCACAGTTCCTGGGGAGCCACCCCAAGGTCCCCACCACCACCACCATCGCCCACTCATGGAGAGGGGAGACTCCCTCCCCTTCTTCAAAAAAAAAGGGGGGGGGAGTCAGCTCTCACATTTCAATCCCACCCGGCCCGCACATTACAAAGGCAGCCCCCTCCCCAGAGCACCTCAAGGCAGCCCCCGCACCCCTCACCCCCAAATCCTTAAAACTAGCCTGATGCTCCTGGGGAAGCCAGCGGGGAGAGGGGGCTCCCTGCTAACCCCCCCATTCCAAAACAAACGAGGAAAGCCCCCCCCCATGAAAGTCCACTTCAAACCCACTTATAAGTGGGGCTGACGCCCCCACACACACACCTGCCTTTATCTCCTTCTCTCTCCCCCCCCCCACCCCGCCAACGGGTTGCGTTACGTGTCCCTTCCCGGCCCCCGTACCTGGCCGCAGCGGCTCGGTGATGCTGAGTACTAGGAGGAAGAGGAGGAGGAAGGTGCCGCTGTCTGCCTTGGGCACCATTTATCCTCCGTTCATCCTCCCCCAGCGCAGCAACATAAAGCCCCCCCGGGGGAGGGGGCGGAGAAGGCGAAGGGAAGCGCGCGGGGGGCAGCCGTCGCCGGGAGCCGGGTGGGGCCTCCCCTTCCTCCTCAAGGGGCCGCTTCTCCCCTCACAGCGCCCGGAGCGAAGCGAAAAGGGCCGCCGCCGCAACTGAGCCGCCTCGGCCAAGGGGCACGTCCGTCCGCCCGCCCGGCTGTCGCTGCACGCACAAGATGGCGGCTGCATTCTCCTCCTCCCCCTCCGCCGCTCCAGAAGCGCTGGGCCGGCCCCCCGCCGCCGCCGCGCCGCGCCTCGCAGCCAATGGGGAGGCGGGGGAGGAGCCTCGGGGGCGGCAAATCTGCATAGGCGCATCTGTAATGAGGGGCGGAGAGCCGCTGGCCCGAGCTGGAGAGAACGCGGCGTCCAAAGGTTGAGAACCTGCGATGATTATTATTGTTGTTGTTGTTGTTATTATTACAGTCATGCCTTGGATTGCAAGCATAATTCGTTCCGGAAACGTGCTTGTAATCCAAAGCACTTGTATATCAAAGCGAAATTCCCCATAAGAACTTTGTACGCATATTTTTAATTTAAGCTGCAATAAAGAATGATAGTGTGTAAAGTCTTCATTTTTCTTGACCGTGCTACAGCACTTGTATCGCAAGACGTCGCTTGTTTATCAAGTTAAAATTTATTTTAAAAATTTGCTTGTCTTGCCAAACACTTGCAGACCAAGTTACTTGCAATCCAAGGTTTTACTGTATTATTATTATTATTAAGGGGAGAGGAGGAGGAGCATGTAAACTGCTTTCCGTTCTTTGGAGGAAAAAAGTCGGGATATAAATAGAATAAATTATTATTATTATTATTATTACTACTACTACTACTAATATATATATAATTTTTATTGTAAAATTTCTGTAAAAAAAACAAAAAGAGATGGAAAGAAAAAATGGAGCGATGTAGATTTGAATATATTAATTTCAGTGCATGCATATGAAATGTGTGTAAATTCAGCTTTCTAAGAATTATACACAAACTTCAACAAAAGCAGACCTGATAATAATATTTATATTATTATTATATTATATATAACAATATTATATTGTATATATTATAATATATAATATTATTATACATTATTATTATTTCTAGGGATATACAGTATATCTATATATATATATAGATATATATATAATATTTTATTCATCATCATCATCATCATCATCATCATTCTAGGGAGTCTCCACCCACATAAACACACACTGATCTCACTGGCTTGACAGTGGGATGTGCCACTCAGAGGGAAGCCCTGTTGAGTTCAATGGGGCTTGCTCAGTGCTGCCGCTAGGGCTGGACCTTGGGGGCCGAAGTGCAGGGCCCCTGCAGCCCACAGGTGGGAGGGCGGGTGCACATGACCACCCAGAGAAAATGAGGGATGCTGGTTGGGGGATGCAGGGAGTTGTAGTCCAAAAACATCCGGAGGGTATCTGGTTGGGGAAGGCTGATGTACACCCTGGGAAAAACAGTGGGAAGTGAAGCCTCTCTTGTTGAGACAACTCTTGAGCTAAAACTGTTTGCTGTCTCCACCCGCCTTAGACATGTGTGGGCTAGTTGTGGTTCATATAGCCCCTGGAAATTGTGGAACTTCTTGATATAGAAGAGGATGCAAGAAAGGAATACTCTCACATCCGTGCCAGAGTGCACTGATCTGTGGGAGCTGTACATGTTTGGTTTGGCTGCAAGGGACCAAAAAAAAAAGTTAGACGATGTGTTTTAAACGTGCGAAAGAAATTTAAACAGGATTGCATGTTCTAGAACAGGGCTCTCCAACCTTGGGTCCCCAGATGTTGCGGGACTACAGCTCCCAGAATCCCTTGCCATTAGCCATGCTGGCTGGGTATGCTGGGAGCTGTAGGCCAGCAACATCTGGGGACCCAAGGTTGGAGAGCCCTGTTCTAAAACATGAGGGGGGGCAGGTTTGGGGGTGCCCGGGGCACAGCACACTGTCTTCTGGTGGGGCCCCTCTTCTGTCAGTGGGCCCTGGGGCCGTTAGCTGTCTGTGGTGGCACTACTCCAAGCAGTGCTGGCTGGGTGGTTGGGCCTAGCCTCCCCTTAAATTTCCCATAATGCCACCGGGTAATGTTAGGCCAGGTGCACTGTGGGAAATTAAAAGGGTGACTAGATCTAGCCTCCTGGCACTGCTCAGAGTACTGGGCCAAAAAAATAAAGTCTTCTTAGGGCAGGCATCAGCGATGGGCCTTGCCAGGGTGGTGGGGTAGTGATAGTTGGCCAAGGATGCCAAGTGCTTGTGCTGCCCATGGGCATATTTATAGATGCATTGAGACATCAGGGCAGAAATGGCTCAGGCTTTCAGTCTTGCACCAGTATGTGCATAATCCATGCACAGCTAATATCAACCTACTGATTTTATTTATTTATTCATTATATTTATATCCTACCTTTTTTCCTCTTTCAGAGAACCCAAGGCAGCTTACATAGGCCTCCTCCCCATTTTATCCTCACAACAACCCTGTGAGGTAGGTTAGGCTGAGAGTTCATGACTGGCCCAAAGTCACTCAGTGAGCTTTGGCCGAGTGGGCCTTTGAACCCCGATCTCCTGAGTCCCAGTCCAACACTCTCACCACTACGCCACACTAGCTCTCACATTTTAATGGCCTGGATTACAGATTGTGTATGCCTGTCTTACTTTGTGGGTTTATTCTTTACTGTCAAATGGACCTGGCTTCAAATGAGTTGGCATGGCCGGCCCATAGCATGATACAGAGAAGAAGCCTTTAAGCAAACCTACAGAGCTGTAGGAGCTGTACACATTGTGCCCCACCCTGCCTGAGTGCAAGCGTGTCCACTGGCACCCCTGGGCACAATCCCTGCCATGGTGCACCCCTGTAGCCCCCTAAGGGAGGGGTATGTCCACTGCATTCCCCTGAGGGGGGCTGCCCCTTGGCCTTCTCTGTGGTAGCCCCCCAACTCTGGAACAAGCTCCCCACCTGAGGTCCACCTGGCGCCAACTCTATCTTTTCAGCACCAGGTTAAGACTGCCCTCTATGTTGAGGCTTTTAACAACTCTAAATAGTGCATGGTGAGGTGGGTATTTTAAATCTTTTTTATGGGTCACGTTGCATTAATTTGTTTTAGCTATTTGTGTCATTTTAAACTTGGTTTTAAATTTTTATCATGTATTTATTGTGTAAATTTTGCATTGTATCGTTGTGTCTCTTACTGATTGTTGTAAACCACCCAGAGAGCTTCGGCTGTTGGGTGGTATATAAATAAAATTAATTAAAAATAATAATTTATAAAATAGTAATCCCCCCCCCCCCCGGCTTCAAACTGTATGGATTGCAAAGTGGCTGAAGATGCAAATTAATTAATTTTCTTTTTGAAAACAAAATAATCCCTAGATGCACACCGCTAGGGTCCCTTTGGTAGGCATGCCATGTTTCAGGTGTCTAGGTTTCATGGTCTTGGTGCTGACTGGCCTTCTCACCACCGTTGCCACGAGCTGCTCTTGCTCCTCCTCTTGCTCCTCGCTTGCTTGTTTGATTGACGGGCAGAGAGCCAGTGAGCACATAGGCAGCTGCATCCGCGGATCCTCCTCCTCTGTCTGGGACCAGAGCGAGAGGCGGGTGAACAAGCAGGTTGCCATGGGGAAGAGGAGGAGGAGCAACTCCAGGGGGCTCTTGTCAGCGAACCTCTGCTCTGCGGGGTCGTGTGGGCCCTCGACAAGTGCCCGACCGTGCCTACCCTTTGGTGCACAGAATCATGGAACCTATGTGGATCTGCATATACAGTAGGCACAGAATCTTCTTCTCGGCTGCTGAAACAGCATCCACGTGTTAGAACAGGGCTCTCCTGCAATTTCAATTTTATTTCTGTGTGAAACAAACACATAATATCAAACATATAACAATTTACAAAACAAAATAGACCTCCGATTTTCTTCTACAGCAAATATAGGTAACGATAATTTTTCTTACTCGATAATCAAAATGAGAAATCTCTTTCTTCCCGTTGTCCCAAATTCACTTATTATTCCATAAACCCACAAACAAACAAATCATTATTTTCCAAGTCTCTGCAAAAAGTCAATTGGAGGTTTCCGCTCAACAATAAACGCGGATGTTGTCCTTTCTCTGATTAATGATGTGAGTTTGGCCATCTCTGCGTAGCTGCAGCATCTTGACCAACCATTCTTCTGTCGTAGGCACTGCTGGACCTTTCCATTTCTGTGCATATAGTGATCTCGCTGCCGTTGTCATGTATAAAAATAAAGTTCCATACCTTCCTTCTAGCTGACTGTGCATTATTCCCAATAGAAAAGCCTCTGGTTTCAATTGAAAAGTACTCTTTAAAATCTTTTGCATTAGAACAGGGCTCACCTCCAACCTTGGGTCCCCAGATGTTGCTGGCCTACAGCTCCCAGCATACCCAGCCAGCGAATGGCAAGGGATTCTGGGAGCTGTAGTCCAGCGACATCTGGGGACCCAAGGTTGGAGAGCTTGGAAATGTTTTCTTCTTCCTAGGGGGGGCATGACAGAAAGTGGTGTTAGAAGCTAGCACCTTCACCACCACTTTCCAACCGACTGTGTTTTAAAAAATGAAAGCAGAGCTTCGTGATTTGTATCACACAGGGCCTTCTGAAACAAAAGCCTCTCTGAGCCACAGGTGTTACCAACGCTCCCTGCCTGCTAGCCACAGGCTAACAGCTGCCCATTGGTTGTTTGCATTTTTCACAGAGCTTTGGCTGACTCCTGACTCCCCTGTGGTTTGTGGGGGCATCCCACAGAGTAATTGAGAAGAGCGGTGCTGGGCGGGCTGTTAACAAAGCAAAGCAATGCACAGGGGGAATGTACTGGGCTTTGCAGGTGGCGTTTTGTTTTTGTTTTAAACAGACTGTTCTAATCCTGTACTTCAGGCTTTGAAAACATATAGATGCTAACAAACAGACCTGGCTTTGCACAGGTTGGAATAGTCTGATACAGGTTCGTAGTTTGGGGGTGCTCCTGGATCCACAACTGTCTCTCGAGGCACAGATGAACTCGCTGGCACGGAGCACCTTTTATCAGATTAGGTCAGTGCTTCTCAAATAGTGGGGCGGGCCCCCCAGGGGGGGCGCGAGGCTCCGTAAAGGGGGGCTCGTTTGACCTCAGTTAAAAGTTTTTTTTAATATTGTGTTCCTTTAAATCCTGTGCTCCTTTAAATCTTTTCTGCTACAGTTAATAAAGCTATTCTTTGTTGTAAATTGATCCACATTTCTTTCTTTTTTTATTCTCTTATACGTTAATAAGGATACAGTGTTATGCAGAGGTGTACTTATAACAATTTTATAGACAAATGATACTATTTACAGTCGCGCGGGGGGCGCGAAATGTTTTCTTCTTCCTAGGGGGGGCATGACAGAAAATAATTGAGAAGCACTGGATTAGGTTGATATACCAGCTAGGTCCTTATCTGGACAGAGATAACCCAGCTACAGTTATCCATGCTCTGATAACCTCTCGTTTGGATTACTGCAATGCGTTATACGTGGGGCTGCCTTTGAGAACGGTCCGGAAACTTCAGCTGGTCCAAAATAGGGCAGCGAGATTGTTAATGGAGACTGGCCAACGTCAACATATTATGCCAGTGCTTTCTCATCTGCACTGGCTGCCAGTCTGTTCCGGGCCCGATTCAAAATGCTGGTACTAACATTCAAAGCCCTAAATGGCTTGGGGCCAGGGTATCTAAAGGATCGTCTCCTCCCATATGTACCTGCCCGGACACTAAGATCTGCATCAGCAGTCCTTCTCCGAGAGCCCCTGCCAAAGGAAGTGAGGCAGGTGGCTACTAGGAGGAGGGCCTTTTCTGCTCTGACACCCAGGTTGTGGAATGAGCTCCCCAAAGAGGTTCGCCTGGCGCCTACTTTGTATTCTTTCCGGCGCCAGGTGAAAACCTTTCTATTTTCCCAGACATTTGAATCATTTTAATCATCTTAATCATTTTAATCTTGTAGTTGTTTTTAACTCCGTTATTGTAACTGCTGCTGCTAGCTCTGCTGTGTGTTTTTAATCTGTGGTTTTAAATTTTATATTTATTTTATATGGTTTTTTATGGTTTTAACTGTTGTAAACTGCCCAGAGAGCTTCGGCTACTGGGCGGTATAAAAATGTATTCAATAAATAAATAAATAAATAAAATACAGTGAAGCCTCCAAGCAAACTTATCAGAGTTGGACACATTGTACCCATCCTGTCTGAGTGAAGCCATGCCCACCGGCACCCCTAGACAAAGCCCTTGCCATGGCGCACCCTTAGAGCCCCCTGAGAGATGGGGTCTGTCCATTCCATTCCCCTGTGGGGCTGCCCCACAGCAGAGGGGGGTGGGGTCAGGTGCATAGCTAGTTTCCCCTGCCTTCAAACTGTATGGACTTCAAAGCTATGCGCTGGTTAGGGACATCTGCCTCCTAGTGGCTGAAGACCTTACTGCAGCCTTCAACCACATGGACACGTTTAAATTAATTAAAGTTAATTATTATGTTTTTTTAAAAACAAAGTAACACTGAGGCACACACCGCAAGGGTCCCCTCGATATGGGTGCCAATTTTCAGGTGTCTAGGTTTCGCGGTCTTGGTGCTATGGCACTGATGGACGGACAGAAAGAGAGACATCCTCTTTTATTATTATGAATAGATCAAGGACAGTTTGTTCATGTAGCCCCATATTATCCACTCCAGCCTTCCCCAACCTGGTGCCCTGCACATATTTTGGACTACAGCTCCCAACATCCTCACCTACCTCACAGGGTTGTTGTGTGAGGATAAAAAGGAGAGGAAGAGGAGGATTATGTAAGCCGCCTTGGGTTTCCTTGCAGGAAAAAAGGCGGGGTATAAATATAATAAATAAATAAATGTAAATAAAGTAAAATAACATCCCTGACCATTAGCCATGCTGGCTGGGGCTTCTGGGAGTTGTGGTCCAAAACACCCGGAAGGCATCGGGTTGGAAAATGTTGGCAGAAGCGCTGCAGGATCATGGGTAGAGCATCTTCCCATCAACGGTTACCTGCTCCTTTTTAAACTGAAGATATTAGCGATTGAACCTGGGACCTTTTGCACGCAAAGTATGTGCTCCACCACCGAGCTACGACCCTTGTCTAAGAATCTACCTTAGTCTAACCTGGTATATTTGTCCACCTAGCCCAGCAATATTTAGGGATGTACACATTTTATTAAATCCTTTCCATCTGAGTTTCGCAGATTCTCAAACATCTTTCATTCCATCGTCCGCTCAGTGACGGAATCGGATTTATTTATTTTTTTAACCAGAATTTCATTCTATTTGCACTATTTGAACTAATGTTTGCGCAAGCGCACATTCGCACTCACGCACAGTTGCACAAATGCGCTTGTGCACAGTTGTGCTGATGCTCATTAGTGAATGCACATTTGCACTCATGCGAATCAGCACAAATCCCACCGCAAAAGTGAAAAAGCGGTCCACATGACTCAGGAAAAAGCCGATCCACTGCAGAATCTGCAAGCCGGAGTCGTAGAAATCCAGACTCATTTGAATCCGTTGCGGATTTCTCCCAACATCCCTTCCAGCACTGTGTACTCCAGTCTTACCCAACATGGTGATCCTATAGATGTGTTGGACTGCAACTCCCATAAGCCCCAGACACCATAGCCAATGGTCAGTAATGGTGGAAGCTGCAGTCCTACAACATCTAGGGCAGGGCTCTCCAACCTTGGGTCCCCAGATGTTGCTGGCCTACAGCTCCCAGCATACCCAGCCAGCATGGCTAATGGCAAGGATTCTGGGAGCAGTAGTCCAGCAACATCTGGGGACCCAAGGTTGGAGAGCCCTGATCTAGAGGGCCACACATTCCCCCTGCCTAAAGTAGACATCTGGAGGGCCCTAGCTTAGGGAGGTCTGGTGTGCCCTGACGGACAGAAGCTCTTCAGAACCTCAGACATGGCTTTCCCACTGCCCACCATCTGGGGTTGAACCACCCTACTGATGATGGCACCCTCCCCAACCTGGTGCTCTCCAGACATGTTGGACTACAACACCCATCATACCCATCCAGCATGGGCCTTGCTGGCTAGGGGTAATAGGAGTTGTAGTCAAACACATCTGGAGGGCACCAACTTGGGGAAGGCAGGATTATGGAATGCCCTTCCCAGAGCTGTCTAGCTGTCACCACCCCCTCTGAGTTTTTGGCACCAAATGTAATTATTTTCCCAGGCCTTCTAATTCAGGCATCTTATGGTTTTATCGGCTGCTTTTTCCTTTCATCTTTCTCTATTTTTCTTTTTCCTTTTTTTGCAGGTGGGTGTGTGGATTATTTCATCATGTATGAATCTGATGCCGTTTGCAATTTCTGCTTTTGTTTTACATCATGCTACTCTGCTTGTAAATGTTTTGAAATGGTTAACCGCCTTGGAACCATGTGCAATAACATCCCCTCCAACATTTCAGAGACAAAAATAGAGCCGTGCTTCTAACACCTCTGCTCTCGCGCCAAAGATCAATGCTCAAGCGTTGCTGAAGGCTCAACACCGTGTGTTGTATGCTGCATTCATTTACTCAGTAACAGCTTGCCCTTCGCCAATTTAACAGCCAATATTATGTTTGCTGTGCTCTTTAGGTTAAAGATATACTTGAGCAGCTGCAGGCTGGCTAGCACATAATGCATAGATTTACACACATGCACACTAGAGACAAGATGCATCCATTCCCATTAAGAGATTTGACTTCTAGAGACCTTGGGAAAGGACCTCAAAAATGACACCTCTAATGTAACCACATGTTAACAAGGTATTCCGAAAGGGCAAGGACAGGGATGAAAATAGACAGTGGCCTGGGTTCAGACAACGCAATAATTCATGGATTAAGTATGGGTTGAGTGTGGGTTGTCATTGAACCATGGGTTGTTGTTGAAATGTGGGTTATCGTGTTGTCTGAACCCAGTGTGCTAATAAACCATGGTCTGTTAACCATGAACAACCCATGAAGAGAACCCATGGTTTGTTGTTGGGTTGTGAATTGTGGGTTGTTCATGTTAACAAACCATGGTTTGTTAGCGTGACTGGGTTCAGACAACACAATAACCCATGTTATCAACAACAACCCCACAGTTCAAGGACAACCCACACTCAACCCTTGAGTGTGGGTTATCTTGTTGTCTAAACCCAGTGAGTTCCATCCAGATTTAGTCATACTTAGATTAGGCCCATCAATGGGACTTAAGGTAGAGTGTTGAACTGGGACTTGGGAGATCTGGGTTCTAGTCCCCACTCGGCCATGAAGCTCACTGGGTGACTTTGGGCCAGTCACTGACTCTCAGCCTAACCTACCTCACAGGGTTGTTGTGAGGATAAAATGGAGAGGAGGATTATGTAAGCCACCTTGGGTTCCTTGCAGGAAAAAAGGCGGGGTATAAATATAATAAATAAATACAGTAATACCTTGGATTGCAAGCATAATTCGTTCCGGAACCGTGCTTGTAATCCAAAACACTCTTATATCAAAGCGAGTCTCTGGCGGGCGTGAGCGAGGCCGATTTCGGCCCGCTCGAGGCGAGCGGTTACATCCCTCCGACTACTTGTATTCCAAGACGTCGCTTGTTTATCAAGTCAAAAATTATTTTTAAAAAATTGCTTGTCTTGCAAAACGCTCTCAGACCAAGTTACTTGCAATGCAAGGTATTACTGTAAATAAATAAACCACTAACTTAAACCCATTGATTTCAGTGGGTCTGCTTTAAGTATGACAAAGTCTGGATCCAACCCAATGATTTATCAGGGACAGATAACCAAAAAAGACGGATGATCCCTAGTAAATAAGGACAGACTATAAGTGTTAAGGCAAGATATAAATTTAATACATAAATACATTGCTGACACGGCAACATCATGACATGTATGCCCATCGTCACTGAATCTTCGCATCAGTGTGTCCAGAGCAGGGGTGTTGCTCTGCACTTTTAAAAGATTCGGGGCCCAGGCCCATATGACACAAACCTGCATACAATTTGAATATGCTAATGTATACAGTATCTATATGTATGTAAATCTAGATATAATTTCACAGAAGGCAAAGCCAACCAATTCGTTTCTCACCCAAATCATTAAAAAAAAAAAATAATCTTGAATTTGCACCCCACCCAAGATCATCCCAGATCTGTTGTTCCTCTGCAATTAATTTGCAGTGTCTCGTGTCCCACTCCCGCTTCTCTCTCCCCCCCACCCGCTCCTCCGCAGTTCTCTCTCTTTCCCTCCTGTAAGAAAATTGGCCCCAACCCATGCAATTAAGTTTAAAAGAAAATCTTCAGTTGGCATCCATGGAGACTTGGGGCTCTTGGGAATATATCCCTTGGGCCCAGAGAAATAGATCTGGGCTGGGGTCCCTGTTTTAGAAATAAGGGTCAAAGAATGGTAGGTGGCTACCAGGAGGAGGGCCTTTTCTGCTGTGGCACCCCGGTTATGGAATGAGCTCCCCAAAGAGGTTCGCCTGGCGCCTACTTTGTACTCTTTCCGGCGTCAGGTGAAGACCTTTCTGTTCTCCCAGGCATCTTAATCATCTTAATCATCTTAATCATCTTAATCTTGTAATTGTTTTTAATTCCGTTATTGTAACTGCTGCTGCTAGCTCTGCTGTTTGTTTTTAATCTGTGGTTTTTAAATTTTATATTTTATATTGTATTTTATGATTTTAACTGTTGTAAACCGCCCAGAGAGCTTCGGCTATTGGGCGGTATAAAAATGTATTAAAGAAAGAAAGGATACATTGAGATTGCCTCATTGATAAACACCATGCATTTCTATGTTCGTCTCCCTCCTTGATTACTGCACTCTGCGATGTACACGTGGCATCTTTTTATTAGTGCATCCTTCCCCTGTGAAGGATGATTCCTACTTATCAGGAACAGGAGAGAGGGTGACCTTACTCTCGCCCTCTCGTCATAATACGCCCCTCGTTCGGCAGTTAGATGGGTCGAGGTCAAGAAGGTTACTTCGACGTAGCTTCTGCAGCCTCAGTAAGGAGGCAACAGCAATAAGGAAACAAAATATAAATCAACCCCTTTCTAAAACACACACACACACAAGCAAAATGCTACTCTCTGCTGAGGGCAATGGAGTATGTCCTTCACAAAGAATTTGTCTCTAGACAGTGACGGTTTCAAAGCCATCTGAAACCTTCCTGAATTCCTACATCTGGATGAATCATTATGCTATGTACTCTACAGCTGGGGCATGCAAGGTTTCACACACACACATACACCTCGTGTTGCACTTCTAGTAATTTTTGTTATTAAAGAACTCACTTGTTTCGCTACACATATGTAGTACTCGGGGGCCTGGTCCAGCCAAGGCCGCTCACTTCAACTGCGAGGATACTCGGGATGAAACAAAACCACTTGTGTCAAAGATGATATACAGTTTATTGAATACATATAGTGACGGAATATGGATGCAGATTATTAAGAAAGAAGCAAAAGAAAGCTTGCACTCCACTTATCTGTGGCCGTATTGGTTCCCTGAATGGAGAGGAAGAGGAGGATTATGTAAGCCGCCTTGGGGATGCTCTGTGGACCGCCAAAGTTCAATTCCTTTCCCCAAGCAGAGAACAAAAGACAAAGCCTCTAGCCATGGATTTTATAAAGTTCCTCTCTCCCCCAGTTCCAGAGGCTGTCAGTTAACCACAAACTAACCCTGCTTCCTGAGAGACAAGCGGGGGGGCCAAAGCTGCTTCAGTAAAGCAAACAGTTTCAGTTAATCATTTTTATCTGGTAGTTTTTAACTGTTGCTGTAATTTGAACTGCTGCTAGCCTTGCTGTTTGTTTTAATCTATGGTTTTAAATTTTATAGTTATATTTTATGGTTTTAACTGTTGTAAACCACCCAGAGAGCTTCAGCTATTGGGCGGTATAAAAAATGTATTAAATAAATAAATAAATAAAATAAGCTGCCCTTTTCTAAAACAGCTTCAAGGCAATTATCTCTGGTGCTCTTCCTAACAAGCTGAAAGCTGAGGCCCTGGCATGGCTCCAAGACACTATCCTGGCTTTTGGACACTGGGAAAGTTGACTACACTACCTGTTGAGCCTTAATAACCTCTTCGCCATTCTTCCGGTAGAGCCCATCCAATGCAACATACATTACATTCATATTCATTTTCTCACGCACATACTTTCTCGTTTCATCCCCCCCCCCTTTCATTTACCCACTGTTCTGACCACCACTTGTGACTGTAGAGGTCCTCTTGGTGGCAGAAATTGTATTTCCAAGAATTCCCTGGACATTGCATCCATCTGGGGCATCCTGAGAAAAAATGGTGACTGCCATTGGTAATTCACATCACACACACACACACACACACACACACACACTGATAGTTACCACAATTCCCCCCCCCCCCCCCGGAATGCTCAAGAAATACTAAATGGCCAATGTATTCTTGGGAAATAAAATTGTGGCCTTTAGGAGGCAGTAAGGAATATAAGAGCCATGCTGGATCAGGCCAAAGGCTTATCTATCCAGCATTCTGTTCCCACAGTGGACAACCACATGCCTATGGGAAGCCCACAAGAAGGGAACTAGAACTCATGTTCCTAGCAACTGGTGCTCATATAGGCATACTGCCTCTGATACTGGAGGTAATATATAACCATCATGAGTAGTAATCATTGATAGCCTTCTCATCCGTGAATTGGTCTAAACCTCTCTTTTAAAGCCATCCAAATGGATGGCCATCAATCACTACATCTTGTGGTAGCGAATTCCATAGCTTGATTATGTGCTATGCGAAGAAGTCCTTCCTTTTATCTGTCCTGCATCTCCCAACGTTCAGCTTCATGGGATGACCCTCTTGGATCCTGGCATTATGAGAGGGAGACAAACATCTTCCTGACCACTTTCTCCACACCACAAGTAATTTTATACACCTATCATGCCGCCCCCCTTAGCTGCTTCCCCCCCCAAGCTAAAATGCCCCAAATGTTGAAACTTTTCCTCATAGGGGGGTTGCTCCAGCCCCTTTTTGAGAATGTTGTCATGATGGTAAGCCCTCCCCTCCCAAATGAGTGACAGCTGCCAACAAGCAAGGTGATGAAAATGAACCCCATGTGTATTACTCAGGGGCCCAGTCCAGCCAAGGCTCCTCACTTTAGATTTGAGGATACTCGGGAAGAAACAAGACCACTTGTGTGAAAAATAACGAACAGTTATTTTGGATATACATTGATGAAATATGGATGCAGATTATCAATAAACAAGCAAAATTATTAAAGCTCACAAAACATCCCTCCGGTTGCAGGACTTCCTGATACGACAGATGTTGCTCCAGGGTGCTAATTTAGCACCCTGGAGCAACCTTGGCCTACAACTCCCAGCATGCCCCAGCCAGCATAGCTGGCTGGGGCATGCTGGGAGTTGTAGGCCAAAAACATCTGGGGACCCAAGGTTGGAGAACACTGGCTTAGACACTTCCTCATGCTCCTTTTTCTAAGCGGAAAGGCGAAGGGCAAATTAGCAAGCTAAGGATGTTATAAAGTTCCTCTCTCCCCCTGTTTCAGAGGCTTTCGGAAAGCCACAAGCTAACCCCACTTCCTGGGAGACAAGTAGGGAGAAGCCGCTTCAGTGAAGCAAAGAGCTTCGCTTCTCACAGTAAAAGCACGCAGCCCTTATCTACAGAATAATTGGGGGAAACAGCTTCAAGGCCCTAAGAAGCTGAGGCTATTACATGAGGCCCTGGCAGTGGCTCCAAGAAACTATCCTGGCTTTTGGCACACTGGGAAAGTTCACTATACCACCGGTTGAACCTTAATAACCTCCTCGCCATTCTTCCGGTAGAGGCCATCCAATGCACCATCTCTTGAGAGCCAGTGTGGCAAAGTGGTTAAGAGTGTTGGACTGGGACTCAGGAGACCCGGGTTCTAGTCCCCGCTCGGCCATGAAACGCACTGGGTGACTTTGGGCCAGTCACTGGCTCTCAGCCTAACCTACCTTACAGGGTTGTTGTGAGGATAAAATGGAGAGGAGGAGGATGAGGAGGATTATGTAAGCCGCCTTGGGTTCCTTGCAGGAAAAAAGGCGGGGTATAAATATAATAAATAAATAAATAAATACAGTAATACCTTCGATTGCAAGTAACTTGGTTTGAGAGCGTTTTGCAAGACAAGCAAATTTTTAAATATTTATTTAATTTTTGTTGACTTGATATACAAGTGACGTCTTGCAATATAAGTACTGTAGTACGGCTTAAATTAAAAATCTCTGTACAAATTTTTTTGGGGGGATTTCGTTTTGATATAAGAGTGTTTTGGATTACAAGCACATTTCCGGAACGAATTATGCTCTCAATCCAAGGCATGACTGTAAAACCATTTGCTCCACTTGATATTCTTTTGCAATGGATGAAACTGGAACTGAATTGTTCTCCATTCTGTTCAGTTTCTCAATCATTACAAAATGAATGCAGGCCCACATACGACCAAGGAGGGTTCCAGAAAAAACTGGGCGTTTTGCTGGAGTGTAGATATCTGGGCATGTCCCACACTGTGGAGAACATGTCCCTACTGTCACCCTTCCCATTGGAATCCTTGGAAATCCTATATGTGAACTCATGCAGTGGAGCCAGGGTTCGCGCAGGGACGCAGCACCAGCACTTTTTTTTTTTTTTTTTAATTAGCTGGGACACTGATGATGTAGGGATTCTCTGCAAAAGTGCCTTCAAGGGATGTGGGAACAGATTCTGAGGAGGAGGAGGAGGAGGAGGAGGAGGAGGAGGAGGAGGAGGAGGAGGAGGAGGAGCTGGAATCTGCAGCTGAGATGCCAAGGCCAGCGGACCCAGGGATAAGCCTGGCGGTAGTCAGGAGTCAATCAACTTCAGATACCTACCTTGGGAAGGCAACGTGAGCATGCTAATGAGGAGGAGGGCGGATCATCAGGCATCCCTGATCCCAGGATCCAGCATCAGCTAAAGAGGGCAGACAACACGATGACCCACACTCAACCCTTGAACTGTGTGAGGTTGTCCTTGAACTGTGTGAGGTTGTTGTTGATAACATGGGTGATCACGTTGTCTGAACCCAGCCGCGCCAACAAACCATGGTTTGTTAACATGAACAACCCACAGTTCACAACCCAACAACAAACCACAGGTTCTCCTCATGGGTTGTTCGTGGTTAACAAACCATGGTTTATTAGCATGCAGGGTGTGGGTAATTTGAGTTTGGAAAGGACTGAGGAAGGGTATTCAGTTTGGAATCAGCTTCTTACCAATAAGCCACACTTCTTTCATGGCAAGTATTCTAATGATGCTTGTTTCTTTTGCTACTGACTTCACTTCATCTGTACTTTTAAGTCAGTCTGACTGACTGGCATTAACATAATAAAAACTTTAGTTCAGAAGCCATTGTCTGTGTCTGCCTGGAAGGAGGGAGCTGAGGACAGCCTATGATAGACATCATCTGACACCCTCCTGAGATGCCCCTGTTCCCTCTGAACTTAGCTGCAATCCTCACAGTAGCTGGGGGGGGGGGGGAGAGAGAATTTTCCCAGCAACCAATATATTGTTCCTGGTTGCGATGTAAAAATATTTTGGGGTGGCTTGGGCTTGAAGGGGCAATGAAGACCCATTAGCTTTTCAAAAGACCTGCTCCTGGTGGAGATGAAAACTCCTAGAATGTGTTTGTTGATGGGGATCAACAGAGCTGCCCGCCATTTTGGAGCCTCCTTGGGGGCGTGGCTGCCACCTGCACTTCAACATTACGCAGGAGCAGTGGAGGATGGATCATAGGATCATTGAGTTGGAAGGGACCTACAAGGCCTTCAAGTCCAACCCCCTGCTCAGTGCAGGAAACTAGAGGAGGGGTCTCCCATCCAAGTAATAACCAGGCCTGACCCTGCTTAGCTTTCCACACTCAGACAAGCGGAGCCAGCGTGAGCCACCGTTGAAATAAGGTTCAACTACCAGTCCGGCTTCTGTCCATGGAGTGAGAGAGGAGCCATCTTGTCCTTTGACTCAGACACAAAATGCCTTGGGCTGGCCTTGCCTTTCCTTCAAATCCCTGAATCACATGTCCCTGCTCTTTACAGTGCTGCCTTATGACCTCATCTGATGACATCAGCAAAAAAAACCAACAACCCCACTGCTGGGAAACCTAACAGCAGACAGACTGAAGACCCCTGAAAGGACCATCACATACCCCAAAGGAATGCAGCACTAAATTACATTCAGATGGGAGGTTGGCGTGCCCGTCCTTTGCGTTATGGATGATGCTACCGTGCTTAAGAAGAAAGGTTATATTCTGGGGGGTATTCTGGGTGAGAGTTCCTTTGCCAAAGTGAAATCGGCCTACTCAGAGCGCCTGAAATTCAACGTGGCTGTAAAAATCACAGACAGGAGGAAAGTTCCGACTGAGTTCTTAGAGAAATTTCTGCCCCGGGAGTTGGAGATACTGTCTACTGTGAACCACTGCTCAGTCATCAAGATCTACGAGATCTTTGAGACGTCCGGGAAAGTCTACATCGTGATGGAACTTGGGGTGCAGGGAGACTTGCTGGAATTTATCAAGAGCAACCGTGGACTTCCCGAGGAAGTGGCTCGCCGGATGTTTCGCCAACTGTGTTGTGCAGTCAAATACTGCCATGACTTGGACGTGGTGCACCGGGACCTCAAATGCGACAACGTCCTGCTGGACAAAGACATGAACGTCAAGTTGTCGGATTTTGGGTTTTCCAAGCGGTGCTTTCGGGACGGGAACGGCAAAATCATTCCCAGTCAGACTTTCTGTGGTTCTGCAGCTTACGCTGCTCCAGAAGTGATCCAGGGCATCCCTTACCACCCCAAAGTTTATGATATGTGGAGCTTGGGCGTCATCCTGTATGTCATGGTCTCCGGGTACATGCCGTACGACGACTCCAACGTCAAGCGGATGCTCCGGCTGCAGAAGGAACACCGAGTGCTCTTCCCCGAGTTTTTCAGCACTGAGTGCAAAGATCTTATTTTCCGCATGCTGCAACCGGACGTTTCTCACCGGTTACAGATTGAAGAGGTTTTGAACCACCCATGGGTGCAGGGGAAGCGCCTGAAGTCACGCAGATTGTGAGAACCACTGGACAGTTAAAAGCACACATGAAAGATATCAGGAGTACTTATTGCTTTGCAGAGTGCAGTAAATGTGAATTTCTTTTCCTTGAGCTACACTGCACAGTTCTCCTGATCAGATCCGTATTTACTTACCCTGGTATTTATGTACGGTACTTACGACATTTCTGTTAACGCCTTTCTGCCAGAGCACCCGAGGCAGTTTACCATTTAAAAGAATGGCTTGCATTCTAAGTGATTCAATGTGAAACCAGGTGGAGGGGAAATCTGTCATTGGACCCCCAACTCCCATCAGCCCCAGCTAGTTGGAGTCCGACACCATCCGGAGAGCCACGGGTTCCCTACTCTTGATATAAAAAGAAAAAGGATTGGTGAGGAAAGAGGAAAATCAGCAGGTTCGGGTAGCAACACTTCCATTGACTGGGTTCAGACAACACAATAACCCACACTCAAGGGTTGAGTATGGGTTGAGTGTGGCATGCTGTTGAGCCACGTGTTGTTGTTGGAAACGTGGGTTATTGTGTTGTCGGAACCCAACTGTACTAACAAACCATGATTTGTTAACCACAAACAACCCATGAAGAGAACCCATAGTTTGCTGCTGGGTTGTGAACTGCGGGTTGTTCGTGCTTAGCAAACCATGGTTTGTTAGCATGGCTGGGTCCAGACTACACGATAACCCACGTTTCAACAACAACCCATGGTTCAACGACAACCCATACTCAACCCTTGAATGTGGGTTATCATGTTGACTGAACCCAGCCATTGTGTCATATCAGAGGTGTTGAACCTCAGTCCTGGGAACCAAATCCGGCCCTCGAGGGGTACCATTCTGACCCGCTGAGGTTTCACAGATGGCCATGCCTCCTTCCCCACATCACCAAGTGATTCCTGCTTCCCCCCCCCCATCCCTGTTGTTCAGTGATTTCCCAGCTTTTGCATGGGGTTTCCCTTATTTTAAAAGGCTGAAATGCCTTTCCTAAGGTTTATTTACTGGCAGTAAGAACTTTAAGCTACAATATGCTGGCATTTGGGGTATGCTGGCATTTGGGGTATTTTGGCTCCATCCCAAACCCGGAGTATTTTAGTCTGAACTTTTAAAGAGCTATCCATGGTGCTGAAACCCAACCACCACCCCACCACCCCAATTGGGTAACCTCTCAGCTCTGTTAACCTCTCGGCTGGATTACCGGCAGTGCATGATTCACTGGGGCTGCTGCCTTTGAAAACGGCCGTATACCAGGGGCGGGGAGCCTGTGACCAGTGCAGGCCGGTGGCCCCAATGTCAGTGGGCCAGTGTATCCACTCCGGGTTTTAGTCTGAACTTTTAAAGAACTATCCATGGAGCCGAACCCTACACACACACACACACACACACACTAGGTTCAGCACCATAGATAGCTCCTTTAAAGTTCAGACTGGAACCTAGAGTGGATTCACCACCCTACTGACATTGGGGCCATCAGCCACTGCTGCCTGTGACCCTCTAGATCAGGGGTGGATCACATGCGGCCTAATTTCAAAAGCCCTCCTCAAGCAATCAATTCAGACCTCTGGCGGGAGAATTTTGCTGCTTCCCTAGCAGCTTGCTGTGTGAGAAGGGGGGGGGGGAGAAAGAGAGAGAGAGAGAGAAGGGATGGTTGAAAAAGAAAAAGGGGTGATCCATCCACTTTTGGGTCTGGCTGTGTGCCCTCCGCTGGCTTTTGACCCCGCGCACTGCCAACATGCAGCCTCCAACAGATGACCCATGAGTAGTAAGTAGTAGTAGTAGTAGTAGTATCTTTATTGATTAGTCGATTTGACCATATCAAAGTTACAATATGTAAAATAAAGGTCCATAAAATCAGATTTAGGTGAAATACGTGGAATAGATAAAATAAATATATCTATTTATAGTAGATTAATATATAAGCTAAAACAAAGCTTGTAATTACTGGGTTACAGCAACAAATATGGGGAAATTCGCTGCTTGTTGCACTTCCAACTCCCTGACAATCAACAAGACCAAATCCAAAGTGGTAGTATTTGGGGCGAAACATAGCTGGCTAGTGGCCGGGGATCCAATAAAACAAATAGACCACTTTTCTTACCTGGGGGTAGTCTTTACGGATAACAGGCCCTGGGCTAATAATTTAAAACAAAGCGCCAAAAAGGCTACGGCGGGTTCTAGAACTTTAACCAAATTACTTCGCTTTCACCACCCAAGTTCCCCTGCTTCCCATTTTAAAGGTTTACAAGGCAAAAATCGTTCCAGAAGATTACCCATGAGGGAATATGGCCCTCGATGGATAAAAGGCTGCCCACCCTTGCTCTAGATGCTGTTGGACTCCAGCTCCCATCAGCCCCAGGCACCATGGCCAACGGTCAGAGAAGATGGGCGATTCTGTGTATTGTCTATTTATAGCATCTTTATCCTGCCCTCCAGCACCAAAGGCTCCCAGAGCAGCTTACAAGTTTAAGAAATAAGAGAGAGCCCCTGCCCAAAGGCTGATAATCTGAAAGACATGACACAAAAGGAAAGGGGATTGGGAGGGAGGAGGAAAAAAAACACCAATATATATATATATCCAGGAGCTGGATTCTTAACTATAAAGTTCAGCAGGTCATGGAGTTGGATCTAAACACAGGGGAAAGGTTGCTGCTTCCTCTGCCCTCTGATGACCTCAGCAGTGATGGGATGCCTGGCTGCTGCTGCTTCTCCCTCGAGTTGTAGTCCAACAACATCTAGAGCACCATCGGTTCCCCGTGCCTGCTTTAAACTAATATAGCAAACCCGTTCTCCTTGTCTAACCACTTTTTGAAGCCACCCAAATTGACAGCCATCCCTCCATCTTGTGGCAGTGAATACCATGGCTTAACTATGCTCTTAATCTCCCACCATGGGATTTGCCTGTGGGGTCCTAGTATTATGAGAGTCCTGTCCACTTTCTCTGCACCATGCATGATTTTGTACACCTCCATCGTGCCTCCCTTTCCTCTCCGTTTTTCCCCCCCCTTCCTAAGCTGAAAAGCCCTAAATGTTGTAAGCATTCTTCATAGGGTCTCTGTCGCTCCAGCCCCTTGATTCTTTGGGTTGCCCTTCCCTGCAGCTTTTCCAGCTCCACAATATCTTTTTTGAGGTGCGGCTACCAGAACTGTACAAAGTCTTCCAAGTGTCACTGCACCGTAGACTGTATAAGGTCGGCAGGGCTGGTGCCAGGTAGATCCAGGGCTCAGGCCCACAGGAGGGGGGGGGGGAGAAGCACAAATTTGCATGTGCTGATTTACATCTGCTCTAAAGCAGGGCTCTCCAACCTTGGGTGCCCAGATGTTGCTGGCCTACAGCTCCCAGAATCCCTTGCCATTCGCCATGCTGGCTGGGTATGCTGGGAGCTGTAGGACAGCAACATCTGGGGACCCAAGGCTGGAGAGCCCTGCTCTAAAGTGCGTGTGTGTGTGTGTGTGTGTGTGTGTGTGTGTCTTTAAAGGAGGCTGTCTCCTAAGGACACCCCTCTTTGTAAAAAGGGACAAATGGAGAGGGACGAGGAGGCCATTTGATTTCAGAAAAAAAAAACCTTGGGCAGAAAGATTCGGGGGGGGGGGGCAGCAGGAGATGAAGCACATGTGGGCAAAAAGCCAGTTCAGCCAGGGGGATCAGCAGATGCAACAGAGATCCTCAGGGCCCCTGGACCTTTCTTTCAGCAAGTGCCCATGGACAGCAGGGTGGTGGGGCAGAGGGCCTCCCAGAAATGTGGGGCTCCAGCCCTAGTGGCCCGCCCCCCAAACACCACCTTTGACGGGCAGTTTCATTTCTTGGCAGTTTCATTTCCATTTCCTTTTCTAATTAGGCCCCATGTGGAATCCGTTTCACAAATGTGAGGGGCCCCCCTCCCCAAAAAAACCCTGCGGTCGGAAGTGGTCCATTCGACCATCTCAGTATTCTATCTACACCGCCTCTCCTTGGCAGCTCATTCTCTGGAACGATCATGCATCCCTCAAGCCCAAAGTACCGCAGCCGCACCTCCTCCCTCCCTCCCTCCGCCGATCCCAGAGGGGGTTTGAAAGATGTATTTCTAGAGAGGGTGATGAAAATGTTGCAGTGACTCAAAACTGGCTGAAGTCTGCCTGGCTGGGAGTTCACCTGGAGGGTAAGTTGGCATGAGATGATTGTGCGTGTGTGCGCTCATGAAACACACTGGTGCCCGCAGGCAAGTGGGTTATTATTGCAAAACCGTCAAAAGGATCCAGCGGCACCTTAAAGGCAAAGGTTGCCATCTGATGCACACTCATTCAGGGTGGAGGGGTGGGGGGAGAAGCCCCATAGAATCTCATAGAGGCTTACATCTGACTAAACTTAACCAAGTTTTTTAGACATTCATAGCACAGGTCGGGCATGGGTGGGTGAACGCCTGTTTATTTATTTATTTATTTATTTTATTATATTTCTACCCCACCTTTTTTCCTGCAAGGAACCCAAGGCAGCTTACATAATCCTCCTCCTCCTCCTCCTCCTCTCCATTTTATCCTCACAACAACCCTGCGAGGTAGGTGAGGCCGAGAGTCAGTGACTGGCCCCAAAGTCACCCAGTGAGTTTCATGGCCGAGCGGGGACTAGAACCCGGATCTCCCGAGAGTCCCAGTCCAACACTCTCACCACTACGCCACACTGGCCTAGAGTCAGCTCCAGATTTTGGGGTGCCCTTGGGCAAGATCAGTGCCGGCTGATCAGTTTTCCGAGGGCCCTTGGGCAAGACACCTTCGAGGGGGCCCTTCCTTCGGTGGGTCTTTCTTCTCACTGCCGTGGTCAGCATCTGCTGTTGCCCCTCATCCTTTCTTTCTTTCTTTCTTTCTTTCTTTCTTTCTCATCAGCGCTGCCACTTGCTGGCTTGGCAGGCAGAGAGAGCCCGTGAGCAGGCAGGCCCGTGGCGTCTCCTGCTCCCCCTCCTCACTGCCACCACTGTGTGGGCCAGAGCGAGAGGCAGGTTGCAAGGGTGAAGAGCAGGCGCAAGTCCAGGGGGTCTTTTGCCTCGCCAAGTGCCCCATCGTGCCTACCCTTGACGCCGGCCCTGGGGAAAAGATGCCTTCAGTAAGCCCGCCTCCTTCCTCTCTGTGTGCCCAATCTGCAGCGGAAGAAAAGGACAAAGCAAGTAGAGGCTGCCAGCCACACCGTCTCCTTACTCTCGTCACTGGTGAAATACTCGCACAAGGCAGGTGAACAGAGGGCAGGTGAACAAAAGCAAGGAGGGAGAACGGCGCCAAGGGACTCTGGGAATCAGCAATGCCCCCCCCCATCAATGGCGTGAGGGCCTTGGCAGATGCCCTATGATGCCAACCCCTGAATGCCTGTGCGAATGCTTATACTTGGCTTTAGACCAGAGTACCCAGAGGACTGCGTTCTCCTGCATCAACCCTGCCCAGCCAACAAGATCAGCATCAAAGCCCTCTTCCGTATTCACCACCAACTGGAATAAGGTGGGATGGTGACCGGAGCCTTTCAGTTGGGGCATCCCCCAGCCACCACCGTGGAATTCCCTGCCTGCAGGCTTACCATCTAAAAAGACACAGCACGCAAGGAAGAGGGGTGGGATGGGAAGAGGGGGGGGAAATTAACTAGTTTTTCAGCCCGCTGGAATGGGCATAAGGGAGGGTCACCTTGGCCATGCCTGGCTGAGGATTTGAACCAGAGTCTGCCCCAGTCTAAGGGCTTCTCTACATGAGGCGTTTAACCCGGTGTTTCATGGAGGCTTCTTCCCTTTTCTTTGTGGGAGAAATAAGAGCATCATTTACACGTGGGCTGTGCTTTCTCTGCCTTCTTATATGTTGTCTTATACAACACAAGGTGGCGCTGCGGTATAGCACACTTGCTGAATTACATGAACCTTTATTCCAGTTTGCCGTGCCTTTAAAATTTAATACCTCATTATCCTCATTCTAAAAAAAAAAAAAAAAAAAGCCACAGAAATGGCTACAGAATGCGGGGGAGGCCCTGAAGGATGCCTACATCATATAAAGGTCCCTCCAACTTCCGTGAGTGAAGGATTATGAGCACACAATCAATTCCTTGTGTAGAGAAGCCCTTAGTCCATCACTCTAACCACTACACAACGCTGTCTCTCCACCAGTTCTCCCTCATTAAGGTTTTACGCTGCAGTTGGGTGTTGTTGTTGTTTTTGGCAGCCCAGGGCTTTTTGTGTCAGGAAAAACACAGAGCTGAGTTCAGTGGAGCTCTAAATTTGGTCCAAGGTTCTCCTGAAAGACTTTCCCGAAGTTTTACGGAGAGGAAACGTCACCTTTGGTGGGAAAGCTTTAGCACCATCCATCTGAGATAGAGCAGCACCCTTCCTCTTCATCTAGGGCGGTGGAGTTTTCAAAGGAAGCGTCTCCCAAGGGCCCTCTGCCTGCAACACTCAGTGACTGAAACAGCTACTTCCATTAATAAGAATAGCCTCAAACACTCCTTGTTTATCAAAGCTTTGATGTTTTACCCAGTTGCAACATGATGTGTGCCACTGGAGAGAGACAACACATTATTTGCATGCAATACACATTCGGCTGAGCACGTTCTCCTTGATTCAAGGGTACCTTAAGATAGGGAAGAAGTGGAGCAAGCGAGGGGTGTTGTTATTTGTGTACTTTATTGTACTTCATTCCTTCTAAAGTTGTAGTGTGCCATGAGTGTGCCAGATGGATGGGCCTGAAAGTAAAAACCCCTTAGCCCTCTTCTCCTGCTAAGGACAAAAGAAGGGCTGTTCTGGATCAGACCAAAGGCCTGGCTACTGTACAGCATTCCTGTTCCCATGGTGGCCAACCAGATGCCCACGTGGCAAATCAAATCTTGCTCCAGAAATGTATAGGATTGTGCTGTTAAGCTTAAAAAACAAAAACCAAACAAAACAAAACAAAAACCCTCCTGGATCGTGTGTAGTTGGCCCAAAGAATTTGTATTTCCTTGAAGCATAGGAACACAAGAGCCATGCTGGATTAGTCCAAGGTCCATCTCATCCAGCTTTCTGTTCACACAGCGACAGGCCTGTGGCTTATGCTGGCTCAGCTTGTCTGAGCGTGGAAAGCTAAGCAGAGTCAAGCCTGGTTATTACTTGGATGGGAGACCCCCTCCTCTGGTTTCCTGCATTGAGCAGGGGGTTGGACCTCGATGGACCTTGTAGGCTCCTTCCAACTCTATCATCTATGAAATCTATGAAACCAGCTGCCTGTGAGAAACCCCTAAAGTAGGACATGAGTGCAATAGGTGTACTACTGGTGTACATAAGCATACTGCCTCTGACACTGGGGGAAGCATATAGCCATCAGGACTAGTAGCCATTGATAGCCTTCTCCTCCATGAATTTGTCCAACTCCTCCTTTTAAAGCCATCCAAATTGGTAGCCGTTACTACTTGAGGCTATAGTACTTTAGGGTAGGGGAGAAATGGAGAAAGGGAAGCATGCCTGTTCCCCCCTGTCTCTACATACCTGCTGTTCTTTGTAGAGGAGAATGGAACAATCCTCTTAAAAGCTCCCCAAGGCAAGACGCTGCCCCCCATTCCCAGATGACGCACAGAGATGATACATCTCTGTCCCTGCCGTCCATATGCAGTAGTTTTGACATGAGCCCGTCGAGTGCATGTTTACTCAGCACCTACAATGGTTCCGCTTTGTGACATCACAAAGGAATGTGGGAGAGTTCTACGGCATCCAGCCTAGGAGAAGCCAGGCCATTTCAGATGAACATCCTGGAATGCGTGCGAATGGGGCAGCGGGAGCTAGGATACATGATGCTCAGCCAACTTGGACTTAGCAGTTAGGGGCTGCCTGAGGTATTATGGATGATGCTGAGGTCCTTAAGAAGAGAGGCTACATTATGGGAATCAATCTCGGGGAAGGCTCTTATGCCAAGGTGAAATCTGCATACTCCGACCGGCTGAAATGCAACGTGGCAGTCAAGATCATCGATAAGAGGAAAGCTCCCCGCGACTTCCTGGAGAGGTTCCTTCCCAGAGAGATCGAAATGCTGGCGAGAGTGAAGCACCATGCCATCATCAAAACCTATGAGATCTTTGAGACCTCTGACGGGAAAGTCTACATCGTGACCGAACTCGGCGTCCAAGGAGACTTGCTGGAATTCATCAAGAGGAGAGGAGCCATCCCCGAGGACGTGGCCCGTAAAATGTTCCGCCAGCTTGCCAGTGCCATCAAGTACTGCCATGAGCTGGACATCGTCCACAGGGACCTGAAATGCGAGAACCTCCTCCTGGACAAAGAGTTCAACATCAAGTTGACCGACTTTGGCTTTTCCAAGCGGGTGACCCGTGACGACGACGGCCGGGTGACCCTCAGCAAAACCTTCTGCGGCTCTGCTGCCTACGCAGCCCCTGAAGTCCTGCAAGGCATCCCTTACCAACCCAAGGTTTATGACATATGGAGCCTGGGCGTGGTCCTGTTCATCATGGTCTGTGGCTCCATGCCCTACGACGACTCGAACATTAAAAAAATGCTCAAGCTGCAGAAAGAGCACCGGGTGCATTTCCCCCGATCGAAAGTGCTCTCGGTGGAATGCAAGGATCTCATTTATCACATGCTCCAGCCCGACGTCTCCCGTCGGCTGTGCATTGATGAGGTCTGATACACATTTGGATGCAAGAGTCCAAATCCGTTTCGGACACCATGCTGATGAAACCAGGCGAATCCTCCCACCACCACCAGAACCAGATCAAGATGATGTACGCGAAAGAGTCGGGCCCAGAGCCCTCAGACAACGAACAGATTATTCAAGAAGAAAGGCATGCTGATATGGACAAGCTTTCTGACCAGATGCAAAGGACTGCTCTCTGAAAAAGCCGGCAATCCAGCAACACCCTCACAGATGAAGAACCGTGGCCTTCTGTAGCACCAGTTCCAATAACTTCTTTAAAGGCTATGTTCTCAAAACTTTTGGAGATTGAAGCAGGGGGTGTGGGGGAGGGAAAGCCTTTTCCATCGTCAAGTCCTTTCAGATTTCTGTCTCGGAAGCCACAAGAGCCGATAACATCCCCCCCCAACAACAACAACAACGCTCTACATTTGTAAGATGCACAAAATTAGGAGAGAAAATTGATCCCCCCCCCCTGTTAACCTTCTCCAAATGAAAGATAATTGTTTTTGCCATGATCTGAGGCTTGGTCTGCTCGACCTTCCAGGTTGGTATTATGCTACCCGTGAGATCTGCTGTGTAGCACGCTGGAGACACATCTGCTATATAGCGCCATCCACTTCTCTGTGACAAAGACACACGCTGCAAAACAGGTAGCATCCTTTTGAGTCGCCTGCATCTTCTGAGATGCCAGCTTCTGCCACGAAAGAAAGGTACATATATTAGGCATGTATGTACTGGTGCTTCCAAACAAGATAGCAATACCAGTGAAATTAAGGTTTAAGAAGATCCAGATCCACTAAAACTATGATCGAAGTGTGTGTATATGTGTGGTGGTGCTTTGTGGGTTGTTTTTTTAAAAAAGAATTCTCTGATCAAAGCATGCAAAAGCAACACGTGACCTGAATTCCTATCAGCAAACCAATTAATCGGCCCCCTGTGAGCAACTGGCAGCACACTCAGGCAGCTGGTGAGCGCCACCTGCCCTGAGGCTCCCACACTGGGTCTACAAGCTGCCATTTTAAATTTTCCACAATGCCCTGAGAGTGCCCCAACACAGTGCCAGCCAGTGCTGGCTCCACGTTTTTGGGGGGGGGGGACGCTTGGGCAAAACACCCTCAATAAGCCCCCTCTCTCGGTGAGTCTACCCTCCCACTGCCCTTGTAACCATCTGCTTTTGCTCCTCAACCTCATTCTCATAATTGACATCACTTGCTTGCTTGGCCGGCAGGGAGCCAGTGAGCAAGTTGACAGTGGCATCTCCTGCTCCTCCTTCTCACCACCAGCGTTGTCTGGGCCAGAGTGAGATGCAAGTGAACACGCCGCTTGCCGTGGTGAAGAGGAGGAGCAACTCGAAGGGGCTCTTGTCTTGTCAGTGGGCCCCTCCCGGGGTGCGGGCCCTCAGCAGGTGCCCGTCTATGCCAACCCTTGACGCGGCGGCCCTGGTGTCACTCTATAGGTTGTGGATTTTTCATTTTTTATTTTTAGTGGTGGCCCCCACTGTTACGTCTGTGTGTCCCATTGATAACTCCCGGACACAACACTGTGGTAACGTCTTTATTGGGCAGACATGTTGCTTGCCGGCCTGCTCGCTTTGTTCTGCACTGATATACACAGGGACAGCAGGAGACCCCTAGAGCAGCCGGGCTCTCTCCAACCTTGGGTCCCCAGGTGTTGCTGGACTACAGCTCCCAGAATCCCTTGCCATTCGCCATGCTGGCTGGGTAGGCTGGGAGCTGTAGGCCAGCAACATCTGTGGACCCAAGGTTGGAGAGCCCTGCCCTAGAGGCTCGAGAAGGAGCACCCACACAGCACCCACTGGGGGCTCCCCCGCTCCGATGCTACGTCAGGTACTTCGGGGGGCTTTGGGGGAAGTTGTCAGCGGCAGTTCCGCAGCCGCCCAAAGCCAACCGACTGAGGGGGGCACTTTGCCGAGGTCCCCCCTCAAACCTGGATCTGGCCCTGAAATGAAGAAAAGGCTAGATTAAAACCACATATCTTCGCTCAAGATGGTAGCTATGAAATGAGCCCTGGAGAAGCAGGGCGATAAACCGCACATGGCTTCACGCGCATCCCTCATATGCCGACGGATGTGCTTATCCTGCATGCAGATTGAAACCTCCTTCCCCAAAGCCACTCCCTTTAGTATACTGCGCTATGGAGTAGAGAACATGGCAGTGAAAAACTTCTACCACGATTTGTCTCTCCGTTCTTGACGCTCTCTACTATCTCTCCTGCTGAAGGGGTGTCGAACTACGCCACACCGGCTCCCAATATAGGGCCACACGTGTCATCACTTCAGTTGCAAAACGCACAACTAACCATTATTTTCTTCCCCTATCCACACACACACACACACACACACTCCGCACCAGGTTGTCGAAGGCTGTGTTAGAGCAACAACAACAAACTAACCGGCCAACACAAAACTGTTTGCCAATCCTGATTTTAAAAAAACGAAAACAAAACAAAAGCTCTGAGCGTGTGGGCCCGTTTGCATTTTAACTCACATAAATCATTGCACCACTGTCATGAGTACAGGGACAAAACGGCAGTTTGCTTCCGCCGCCCTGGCGCTAGACACATTTACTTGGGAACAAGCACTGTTTTCTTGTCGAAAAGGATCGTATATTTTAGCGAAGCAAGCGTATATGCAACGATGTATGTGCTGCCCAGCTGGCTACCCACTGACCATACACTTTTTTCCAGAAGTACAAAAGGATGCTGCGGGCGGTGATGTGACCAGCATCAGCCCCGGTGGGCTCTGATGCCCAGGCTATCTCAGGTTCTGGTGCTGGGCCTGTTTGCCACTGCCCCCACCACCTCCTGCTCCCTGGGTGGTCATTTGGGGGGGTCTGTGGGGCCCTGGACTTTGGCTCTAACCCTAGCTGGATCACTGCATCTCAGGCTACTGTGGCACTCTGGCGTTCAGCAGCCAAGCAAAGGGAAATCACCCTCACATCATAGTGGGAAAGCCAGGGGAATGGAGACTTGGAGGTCTTCTAAGAGACCCTTCCCTTCACTCACCTATCCTCCCTCTGAGATCCAGCAACCCCATGTCAGGGAGGACGGACAGCAGAAGGCACAGTTTTGCCGTCTTGAAAGGAGGCTCGGAGGGTGATCTTGCAGCACGGAAAGAGAAAAGGAGATTCGAAACCCGATCCTATGCACGTTTACTGAGAAGCCGCTCCCATCATTTTCAGTCGGGCTTACTCCCCAGGTCAGTGGCCACAGGATTGCAGCCCACCAGAGGGAAATGCAATACTCGCCCATTTTGTTACCTTTGAGCACCAAGCCGCCAAAACTGTGTCAGCAACCTGTCCAAGGGAAAAAGAAAGAAATATTAAGGCGTGGAAGTTATGAAAAGGCCTCTAAACAACGGATCGATCGGTTTGTATACATAGCACCATCAGGGCACAGGGCACTTTTTACAGGGTTCAGGAAGAGAGGGGTGCCTGCCCCAAGGTGCATACAAACACAGGGAAAACGGAGGCAGAGTCTAGCACTAAGACGGATTGGCAAAATGCCCCCCCCCAAACCTTTGGCTGTATATTTCGACAAAAACAAAAACGGGTTCCTTTCATTTAAGAGAAACTTTCGTCAAAACACATCACTATTAAGCGATGGAACCTTTGAAGAAATGTATCGGTGTAATGGCACAAAGGTTTGGTGAGGAAGCGTAAGTGGAATCCCGTCCTCACGTTGCTCTCCAGCGTCGATGCAAACGGAGCATGGGTGTGTGCCATCAAGGCCCCACACAATCACTGGGTAAGAAGAGGGTGGGTGAACAGCCCATCAGGGTCAGGGAAGCTACATATGCACCCAGGGCCAGCCCAAGACATTTTGCTACCTGAGGCAAAAGATCAAATGCCGCCCCCTCCATCAGCGGTGTGGTGGCAAATTTTGAAGCGTGGGTGCGCCTCAGCGTGACAGTCCTTGTAAACTGTGCCCCCCAAGGAGAGTCCAAAAATGCAAGCAACTGTGTTGATCCATAGCAAGAAACCAGTTTTAGCAGTTTACCAGGAGCAGGTCTTCTGCAAAGCTCATGGGGGGGTCTTAATCGCCCATTCAAGGCTAAGCCACCCCTCAAAATACTTTGCATCACAAGAGGGAACAATGTATTATTGTTAGAAAAAAATCCTTTTCCTCCACCTACCGTGAGTGAGGATTGCTGCTAAGCTCAGAGTGGACTGGGGATTTTGAGGGGGGGGGCGGCAGATGAGCTCAGTGTCCCGGCTAATTAAAAAAAAAAAAGTGCCAGTGTTGCCTCCATGACAACACAGCCCTCATACAGAAGTTGACCAGAGCGATAGCTGAATCTTACGTCACAGTGACGACGGTACTGCTTCCTCCGCCATACCCGAGGACAGCAGCAGGCGAGCTGACAAAACACGCAGCACCCACAGCTCTGTCCTCCAACACCCGACCGCTTCCCCGCCGCATCTGCCGCCTAAGGAGGCCGCTTCGCCCCGTCCAATGGTAGGGCCAGCCCTGTGTGCATCACCAAAACAAGAGGACAGAGATTGGATTGCAATTCAAATAGTAATACAGTCCATCTCACCGTAGTGGGGGGAAAGACTGTGACCAGGTGACCTGCAGTACAGATGCTGCTCTAACTGTGGATGGGCAACTTGGAGTCTCCTCTGCTCGCTTCTTATGATTCTCTCTCTCTCTCTTCGGACCAGGACTTGGAATGGACTGCCATGTGCCACCCCAACAGAGAGAGCCTTCAAAATTGAGCATTATCCTCTGGCAGCCCTTCACATACATAGAGCAGCCTTCCCTAACTTGGTGCTTTCCAGATGTCTTGGACTACAACACCCCTTCACCATGGGCCATGCTGGCTGGAGCTGAGGGCAGCTGGAGCCCAAAACATCTGGAGGACTGATATAGAGGATTGTCCTCTGTAAAGGAGGACACATGTCCAAGCCCCCGAGCCCAGTCAGGGCGGTGGAGGTCGCTGGCTGTAATGTCAGTGGGGTGGTCTATCCACTCTGGGTTTCAGTCTGAACTTTAAAGGAGCTATCCATGGTGCTGGGCCTAGTTGGGGGGGCTAGGGTTCAGCACCATAGATAGCTCCTTCAAAGCTCAGGCTGAAGCTCAGGGTGGATAAACCGTCACAGCTGCTGGAAAGCTGGAGCGAGGGGGGCACTCAAAGGCTTGGCAGCAGGTGGTGAACCGTGCAAAGAATGGCGGGGGTTGTGGCGGTAGACGGATACCAGTTCCCCAATACCAGTGTTCCTCAACCTTGGGTCCCCAGATGTTTTTGGCCTACAACTCCCAGCATGCCCCAGCCAGCATAGCTGGCTGGGGCATGCTGGGAGTTGTAGGCCAAAAACATCTGGGGACCCAAGGTTGAGGAACACTGCCCAATACTAACATGGACGGAATGACCGGAGGGGGGGAGAGAAAATGATGGTCCAGCCTGCCTGCCTAGAAAAACACCGGCAGCTCCCTCTGCTTTCTTGCAGGGCGAAAGATCCTGACAGCCCGATTCCATGCATGCTCATTTGTGAACAAGCGCTACCAAACAAACAGACAAAAGCTTAATTGCTCCATTCATTTTCATTAAAGGCTTCTTTCATTTTGTCACTCGTTCATGAAAGTCACATTCGTTTCATTATTTATTCATTAACGGCACATCCACTTTGTTACTTACATTTGTTGCTGGGGGCAGGAGAGGGGAGCCGGCTCTTCTAGGAGAAAAGCTGATTTGATTTGAGCAAGTCATCCTTGGCAGCTGCCTTTTTATTTCCCAAGAATACCCGGGGCGTTGTGCCATCCTCAGGAGGAAATGGTGGCTGCCATTCCCTCCCCACCCAAATGGCAACATCTGGGGCATGCTGGGAAAAGAAAAAGGTGGCTGCCCTAGAGCAACAGGCCTGTGGCTCGCGCTGGCTCAGCTTGTCTGAGCGTGGAAAGCTAAGCAGGGTCGGGCCTGGTTATTACTTGGACGGGAAACCCCTCCTCTAGTTTCCTGCATTGAGCAGAGGGTTGGACTCGATGGCCTAGTAGGCCCCTTCCAACTCTATGATCCTATGAAATCTATGAAATCCATTCTGCTGCTACTGCCAGGGGAAGACACCGCCATTTGTGCGCATTCCGTGGGCAGCAGTCTAAGGTGAGCCAGAAACCAGGGGACAATATTGGACAAACCAATAGCCAAGACAGGCCTGTGGCTCACGCTGGCTCAGCTTGTCTGAGCGTGGAAAGCTAAGCAGGGTCAGGCCTGGCTATTACTTGGATGGGTCAGGCCTGGCTATTACTTTATTTACTTAATAAATAAACCCTGGTCTGCTATACCTTGCACAAAACCCAAATTAATTAAAGTTTTAGTCAAAACTGTGTTCCAACACCTGGCAAATTGTTTTAAGCCGTACAAAGATTTTCTCAGCTTGCAAACAAAAAATCCTTATTTTTTCTTTTATTTTTTCTCCTCAGTATATGGTCCTCTAATTTCTTCATCATTGAAGGGCTATCTTCCTCTTCAAACTCTCTATAATCCTGAGGCTCAAAAAAAACTGTTCCTGTGAATTCGTCTTGATATCTAACAGGGCGTTTTTTTAACTCGTTTTGTTCTACGCACCCCCCTCCGTTCCTCATCAGAGTTCTCAGGTTCCTTTTAAAGTGAAACAGTACCTATTGTGAATAAAGATTTCTGTTCATCTTCATCACCTGAATTTCTTGGGGTTTCAGTATCAGATTCTTCTGACTGGCATGGGGTATTCTTAACACTTTCATACTCTGAATCTGTGTCTGATTCTGAATCTGTGTCTGAATCTGAAATATCAGAGGCAGTACTTCTAACTGGATATGGTTGAAAAATTCCAACACCCTCCCAATTAACGTTGCACTCAAGACTCCTCGTTAATCTTATAGTTTGAGTGTCAGTCATAAGAACACTGGTATGATCCTTTCTCATAACCAAGAAATGTCCCATGTAACCCTCTTTTGTCTAACTTTTGACCTTGTGGTGTGTGTACCCACATGTCAGAACCAAAAATTCTGAAATGTTTAACAGAAGGCTTCCTGTTATACATTTGCTCATATGGTGTACACTTCAAAACAGAACTGAAGCTTCTATTATGAACATAATTGAAACAATTAAGAGCTTCTGCCCAAAAAACATCAGTTAGTTTCGCATCATGCAATAGAGTTTTCAAACCTTGCAAAAGAGTTTGATTGGCCCTTTCACACAATCCATTCTGCCAAGGACAACGAAGACTTGCAACCATATGCTCAATTCCTTGCTCACTGAGAAAAGCATTAAATTGTGCTGAACAAAATTCCCCTCCCATATCTGTGAAGAAACAGGTAACATGGGAACTATGCCTGTTCTTTACCCAGGCACAGAATGCTTTGAACTTGTCCAGAGCTTCTGCTTTCCTTTGTAACATGTACACAAAAGTGTATCTTGTATATTGATCAATGAGCACCATAAAGTAACGTGCCCCACCTCTTGAAGTTGTCAGAGGTCCTACAAGATCACCGTGTACATATTGAAATGCCTTTTCAGCTTTTCTCTCAGTTTGAATCCCCTTTCGAGCTTGCTTTACTTTGTTTTGCGCACAGGATATACATTTCATGTGACAATCACATTTCTTTAAATGCATCCCTTCAACTATCTTTTCCATTTGTTTTACAGCTTGAATTTAAATGCCCAAACTTTCTATGATAACTATGAATGCAATTATCATGCAATGGTTCATTTGATTTTAAATTCATGGTTGTTGCTTCACAACCTTCATTTTCTTTATCATTGTTACTAACACAATATGATATAAGAAACAAACCATCTTTCAGTTTACCATACAAAAACACTTTACCATTTTTCAGTATTTCACATTTAGTTGCATTAAACCTTACAACAAAACCTTGCTCTGTGAGCTGAGAAACACTTAGCAGGTTTTCAGATAACTCAGGAGCATATAAACAATTTCTTATGGTTGTATTCAAACCTTTCAGAAACACAGTCCCATGCCCTTCACTGTTGAACACTTGCTTGTTGGCCAGATGAATAATGCCCTTTTGCCTTGTAATAGACTGGAACAAACACTCATCTTTACAAATATGTCGAGTAGCTCCACTGTCTATTACAATATGGTCCCATTTCTTCGTTGCAGTGGACCTGGTAAACAGTGCTTTTGTTGCAGAAGAAGAAGAAGGCTTTGAAGACTGTGGTGACCCCTGCTGTTTCTTCTTACTTTTTCAGTCCTTGCTTAAGTGACCGGTTTTGCCACATGCAAAACACCGCCGCACCTTTAAGGCTGTTGCTTGCTCCTCACCCCTGCTGTTTGTTACAGGCTTCTGAGCAACCTCAGAGTTAATATTACAGCTTGTTGCAGCCCTTCTGTCGACCTCAGCCATGAGCCTTGATTGAATCAGTTCTACAGTTAATTGTGCTGCAGGCAAAGTAGCCAATTGAGCAGCTACTGACTCAAAACTGTAGTCCAGGCTGGTCAACACTACATAGCAAAACTGCAGGTCAGGGATTTCTATGTCTCGGGACAGCAGTTCATCTCTCAGTGAACGCAGGTGTCTTAAATGAGCAGACACATCCCCACCTGGTGATAGCTCAGCCCGGTAAAGCTTCTTAAAGAAAATAATAGCTGACCCTGTTTCTCTGCGAAGGTGGATGGTCTGCAAGGCTTGCCACATCTGTTTCGCTGTTGTCTTCCCACGCATGTTCACCAACTGCTGGTCAGACACCGCCAGAGTGATTAAAGCCTTTGCTTTAACGTCAGCCGCAGTCCAAGCCGCCGAAACAGCCGCAGGAGGGTTATCAGTTACTGCATACCAAACTTTCTCCAGCCTGAGATAAGCCTCCATCCGATGACTCCACATTGTGAAATTCAAGTCATCCAGCTGAGGAAAGGTGAAAGCCTTTTCCCGACGTTCAGCCATACTGCTAACTGCAATTCAGCCAAATAATTTATAGGCTGCTCTGTACTCAAAACAATATACAGTAATATAAATCAAATCAAACTGCTTCCTCTCTCTTTAACCTGGGCCCATAACCTATGTCAGCAGGAGGAGGCAAATAAATTACCTCCAACGCAGTAGGAGCAGAAAGTAGAGAGTAGCTTTGAGTGATTATATATATATACAGTTTATTGTAGAGTAACAGAAAGTATAATTGCAGTCTCCCTGTACAAAGGGAGCTTACCATACAGTAGTAGTAGCAGTTCTTCCTATCCAAGGCACAGCAACACGCAGTAGGCTTGCAGCAACAGTAGTAGCTACTGCAGCAACCTAGAGCACAGCTCAGCTGTCTTATGTAGCAGTAACTAGCTGCCTCACCCTGTTCACAGGTGCAGGCAGTTACATGCCTTCACTGTGAGTCAAAACTTACCACGTGTGATTTTACACGAAATACTAACAGGGAGACCCCTCCTCTAGTTTCCTGCATTGAGCAGGGGGTTGGACTCGATAGCCTTGTAGGCTCCTTCCAACTCTATGATCTATGAAATAAACCAAAGAGCAAGTCCGGACTAAAGGACCAACCAGGAGGCGATATGATGCCCTTGGAACTCCAATGCGTTGCGGGAACATTTGGAGAAGCTGACTCGGGTCAGGACAACTTACCGCATCCACTGACATGGCATTTGTTATGCTGGGGCAGACTACAAGGGAAATGGCAATTCGAAGTCTGAAGACTTAGCTTGGGTGTATTCCATCGATTTTCCTCTTGGATTGTCAACCTTCATCAGCAATCCAGACAAACTCTTGAGAAGCTAATCCAATGTATGAGCAGTGTGTATGTGTGTGTGGGGGGGGAAGACATCTGCTATTCAAATAATTTGAGGGTTGCTTGCCACTATCATGATGCTGGGGGGAGGGAGGAATAGCAAACAGCTCTACCTGCAAGAATCAAAAATCTTTTCACACAAGACAAAGACATTTAGGAACCCTTTCTCTTCTTCTGTCGTGGGATTAAAAACAAGAGCAGAGACTAGGTTCTTAAAAAAAAACAAAAAACCCACACACTTGAGATTCCAATAGAAAATATTATTTCTCTCAATGAAGTTGAGCTAGAATGCAATTACCACTGGCTTCTAGTTGCTTTATACTAGCTCCGAACAAGACAGATTAATTCACTAACTTTTCCTCTCAGCTCTGCTTTGTGACATCACATGGAGACATCACCCATTAAACAATGCTCAAAGTTCTACATCACCCAGCTTCCAAGAACAAGGCAATCCTCAGATGACAACCAGCCATGGAACACACCCTAACTGGCTGAATGCATATGTCAACCATGTGACCAAACATATCCTAACGGCCGCCTATAGCATCATGGACGATGTTGCCGTCCTTAAAAAAAGAGGCTACGTCATGGGAGGAAATTTAGGAGAAGGGTCTTACGCGAAGGTGAAATCTGCCTACTCCGAACGCTTGAAATTTGATGTAGCAGTAAAAATTATTGACCGGAAAAAAGCGCCTACCGACTTTCTGGAGAGGTTTCTTCCGAGAGAAATAGACATCTTAGCCAAAGTGAATCACCGATCCATCATCAAAACCTACGAGATCTTTGAAACGTCTGATGGCAAAGTTTACATTGTGATGGAGCTCGGGGTCCAAGGAGACCTGCTGGAGTTCATCAAGACCAAAGGGGCGATGCCTGAAGACATTGCGCGCAAGATGTTCCGTCAGTTATGTGCTGCCATTAAGTATTGCCATGATGCTGACATTGTCCACCGGGACTTGAAATGCGAAAACCTCCTTCTGGACAAAGATTACCACATCAAGCTCTCAGACTTTGGCTTCTCCAAACGCTTGTCTCGCGACGACGATGGCAAAATTATCCACAGCAAAACCTTCTGCGGTTCTGCCGCGTATGCAGCCCCCGAAGTGCTGCAAGGCATTCCCTACGAGCCCAAAGTTTATGACATGTGGAGTCTAGGGGTTATCCTGTACATAATGGTCTGTGGTTCCATGCCCTACGATGACGCGAACATTCGGAAAATGCTACGGCTGCAGAAGGAGCACCGGGTGCATTTCCCCAAGTCGAAAAACCTGACCCTCGAATGTAAAGATCTGATCTATCGCCTGCTCCAACCCGACGTGACCCGGCGGCTGCGCGTCGAAGAGGTGTTGAATCACATATGGATGCAGCCTCCTAAAGCCAGGGCTTTTTCGATAACTTCCATCGCAAAAAACGGAGAGTGCTCCCGGACTGTGGGTGAGCAAAAGCCAGAGCCGAGGACAGAGATGGAACCGAACCACAAAGCTGAGTCCAAATCAATAGTGCCAGCCCGGCTGGAAGTGGTAGAAGAAGTTGAGGAAATGGCTGAAGCGGCAAAGCAAGACGACATCGAGAAAATCATAGCCCAGTTTGAATCAGACATCTAACACCAACTGGACTGAAGGACACCCATCAACGCAAGCAGTAGGCAATATAGGTGGTCTGAGTTACCCAACGGACACAAAGGTGTGGACAGCAGGGCACGGTAGTGTTAGATAAGAGATGAATGGAACAAACTATTGGAAAAGGAGAGAGACTAAAATGGGGGGGGAGGGCTTTCTTTATAAGTACTTTTTAAAAGCAATTCTATTAAATATTTTCTAAATTGATAAAAAAAAAAAACTATGTCACCTACCTGCTATGATGACCTCCATAGACGCAACACGTAGAGAGGGTGGTGTGTTTTAAACCAGCAGTGGGCAGAAGGTAGAGTGCCAGAAGGTTTGGAGTTTTAACTCCCAGAAGCTCCTGCCAGCATGGCCAATAGGTCAGGAATGCTGGGAGTTGAAGTCCAAAATAGCTAGAGATCTACTTTCTGCCCACCCCTGCCTTAAACCACCTCGGAATTTCAGCTTAGGCGCCTTTGAAAACCACAGGCCTAAAATCTCAAAGTGAGGGGCAAGGCCACATTACAGAGGGGCAGGCAGCTGGTAAGAGAATCTCGAAGTCCTCCCTAGAAGACCTTTCAGCTTAGATCATGAGCCTAAACAGGCTTTACTGGACTCATCCCTGGCCAACCAAAGGATAGCAGACATCTATGCATCCTAGTCTTCCCACCTCACTAAAAATTCTAGATATCAACAGGTGATCCCAGCTTTTCAGAGGTGTTGGCTTCCTTAGTAGGACTCCCATTGCAGGGCTGTCAACCAGAAAAGGCCTTGATGGTCCTATCCCTAAACTGGGATCGTTACTATCTGCTGAGCTGCTTGAATTCAATTGGGTTAGATAGATGCGGGAGGTTTAGAGCTCGCCAAGTCAGTTTCCACCGATCCACCCAGCACCTGAGCTGCCATCTTCCCAAAGGATGCTGTATACCGAAGGGGTTGGGAAGCCTGTTGCCTTCCAGCTGTTGTTGAATTCCAACTTCCATCAGCCCCAGACATCATAGCCAATGGTCCCCACCCCGCTGTACAGTACAGAACAGACACCACCACCCCAACCTGGTGGGCCCCCCCAGATGTGGGATTACAGTTCCCATCATCACCAGCCAGCATGGCCAATGGCTGGGGGTGATGGGAGATATCATCTGACACATCTGGAGGGCACCAGATTGGGGAAGGCTGTTGTGCACAAGAATGCCGAGTGTTTCCATTTCATCTCACGTTCTGGAGTGACAGGCGGCACCTTCGAACCAGATCCGCTCACACGGCAGAACCACTGTCTGTTTGCCATTGCTACCTCCTAGAAAGGTTTTAGCCAAAAGGTTCTTGGTTGCTTATTGCTTCCTTCATTTTCTTCCCCCCACCCCAAGCACAGAGACAGTTTTGATTTTGCTGACCCCCCAGGAATAGCCGGGAAAGTTGGTTTTGCCATATATTGCCTGTTCAAGACATGTTTTTCCTACCAAGGTCTCCAGGAGGAAATACGTGTCAAAAAACAAAACAAAACACCATTCGATCAAAAAGCAGAAGCAGTGTGGAAATGCCAGACTGGCTCACAGAGGTTATTTGGGGGGGGGGGGGGTTGCATTCCTCTAGGACAGTGTTCTCCAACCTTGGGTCCCCAGATGTTTTTGGCCTACAACTCCCAGCATGCCCCAGCCAGCACTGCTCTAGGGCAATTTTTCAGATACTTCCGCTGGTAAGAATAACCCCTCATACGCCCTTGCAGCCTCTCCCAGCCTAGTGCCCTGCAGATGTGTCGGAGACTACAGCATTCATCATCCCCAGCCAGCATGCTGGCTGGGACAGCGTGAGCCTTAGTCCAGCACATCTGGAAGTCACCAGGCTGGGGAAGGCTGGCTTTCCGGAAATGCAGTTCCACTGATGGCCCTCAAGATATTTGTCATTTGATGACGGCCGTGATGAATCATCATGCTGGAGAGACGCTTAACTGGCAGATCAGAGATGCCTTCACATTACTGTCTTTTACTCTGCTGAATGTCACAATACATATTAACTCAGCCCTTTGCCTGTTTCTTTTAATTTGATCAAGACTTAAAGTCACGTAACAAAGAATAATGGTGATTTGAGTGTATGTTACCCCACGAGTTACTAACCCTTGCTTCAGAGGGTCTTGGGGGTCTCATTAGCCCACTGGCCATAGGCAAGTCAGTGTGACCTCTACCCCTCTCTCCAAGCCTAGGATCAGTAACACCCCCATTCACTGATCAGGTCACATGAGAGACCAAAGAGAGCGGGATGTACCAGGGGTAAAAATCACACACAGCAAAATGCTATTTCTATTCTATTTTGTGTAGGTACTAGAAAGCAGCATTGCATGCTTCAGTCACAAGCATCCTTGTTTTTTGTTAGTTTTATCCCTACTTGCTTCACCCCTCACAACATGACAGGGCGGGGTGGGTGTTCTCCAGTCCCAAGTCCAACACTCTCTCCACTACACTCTGGATAAACTGATGCTCCATACCTGTAAACTGTAGTGGAATTACATACGGAGGTTGGCCATTATCAAAATTACAAGCAGGACCTGGAACAAGACATTGCACTGTGAAGTGCTACTCTTCAGGACTCTAGCTGGTCATTCCCACTCTACTGAGATACTCCATTTCATCTCCCACCGCACTTTTTTCATTCCCTCACCCCCAACAGCATGCTGCGGGCACCGAGCATGCTCGGCTGTTGGCTTGTTTTTTCCCCTCTAGAGGTTTTTCGACTTCTACAAAAAATGAACACTGTAAAATCCTGCTTTGTATATCATCTGCCAGAAACTGAATCATACAATCGGTGTGGGGGGGGGGGGAGGAAAGGGTGTGTGTGACCCTCTGGGGAACTCAAGAGGGCCAGACTTGGCTCCCAAGACCTGAGGTTCCGCACCCCTGTGGTGAAGCATGGCTTAGTCTTGGTCCAACGCATAGGATATGGGTTTACGATTATGTTGTATGCCACTCCGGATATTTTTAGTAGAGTGGAATGTTCATCATAAGGCCAACCCTTCCCAGCTTTCAGGGGATATCGCACGTATTACCCCAAGCCAGGCTTTCTATATGCCCAACCATGCATAGATACACATCATGCCACTGAACAGCCATTCCATGGATGAAAAACGTAACCTGGAAACTAGCTCTCAGGGGTTCATCAGAATTCCTCCTCCGGTGATGACTTAGCCATAGGCACACCCACTAATTCAAATCTGTGCCAGTCCTTTATTCAAAGACTTGTTGTATTCAATAAATAAAAACATCTGTACAGACAGAATTAGATGCACCCAAATGCAACCAGTACTGTCCGTCCGTAACCCCCGCCCCCCGCTTTGTAAAAACAAAAGATCCAAAAGGAATCTGAACGGTTCGTGCTGCATATGCTATTTTGGCAAATGTCTTCTCCCTCGTGTGCCGGGTGCAACTGGTACAGATGATCACAACAGGAGGTCTTCTGCTCGGCAAAAGCATAGTCTACTCGTGTTCCTCCCTGCTGCTTGTTAAGTGCTGGAGCAAGGCAGGATTACAGGGCAGAAACAATCCTAAATCCAGGCAGCCCCTCGCCAAGATGGTGCATATTTCACCAGCAGCACCTGCATATTCAGCTACGCAGGGCCCTGCGCGTGCATGAGAGAGAGAGAGAGAGCGTTCCTCAGAAAAAGTCAGAGGCTTTGCGTCTTTTAGGCAGCTGCAGCAGATTGTCCGTGATTGAGGCAGGGTCCTGAGTCACTGGCGTTTGAGAGAGTGTGCCAGGAGTCGGGGTGATTGTGGGTGTTTGCGGTCCACCTGCCGGCGTCTTGTAGCCAGGCGTTCCCAGGTGTGCAGGGGATGGGGTATAGCTGGCTCGGAGAGCTTTGTCAGTGAATTTGCTGGCAGTCCTGTTTACTAAGCGCTGCATGGCTGGAGACATGGCCGGGCTTAGTCCTTTAGGAGTGAGACTGAAAGAAAAAGACAAGCATTTCTTAATTTTGTCGAAGGATTTCAGGTGCACTGGTTGCTAGAGTCTGGGGAATAGGTAATCATTTCAGATGCTGAAGATCTCATTAAAAGCCCCTACACACAGGGTTAAATGGATCAGTCTATTCCTGGCCCGTGTCAGTTGCACATATGTTCATTTATAAATCCGTTCCATCCTGTTTCCACATTAATCTGTGACTTTAAAAAAACCCTCCATGAACATTCTTCATATTTAAATATGTATTTGTGAACACATTCTCACAAAATACCTATTTCTAAATGTATTTTCTCTCAAAACGCACATTTGGAAATGTATTTTATCCTAAAAGATGAATTTTTATACGCATTTTGGTCGTGGATACAAGCCAGCTTTGTAAACCATGGTTTCAAGTTGAATTTTTAAAAAACTAGCCATAGTTAAGATGAACCACAGTTTGCTGGCATTTGGATGACAAGGCAAGCTGTGATTAATCAAAAGTGAAAGCTTTCAGACTCCTCCTCACAGCTGAACCAGGGAGGCCAAGCTCGTTCATGTCTCAGTAAACATAGTTCGAGCAAGATGTCCGAACGCAGCCAATGTAAGGCAGTTTCACATGCTTGTGTGTGTCTGTTCTGTGCAAAACAACAACTACTGCTGCACTTTGGGGACAGAACATGTACCCGATTACGTATACCCTTTACTGTCACAATGCAGGCCAGCTTACCCCAAAAGTGCATAAAGTTTATATTCTTCCACAGCCTGGCCAGAAGAAAAGAGGAAGAAGAAAGCCAACCACATCCAACTTTTGTTTCTAAAATCTATTACCAAAATTCAGGTCAAATCATTTTGGCTCTCCAAAACACAACCACTACCCATTTTCACAAGAGAGCCCCCAACCACTTCTTCCTCCCCCAACAGCCAAATTCGAAATGTCTCACCTGGCAAGGTTCTCCGTGACTCTTCTTAAAGCATCCTGCTTCTTTGCTCGGTTTTTAGCGGCTGCCTCGTTGGCCATCTTAAGCCCTAGCCTCTCTCTCCGTCCAGGCTCCAAGATCTGTGAAAACAGCACCCAATCTGGTTACCAGCGCATTTGTGAAAGTGACCCTTCTATACAACACTTCAGTTCTCCCACTTGCACTTTTGCTATGAAGGATGCTGGCTGAGGTTGAATGGAATGGATGATATCCATCTTACCAAGCAATGCTGGTTTGAACAATTGAGGTTTGGAGGATGGGCACAGCACTCCCAAGAGCTGGCGAGGAAATTTATCCTACCTATGGAGACCTTACAGGGTGGCAAATGTTATGACGTCCCAAGGAACTGGGTATTGGATCAGGATGTAGGCGAAGACTTGTTAAGGATTCCTGCCTTTCACCCTGGTTTGTTAAGATCAAAAGGGCACATTATTTTCAAACATCAACTCATCTTCAGATGTGCAGGGCTTTTACTGAACTATCGGGAGGGAAGGTATCTGGCCATACTCTGGTCCGAATGGCTTTGTGCTTATCTCTCTGGCCAAGTTGTGGCCCGCACACATGTGCTGTTTTGTCTTTTTGGAATCAAAGGGGAAATTAATTTCATACATCATCTCTCAGTGCCTGAGTAACTCACCTCAGGATATCTTAGTGGAACTCATGTGTGATGATTAACCTTCCGTTAGTCACATGGCAACCCTGATCACTACGGCTGCAAGGAAATTACACAGCTGCTTTGTAAAGAATAAGTGTCTGGCTTAACTTGTTCCTTTTATTTTATTATCTGTTCTACAGTGTCTTCACTGCGATGGCCTGCAGCTAAATACAAATAAACTGGGACCACTATGAAAGCCATTAAACATTTCCAGGACAACTCTGCAGCTCTAGAACAGGGATGGACAACGCGCAGGCTGAAGGCAGCCCCTGCCACCCACCCAACCCCAGCATTGTTGAATTCAGCAGCGGCAAAAAAAAGCCAGCAAAAAATCGGCCATTGAGCACTACGGGGCGCTAAGAAGGTCAAATGTTTTAGAACATGCATTCCAAGCTCTTCAACAGTGCTGCCCAAATCAGGGCAGTAAAAGTCAGGATGGTGTGGAGCAACTTTCTCCAACATGATGCTCTCTTGATTTTGGTGGACTCCAACTCCCATCAGCCCCAGCCAGCGTGACCAACAGTCAAGGATGATGGGAGCTATAGTCCAAAAACCCTGGAGGGTGCCAGGTTGGGAGAGACTGGACTGGAATGCTGGACTTGGAAGGAGGAGACCCGGGTTTCCGATCCCAGCAGAGCAACAAAGCTCACTGGGCGATCCGGGACTAGTCACCATTGCTCAAGCTGACCTATCTCCAGGGTCACTGTGAGAATAGGGGGGGGGCCTTCTTGGAGGAATGAAAACTTAGTAATTAGGCGAAATGGAAATGAGAACTGCACAAACAACTCATGTCACGCAAAAGCAGAAACGCTCAGCTGACTCCAAGGGCAAGAAATTAAAACACCCTGTTTATTTCACTTGTTACGTTTCTGTGCCACCCAAGAGCCACAGCAATCTAGGCAGCTCACACAAATTAAAACTATAAAGGACAACATGACCATAGCAGACAGCCCTACATCTGAGCCTGCTCCTGAGAGTTGCTTCACACCTGTAAGAGGAATATTGGAGGTTCACTGCAGAAGGCATAGGAAGTGTGAAGGGGAAACGTGCACTTCCAAGTGCACGATGGGCATTGCTGGAAAGTTGCAACAGCCAGAGCCAATTGTGGCTTCCCCACCGTGTGCCTTTGACAGTTTGGGGACGTGCATTTCCTCTTCACCTTTTACCAGCCCACTGCAGCGAATACAGGCTCATGAGCACAGTAAGAGAGCTCTAAGCCTTTGCATTCAGGTGATGCTGCAGGGGGTGATGGGATTTAAACAGTTAAAAGAAATCTAAGAGCTTAACATCAAGCATAAAGATGCCCGATCTACACCATGTAAAACAAAATCCCACACTTATCATAAAGCTAATTGCCTGAATTAAGTGCTTACTGTGGAGCAGGAGGACCTCCCTCCCCTCTGGCTACTACTGGTGAGTTTAGGTTGCTTATATATATAGTCGCCCAGATAGTTCTGGGCTTTGATCCAGCACAGGCTGGGCAAATAGAGCAGATGTTTCAGATGCTAGAGTAGCAAAGAGGCAACTTCCTAGCCCAAACGTGCTATTTTCACCCAAAGGTGAGAGGGTTTACAAACCTCTCTGTGCAACTAGGCCCTGCCCTATTTGCATCCCATATGATACTACGAGTCCCGGTTTCATGATTTGGCTCTTTAAATTACCTTGAAGGCTGGTCCAGGAGTCCTGTCCACGTATGGTGTGTCTGAGCCTTCTAACCGCAAGGGGGTGCTTTCTATCTCACCCCATGTCATAAGAGGAGAGTCATTCACACCTACAAACGCAGTTTTGAAAATTAGTCTATATGAAACGGGCAGAGAGCAGTCTCTTCACTTAAGCACCACCACATAGAGCGCTTGTGTGGTGCACTGGTTAGAGTGTTGAACTGGGACTCGGGAGATCTGGGTTCTAGTCCCCACTCAGTCATGAAGCACACTGGGTGACTGTGGGCCAATTAGGCCAGTCACTGGCTCTCAGTCTAACCTGCCTCACAGGGTTGCTGTGAAAATGGGAGGAGGACCACGTAAGCCGCCTTGGGTTCCTTGCAAGAGGAAAAAAGGCAGGATATAAATGGAATGATAAAGAATCGTACTTGAATTGTGGGGGGGGGGACGGGACGGGGGGACTGAAATCCAAAAGCAAATCAGAGTTGGAAGGGAATTTAGAGATCACCTAATCCAACCCCCACTCAAGGCAGGATCTGCAATGCAGGAGGCAGCTACAGCATCCCTGACAAATGACTGCCCAGCCTCTGCTTAAATACCTCCACAGCTGGCTCAGCTTGTCTGAGCGTGGAAAGCTAAGCAGGGTCAGGCCTGGTTATTACTTGGATGGGAGACCCCTCCTCTAGTTTCCTGCATTGAGCAGGGGGTTGGACTTGATGGCCTTGTAGGCTCCTTCTAACTCTATGATCTATGGAATCTATTAAACCTCCCAAGGCATCCTGTTCCACTGCCCAACAGCTCCTTCTGTTCAGGGGCTCTCCAACCTTGGGTCCCCAGATGTTGCTGGACTACAGCTCCCAGCATCCCTTGCCATTAGCCATGCTGGCTGGGTATGCTGGGAGCTGTAGGCCAGCAACATCTGGGGACCCTAGGTTGGGAACCACTGCGTTAGGACATTTCCCCTAATGTTTAGCACACACACCCTGATGTAGCCCTCTGAAAGCAGGAGTGAAGGGAGCCAGCACAAAAGAAAGGGGGCCTGGTTCCCTCTGCCCACCCCCCACCCCCAATAATACCAGTTCTGCTGCAGTGCCCCAAGTACTCAAGGCAACAAGGGAGCTTATAGCAAACCTCTTGAACAAACCTGAACAAACATCAGTTCAGTGGGAACTAAGCACAAGCTTTCTCTCAAGCACACCCATATTATTAACATAACATCATGATTCATTAGGGAAATGTTTACTCCATAAACCATCCTTTGTTCCCACCACCACCCTTGCAGCATTAACTCCTTTATCTGTAAATTTCATTTCTCAATTAATAATTTTCTCATCTTTTGTGTGCACTTGGGGCTCAGCATCCAGCCACGTTTGCTAATGGAATATGCAGTTCTGCCTTGCTGAGCTACAAACTAATTTGTTTTTCTTATAACAGAATACGCTGTTTTTCTTCTTACCAGGAACAGGGGAAGGTGTGGCCACGAATCCATATCCATTAACCTTTGGAGATTCCTGGGGGATGAGCTCCTTCCCATCAGGACCTACTTTACCCTGCTTGTACTAGATTGAACAGAGAGGGAATATTGCTTAGCAACGATCACTTACACCACATGTTAAAAACTCAGCCTAGCACTTGACAATAATGTTTTAAAAAGCGTTTTCGGTATTTCGATGCCTCTGAACAATATCTGAAATGGCTTTCAAGTTTAAAAATAACACACAAAACCCAGTTGAAAACACTCAAAATCAAGAGGCAGAACTGACTTGCCTGGGCTTCTCTTTCTTGTTTGAAAGGTATTAACAGATAGAGGGATTTTTAAGAAGCTCTGCATTCAGCTTGTAAGATGGGCAGCGCAATCCTATGGCCACCAGACAGCTTCTAGAAGGCTGCAGGATGTTTTGGAGACCCAGCTATGAGGTCGGAAAATCGCGCCAACCTTGTAAGCTGGGTCTCCGTGTTCAGAGCACACACACACCCCAACCGTCGCGTCCAGCATGGCAAGAAGCGCGCCAGCTGTGTCTCCAAGGCTGCAAAAGCGATCTCGGAGACGGGGATTAGGGGGCGTTCTGGGAGGTGGGAAGGAGGCAGGCGCCACAAAGATATGAGGTATCCTAGCGGCGCCTCAGCCTCCTTCCCTCCTGCTTCGAAGTGTCTCAGCTAGACAGCCGAAATTGGCTGTCTAGCTGAGCTGCAGGGCGGGAGGAGCACGGAGGCGACCTTCGCCTCCGCGCTCCTCCTGCCCTCCATAGGATGCCCATAATCCTCTGAGTTCAAAGGGTTACGGGCATCCCAATTGGATTGCACCCTAAAGTATTTTATTTCCCCCCCCTGCGTGCATTGTTTTATATTTGTACGGTTTGTTTTTATCCATTTGTAAATGTGGGAGCGTATGCATTTTTTAAGTGTAAAAACTGGATATGGAGAATGCCCCTTCGGGCCCGGTGTGCTTTATATCCCCCACCTGAGCGTTGAGGGCCGCTGCCTGCTGGAGCTGGGATTTGCTCACAGCTTGGCTGAACGGGTCCTTCAGGAAGTGGGTATTTCGGTGGACAACTTCCCGTGGCTTTTTAAACACATCCTCCTCATCAGGAACGCCTGGAAAGGGAAAACATGATCAGAGAGGAGTTTTACTATTAAATAGTTATGATAGAGGTTAGACAGAAATAGAGAGACAGAGCATAAACATTACTGCAATCCCACCTTCATCCTCCCTTTAATCTCACGCCACAGGATGGATGAAGCGGAGAGATATTCCACCACCACCACCACCACCACCCTTTCCCCCTGAATACTAAAACTCAAGGAAACCCAATGAAACCGATTGGCAGGAAAATCAACAGACAAAAAGACTGTTGCACAGTCTTCATCGCACAGACCCAGTTTGCACAACCACCACAGCGTAAACAAGCTGTGTTTAAGCCGAATTACTCGCCCAAGCACAGCTTGTTGTGTCATCCGAACCCAGACGGCATGGCTTGTTGAGGGGGAAACAACCTTCAAATAACCCAACAGCAGCCCTTAGCTTATTTAGGGAATTTGTTGCCACAAAATCTGGTAACGGTCACTGACTTATGTGGCTTTTAAGAGAGGATTGGACAAATTTGTGGAGAATCAATCTATCAACAGCTACAGGTCATGACAACTGGGACTGCGGTCCATCAGCAAGAGAGCCAAGGACCAATGGGGTGTGCAAGGAAGAACATACAGTAATGGCAAGGCCAAGGCCAATCTAGCCCCATACATTTGCCAGAGAAGGAACAGATACAGGGAGCTTGTTTCGCCCTTCCCTATCAGAAAGAACACCTAGAAAAACTTTGAAAAGATGAACTAGTGCCCGAGTTCTGCTTTCCCCCCTCCTCCCTCCCAATCCCTTTTCCTTTTGTGTCGTGTCTTTTGGACTGTAAGCATGAGGGCAGGGGGTGTCTTAATATTAACCTTTGTAAGCCACTCTAGGAGCCTTTTCTGGTTGTAGAGCAGGGTAAAAATGCTGTAAATAATTGCTCAAAGGCAGGACATAGCCAAGTACCAGATGCAGGGAGGCAACAGTAAGGGAGGGCTATTCGTAGGCTTCTCAGAAACATCTGGATCAGGGCTCCCCAGATGTTGCTGGCCTACAGCTCCCAGAATCCCTTGCCATTAGCCATGCTGACTGGGTATGCTGGGAGCTGTGGGCCAGCAACATCTGAGGACCTAAGGCTAAGGTTGGAGAGCCCTGATCTGGATGGATCTTTAGCGCCACCAAGCTGGGTCCTTCCTATATTACAGTTTCATATACCACTGGCACTAATGGTTTCTTCCAAAGATACTAAGTAGAGTATCTAAAGCAGTCTTCCCCAGGCTGGCGCCCTCCAAATGAGTTGGAGAACAACTCACATCATCCCTAGCCAGCATGGCAAAACATACTGGCCCTGCTTCCCAGAAGGAGAGAACATCAAAAGAAGCAACCAAGCATAGTGACCTGGTTTGCACGTAACAGCAATTGCTGGGTTTTTTCAATGCAGGAATTGCTGACATCTAGTGGGAGCAAGCAAGATTCCTCCCCAGCACTTTTCATTTCCACTTTCAATTAACAACACCCCGCTCCTGGGTTATCATGATGTCCGAACCCAGAAACTCTGGGTTCTAAATTAGGGGTTAAAACAACCCAGAGTTAACTCAACAACCCCCAAGTAACCCAGAGTTTCTGGGTTCGGACGTCATAACAATCCAGGGTTGTTAATCCTGGGTTGTTAATTGAAAGTGGAAGTGACAAGCACAGGGGAGGCAGTGCGCTCACTTGCTGCTGCTGCTTGGCCCCGACAACCCATGGGTTGTTGACACATGTGAACTGGGACAGTGTTTCCCAGCGGGCAGCAAATACCAATTATGCACACCAAAAATATTTTAAGATGGTACTGTAAGATGAACGCACACACAGCAAGAGCTGTCCTATGCGTGTTCTTAGTTTACTCGGTTCATCTGGGCGGCACCAGCTGCCGGAGACACTTTCAACACCACTTGTCTCACCTGGTGGATAGTACATCAGGGAATTCTTAGCCTTATATTCCCATGTCTCCACCCCAGCTTTGCCACTAGTCAGGGCCTGCTGTTCTTCTGCCGACGGAAGTGCCAGCTGCTCCTGATGTCGCTGAAACAGAATTTAAGAACCATCTTCAGTTCTAGGCACACGCAAGGAAAGGTACAGAAAGTAAAGGTGCAAGTTAAATGGACCTGCAATTTACTTGAGAGTACAGAATTGTTTTACATTTTTTGGTACAAAGAATGCACACCCCCGATTATTTATGAATTATATTTATATCCAACCTTTCAACAGAAATCAAGGAGATGCACATAAGGGGCAAGCCAGTTACATCTAGGGCAGGAGTGGGCAGAAGGTAGATCTCCCGATGTCTTGGACTTCAACTCCCTGCATTCCTGACCAGTAGCCATGCTGGCAGGGGCTTCTGGGAGTTGAAGTCCCAAACATATGGAGATCTATCTTCTGCCCACCTGATCTAGGGGCCCCAAGCAGGCTCCCATCCAGGCATTACACATGACTAGACCCAGACCTATTTCACTGTATGTGCTTCAGGGCACAACCCACAGATTAGCCTTTCAGAAGGGAATGCAATCCAAAAGCTCTCTTTCCTAAGGGAGGGATGTTAAGAAAGTAAGTTCTCTCCTCTTTGACCAACAGAGGACAAGCTTTTGGCATAGAGCCATTTAAAAAGATGAGAAACACAAGCTCCTTCTCCCACCTGGGCAAATTCCTCTTCAGCTTCGTAGAGCCACGAATGCCTTGCTTTCTCCTTCTCTTCAGCAACTTCCATGATCTGCTCAAATGAAGCATTATCCTCGCTGGTGTGTTTTGCCAAGAAACTGTCCAGGCTAGGCAGAGCATCTTTGCTATCTTCTTCCTCCGTTTCTCCTGATGGAGAGATGGATGCAACTAAGACACGCACAAAAAGACAACAACACAGCCACACTTCCAGCCTCAGTTCTTCAAAAGGGTGGGTTCCCCATGCGTTGAAACAAAGCACTAGGAATGGTACCAGGAGCTATGACATGTGAACTAGGTGAAAAGCTTTTGTTACTGTACAGCAGTATTCTCCAACCTTGGGTCCCCAGATGTTTTTTGGCCTGGGACCTGGGGACCCAAGGTTGGTTCTCCAACCTTGGGTCCCCAGATGTTTTTGCTGGGAATTGTAGGCCAAAAATATCTGGGGACCCAAGGTTGGAGAACACTGCTGTAGAGTCATCTCTCCAGGCCTGGCCTATATGCGGCCTCAAGGCACTTTCACGTAGCTGTGGACTCGGAACAATTCAGGGAAGCCCCTTTTAAAAAACTGCATTTTTAAAAAAAACTAGTACGCCCTCGTGGCTGCGAGTTCAAAACTGAAAATGGGTAAAAGTTTAAATATTAGAATTATTGTCAACCATCAATATCGCCAACCCCCATCCTGAAGGCTTGCAGTGGGTAACAACAGGCAGATTCAGATGTGCCATCAAGCCAAGGCATGGCACTATGAGGCTTCAGAGAGCCTCAGGCCTTACTCGTCCCTTCTTCCTTTTCCATAAATGCCCCTCCCCGTTTCATCCAAAGCGACATGGAAACCATGATTTCCAGAACTGGAAGTTACAATCAGGCTTCCATGTCCCAAACCTGGTTTGCAGGACAAGTTGCACACTGGTACGCAAATTCAGACGAAACGACAAAGAATGGCTTGCCTCAAACCTGGAAAGGAGAGAGGGAGGGAATTGCTTCAAGGAAAATAAGGGCAGCCTTTATAAACCAAACTACTGCCAAACCATAAGGGGGCCATGCAGAAAGAATGTTTCTAAACCTTGATTATTTTATAGCATTTTGTTTCATTATATTTAATGTTCAACCTGTTTTTATTTTATTTTATACTTCATGTATATGTATTGTGATGTATTGTGATGGCCATTGGCTATAATCAATAAAATTCTGAGACTGAGGCTTCAAGTGAGGGGAGAAGAAAGGAGGGACACAAGCTTGAGGCTCCTTAAACCTTGTGCTCCTAATGCCAACCTATGGTTTGGAGCTAGTGTCAGAACCAGCCCACATGTATATCAATAGGAGAAAACCATACAAACAAAGATACAATCAAATCTTATGCTGCTTCTAGAAGATGCTCAAAATGAAGGATCAGCATGTCTCCAAGAGAAGCATTACTGGAAGTACTTTCCTTACATGACTTTGCCAACCTGACCGCTAAGCCTAAAATAACAAATTTTTTCAAGGGCTGACTTGCCTTCTCCCTATTCCCACACCATTCTTGATCTCTCCGCTTCCACATTACAAACTAAAGGGCGGCAGGGGGAGGGGGAGAAGGGAATAAGCTGCTTTGGGCAGCGATGCAGTTACAGGAGAAGATTATTGCAAACTGCAAACATGGGATACCTGCCAAGCACGCTACGATATATAAAATTATGGAAGTTATGCATATCTACAATACAGGCTCAAGTTATTTCTGATGTGGTCCTCTGGGCTGAATTCCTACGTTCAACCTCCTCTCTGTGTAGACATCATGGTTTATTAGTTTGGATTAAATATGCAGGAAAGGGTAGCTATTAAGGTACTCTGAAGTCGTGCTCTATGGTCTCAGTCAGCATTCTTTCCCAACCCTGCTACCCAAGACCCTTTAAACCAGACATACTAACATCCAAACCTGGGACCTTTTGCATGCAGTGCTTGTACTCTATCCCCCAGCTATAGTTCCTCCCGTAAGCCTCTCAACACCAAACAGAAATGGCAACATTTTGAACAACTGGGGGGGGGGGGATTAGCATTTCTCACCTTCCTCTCGAGTTTTCACTGTAAGCTTGGGTTTATTCAGCACAGAGGGGTCACCAGGATGAACCTCAGGTGTTTCAAACGTTGCTGGAGTAACATCTGTTCAAAATTGTTTTAAAAAGCAGATATACTAAGCTCAGAAAGTCATCGTTCGGAGAGTCAGCGTGGTGTTGGACTTGGGCCCAGGTTCAAATCCCCACTGAGCAATCTTGGGGAGGTCACCCTCTCTCAGGCTAATCTACCACCTGGAGTTGTTGTGAGGCTAAAAGTGGGTGGGGATCATATATGCTGCTCCTTGGAGAAAGGGTACGATGCAATATATACATAACACAATGTCACATATAAATCAGGGCCGAGGATCATCTGGGGGTCAGAGAGGCTGCATTGCCCACCTGCTCTGGGACGCACCAGGGGCTGCATCCCACGCCCCAGCAACAAAATTGCCTCGGCGGCAGCAGCGAAAACCCTGATGATTTTGCAAGCAAACAAGGGGTGCAGTGAGTGTGCACCTTGTTTGCAAGCAGAATTGTGCCCACAGAAAGCTTCATGTGACAGGAACAGCATTAGAAGCAAGAATTGGTGCCTTACATAAAAATTATCTACCAGGTACTATCTTCCAAGTCACACACACACACACACACACACCCTCTTTAGAACTCTGCAATACCAATGGCCCGAGCACCCAAAGAAATTCTTACATGGCACAGGGGTGTCTTTGGAAGATCTGCCCAAGGAAGAGCCAAATTTAATGGCGATTTGTCTCATTTTCTCCAAGTCACCACTTTCTTCAGCCTCTAGGTAGTCCTTCTGAGCACGCAGCTTCTCAACATCAGGGAAAAAATCCCTTTGGATGATTTTCTCCAGACTCTGCAAGACACAAATTTATAGTAACTGTTTCTGATACAATTTTTTTGTGGAGCGGTGTGTGTGTGTGTGGGGGGGGGATAGGTTTAAAGCCACAGAATAATGAAATTTTGCTAACCCAGGACTGTCAAGCCTTCAACCTGTGCGCTGTAAGTGGCACACCAGTGATGCATTACTACAACAAGGCAGGGCCGGTGCAAAGCAGTTTGGTGCCCTAGGCAAGATCAGATATTTAGCGCCCCCCCCTTCCCACTTGAGCCCTCCCTCCCTCCAGCCCTATGCTCCTGGCGCCCCCTTTAACCCGGCGCCCTAGGCAGCCGCCTAGTTGGCCTAGTGGTAGCACCGGCCCTGCAACAAGGGTGGGGAACCTAATCCAGCCCTCTGGGGCTCCACAGATGGCCATGACCCCTTTCCCTGGCCTCACCCCCTTTCTCCTGACCACCAATCATTTGGTGGTTTCCCAGCTTATGTGCAGCTTTCCCCCCCATTCGAAAAGGTTGAAACGCCTCTCCGAAGGCTTAGTGACTGGAAGAGCTTTCAGCTACAACAGGCTGGGGGTGTGGTGTGGCTGCGTTTCTGTCCCCACCTCCTTTGCCTTCAACCCCACTCACTACTGGTCCGCAGCTCCCTGAAATTCAGCCCTCGGGGCTGAAAAAGGTTCCCCACCCCCATCTTACGAGGTACTCAAACACCTTATTTGGTAGCTCAAAGACAGTTTTATTCAGAATGCTCTTGACCCAACCTTCAATCTACATAAATCTAATTGGAAGTGTCAGATTATATAAGAACACTGGATGCTTCCTTTTGTCCACCTAGCACAGGATTGCCTACTCTGACTGGCAGCAACTCTCCAGGGGGTCTTGGGCTGAGAAGGGTCTTTCCCTTCACCTATGTTATCCTGATTGAACCTGGGATCTTCTGTATGCAAAGCAGGTGCCCTGCCACCAAGCTTCGGTCCCTCCCTGAGCACATTGCAACAGTGTATCTCAAATTTGGGGGACTTCAGAACTTAGCTCTACCTTCCCATCCCCACCACCTTTCCCTTCGGCAAGCACACACACACACACACTTCGAGACAGCTGTGTGTCTCTAGCCAACCAGTACAACGACCTGCAGATGTCTCATGCTACTCCAACTTTAGCATGAGAAGAGGACTAGAACAGAGCATCCAGCGTTCCATCCACACACCCTAAAACCTGCCAGCCAGACAAGGAGGCAGGACAGGGAGATGCTGCTGAGGCAGGAAGATCCCATATGCACCCAGCCTCTCTGCAGCTTGCACGGTTAACACAGCCATTTTGAGAGAATTTCGAGAGGAGTAGCTTACATTAGCCTCCTGCAGCGAACACCGCAAGGAGTCTTGTGACACCTTAAAAACTGAACAAACTTATTAAAACTCTTATTAAAATGGAGAGGAGGAGGAGGATTATGTAAGCCGCCTTGGGTTCCTTGCAGGAAAAAAGGCGGGGTATAAATATAATAAATAAATAAATAAATAAAAAGTACAACACAAACAACTTTGTTGATGGCAAAACCAGCAGCTCAAGCCTATGTATGTCTACTCAGAAGTAATTCTCACTGATGTCAGTGAGACTTACTCCCAGCTGAGTATAACAGGGGAGAAGAAGTGAGTTGGGGTAAGGGGCCAAATCCCACCCCGCTACCAGCCTATCTCTATCTTTATCAGAGATAAAGGAGATTCCAGCCCCCTCTGCTCAGCTTGTCTGAGCGTGGAAAGCTAAGCAGTGTCAGGCCTGGTTATTACTTGGATGGGAGACCCCCTCCTCTAGTTTCCTGCACTGAGCAGAGGGTTGGACTCGATAGCCTTGTAGGTGCCTTCCAACTCTATGATCTATGAAATCTATGAAGCTCCTGGTAGACTCAGGGAGAGGGCGCTTTGGCAGGGCCCACAGAGGAAGCCAAAGCCTCCGCAAGCCATATGGGGAGTGTCTGTGGACTGGATTAGGCCTGTGGGCCAAAGGCTCCCTTCCACCGAAGTATATGCTGGGAGGGGAGTGTCTCCAGGCTGCAGAATCCCCTCCCTTCCTGTAATTCAGTGGCCCCCAATGGGCCGCCCCACAATCTGAGAGCCACAGCTGTTGAGAGGATAAAATGGGGGGGGGGGCAGGAAGAGAGGGGGAGAACAGCCCATGTGCACTGCCTTATGTTGGCTGGAGAGCAGGTGGGCTATTATTATTACAAACCAACAGAACAGTATAACCCAACCAAACAACCAGATCAATAGAAGAATTGGGATAAGCAAGCCGGTGAGAACAGACAATTTTCAAAACAGTGTAAACAAGGCTTTTATCTGTATACTGCAGGCTTACAAACAAACAAACAAACAGACAAGATGATAAATATGCTGTGCTATAAATACCAAAACGCGTTTCAATCTTAAAGGTCTTCTTCAGTGGTCTAGTATATAAAAAATGCTAAGGCTTATAATGCACACATAAACAGTATAGTATAATCCAAGCCGCTCACATACAGTTATAAAATGTAAAAAAACTGTGGTGTCCCCACCTGTAATTAAAAGAGACATATTTTACTCATTAAAATATATATATTTGAAAAACCTTTTAAAATGTTTAGATATACTTGTAAAACTCACCAGATCAGGCAGTAAGTCATGGACCTTACCTGACCAAAAGAAATGTAAGTGCTTGCCAAAGCACTTACATTGGTGTGCATTTACTCTGGCATGCACTTACAGTTTTTTTGGACCACTAGACCACTGAAGAAGACCTTTAAGGTTGGAACATGTCTGGAACTGGCTCTCATTTATCTATTTAGGAATAATAGCACAGCATCTTGTCTATTTGTTTATGTTTGCAAGCCTGCAGTATACTGATATACCTAACCATTGTTTGGACTTCTTTGAAAACTTTCTATTCTCACCCGTTTGCTTATCCCAATTCTTCTATTGAATGGGATATTATTGTTGTTGTTGTCCTTGTTGTTGTCATTATTGTTATTATTCATACACTGCTTTTGAATACTGAAAGCACCTCTCATGCATTATTCTTTCGACAACCCTGCAAGGTAGGTAATATCACCCCTATATTACAAATGCAAAAGCTGCAGTGGAAAGAGAATGGCTTGACTAAGGTCACCTGGTACTTAGGGGGGTAGGGGGAAAAGAAGAACAGCTACCGCCCCCTGAAACAAAGATTATACAAACTGCATTAATAAAACATCCTTCCGCTCACCACCACCACCCTGACCTCAGAGTGGCTTACTGTACTTGGTTTCTTTCCTATGCTCTAAATTAAGCCAGTGTGGTGTAGTGGTTAGTGTTGGACTGGGACTCAGCCGGTCCAGGTTCTAATCCCCACTTGGGTCACTGGGCGACTTTGGGCCAGTCACTGACTTTCAGCCTAACTTACCTCGCAGGGTTGTCCTTGTCCTGAGGATGGAGAGGGGGAGGACTATGTAAGCCGCCTTGGGTTCCTTGCAGGGAAAAAAGCGGGAGTCCCACTGAACTCAGTGGGGCTTGCTTCTGTGTATAGGGGTGCACTGGTAGTGGAGTGGCTCTCACCCTATGGAATGCCCTGCTAAGGGAGATCAGGCATGCCTTGAGAGCCAGTATGGCATAGTGGTTAGGCAGCGTTCTCCAACCTTGGGTCCCCAGATGTTTTTGGCCTACAACTCCCAGCATGCCCCAGCCAACTACGCTAGCTGGGGCATGCTGGGAGTTGTAGGCCAAAAACACCTGGGGACCCAAGGTTGGAGAACACTGGGTTAGAGTGATGGACTCGGGAGATCCGGGTTCTAGTCCCTGCTCGGCCATGAAGCTCACTGGGTGACTTTGGGCCAGTCACCGACTCTCAGCCTGACCTACCTCACAGGGTTGTTGTGAGGATAAAGCAGAGAAGGAGGACTATGTAAGCCGCCTTGGGTTCTTTGCAAGGGGGGGTGGGGGAAGGCAGGATAGACCGTAAATATAATAAATAAATAAATAAAATCAGTGGGTTGATATTAATTTCTGATTGGGTTGATAAAGAAATATAAATAAATTGCATCCTTACAACAACCCTGCAATGTAGACTGAGAAAGAGAAGAGAGTGTGACTCGCTCAGTCATCATCCAATGAGAGCTGGGTGGCGATTTGAACCCGGGTCTTCCCCGCCCTAGGTAAACATCGCAGCCACGCGGGATCCTTAACTGACCACACACCAGCCCTTGGCCCGGCCCGGCCCTCCCTCGTTCACTCGCCTGGATGTAGCTGTCCTCGTCCAGGACCCTCTTGCGGCTCTTGGGGGCCTCGTGGGCGGCCTCCTTCACCACCGCCACGACCTCGGCCTGGACAGGCACCAGCGCCCTGGCCGAGGCGGCAGAGCCCACCCCAGGCCCGGGCTGCTCCATCTCCCGCTCGGCCCAGGAACCCCCCCCCGTCCCCCTAGCAACGGCGCAGCGGGGCCTTCACCGGACGCAAAGGCGCGGCGACACCGACGCGCTCGCACTTCCGGAAACGACGACGACGACGACGACAGGAAGCTGATCTCCAGCTTTCGCCCTCTTTCTCTCCCAGCGTGCCCCACGCTAGGGCAGTGCGCAAGGCCTTGCGGGATTTGTAGTCTTGGCGTGGAATCAGGAATCAGGTCCGTAGCCCAGGGATTACGGACGGTACGCAAGCCGCGCCATAGAGTTAGATCAAAGTCAAGGCGAAACAAACGCCCTATAAGTTCCGGTTATGTTTGGAACCTCCCATGAGAGTTGCAAGGATACATACGACTTGTCTGAATATGAATGTTGGTCGCTGGTGGGGGCGATAGAGGTGGAAGCAATTCAGTTAGATCCACTGCAGTGGGCTACACTGCAGGGTTGTCGTAAACCACTCTTTCATCCTCTGCACCACGATCTCCCCCAGCCACCCCTCTGCAATGTGAGTACACGAACAGTACATTGCAGGGTTTTGTTTTGCTTTGCTTTCTTTCATTACTTGTTTATTGTGAGTTTCAATAAATCAAATAAACTTCATCTTATTTGTGTGTGTGTGTGTGTTTTATTTTGTTATTGCAGGGCTGTCGTATGTCACTTTTTCTCTCAGTGCGCTCCCTTGTTCTATGGGGATAATGAGCCTAGATCAGGGGTGGGCAGAAAGTAGATCTCCAGATGTTTTGGACTTCAATTCCCAGCATTCCTGACCATTGGCCAAAGAACGGTCAGTCTAGACCAGTGTTCTCCAACCTTGGGTCCCCAGATGTTTTTGGCCTACAACTCCCAGCATGCCCCAGCCAGCTATGCTGGCTGGGGCATGCTGGGAGTTGTAGCCAAAAACATCTGGGGACCCAAGGTTGGAGAACACTGGTCTAGAACACGGGTGATCCACAAGAATGTGACAGAGTGGGCAGGGCCAGCAAGCATATCCCCACTCAACTGGCCAGTGTGGACGATGCTGGCTCCAATGTTAGCAGGACCACATATCTGCTCTGGATTTTACTCTGAACTTTTAAGAAGCTATTCAGGGTGCTGAACCTATTTGGGGGATAGGGTTCAGCATCATGGATAGTTAGTGCCTTATAAGTTTGGAATACCTCTCAGCCAGTACCTACCTACCTACCTACCTTATTTATTTATTATATTTATATATGCCGCCTTTTTTTCCCTGCAAGGGACCCAAGGCGGCTTACATAATCCTCCTCTTCCTCTCCATCTTATCCTCACAACAACCCTGTGAGGTAGGTTAGGCTGAGAGTCAGTGACTGGCCCAAAGTCACCCAGTGGGTTTCCTGGCCGAGCGGGGACTAGAACCCGGATCTCCCGAGTCCCAGTCCAACACTCTCACTGGGGAGTGTGCCCCACCACAAGTCTAAAGTGGTCCAGTTTCTCAGGGGGCGCTGTGTCTCTGGGAATCCCAGCATGGGGGTTCCAGCTCAAGGGGCCCCTGGATTGGTAATCAGGGCCTGGAATCTGGGTTCAGCACCACTCCCCAATTTACAGAGTAAACAGTTAGCCTTCCTGATCCAGCTGGGTTCTTCCTCCTCAGTGTCAAAAGTTCTGGCTGCTGCTCGAGGTCAGGATCGTGACACCACGGCAATCCAGGATGCATGAATCATGGAGGTTTTCTTTCTACCACAGGGATGGGGAGCATGTGGTTGTCCAGATATGGTTGGACTACAACTTCCATCATTCCTGACCATTGGCCGTGCTGGCTGGGGCTGATGGGAGTTGGGGGTCCAACAACATCTGGCGGGCCACAGGCTCCTCACCTGTGTGGCCTTGTACTTTCTGATTTATGTCCAGAGAGAGAGAGAAGTAGAGAGGAAAAGGAGAGCAGTGAACATCTTGTCCTTCTCTTCAAGGGGCAAAATGTCTTAGGCCGGCCGGTCCCTGGCCACGCACCATTCTCACTCTGTTCTCCCTCAAAAGACATGTCATGAAAGACTAGGCACAGAGACAGCACTTTTTCCCATTCCGTGTACAGAACCCGTACAGCATGTTCGTCGTCTAAGGCCCTCCTCCAGGTTCCACCTCTTAGCGAGGCTCAGAAGGCGACAATGAGGGAGGGGGCCTTATTGGTGGTGCCCCCCCCCCGTTGTGGAATGGTCCCCCGCAACGAGGCCCAAGATTATTATCTTTTCGGCACCAGGTTAAGACCTTCCTCTTCTTTCAGGCATTTGACAGGTCCTGGATTATTATTTTTTTCTTATTGTTGCTTGTTTAAAATTGTTTAGATATATGTGTGTCTGTGTGTGCTGTCTGTTTACATGTTTGTATTCAGATGGTTTTTATACTATGTATAATGTATTTTTAAAGGTTTTTAATCTGAGTAAATCACCCAGAGAGCTTCGGTTGTAATGTAATAAATGAAATGAACGGACTGGCAGGAGATTGAGACCATTTTGACCAGGGTTGGATTGTCAAACAGGCTAACCCGGCCCTGATACGCTGCTGGTGCCTAATTTTTCCTTGAAAAAATACCAGTTAAAGGGGCCCTTCCCAGAAACCTAGCCCACTAAGGACCATGATTTTCATCATATAGTGCTGGTTTTGGCAACAGTGCCGGTGCAGAAGAAAACAAGTCATTAAAAGATGAGTGATGTGCTTTGATTTGTACAACAACAACAACAACAAAATTTATTAAGTGTTCTGCTGAGAACCCCAGCCATTTTCAAGTGCTCTGCAGGTAAGATGGCTGCGTATATAAATCACCCCAAAAAAGAGGAAATGCATCACTAAAAAAAAGAAGAAGAAAAAAAGAGGGCACTGCTGTTTGCCTATGCTAATTGATATCTACAGCTGCAAATTTAGATCACTATAATTTAAATAGAAATTTGGTATGTCTCATCCTAGCGCGGAAAGATGTGTCCAGGTGACCTGTGTGTGTGCCTGCCTGTTCAGTCTGCTGTCCAGGTGCTGATAACTGTGGGTGGGCAACAGTTCTTATAGTTCTTTTGAAACTGGAATTGGACAGAACAGCTCTTCAAGGAAAGGATGCCATAAATTGATGATCAGCGGAGAAGGGCTAGCCCAGTGTTCTCCATCCAGATGTTTTTGGCCTACAACTCCCAGCATGCCCCAGCCAGCTATGCTGGCTGGGGCATGCTGGGAGTTGTAGGCCAAAAACATCTGGGGACCCAAGGTTGGAGAACACTGGGCTAGAATGACAGATGGTCTCTAACCGAATGGAAAGACCTTTCTTATGTTCCTAACCGCTCTACTACTCCCAAAATTGCAACACACAGCAGGGGCTGAAAAGGTACCAAAAAGATCCAGGGTTCAGGCCCACAGGACAAAAAAAAAAAAAAAAAAAAAGCACAAATTTGCATATGCTAAGTAACATATGCTCTATTTATTACGTACATTTCTTATGCTGCCCAGTAGCCGAAGCTCTCTGGGCGGTTCACAGAATAAAACTGAGAACGATACAATATAAAAGCGTAAGACTCTCGGATACGATCCCCGCAGCAGCACAGCAGGAGGTGAGCGGTCGGCAACCCACCCACCCACCCACCCCGGGCCCGTGGAAAAATTGTCTTCCACGGAACCGGTCCCTGGTGCCAAAAAGGTTGGGGACTGCTGATCTAGCTGATGGCGCTTCGGAGGGGGAGGGCAGGAGGATGGAGTGCCCGTCCCGTCCCGTCAGGATACCTTGTATCCCGGGGGGGGGGTGCGGCCTCCTCCCCTCCCCTCTGGACCCCCTCCCTGCCCCCTTTACCGACCTTGGAGAGGAGCCAGCGCAGTTCTTTCCACGTCAGCTGTGAGGGGTGGGGAGGGGGAACCGGGCATGGATTCCTAGCTCCCAGGTCAGATCTGGGAATCTGAAGTAACCTATGCCGCCCCCCCGCCGCCGCCCCCGCCACGACGTCTAGGGACCATAGGATCACTCTCTTAGAGACGCAATCCTCTGCATGTTTAGGGAGTCGCGGGACTTTTTTCCCTGGCTAAACATGCATAGGATCGTGCCCTTCACCACTAAGGGCCAGGACCGGTGCAAGGCAGTTTGGTGCCCTAGGCAAGATCAGATATTTAGCGCGCCCCCGCCCTTCCCACTTGAGAGCGCTGTATTTTTCCCCCCAAGGCGTTTCTGGCGCCCCCTTTAGCCCTGTGCCCTAGGCAGCTGCCTAGTTGGCCTAATGGTAGCACCGGCCCTGCTAAGAGCCAAACTACATGTTATGTTGTTATTTACACTTTAAAAAACAAACAAACAAACAAACAAAAACCCACATGCTTAAACTGCCCGCTTTTATTTTGAAGAGAAAGCAGCTGCATCCAAATCACACACACACACACACACACACACCAGTTTCCTGCTAACCCTCCCCCGCAGGTACAATTTGGCCCCCAAAATGCTGTTTCATGTAAATCGCAGCCAGGGAGGAGGGCGGGAGGCATCCAGCTTGAAATATGTAACATGTAATTTGGGGCCGAGTCTCGGGGGGGGGGGGGCTTCCAGATAGAGGGTTCCTAGCACTGCCAGTCAAGGGACATTGTGCAGCTATTCCGTCTTTTTCTCCTTAACATGGATGTTGAATTAGAGGTATTTTAAAGCTCTCTTCCCCCCCCCCCCATCGTACAGCTTGTATTGCTCCCACCTCCCAAAATACACATATTGGCTGACTTTGGGACAGCCATCTCTGTTCCTTTTCTCCTCACTCTTATTGCACAATTCTGCACAGAAACCAAAGGGGTGCTTGCTGTATTTATCCCCGCCAGAGGTCAGGAGCAGCTTCCCTCGGAAGACTTTTGGGGGCCTTGAAGGAGGAGCGCCGAAGCTCTCTTCTGGTGCCGCCACTTGGCGCGACGATTTTTAAACCAAACCTGAGCATTTGGAAAGTGAAAAAGAAGGGACATTTTTTTGTCTACAGTCTAACACAGATTTTTTAAAAGATTGTTTTCCCGAAATCCCAGTTACAAATACTCGAGGCATAAGAATATCCAAGATATTATTAATAAATATTATGCAGAGATTACAAAACAGCATTTCTACCTAGGAAAACAAAATTACGGTTGGTATTTCAGTCATTTATTAAAAGGCAGGAACATCCATTTCTCTTCCAAATCGTTAATTTGTCAAATTTAGTTGTCTCTTAAACTGTGTATCAACCATTCCTTAAATTGATGTTAGAGTAGCTAATTTCCAGTCCTGTGCTATCTTTGCAGCCACAAAAGGAGCCATCCTATGCATGTTTAGACAAAAATAAGGCCTACAAGTCCCACCATGCCCCAGGCAGCCATGTAGGACTTCTTCTCTCTCTCTAAACATGCATAGGATTGTACCCTAAAGATCCAGTGAGAGTGGCTTCATTCTGGAAGATTCTTATCTGGACTATTAAACAGAGAATCATAGAGCTGGAAATGAACATGGAGGTCATCCAGTCCAGCCCCCTACTCAAGGCAGGATACAGCTGCTGCAGCATCCCCAGCAGTTGGGTGGCCAGCTTCTGCTTAAACACCTCCAGCAAAAGAGCCAACCACCTCCTGTTCTGCTGTCCCAGCTCTGACCATTCGGAAGTTCATCCCAATGTTTAGCCAAAACCTGCTTCCCTGCCATTTCCACCCCCATTCGTACATCTTGCCACAGCGCATAATTCACTCATGGAACTCGTTGACACAAGATGGGTGGTCACCAGCTCAAGTCGAGCGATCGCTACGAGTCACGATGACTATATGCCACCTCCAGGTTCAGAGGCAATCTTGCCAAGGAATACCAGCTGCTGAGAAGCAGCAACAGGAAAGGAGTTTTGGGTTCATGTCCTACGAATAGGCTCCCTGGTTGGCCATTGTGGGAAACAAAATGCTGGAAGGGGTGTCGTCAAATTGGTTCCTACTTTCATCTTTGGTGGGAATGTTCAGCAGTGCAGGAGTTTTGGATCATGGTTGCTGATTAGTGTCAGGAATTTCTCCACATTTTGATCACTGCTAACTCCTGAAGCTGTGCTTCTTCATCTTTTTGAGCCTAATGGCCCTGGATTCCTGCATAAAGACCTTCTTAAGCAATTGTATACAGCTGCAAAGTCGTGTATGGCCCATACTTGAAAGTCTTCAAAGCAACCAGCTGAACAACAGTGGGATGATAAAATTTGGGAGGCTATGGCTACATATATTTACTAAGCAAGTGCAGCAAGCAAGGAATCCTAATTCTAAGAAAGATATGGTGCCCTGGTTTCCATTTATTTCCTGTGTTGAAGCCCTTCAAACTTTTGATCAAATTCCAACCAAGTACAGTTGCCTATAGTTTTTCAGACTAACACACACATATGCACAAAATAACACACTCTCTCACACACTCCTTTTACATGCTGTAGAATTTATATCTTTATTCTTTCATTAGACATTGAGCTGCTACTTAGCCTGCTTTACTCTAGATCAGGGCTCTCCAACCTTGGGTCCCCAGAGATGTTGCTTTACTACGACTCCCAGAATCCCTTGCCACTAGCCATGCTGGCTGGGTATGCTGGGAGCTGTACAACATCTGGGGACCCAAGGTTGGAGAGCCCTGCTCTAGATGTTCCACAACCACATCGGTGATAGGCTAAGAATTATAATTAATAAATTTCTTTGTTTCTTTACACAGGGATCCTATGGCCCCCTAGACTGCAACTAGGGGCCATAGGATTCTTCAGATTCCCAGCTCCAAGGTCGGAAACAGAGCTCTAACCTTGGAACTGGGGATATGTGCTCAGATCCACACCACACCACCACCCAGCTTGCAGCCGGCATGGAAAGAACCATGCTGGCTGCGTAAGAGCGACCTCGGAGAAGGGGTAAAGAGGGTGTTCCGGGATGGAGGGGAGGAGACCGGGGCCGCCCGGAAACAACATAACCTGGCAGCGCTCCAGCCTCCTTCCCTCCCTGTCTGAAGCGCTGCAGCTAGACAGTCGAAATCGGCTGTCTAGCTAAAATGCAGGGCGGGAGGAGCATGGAGGCAGAAATCACCTCCACGTTCCTCCTCTGCATAGGATGCCTATAATCAGTGCTTTTTTTCTGGAGAAAAGGGTACCGGAACTCTTGGATTACATTTCCTCGGGAGTAGATGGCGATTAAATTGTAATGCAATTAATAGAAGAAAAGGTGCTGGAACTCAGCTCCGGTGAGTTCCACCAGAAAAAAAGCCCTGCCTATAATCCTCCGAGTTCAGAGGCTTACCCATTGGATCGCGTCCTTAGTGATCTTGTGATATAATTACGTACGTATGTACGTTCTTCTTCTTTTTGTGGCCTTTATTAATTATTTTTTTTAACGACTTCAAAATAAAATAAAACCTCATGGATCGAAAAGACGGGTGTTTGGCTTCATCCAGCAGGACTCTTACGCTCTCAGGTATTTACCGCTGCTTCTGTTCTACCATTCTGCTTGTCGCAACCGGGGGGGGGGCGAGCCAGCCAGACCCTTACCTCGACTCTCTCTTCCTTCAGCTGGATGCGGTTGGCCAGGTGCTCTCTGGTAATGACGTCGGGATATTGGTTCTGGTGGAAGAGGGCCTCCAAGGCCTGCAGCTGGTCCTCGGTGAAGATGGTGCGGTGCCTGCGGGTCCGGCGCTGGATCTGGTGGAAGGTTTGCAGCTCACTCTGGCTGCCGCGGGAGTTCTTGCATGGCCTGCCGATGGGATGGAAGAGTCGCATGGGCCAGGGAAACCTGGTGTCTGTTATTAAAAAGAAGGCTTGGTATTCACTGAGTTTGCCTTCAATACAAAAGCAAGAGAGAGAGAGAGAGCAAGAGAGCCAGTGTGGCGTAGAGGTCAGAGTGTTGGTCTGGGACCCGGGAGATCTGGGTTCTAGTCCCCACCACTCGGCCATGGAGCTCACTGGGTGACTTTGGGCCAGTCACTGACTCTCAGCCTAACCTACCTCACAGGGTTGTTGTGAAAATAAAATGGAGAGGAGGAATACGTAAGCTGCCTTGGTTTCCTTGAAGGAAAAAAGGTGGGAATGAATGAATGAATGAATGAATGAATAAAAGCAAAACAAGATGACCCCGTTCATCCAGTCTAAAATGATGGTGTGGAAATTACATATGTATTGAGGGTCAACTTCACCCAAGTTGAAGAGAGGAAGGATTCTTTTTCTCCTTCTACATCCATAGCTATAGATAGAGTTGGAAGGAGCCTACAAGGCTATCGAGTCCAACCCCCTGCTCAATGCAGGAAACTAGAGGAGGGGTCTCCCATCCAAGTATCCAGGAAGGCTTTCACCAATCTGTAAATTCCCTTATGTTTTGTACTTAACCAGACTTGGGAGAAGTTAAAGATTATACCAATTAATAATGATTCAAACAGCAACAAAGGAAGAGAAATTGCAGAGGAGTAACCTTGTTGGACTGTTTAGAGACGTAAACCTCGGGCCTGGGGGGGGGGGTCAGATCCAGCCCACCTTGGGGTCCCAGTTCCCCAGATGGCCACACACCCTTCCCCCAGTTCCTACCCCCTTCCCCCCCAATCACAGATCCTTTGGTGCTTTCCTGGCTTTTGTGTAGTCTTTCCCCCCATTCCGAAAAGGTTGAAATGCTTCTCCTACTGCTCACTGACTGGCAATTAGAGCTTTAAGCTAAAACACCATGGGATGAAATGCCTTTCTGTGGTGCCAGTGTAATGGTGGCAAGGATCCTCTCGGCCACTGGCTTTCTTCCCCCTCCCCCCCCCCCAAGCCTGCTGATCCCTCCTCCTCGTGTGTGGATGATTCTCTTTTCATCTATGATGAAACAAAGACAACCAGGGGGCTCTAAAGGCACATTAATGGTAGCTGTTAACCATGAGCCAATGCCCTGGTGGATTTCATAGATTTCATAGATCATAGAGTTGGAAGGAGCCTACAAGACTTATCGAGTCCAACCCCCTGCTCAATGCAGGAAACTAGAGGAGGGGGTCTCCCATCCAAGTAACAACCAGGCTTGACCCTGCTCAGCTTTCCACGCTCAGACAAGCTGAGCCAGCATAAATATATGTACGTAGACGGATAACCTCACATGAACCACCTAAAGCACTTCTGACGGAGTCTCTCTGCTACTGTTGGTCTGCGTGTGTGGAAGACAGAAATGGAGTTTTTGAATGTGCTTGTTGCAGGTTTTTGAACGAATTTATCACCGTGCAAGGAAGGTGGACTCACACGGACATTTCAACCTTCCTGTGGTTTTCGTGTCACCTGTGAGCAGGTGCATTCTATCTGGCGAGCATTTGTAGCCCTCCACACCTGTCCTGTGGGCCTGAGCCCCAGATCTTTTGGGTACCTAGCACTGCCTCTGCCACACTATGATGAGGGTATTTTACCACCACCTCCCTTTTGCCTTCAGCCCTGCCGGCCACAAGGATGCTGCACCTACACCAAGAGCTTATCTGAAATGGAATTCAGTCCTTAGGTGCTGAAGGAGCTTCAGCGCCCCTGGTCTAAAGGCACCTGATGCTGCAACCCTGCTGAAGCTAGCCGGTCTGGGTCTCATCTGTGCCTGGACGGGAGGCTTCGGGTGTGTGTGTGTGCCTGTGTACACTGCTTTGATCTCCGTGGAATAGAAGCAGGATAGAAGGCCTGTAGGAACTGGTCCAAGCTTGCTGAGAAAAGCACACAAGGCGGTGTGTTATATATCAGTCACCCCCCAACATGGCGCTCTCCGGATGTTGCTGGACTACAGGTCCCATCGACCCAGCATGAACAATGCTCAGGGGTGATGGGAGTTGTAGTCCGACAACATCTGGAGGCCCCCCCCAGGTTGGGGAAGGCTGTGTGATATAGCCCAAAGGCCACAATACCGTCGCTCCCTAGCTGAGATGATGCTCGAAGCAGCCAGCCAGCCAGCCACAAAACTGAAGCCCTCCGCCATGAGCTCCATTACGTGCACCAAATGATCAGACAGGAGGAGACTTACCGAGCCAGCTTGCCGCCTCCTGCCACGAATGAGCGCCGCCGCGAGAACAGCAACAGGAGCTGCATTGCCCAACGTCCATCTCCACCTCTTCCGCCTCCTCCTCTTCCCGCAGAGAGCCGGCAGTGATGCTCCCCAACGTACACAGCCCTTTGGGCTCACAGTCCAAGATCCCTCGAAAGCAGAAGGGGAGAAGGACCTGCGGCCTTCTCTCTGCCGAGCTGGAGAGGATGTTCTCGATGGTGAAGGAGCAAGGTCCCTTGAGGCTCCTCTTTCCGAGATCTACATCAGAAGCAGTGTCGTTGGCAGACATCCTGTTCAAGGAACCTCAGCGGTGACCGGGGAGACCAGACAGGCCGCCGCTTTATGGGAGAGCCCCTAACGCTGCCGGCAGAGATGGAACTGGGAAACTTGTTTAAGGAAAAGAAGAAGGAAAAAAAACATCAGAGCAATCAATCATGCCCAACAGAACTCACAATTCGGCGACTTTTGGTGGCCAGCGCTTCTCATTCCAACACTCCCCGCGCCGTTTTAGTTTATATACCCACAGACAAACAAGAAGACACATATACTCTCCGCCCACCGAAGCTTAGCTGCTTTACAACCAAGGGCATCCTAAATATATACGTATATCTCTCTATATATAATCCTCCTTGGAAAGAAAACCATAAAACCCCTCTGCCGGAATAAAATAAATTCTAACTAATCTTGACAGCTTTGTGAAGGGTTAGTGTGGATCTAAGATTTAGCTAATCCTTCAGAAATGACTCTGGAAGGAAATCTGATTTCTCTATCTCGAGTGTAGATTTGAGGTGCTTATGACGCCCATTGTGTCTGAAGCCCCCCAGTTCAACACCGAGGGAGAAAAGCCATTTCTCAGGCCCAGAAATGGCCTAGAAGGATTAACTCCCTTTTCCCCCTTCTCTTCTTCTTCTTTTTTTTTTTTTTTAAGAGAAGCAAATTATCCTTTTCTTTGACCAAATGAAAGTCTTCCCATCAAAAGAGAGCTGTCATATTGTACAATTATAGGGATGGTGCTTCGGCGGGGGAGGCAGGGAGAGTTTAGCTTGATAATAGAAAACAGAAAATAACACAGACAGGCAAAACCCTTTGCAAGCCGAGGATGTTTCCTGAAAGCCAATTGATTTGCTATTCAGAGAACAAGAAAAGTTGTTAAGTTTCGATATTGCCATCCCGTCCTCCTCCAGTAAGCCTCCCTCGCCACGGATTTATATGTTTAATACACGTGGAACGCAGTCCTGGCCCGATGTGAGATTGTCGAAATTAGAGGTACCTATTAGGTGCCTAAGGATTGTAGCATCCTGGAATTAGGGGGAACCCTTCAAAATAAAATAAAAGATGAAACGAACCATGTCCCCGGCAACCAACATTTCATATGGGCAATCCCCTCCCCCTCCTTAATTAATGCCTGCGAAAAAAGGGAAGAAGAAACATCGATAATCACGGAGAGGTGACGTGGGACAAAGGAGGCTATGGAAAACTGGACGCATATTCATACATATTCAATATTTATAATCATATTAAATAATAAATAATAATATTGAAGTAAGGCTGCAGCCATATATGTCCCATCGACCTCAATAGGACTGCTGAGCAGATATCACTGCGCTTTAAGGCTGCAGTTGTGTAGTCCGTCAGCTGCCTTCCTACGGGCTTCATAGCGGCGTGTTGAACCACAGGCCAACCTAGCCCACTTGGAATCCCAGTCCGGCCCCCCAACCGCCAATTGAGCAGCCCCCCCCCCCATTCTAAGAGGCTGAAATGCCTCTCCCAAGCCTTAGTTTTCTGGCAGTGAGAGCTGTAAGCTAAAACGGGGCCCGTATTTTTGGTATTTTGGCGCATCCCCCATTTGGCCATCATGCCCCACCGAGAGCTGCTCCGAAATGGACTTCGACCCTTGGGCTGAGAGAGCAGCAGAGGCTGGTGGCTCGGCTCCCAGTGTCAGTGGGGCGGTGTATCCACTCTGGATTTCAGTCTGAAATTTAAAGGCGCTATCCATGGTGCTGAGCCTGGAAGTCGTAGTCCAACACGTCTGGGAGGTGCCGCCAGGTTGGGGAAGGTTCGCTTCGGCCTTTAAAATACAACAACAGCCGGACCAATATAAAACAACAACAACACCCAGTATTCTTGTCACGGCTTGCATGGTTGGAGACGGCAGGTGAGCAGGTGGCAGCAGCTGGTCCAAGCGAATTCACAGGTCAGCAGTAGGAGCACCCACAAGGGGCCTGGACCCTCAACAGGTACCCGACAGTGCCAGCCTCTGATCCCTGCCCCGAGGAGGCACTTGGATGGGAGAGCCCCTCCTCTAGTTTCCTGCATTGAGCAGGGGGTTGGACTCGATAGCCTTGTAGGCTCCTTCCAACTCTATGATCTATGAAATCTATGAAATCCATGCTGCAAGGATCTTCAGAGGATTTGTCACCACCCTTGCCTCCCTTCAAACCCATCTTCACGGGCGTCAAGCACACACACAGCCAGTTACGCGACAAAAATTAGCAGCTTGCGACACCATGTACGCTTGTCTCAGGTAGAAAGGTTTGTTAAGAAGCTCTCTGCCCATGGAAGAGGAGGAAAGCTTTGATTTCCCTGGTACACCCCCCACCTTCAGCTAAGTCAGATTTTAACAACAAACCACCCACTGAAGAAAGCTGCGGTAGTAGCTTCCCCTTTTGGGGTAGCTTCCGAGCTCAAGGTGCTGTATCAGATGAAGGGTGAAGGTTGATCGTCTCTCTCCTGCCAGTGTCCAGAGGGAAATGGCCAAGATGTTGAGGGCCTGCAGACCAAGTCCTATGAGGAAAGTTTGTTTGAAGGAATTGGGTATGTTTAGCTCAGAACAGAGACATTGTAGAGGTGACCTCTTCAAAGATCTGGAGATCTGAAGGGCTGTCACAGAGATGATGGAGCAAATTTGTTCCTCCTGCAGATGGAGCAAATTTGTTCATATTGATGATGGAGCAAATTTGTTCGAATTTGGTCAAAAATTACAAGAGGGGATTTTTCGATGAAGCATTGGGAAGAACTTCCTGTTCCTGAGGATACGAGCCGATGGTTTGCCATTGGAACAGACTGTCTCAGAAGGTGGGCTCTCCCTCATTAAAGGACTTTAAGCAGAGAGGCTGGATGGTCATCATGGATTTTTTTTTTTTGCCCTGCGACTGGAGGCAATGGGCTGGTGGCAGCAGGGTTCCTTCACCTGCACTGCATTGACCCAGTCGGGGAATTGTGGGGGATCAGAATGCTCAGAGCATACAGTGGAAGTCATGGGGCTTTTGGGGGGGGGATACTGACCCAGGGGGCATCCCTCAAACAAAAGATGGCTGGCTGGACCCAAGCAAAAGACATGCCGCTTGCTGTCCCGTTCTGTGGTTCCTTGAGACTCGCAAGGGAAAGCTGGTAGCAAGATGAAAGCAGGAAGGTGGATCAAGGCAGGCAGGAAGTAGGACCTTGGATAGCTCCAAGTGGGTCCTGCTGCTAGCTGGGACTCTCTTCTACCAAGACAAGCAATAGGCGGGGATGTTCTTTCTCACTGTGTGGAACAGAATGATTTTATTCTAGAATTCCTGTTACAGAATTCTTTTCTACATTGTTATCACATTTAAAAGATTTTGAAGAATGATGCACAGAGCATGGCTTGGATGTAAAGCCCTAACAGTTGACCTGAGTGCTGCATGTGTTGCTCTCAAACTAACGGAGTATGAGCCAAGGTTTGACAAATTATCAGCATGCATGCAATAGCAAAAATCACATTAATTGTGCAAAAGCATGCCCAATGCAAACTTTTACCTAATGCAGTGTTTGCAGTCCAAGACATAAAGTGTTTAAAATGTGTTAGGCACGTTTAGTTTTCTTGTTTATCTTGCTCATCCTAGTACAGGTTGACTTTTACTTTTACTAATCCGACACCTGTAGAAGCAGGGAAAGGATCCGGAGTAAAGCCTGCCCCATACAATTTCAGTCTGGCATATAATCATATTACAAGTTGAGAATCCCTTATCCAAAAATACATGTGCCTAATTATTTAAAAGTTTGTATAAATTCCTTCAGGCTATGTGTACAATGTAGTACTATAATAATTTTTTGAGTTGATGTTTTTTTTCAACAAAAAACTGCATCATTGAAAGCTCTGTTATTGTGTTTTTCTTTTGAGACAAAAGATGTTAATTAGTTCGGACAACTGTATGAGTTGTTTTTCTAAAACTAAAACCTCTGTATTCTGGTTTAATTGCAGTGTTGGCACTTTGAAATAAATAAGTTGGTTTTGTGTTGCAGTTTGGGCACTTGGGCTCAAAAAGGTTCGCCATCACTGCAATAGGGGATGTTGTCTCAGCAGGGAGCTCAAACCACCTGAAGCCTTCTGTAGGCTGACAAGACTTGTGGTGTGGTCAAGCTCTGCCCCTCCTGGAGGAGCTGGCTGGACTGTTAAAGGGCCCTCACCTGATCTTGTAGTCTTGAGATTTCTATGTGGCTGGAGAGACGGAGGTTCTGCTGGGGACCCTCCTCCGAGCCAGAGGACGATGGGAGGGTTGTGTCCCCTGGTCATCAATAAGGCACTGATTGTCCTCCCCCACAGGAAATAGCCTGTGCCTCGTCCTCATCAGAATCTTCTGCTGCACACTGGAAGGCCCGAGGACTGGGGGTCGTGAACCGTGCGCCTGGGCCATACGACGCTGGCAAGAAGACACCAGCGCCATGCACCCCCCCTGCCTCGTTCCATCCCTATTAACAATTGGTTGCGCCCCACCCCCCAGCCAATCTTGCTTGTACTTTGTTAAATAAAGTTGTGGCCCTTCAGTTTACCCAACTTTTACACTTCTTTCTTCGGGATGGAGGCGCAATGCTGGGGTGGGGTGTGTTGTAGCAGCAGCAGCAGTCATAGAGCCCGAAGCAGATTAATTCTTCCACCACCACGCACACAATGCCCGTCTGCAACAAAGGTTTTCTCCCATCCATCGCCCCCCCCGCCGCCGCCGCCGCCAGCCCTGCTTCCCCCTGGCCATCTCCACCTCCCTAACCGTACAGGGGTCTATACACTTAGCCTATTAGTCTGTGCACTGATTGCTTTCTTTCATTCTCCCCATACCTTTCACTTTGGGGGAAATAGACTGGTAATGCTTCTTTTATCAAAGAATTATGGGATTTAAGACCCAGATCTCACAAAGAGGACTTTTTTTGATAACGGCCGGTAATCAAATCCCCCCCATCGGCCAGGCACTGCTTTGCGCCCCGGTCCCTTGAAAAGGGCAAATAAGAAGAGGGGATTTATCGATGTTGTGTTTACCGAGATAAGATCTCTGGGCCGATTCCATACGAGGGAAGAAAAGAAAAGAGAGGAAAATAAAACAAGAGAGGTGGCAGGAAAAATGTAGACAAGCCGGAGACAATGTAGGAGATATGGATGAAGAGAATGGAAAGAGGCCTTTATCGTTTTCTCATTGGGTAAAGAGATTCTAAAACCATTATAGGGATTAACCACCAAAAAAAGCGGGGGGCTAATCTGCTTTAGCTGTTCATTTGTCAAAAGTAAATTTCTAGGTTTGGAAAATCTTTCCTGTGCTGAAGCTTGAGGAGAGATGCCCCCTGCCCTCTCTTGCCTTCGCTTGCCAGCAAAACTGAGATCTGTGCAAGCGGGAAAGATAAAGAACACGGTGGCAGTTGGTTTTGGAAGAATTAATTTAAAAGGAAGCTGGCCATCAGTTCACGAGGCCCCTTTGATTTGCAAAGTGCAGTCTAAAAACTTTTGTTCTTGGCTTCATCCACACAGAATCATGTGTAGATGGTGCCATTCTACAGGTGGATCCACTGAGGCTGCACAAGTACATTCAGAAACTGCGGTTGGTCTAAAATAGAGAGCCAGTGTGGCGTAGTGGTGAGAGTGTTGGACTGGGACTTCAGGAGATCCGGGTTCTAGTCCCCGCTCTCGGCCATGAACTCACTGGGTAACTTTGGGCCAGTCACTGACTCTCAGCCTAACCTACCACAGGGTTGTTGTCAAGATAAAATGGAGAGGAGAAGGAGGAATCTGTAAGCCGCCTTGGTTTCCTTGCAGGAAAAAAGGTGGGATATAAATATAACGAATGAACGAACGATTGAATGAATGAATGAATGAATGAATGAATGAAATAGGGCCACTAGATTACTAACTGGGTCGGGGCAGCTTAACTGTTGCGCCATTTCTTAACAGCATTCTTTCTTCAAGGCATTTTTGTCCCACTCTTCAGCCAAAACAGGCTCTGGAGCAGGTTTCAAAGATAAAACCTGTTTACAATCTAAAAGACACAACACAAAAGGAAAAGGGATTGGGAGGAAGGAGGAAAAGAGCAAAACTCAGGCACCAGTTCTTCCTTTCAAAGTTGTTATAGGTGTTCTTTCTGGCAAGGAAGAGCGAAACAAGCTTCCCTGCAGCTGTTCCTTCTCTGGCTGATGTACGGGGCCAGGTTGCTCTCCCTCTTGCTATGATGTTCCTCCTGGGAAGAAGGGGTGCAGCCTCCCAGAGGCTCTTAGTTCTCTAAGGGTGCAATCTTATGCAAGTTTAAGATGGGGAAAAGGCCTACAACTCCCAGCATGCTAGCCACAAGACTCTGATTGGGTTCAGACAACATGATAACCCACACTCAAGAGTTCAGTATCGGTTGAGTGTGGGTTGTCATTTAACTGTGGGATGTTTCTGAAATGTGGTTTATGGTGTTGTCTGAACCCAGCTGTGTGAACAAGCCATGGCTTGTTAACCACGAACAACCCATGAAGAGAACCCATGGATCGTTGTTGGGTTGTAAACTGCGGGTTGTTCAGCATGGTTTGTTATATTTATTTATTTATTATATTTATACCCCACCTTTTCTCCTGCAAGGAACCCAAGGCGGTTTACATAACCCTCCTCCTCCTCCTCCTCCATCTTATCCTGACAACAACCCTGTGTGGTAGGTTAGGCTGAGAGTCAGTGACTGGCCCAAAGTCACCCAGTGAGTTTCATGGCCGAGCGGGGACTAGACCCCAGATCTCCTGAGTCCCAGTCCATCACTCTCACCACTACGCCACACTGGCTGGGTTCAGACAACACGATAACCCACGTTTCAACAACAGCCCACACAGTTAAATGACAATCCATATTCAAACCTTGGGTGCGGGTTATCGTGTTGTCTGAACCGTGTGTGTGTGTGTGTGTGTGTGTGTGTAAAACAAAAGGCCGCCTTTAAGCATGTACTTGATCTCCAGCTGTCCTCCTGCTGCCAAACGTTTTCTTTTTAATTAATGCCAGCAAGTCGTAGCAATGCATAATTTGCAAAGGGCTGCAAGCAAGCACCACCAGAGTCCGGCTGTGCGCACTAGATGGAGCTGGTGTGCCTCTGAGTCAAAGACTTGGCTGTGGCCGGAGACAGTTTACCCTTCAGGCTCACACTCGATGGTAGCGTGGTTCTTTTCTGTTCCTTCCCCAAGACTGCCAGTCCGTGTGCCCGGGTGCATCCTTGGATTCTGCTTTGGGCTGTGCAAGAGACACACACGCACACCCTAGCAGCCTGTCAATCATGAGCACAGCAGAGCAGGAGCTTGAGCAATGCCTGTCCTTCTACAAGGCGCTGGGACAGGCAGAAGGGCTGGGAGAAACCTGCCAGAGTGTACTCCTCGTCTTGGAAAAACTCGAGCTGTTTGCAAGGTAAGCTTGGCTGGGGGACGCATGTGCCTTTTGCAGGGGTGTGGTAAAAAAAATAAATGACCATGTTGATTAGAGTAGCCCAGGCATAATAAGCCTCTGTGGGTCCCCGTCCCGTGCCCTGTGACCTCTCAGTGCAGCACTCCACAGTTATTTCCATTTCCAACGGGCATGTCTGTGCCTGTTATCTGTGGTTTGATAGGCAGAAATTCTACTGGTAGAGGTTCTCCCCTCGTGGATTTGCACTGAGGGGTGGAGAGTTTCACCAGCTGAACTTCTGCACAGCGTGCAACTGCTTAAAGGTATTAGCGGGGAGGCTGTAGCCTCATGGTAGAACACATGCTTTGGCTGCAAAGGATCCCGGGATCCATTCATTTTAAAGTTGTTGTTGTTGTTTTGTTGCTGTAGTAATAACAACAACAACAACAATAATGGATCAGGGATAAGCTGTCTCCAGTAAAAAAAAGTTTCTTTCTCATTGTGACTCTTTCATGCATCTGTATTTTATTATTATTAGATCAGGAATAGGTCATCTCCAGTAAAAAAAAAAATAAGTTTATTTCTCATTATGACTCCTTCTGTATACAGTGCCGTTGATGTACCCCACAAATTATTTTGATAATAATAATAATAATTATTATTATTATTATTATTTATATTTAATAATAACAACAACAACAACAACAAAAATTTGTGGGGCACATCCACGGCACTGCATACAGATGCATGAAGGAGTCACAATGAGAAAGAAACCTTCTTTACTGGAGACGGCCTATTCCTGATCCAATAATAATATATTGATTATCATTATCATTATTACTTCATTATTATTAAAAAGTCAGGAATAGGCTCTCTCCAGAAAAAAAAAAAGTTCCCTGCCTCTGACTTACAACACACTCTTATGCACATTTACTTGGAAGTAGGAATCTTTGATTTGAGTGGGACTTACCCGCTTGTCAACATGTTTAGGATGGCAGCCTTGGAATGATCGTCCCTTGAAATCAGTGGGATTTGCTTCTAAGCAGAAGTGCTTAGGATTGGACTAACAGTTAATTAAATAACAATTTGTTGGTTTGTTGTGCTGTGAGCATCAGCAGGCAGCAGCGAACGTGTCGGACACGCGCTTTTCTCAGGGGCGTGAATGATCCTGACATTTGGCATTCCAAAATAACAGAAACATTTTGGCGTGAATTTCTTTCTCGCTGTCACTGCTTCATGCATCTGTATGCAGTGCTATTTGCAGTAGAACTATAAAATAATAAACACCTTTGGGGGCAACTCCTTTCCTGTGATGTCTCTCGCTGGGCTCTAATCTTTGTCAGAGGCTCCGTGAAGAGATGCAGAGAACCAAAACCTGGAGGAGGCTTTTCAGCTCTTGGTGAGAGTGAGCAAAGGATTATGGGAACTGGACCGGGACGATGCGCTCCCTCTGGTGCGCGGCGTGCTCGCTTGCCAAATGGAGACCTCAAGCAGCTCCGGCTCGTTCTGTCGACTTGAAAAGGTGGGCACCCACGTTGGATTCAATGCGAATTATAGAGAATTTTGCCGCCCAAAGGCGGGGTGATGCCCGCCAACTAAGATAGCTTTAGAAATGGATTTGGTGAATTCATTGAGGATAGGGTTGTCAGTGGTACTCGCCATGCCCCCTCCGTGATGAGCTTCCGCCGTGCATTAAAAACATGGCTGTTCAGGCGGGAATATGGGGTGGGTTAGGTTTTTAATGAGAATTTTTATATTGTTTTAATTATTATATTTTATTGTGTTTTACTGTATTTTAATTGTACATCGCCCAGGGTGGCCGGGCGACCGGCCAGATGAGCGATTGATAAATATAATAAATAAATAAATAAATAAATAGTCGTGATGGCTATATATGTCCTCAAGGATCCGAGGCAGCATGCTCCTGAGTACCAGCCTGTGGGGAACACAGTGGGAGAGGGCAATTGCCCTCATGTCCTACTTGTGGGCTTCCCAAAGGCATCTGGTTGGCCAGTGCAGGAAAGGAGATGCTAGTTTAGATAGGCCTTTGGTCCGATCCAGTGGGCCTCTTCAGGTGTGCTTACGTGCTTGCTCCTATCAATTAGATAGCATTTTCATGCTGCTCTCAGTCAGTCACCGGGCAGTGGTCCCAGCTGTGCTTATTTCTACAATCGAAAGTGACCAGGAGTCTGCTTGGGTTGGATCCTGGCAGCCCTAACAGGTAGCTCGGGGAGAAAGAGAGACGGTCCCAGAGTTCGTAGGAGCAGAAAAGCCCAAGACAATTTTTTCAGAAGTCAGTTGGATCTGTCTCAGATAAGGGTGGGCAGAATGCAGATCTCCAGATGTTTGGAACTTCAGCTTGCGGCAATCCCGACCATTAGCCATGCTGGCAGGGGCCTCGGGGAGTTGAAATCCAGAACTGCCATCTGCCCACCCCTTTATCTCCCATCAGCCCTGGCCAGCATAGCCAATGGCGAGGATGATGGGAGTTACAGTCCAACAACATCTGGAAGGCCTACTCACTCCCCATCCCTTATCTAAGAGAAAGAACCAATGTATAACTTACACTACAACACACGGGGTGGATTGAGCAACGTGCAATGTTTTTAAACCATGTTCCTCATGGTTGATTCTCTCCTCTCCTTAGATTGTTGCCAAACTGTCAGAAGGGAACAGATCTGCGGTCTCTGAGCAGGTGAACAAGCTTATGGGCAGCCTGGCCCCGGAGGACAAAGAGGTGAGAGAGATGTGCCGGTTCATTTCGGCCTTGGAAATGTTTTTCAGTGGAACTCACTCATGCCTCAGAGACGCGGGGCCGTTTCACTGGAGAGGATTGTGTTACTGCAGCCTTCCCCAAGCTGGTGCTCTCCAGGTGGGTTGGACTACAACTTCCATCATCCCCAGCCAGCATGGGCATTGGGAGTTGTAGTCCAGTGCACCTAGAGGGCACCAAGATTGAGGAAGGCTGTATCTGTGTGTGTGTGTGTGTGTATGTGTACTAATAGTGATCTCAATTCTCTTGAGTGCCACTCATGTAGCCAGAATGGCGTTTCCTGGGAAAGGGCATGGCTGGCTCTGGTTGTGACTTTTGAGCTTGACCCTCTCCCAACATGCTTCTCCTTCTCCTTTCAGCCGATGTCTGCTGGTGCTCTCCAGACAGGTCAGTCTCCAAACTGTCGCCTCCTTTCCTACTTCCAGCCCCTTCTCGTTCCTACCCTCTGCCACATTTTGTACCAATGGAACACAACTGGCTAGGAGCTTTGTCCCCGAGGCACTGGCTTTCCACCAGTAGGAAGCATTCCAGTGAATACCCTGAGGGGTGGTACAGCCCACCCAAGAGAGGACTCTACCATGTCGGCGAACGCACATTTTAATTGGTTCTTCTCAGCCGTTAAAACAGCAGAGGCAACAGCTCTTTGTTCCCTTGCTCCACAGTCTGCATTTTCATTGAGGAGAGCATGCTGGGACGATGCTACTGGAGAAACCACCTGATCCCGCTACTGAGGTGCATTGCTGCCACGTTTGATTTCATACTGCAGGATCAGAAAGCCAGGAATGAGGAATGGCATTACATCACAGTTAAGGTAAGGAATAGGTCAGTAAAGTGGGTACTGCGTCCAGTTCTGGGCACCACACCTTAAGAAGGACGTAGACAAACTGGAGGAGGGTTCAGAGGAGGGCAACAAGGATGATAAAGGGACTGGAAACAAGGCCCCATGAGGAGAGACTGAAAGAACTGGGCATGTTTAGCCTTCAGAAGAAGAGACTGCGGGGAGATATGACAGCACTCTTCCAGTATTTGAAGGGATGTCACACACAGGAGGGCCAGGATCTCTTCTCCATCATCCCAGATTGCAGGACACGGAATAATGGGCTCAAGCTACAGGAAGCCAGATTCCACCTGGACATCTGGAAAAATTTCCTGACTGTGAGAGCAATATGCCAATGGAGCCAACTACCTAGGAGGTAGTGGGCTCCCCAACACTGGAGGCATTCAAGGTGCAGCCGGACCGCCATCTCTCAGGGATGCTTTGACTTGGGTTCCTGCATTGAGCAAGGGGTTGGACTCGATGGCCTTGCAGGCCCCTTCCAACTCTACTATTCTATGATTCTAGGGCCTTATCCACAGTCAGTGCTGGCACCAGGTTTCGGAGGGCCCTTGGGCAAGACACCTTCAGTGGGCCCCCTCCCTTAGTGAGTCTACTTTCTCACCAGCTGATCTTGCTGCCCATCCTCTTCCTCACCTTTGCTACTTGCTTGTTTGACAGGCAGAGAACCAGTGAGCACGTAGGCAGGGGCATCTCCTCCTCCTCTTCCTCCTCCTCCTCCTCTTCCTCCTCACCACCACCACCACCATTGTCTTTTACACCAATCACAGCGTAAAATAACAAAACCCTACTGACCTCAGATTGGGAATCTTATTACATTTCTTGTATTTTTAATAACAAGATTAGGCCTACAATCCTATGCACACAGTTAGCTTGGCAAGCCAGTCCTATTGAACATAAGGGACTGGCCTCAGATTAAACCTGTATTGGATGGCACTATTGGGACAGGGGAGATTGGACCATATATGACACGCTCAACCTTCCTTGTTGTGTCTCCAGATATGTCTGCAGCTTTTCAAGTGGATGCCGAAGGAGGTTTCGCCACTTGTGTGGGACGACGAGACGGAGGACACTGAAATCCTGCAAAGGATCCTGAGGTCGTTGGTGCAAGTCATGATGGAAAAGGTGACCCTTTACCCTCTCTGCCATACCAAGAGTCCGCCAACTTTTAGTCCTGCGTGATCTCATTTTTTAAAAATAACATTTGATCCCCATCTACCAAGGCTATGTTAAATGTATTTGATAAAGCCAAGGATGCATATCCTCAGGATCTCATAACAGCGATGGCAAAAACCAATTTGTGTTGAGCGATCTTGAGTAATAAGAACATAAGGAGAATGCCTGGTTGTATCGGATCAACTTTCCACCTAATGCAGCTTTCTCTGCTTGAAACCCAGCAACCGGCAGCTACCAGCTGGTCCCCCAGGAACTAAGAACATAAGCAGTGGCGTGTTCTGAAGTGCAGGTGTTCATTGTGACAGCCCCCATAGCCATCTCTCCAAGGAGAGGCCAAAAATCCAGGCCGCTGGGTGAATCCATATCAACAAACCAGTTCTAGCGGTTTTCATCTCCACCAGGAGCAGGTCTTTTGCAAAGCTCATGGGTCTTCATTGCCCATTCGACCAGAGCACCCCAAAATACTTTGCGTTACAACAGGGAACAATATATTGTTGCTGGGAAAATCCATTTCCCTCCCCGCCAGCTACTGTGAGGATTGCCACTCAGCTCAGAGGGAACAGGGAATTCCGGGGCGGGGGGGGTGGGGTGGCCGATGATGTCAGTGTCCCTGCTAATAAAAACAATGCCGGTGCTGCATCCGTTGCGCCACTGAATGTAAGAAGAGCCCTGCTGAGTCAAATCAAAGGCCTTTCTAGTCCAACCGAGTACCTCTGGGAAGCCCACAAGCAGGACAGGAGGGCAATCTCACTGCCTCTGACACTAGAGGATAATGTATAGCCATCATAACTAATAGCCATTGATAGCTTCTTCATGCATGAATTTCTCTGATCCCCTTTTAAAGGCATCTGAGTTGGTAGCCATGGCCGCATCCTGGGGAAGCAGCTTAACTCTGCCAGGGGAGGCTAGTGGTGACTCCTATGGCAGTGGAGCTCCTTATCCATGGCAGCCTTTACTCTGAGCTTTATAGGAGCTGTCCATGGTGCTCCATGGCGGAGAACCTATTTTGGGGGAGGGAGTACAGCACCATGGATAGCTCCTACAAAGCTCGGAATAAAAGCTGCAATGGATAAGGAGCCCCACTGATGCAGGAGTCACTGGCTGGGGCATGCTGGGAGTTGTAGGCCAAAAACATCTGGGGACCCAAGGTTCGAGAACACTGCATTAGAGCAATACAACAATGGAACCAACTAACTAGGGAGGTGGTGGGCTCTCCCACTCTGGAGGCATTCAAGGTGCAGCTGGACGGCCATCTGTCAAGGATGCTTTGACTTGGGTTCCTGCATTGAGCAGGGGGTTGGACTCGATGGCCTTATAGGCCCCTTCCAACCCTACTTTTCTATGATTCTATCCTGGCACTGAACCTATTTTGGAGATAGGGCTCAGCGACATAGAAAGCTCCTTAAAAGTTCAGACTGAAACCTGGAGTGGATACACCACCTCACTGACATTGGAGCCACCAGCCTCTGCTGCCTGAATGAATCTCTCTCCATTCAGCTGCATTGGAGGACCCTGGGTTCTTGCACTATGAGAGAGGGAGAAAGAGTCCTCCCTACCCAGTTTACCCACATCAGTGCACCATACAACAAGACGGACACAACTGACCTTCTTTCCTATAGTTCCCTCTATTTCTGATGGTCAGACCATGAGTGCCGTTGCCTTCCCCATCATTCCTTCTATTTTAGATGCTCAGACCATGAGTGCCACCGCTTATGTAGCCAAAACAGCACCACCCGTGAACAAGAAGGAAGTGTCAGCATTTTCAGGGGGGAAACAAAAGCTGCAAGGGCAGTGGGGTGGGAGCCTATGACTCCCAAGAACACTCTGAGGAGGAGTGAGCATGCTCCATGGTCACGGAATGTTGACTGGCTGGTGTGTGTGTGTGTGGTGGCGGGGAGAATGGAATGGAGTGAGTGGCATCCTGCCCGGAAGCGTTCTGTGCTGCAACATTTTGTTGCAGGTCCCACTAGTAAAGTTTCTCCTGCTCTTGGTGGGGGTTTTTTTTTTTTTTAATTCAACTTAAGTCCTACTTAGAGTAAACTCCTTGAAATGAATGGGACTTAAGTTTGTCATGACTTAAGTCCCATTCATTTCAGTGGATTTACTCTAAGTAGGCCTTACGTTGGGTTTTACCCGTTGTTTAGAATGTTTACCTCTCCTCCCTTGATCTTAAGACAGCCTGCAAGGATGCCCGTCTGCTGGCCGGAACTGCCGTGAGTATGCTGGTTAACACAGCACCTGAGCCCCAGAGAGGTGCCATAGCAGTGCTGGGTCTCTGTCACCTGCTGAGTCCGGATGGACGTTCCCTTGCTCAGAGGAAAGATGCTAGAGTGGACAACCCTAAAGGTTTGCACACAAACTTTTATTTTCTTGATGTGCAAATCCCACTGCGTTTCGTGCCTGCTAGCTTGTTGTTGTTGTTGTTGTTGTTGTTGTTATTATTTTCATTTCTATACCACCCCACAGAGCCAAAGTTCTCTGGGCGGTTCACAACAATCCATACAATAAAATCTACATAAAAACCAACAATAAAAACAACAATGCAATTAAAAAATTTGAAAACCAAATTTAAAAACACAGTTTAAAATAACAATACTGTACTAAAAGTTAATAGGGATCAATGTGGCTACAAATGAAGTATTTTATGTATGTATTTATTTATTTAAAGTATTTTTTTTATCCTGCTCCTCAGCCAAAAAAAGCTCCCGGAGTGGCTGACATATACCCGGTAAAACAAGCGATCAGTCCCTGCTGCTGGCTGGGGCATGCTGGGAGTTGTAGGCCAAAAACATCTGGGGACCCAAGGTTGGAGAACACTGATCTAAAAAGACAAGAGACACACAAGGAAAAAGGAGTGGGGAGGGAAGGGGTGAGAAGCACTGTTCCCTTGCATACTCCATCTACAGGCCAAATGTGGTTTTCCAACATCCTTTCTTTGGTGGCCATTTATTAAGACTGGCACTCTGCAGAGCTTGTTGTCCCGCTGACTATAAGCCACAACTTGGTTCTGATGGACGTGGGTTCATCCTGGCATCAGTGTTTAGGGGCGAGGGAACAAGCAATAGCCTTGAGGGCTTGAGCAGAGGCTGGTGACTTGGGATGACGTCTGAAGCAGAGGGCAAAGAACAAGGTGTGGAAGGGCGGGCAGCAGAAGGCAACTCGGGGCAAAGAAGTACTGAGTTGTGGTGGTCAGGTTGCCAAGTCCTCAGAGCTGTATAGTCGAAAGGGGTGGGGAATGTCAGGCTCGGGGGCCAAAATTCAGTCAGCCAAATCTGACGGTCCCAACAGGGCCTTTCAAGTTCCCTGGATGTCCCCGCCCTCTTCCCCCGGCCCCGCCCTCTTCCCCCAGCCACGGATCCTTGGGTGCTTTCCCGTCTTTTGTGCAGCCCCGCCCCCATTTTGAAAGGGTGAAATGCCTCTCTTCAGTTACCGGCAGTGAGAACTTTTAAGCTAAAATATACCGGTATTTTTGGCCCCGCCCCCTTTGCCTTTGGCTCCGCCCACCACTGGACCACAGCCCCCCCCCGAGTGCTTCTCCGACATGGAATTTGGCCCTCGGGCTGAAAGAGCTTCCCTACTCCTGCCACAGACCCTCGGACTTGGTGGGAGATGTTGGGGGATAAAGGGATTGGGACTGAAGCTTGGCCGTGGGGGCCTGGTTATCCCTGATCTAACATGGGGCAGAGCTAATAGGAATAGCTCTTATCCAGCCAACCAGAAAACATTCCGGCCTTTGGTTCTGGCTCCTCCGCTTGAGATTTTACTTCTGCTTCTGGAGGGGCGTTGCAGGGCACAGGTGGGCGTCTGCTGGGCCTGGAGAGGTCTCCCTCCCCTTCCAAAGGGCTTCCTTCCACCTTTGCATGGAGACTAGATCATCTGCAGTTGTAGAACACTAGCACCGATAACATGGTGTTAAAACAACTCAGCTTTGCTCTTGCGGTCTGGAACTGGTACTCGTACTCTCACGGATGATGGAACCGAACACGCATAATGATAATGGACAGGATGCAGCCAAATCTAAGCCAACTGGGTGGCCGATGTGTCCACTGACACTGGGTTTATTTTTCATGCCCAGGCGAAGGCCGATTTGGGGTGCTCGGCGTGCCCCCCCCGTCTGCTCGGAGCCCGGATGGATTGGGGAGGCTGGTGCTGACCCGCGGCTTATTAGCCTGTTGCAAGGAGGAGATCCTGAGCTGCCAGCTGGCTGGTGCCCCACAACAGGTAGGGGGTTAAAAAAAGAAATCATTCCGTTCCAGGTAGAGCCAGGGGAGGCTAGTGACTCCCTATTTTGGCGGGGCTCCTAATCCATTGCAGGTTTTATTTGGAGCTTCAGGGGAGCTATCCATGGTGCTGAAATCCATCCCCCAAAATAGGTTCACCACCGTGGATAGCTCCAAATAAAAGCTGCAATGGATTAGGAACCCCGCCGAAAAAGGAGTCACCAGCCTCCAGCTGTGAGCAAATGGCCTCTGGCGACAATTTCACCGAATTTCTCCCGGGGGAGGAGAAATGCTCAGCAGTTCCTCACAGGTAGTGCTCACCATTGGCAGGGCTTGTAGCACAGCTTCTTTTTTCCTAAGGGTTTTATAATTTGTTTTTGTTTTCTTGCAAGTAGCAGCAGCATCTACTTCGCTGGCAGGCTGGCCACCATTTTGCACCCACCACGATGCAGATGGTGTGGGGAAGTGATGTGTCCAGCTCCAGGGAAGAGGTAGAGCTGGTGGTGCTGTTCCAAAATCTGTCCTCCAATTTCCTGAAAATTTTCTTCCCTCATGAAAGAGGCTTCCATCATTCTGCCTCATTCTCAGGGTGTTTTATAATTTATTTTTGTGGTGTGTTTTTTTGAGCATACTTTTTATTATTACATTTATATCACATCTTTTTTTCCTCTTGCAAGGAACCCAAGGCGGCTTACATAGTCCGTTTTCTCCTCACAACAACAACCCTGTGAGGTAGGTTAGGCTGAGAGTCCGTGACTGGCCCAAAGTCACCCAGTGAGCCTCATCACCAAGTGGGGACTAGAACCCAGATCTCCCGAGTCCCAGTCCAACACTCTCACCACTAGGCCGCACTGGCTCTCAGTGTGTGCGTTTTCTTTCCTTAATCGCTGCAAGGGGGCCAAGGGGACTGTGTGTGTGTCTTCTTTCCATTGCACATCTCGATTCTCTCCATTGCTCTGCAGCCTCCCAGGCTGCCTGCACTTCCTGATCTGAAAAAAAAAACCCTATGGGAGGAATGATCCCCCCCACAGGGGCTCTAATTGAAGTGTGGGAAGCCAGGGAGGCTGCCGGCTGCCAGAGAGAATATTGTACAATGAAAAACAGGATGCTCACGTACGTCCTTCGGCCACCTCCTAAGTAAGGGAAGCATAAGAAACCCAAACCATGAGAATTTCTCCGAAATTTTCCTCACCATTGCATTTCTTTTCAAAAGCCATTTCTTTTTGATCAGATTGAATGAGAATGGTCAAAAAAGATGTGGGAGAAAGATCCGGGTTCTAGTCCCCGCTCGGCCATGAAACTCACTGGGTGACTTTGGGCCAGTCACTGACTCTCAGCCTAACCTACCTCACAGGGTTGTTGTGAGGATAAAATGGAGAGGAGGAGGAGGATTATGTAAGCCGCCTTGGGCTCCTTTCAGGAAAAAAGGAGGGGTATAAATATAATAAATAAATAAATAAATAAATAAATGCAAGCAATCAGTTCAGAAGTTGGGCAAGAGAAATTTGTCTCTCCCCCAGCAACCTGCTTGGCTGGGAGGAAGAGGGGAGAGAGAAAAGGGGCAGCAGAGAGAGAGAGAGAGAGAGACCGGATTCAGACAACACGATAACCCACACTCAAGGCTTGAGTATGGGTTGAGTGTGGATTGTCATTGAACCATGGGTTGTTGTTGAACCATAGGTTATTGTGTTGTCCAAACCCAGCTGCGCTAACAAGCCATGGCTTGTTAACCGCGAACAACCCATGAAGAGAACCCATGGTTTGTTGTCGGGCTGTGAACTATAGATTGTTCACCACAGTTTGTTATCTTGGCTGGGTTCAGACAACATGATGACCCACATTTCAACAACATCCCATGGTTCAACAACAACCCACACTCAACCCTTGAGTGTGTGTTATCGTGTTGTCTGAACCCAGTCAGAGAGAAGGAGGTGGCAGAAAGAGGGGGGGAAAGGATAGCCTTGCCTACTTTTAGCTCTGGCCTCATCTGTCACTGGCTCCAGCCTCACCCACCGGCAGCATGCAACGCACGACAGATTATCCCCAAGGGAATGCAACCCTCAACAGAAAAAAAGCTTCCCCCTCCCTTGCATTAAGAGCTCAGGGCAAGGGCGGTCCCTGTTGCAGGATTAAGCCCAGCAACCTATACCATGGCAAGGGAGAATCTAGGGGGAAAGCAAGTGGGGTTGATAAGAAGTCTAAAAGGAAAGACCGGTAGGTGAAGGGCTGGGCAAGGTCTAATGAAGGTTTGGCCAGGGTTGCTGGTGTCTCACTTGGGTTATAGAGGAACAGAAATAGAAGGAGGATGTAATCATTGCCTTACTGGTGCCTGAAAGTCACACGGCTCCTGTTTCATTGGTCCCAGTGCTGGTGCTGGAGCTGATACTTTCTCTGCAGCAAATGTGGTGGGGTGGACATCGACCCGGACATGGCGGGGGCTGCATGTCGTCCACCCCGGTGCTAAAGTAACCAACCCGTCTGTCCTATCCAGAGACAGCATCAGTTCCAGTACCAGCGGTGGGATGACAGATTGCTTGGTTACTTTAGCGCAGGGGAGGTCGACAGGCAGGCGGGCCCCACCATGTCCACGTCCACCCCGTGCCCTGCACCGCATCTGCTGCGTTATATCAGTGCTCACGCCGCTTCCACTGAAGCGCATCGGCCGAATGACTGTGTCTCTCGATTTTCCAGTACCGTTCTGAGACTCGCCTCTTCTTTTGTTTTGTTTTTTTGACCTCCTTCCTTGACAGAGGTGATTAAAAAAAAAAAAAAAGCACACACACCTGCTCATGAAACATTCAAACACTGTTGCTTCCCGTCCCACTTATTTGTTCTGCAGGCTTGTCTGTTGCTCGATGTCTTGTTTCCAGCTATTTTAGACCTGACGGAAGAGCCAATGGATTGTCATTTCTACTGCTTTCAAGGTAAGCGAAGCCATGCTCCTGTAGCCTGGCTGGGGCCTGGCCCCGGGTGAAGTGGCCGGTCAATCCGGCACTCAAGGAGACTCTGGTAGCAGGAGGCTACGACTGGCAAGGCAGAAACTGCTGGCACCTTGGGGAGCACAATCAAAGGAAGCAAAAGCAAAGCAAGCAAGTCTCTCTCTCTCTCTCTCTCTCCCCCCCCCTTCAGAGTCGAGCACAGGAACTGCTCTTTCAATCACAGGCTTTTATTATGCTCAAACTCTAAGCTGGCTGTAAGTTACAGATCAAGCATTTTACATTAATCAGTAACAAAAGAAACTAGCTGTGGTCGCTTTCTATTCAACTAGTCCGCTAGTGCAATAAGGCCCAGTTGAAAGTTGATTTCGGACTAATTCACTTCAAGCACCCTCCCCTTCTCAATAACCAAGATCCCAAAGACCAAATGCTCAAGGCAGTTCCTTATTTCTCAGAGCCAGCCTCTTAGAAGGTCTCGGAGTTGGTTCTCCACTCGGGAGATCTGGGTTCTAGTCCCCCGCTCGGCCGTGAAACTCACTGGGTGACTTTGGGCCAGTCACTGACTCTCAGCCTCACCTACCTCACAGGGTTGTTGTGAGGATAAAATGGAGAGGAGGAGGAGGAGGAGGAGAATTCTGTAAGCCGCCTTGGGTTCCTTGCAGGAAAAAAGGTGGGGTATAAATATAATAAATAAATAAATAAATAATCATCTCCCCCCCCCCCTTCAGAAAGGCTATGGGTTACCCCAGCCAGCTTCAGTAACAGCTTGGCTCTCTCCTCCTCCCTGTGTTGCCTGCTTCCTCTCCATCCTTGGCATTCTCAGATTCCCCATCCCCCCTTCCTCTGAATCAGAATCTATTTCCATATCCTGTGGAGGCCCAGCTGCAGAGCTAGTGGGGCCCAGTCCCTACATCAAAGCTCAGGGAAAGAGAAAGAAAGAAAGAACAAGAAAGCAGTCCTGCTGGCATGTAGTTGCAGATGAGGCAAAGGGCTAGTTAGTTTCTGTCAGCCAGTCAGACCCGATGCGCTCAGTTGTTTTCTCTGCTATATTCCTAGTGCTCCCTCTTATTAAAAAAACAAACAAACACCCTTGCATTAAGAAGATCAGCACATAGATTTCATAGATCATAGAGTTGGAAGGGGCCTACAAGGCCATCGAGTCCAACCCCCTGCTCAATGCAGGAAACTAGAGGAGGGGTCTCCCATCCGAGTAATAACCAGGCCTGACCCTGCTTAGCTTTCCACGCTCAGACAAGCTGAGCCAGCGTGAGCCACAGCCAACATCAATAGGTTAGAATCCATTTACTGGACTTGTTCACTTTCCACAGGTCTAGGTTTGGGTTTTTTTTGGATGCAGAGCATTTTCAAAATGTACGATTCCCCCAATTCTGTCAAATTATACAGCCCCAGGGGTCTTATGCCACAAGCTTCTGTGGTTGTTGAATGCGTAGACCGACCCTTAAGCATGGTGAATATAGAATGAGAAGGTGGTTTACCACTTGGATGTGATCTTCGTTGGCCCGTCTCGTACAAATTCTGAGCGGTTCACCTGTGCCTGCCTTTGCAGTTTTTTCTCTGTGGCTTCAACGCGTCCGAGATGGACTGGATCGGATCTGGAAAGTCAAGGAGAGCCGTGTGCTGGCAGACAATTCCAAATTGCTTCAGAGACTGACCCAGTTCCTTTGGAACAATGCGGAGAGCCCGGTAATGTATCTTTTCTATCTGTTTGGAGAATTTTATAGCCCACCTTTCCTTTATCGTCGGCACCTAGAATGGCTTACGTCATATGAAAAACAAAATAACCATATTCCATAAAATATATTGACAACAGTAAAAAACAAACAAAAAAAAAACCAGCAAGACAACTGCAGCAGATTTTTTTTTAAAACAAACCAACTTGAAAAGCAGCAGGACCAGCCATTAACATTAGAGAAATGAGCTATAAGTTCGTGTAAATTCGCACAAGACACTAAGACACCCTGCCAATGAGCTATGCAGTGTGGGTTGTTCGTGGAACAACCCATCGGGCTCTCTGTGGCTTGTTCTCCGCCTCCTTCTGCTGGGGTGTTGGCCCTTGGCAGGTGCCAGGCCATACCTATCCTTCACGCCTGCCTGCCCTGGCTCTTTGTTCATGGGTGGAAGATCTACATCTGAAAGCCAGCCCCCCCTGAGACTATAAACAACTTCCTTGGAAGTTTTGAGGAGGATAGCAAAAAGCTATCCAGGGTGCTGTAAAGCCAGTGTGGTATAGAATCATATATAGAGTTGGAAGGAGCCTACAAGGCTATCTGAGTCCAGCCCCCTGCTCAATGCAGGAAATTAGAGGAGGGGTCTCCCATCCAAGTAATAACCAGGCCTGACCCTGCTTAGCTTTCCACGCTCAGACAAGCTGAGCCAGCGTGAGCCACAGGCCTGTCTTTATAGAATAGAATAATAGAATACGTAGAGTTGGAAGAGGCCTACAAGGCCATCGAGTCCCACCCCCTGCTCAATGCAGGAATCCAAGTCAAAGCATCCCTGACAGATGGCCGTCCAGCTGCACCTTGAGTGCCTCCAGAGTGGGAGAGCCCACCACCTCCCTAGGTAGTTGGTTCCATTGTCGTATTGCTCTGACAGTCAGGAAACAGGTGTGCTGGTGAGAGTGTTGGACTGGGACTCGGGAGACCTGAGTTCCAGTCCCCACTCGGCCCTGAAGCTCACTGGGTGACTTTGGGCCAGTCACTGGCTCTCAGCCTAACCTACCTCACGGGACTGTTGTGAAGATAAAATAGAGAGGAGGAGGAAGATTAGGTAAGCCACCTTTGATTCCTTGCAGGAAAAAAGGTGGGGAATAAATAAATAAACTAACTAACTAACTAAAACTCACAGGATTAACTGACTAAAATCCCTTGCAGCCCTAGTAAAGAGCCATCTCTATTTGTTTCATACATACATAATAATTTTATCATTTTATTTTCCACCTACCCACCTACCCTGATATTCAGGTGGAGGGGGTATCCGATTTGGTCTACAGGTCCTTCCAGCTTCTCTTTGAGATCTACAGTCTAGAGTGCGACCACTTTGCTGACCTGGAGAGACCCCTTTATGGACAGTTCCTGCAGAAAGTCATTCTTATGCCTTGGCAAGCTAGAGCCCGATATTTTGTACTCATTTCAGTTCTCCCCTACCTGGGGCCCGGAAAAGTAAGTTGTATGTGTGTGCGGGGGGGGGGGCGTGTTGAGCCCATGATGCTTTTGCAAATGGTCAGTTTGCTTTTTAAACTGGTTGTGCTACCTCAACCTCCTCTTCAGTGGAACCTTGGGAACTGTAGTTTTTGCTAAGGCGCTGGAGGCGATTGACTCCTAGCCCCGTCCTTGTAGAGCTGTTTGTTCATTTGCTTATTATTTCTTCGTTTAGTATCCCACCACCAACCATGTGCCCAAGGTGCCTAAGGACAACAAGAAATAACGTGTACAAAATAATAAAAAAAATACAATATAATAAACCAAAGGTCCAAAAACGTAGAAAGTAAGCAACTTAGGGAGCAATCTTATGGCCCCCTACACGTCATCTGGGGACCGTAGGATACTTCGGATTCCCAGTCCTGAGGTCGGGAAACAGTGCCCCTCCCCCGTTCCCCACCGCCTCGCAAGTGCTGTGCCGGCTGCCTCTCCGAGGTCAGGAACTCAACCTCGGAGAGGGCGTAAAGGTTCAAGGAGGTGGGGAGGGGGAAGAGGCTGCAGAGGCCAGGCTACGATGTCTCCTGCGTGCTGGGTCCTCTGCGGCCTCCTTCCCCGCCCCCCAAGCACCCCTGCTAGACAACAGCCGTCTAGCACAAATGCAGAGCAGGAGGTGGAGATCGCCTGCACCGCCCCTCTCCCGCTCAGCTTTCTATTTCTGAGCTTTGTGTGAGCTATCCATGGTGCTCCATGGCGGTGGACCTATTTTGGGGGGGCACCACAGAGAGCTCCGATAAAGCTCAAAACTAAAAGGCGCAATGGATAAGGAGCCCCACTGACATAGGGGGTCACCAGCCCCCCCTTTTTACGGGCTTCCCGGCTGGATTGCGCCCTAAAAAGCAGGAGCAGGTGGAAATAGCAGCTGCCTTCGAACCATTTATACCAGTGTTCTCCAACCTTGGGTCCCCAGATGTTTTTTGGCCTACAACTCCCAGCATGCCCCAGCCAGCGTAGCTGGCTGGGGCATGCTGGGAGTTGTAGGCCAAAAAACATCTGGGGACCCAAGGTTGGAGAACACTGGTTTATACTATGAGCTGTAAGAGGCTGCAGAGAGGCACATTCCGTTCCACACTACCCCAATTTTGTGGGGAGGGTGGGTTGTACTTCTGCAAACCTCGAGGTCCCCTCAAGCATGCCAATATCTCCCTCTTGTTTCCCAGCGGCCCCCATCTCTGTCAGCACTCACCACTTGAGATGGCTAATGGAGGGAGCAATAAGCCGCCGCGGGGGCACATCCTCAGTGTGGCAAGGCAAGGGATGCGTTCGGCAAATAAATGACGACACACCAATGACAAATCAGCGACGGGGATGGCTTTTCGCCGGCATTCCTTTGAATGCGGCTGCACGTTCCAAATATTCAACCCAATCGTGCCTGTTCTCCCCAACCCCCGAAGTATTAAATAAGTTGCGCAAAGACCCATGCATGACATCCCCCATTTATTCCAGTCCTGTTGTCTTGTGGATCTTATTGTTGCTGTTGTTGTTGTCGCCGCTAAGGTTCTGGATACCTACAAGGACCTCCCGCAGCACCTCTTGAACTGCCTCGGGACCAACCACTTGTGTCCGGCTGCCTCGGATTTGTACAAAACCATCCTGAAGCTGCAGCGCGGAGGCTGGACGGAGGGGCGGAAAGATGTCCCGGAAGAAGAGCTGGCTCAGAAATGGGCCCGTCGCTGGTTGGCGACCCTCTCCAGCGCCTTGACTTCTCCCATCTCTTTCCTTCAGAGCAACGCCTCCAACTACCTCCTGGCGTGGACTTTGCGGCTTTTCCCCGCCTCTTACGCGCCGCTGGCTGAAAGCTTCACCAGCAAGGATGCTTCTCAACTCCGAGCCCGAGTCGCCCTGCTGAACGTTCAGAAGTCCCTCACGGGGACCTTGCCCACAGACGGGGAGACCCTCGAGAGACTCGGCTTCTGCCTCTCCTCGCAAGAAGAGAACGTCCGCCTGGCGGCGCTGGGCCTCCTGTGCTCCACTCCCAGGACCAACCAAGCCTTGTCCGCGACGGAGGTCCAACTCCTGAAGGAATTCCTGCCGCTGAACTTGAACTGTGACTCCTCCTCTTTCCGGCAGCTCCTCCAAGCCGCCGTCAAAAAGGCTTTGGTCCGGTCGAGGGACAGCTCTCTTGCTGTGCTCCGGCAGCGAGCCCCGAACAGGAAGGGGCACTTGGCTGGAAAGGATCCAGAAATGCCTCTGGTACAAGCCGTGGGTGAGTCGGCCCATTTTCCACGCTGGGGGATAGGATAATCGGGTGGCTACCAGATGTTTGGGGCTCCAGCTCTCATCAGCTCCAGCACAGCATGACCAAATGGTCATCGTAGCCAGCCGTCTATTGGTCTGCCACTTTTTCCCCACAGTAAAACCTCGACTTGCAGCAACATCAGCAAACATATATACACCATTAAATCTAACTTGTCGAGATAATTCTCTTAACAACTGGAAATCATCACAAAATTTAAACAGTCCTTCTCATGGGATAATCAAAACCTCACACACATGAATAAAAAAAATACACTCAAATCAAACAATCCAATAATAATTCATTCTAAAGCCAAACAAAGGGGAATGTGTTAACAAAGATGGTCAGGGATTATGTGCGTCGGAGTCCAAGCCATCCAGAAAGCAGTGGGTTGCCTATGCCTGGCCCACACCTTTTGAGGCTCTGCCAATCAAACCGTGATTACTAAGGCCATGTCTGCCATGGGAATGGCCAGTGGGGGGGGGGGGTGACTCCTAGGTCAGTGGGGCTTCTTATCCATTGCAGCTTTTTGTTTGAGCTTTATAGGAGCTATCCATGGTGCTGAACTACACCCCCCCCAAATGTGTTCACTACCATGGAGCACCATGGATGGCTCCTATGAAGCTCAAAATAAAAGCTGCAATGGATAAGGAGCCCCACTGACAGAGGAGTCACCAGCCTCCCCTGGGAATGGCTGGAGAATGTGCGAAGGCAAAGATGGAGCAAAGGTCTTCCTCACTGGTGGATTTTCTGCAGAGGAGGGCAGAAACCAAAGCTCTGCGGCAGCAGACTAAACGCCCATCCAGTCCAGCACTCTGATTCCCTCAGTGGCCATCAGAACCTTCCAGGAAACCCAGAAGCCAGCCAGGCCTGTAGGGGGCAGCCCTCCCCTGTTCTCTGCCCCTGACAATTAGTCTTCAGTGGCACTTTGCCCCTGAACCCGGAGATTCCCTTTAGCCACCCCAGCTATTATTTTCATTTTTATTGATTTAAAATATTCCTTGGCTGCCTTTCAGGGCAGAAGCTCTCCCAAGGCAGCATACGACAACAAAACACATAAAACTGATACAATATTAAAAGCGATAAGAACACAATAAAAACAGCAATAAAGACAGCAACAACAGCAGTCAACAGCAGCAGCTAATAGCCACTGTTGGGGCGGTACTTCTCCTCCTCCTTCGAAGAAGATCCAAAACAACGGCTTCTAACCAAAAAGCTTTATTAGAAAAATGCCAGCCTAGCAAACTGGCTTAGAGAAGTACAAATAAAGTGGATTGCCCAAATCAATCACGAAAGAAACAAGCTTAGTTAGAATACTAGCCATTAAGGAAGATTGCCCTATTGTTGATAAGGTGATTCCAAACTTAGTATCCTCCTAGAGTGGGCCCAATCCCTACGGTCCTTGGTAGATGCATCTTCCGTGTATTTGACCGATCCTCTTTTTTCATGGCGATCTAAGGCAGTGCTTCTCAATTATTTTCTGTCATGCCCCCCCCTAGGAAGAAGAAAACATTTCGCGCGCCCCGCGCGACTGTAAATAGTATCATTTGTCTATAAAATTGTTATAAGTACACCTCTGCATAACACTGTATCCTTATTAACGTATAAGAGAATAAAAAAAGAAATAAATGTGGATCAATTTACAACAAAGAATAGCTTTATTAACTGTAGCAGAAAAGATTTAAAGGAGCACAGGATTTAAAGGAACACAATATTAAAAAAACTTTTAACTGAGGTCAAACGAGCCCCCCTTTACGGAGCCTCGCGCCCCCCCTGGGGGGCCTGCCCCACTATTTGAGAAGCACTGATCTAAGGTAACCCAGCTTCCCTAAGGCAGTGTGTCCTCCAGCCGCGTTGGCCTGCAGTGCAATGCCCATCAGCCCCAGACAGCTGGGGATGATGGGCATTGCAGGCCAACACGGCTGGAGGACTCTGGGTCAGGGGGAGGCCTGTGTTGGCCTGTGCTGGCTGGGAATGATGGGAGTTGTTCTCCGACACATCTGGAGCGCACCAGGTTAGGGAGTGCTGAGCTCCACCCCCAAAATAGGTTCAGCACCGTGGACAGCTGCTATGAAGCTCCAAAGACAAGCGGCAAAACCTGTAATGGAAAAGGAGCCCCACCGAAATAGGAGCCACACCACCAGCCTCCCCTGCAAGCGTCTCCTCTTCTCCACTTCTCCCAATGTTTTCCTCACCTAGATTTCGTCGAGTGGCTGCTGCAGCTTTGCGTTTCCTCCCTGATGCCGGGGTCCAACTACCAGAGGAGGAAAAGCGGCCTCCTCCTCTTGACGGCCATCCTGGAGACCTGCACCGAAACGTGGAGTCCGGAGAGGAAGAAGGGGCAGCCTCCTCGTAAGTCGCCTTGCGCTCTCCCCCTCGACCCAAATCCAGAAGCGGGCCCATGCCGAGATGCTCCCGCCAGGCTGGCCTCCTTGCAGTTGCCTAGCGACAGGCAAGGGTCCCTTTCCCAACTCGCCTCCTTTCGCTTTGAGAACAGCAGAATCCCCTAGCTGTTACTTCCAGGAATGGAGTATCCTGGGAAAGGGCGTGGGCGGCTGGAACCCCTGAGGAGGAACCTAACAGTCGGAAGGAAGGGATGGAAAGGAAGGGCAAAACAGGTCTAGCTGAACAGGGGCGCACTCCACGCTGCAACGTTTTGTTGCAGGCTCCACTTGTGCTTCGCAAAGATTTCATTCTTGTTATGTTCAGGTGTGGTTTCCCCGCTCCCCCCCTCCCCTTCCCTCTCCTGTACTCTACATGTCCCTGCAGGCAATATGGCTGCACTACTAAACTGGGCCAGAAGGAAGCGCTGCTGGGACTTTTTCTCTACAAGCAACACGCTGGCCTTGCTGAGTTGCTTGCAAGACAGTACAAACGAGGTATGTAGCCCACCCCTCCTCCCCAACTCCTGCACATGTCTGCTTGTGCGAGACAGCAGGAATTACAGTTGTGTTATTGTGGAGAAAGCCCAACACAAGTCTGCACACACACACGCACACACACAGTCTTCCCCTAAGGGAGGGGGCGAGGGAGGAGGGGTGAAGTCACAGGAGAAGCAGCCAGACAGGTCGTCATCCCCAACAAAGAAGAGTCCTTCTTCCCGGGCAGGAATAAGCCCACCTGACACAAAGGGGGCAGGCATAAGCCCCACCTGACCTGGAAGGCGGGGAGAGCGGGAAGTTATATTATATGCTTGACGTCAGGGTTTAGTGATGCTCTTTCAGCACACGTAGGAGTGGGGACCAAGTTCTAGCTTCACCAGAAACAGAATCAAGCTTCCCTTGCCCCTGCTACAGCCTGGGTTTCTTGCTAGCTGCTGATTAAACATGGGCAATGCCGTTAAGAACCCTGCTGGACCAGATCAAAGGTCCATCTCATCTACCATCTTGTCATGCACAGTGGCCAAGCGGTGTTCTCTTCTAAGCGACGGCCTCGTCAGTAGGAGGGTTCCAGTCCAGGTTCTAGCAAGGCAAGAGTTCAGCACCCTGGACAGCTCTGAATGGAGCTTAGCGGCGGAGAGCCATAGGAGCAAAGCTCAGATGTTGCTCCAGCAACAGGCAAGGCCAGGACTGAGCCTTAGATAGAGCTGCAGCCCCAGCTGGGTGGCTAGTTCTGCCTGTGGTAGAAGGAGCCTCTTCTGCTGAAGGGGCATAAGATGCTTTATCAGCCACTGACTCCGATGGAGCAGGGGAAACTGTGGTTCCGCTGGAGACAGAGAAGAAGGGCAGTGCAGTTTCCTCAGGCTGCGGAGGTTCTGGCACAATCGTTTCCAGTGCTTCCGGGGGTCATAGGGATGTCCAGCGCTGGCTCTGAGTGCAATTCCCTCTCCCACTCCAATACCACCTCCAAATCTACACCCTCATCCCCAAAAGATGGGGAGCCAGGCCCCAGGTTCATGATAAGCAGATGCTTCCAGCAGGGCACGGAAACAGTGGCACAGAAACAGTGGCACAGGACCTCTGAACCTGGACATTCCATTTAGCTGTCATGGCCAGTAGCCACTGGTAGATCTATCATCCTTCATGAATTTCTCTAGTCGTCCTTGCCGCCGCCACCTACCCCACCGCCTTTTAAAGCAATGCAAGATCTCTGCCACTCTGAGGACCTTTGCCAAGAAGAACTGTCATTCCTTTGCAAGTTTCTCTAACCAATCTTTCTTAATAGCAGGAATACTGCCTGCTTACAGGTAACAAAATAGCCCTGTCATGCACTTCAGTCCCATTTAGTGCTGTGCAATTAATCCTAATGCACTGTTAATAAGACCCCATAGATTGCTGCCTACCTGGGATGATGATGATGATGATGATGATGATGATGATGATGATGATGATCTCCACAGAAGATTACTTCGCCATTGGCGTATATCAAGATCTTTTTTCTCTCTCACTCACTCACTCTTCTTCTTTTTCCCCAAACAAATAGGTTCAAAAAGCTTGCAAAGTGTTTATCAGTTAGTTGATCCCAGTGACTATGATCACTTCATCTGCTCTAGGTCTCCCAGCTGGGAGGGATTATGCACCCTCTTGATCTGTCTCTCTCTTTTCTTTGTTAGCACCCGCCTCCTTGAGTCTCTCTCCTGTTTTCCTGCAGATCCGTGAGTTGGCATCAGAGTTGCTCATCCACTACTTCCCACCGGCTTTCCCAGAAGCCATTGCTGTGGCTCTGTTTGAGCAGGCACAGGAAGCCGTGAGCAGTCCCCGAGTTCAGGAAGTTGAAGCAGGAGCAGTGCTGATGAAAACCATCCTCCAAAAGTAGAATCTCTTGTTTCATTGTTCTATGAGCCTTAAAAAAAAAAAAACAACCCAAAAACTTGGGAGAGTTTTACAGAATTTATGTCTATATTAGTGGATTCCTTCAGTTTGTCCTATGTTGCCCTAGTATAGCCTTCCCCAATCTGGCGCCCTCCAGATGTGCTGGACTACAAGTCTCATCATCCACAGCCATTGAGGCCAATGCTGGCCTGGGGGTGATGGGAGTTGTAATCCAACACCTCTGGAGGGCACCAGGCTGGAAAAGCTCTATCACAGCATGCTTCCCATTACATGTACACACTTGCTCCTTTGGGGATGACAATTAGGGTTGGTTTGTTTCCTTTAAATCCTGAATTTGCAGAGTGACAAGCGAGACCTGCAACGAAATGTTGCAGCGTGAGGTGCCGCTTTTCAGGAATCCAGCTACCCTCATTCCATTCTCCTTCCCTCCCCATCACACACACACCCAAAACACAATAAAATAACATTCTATGCCCGCTGAGTACGCTCAGTCCTCATTGGACTGTTTTGGGGAGTTCCTGCTCCTCCACCCGTTTTGGATTTTTTTCCCCTCCCCAAAAACAGATTGTTTAGGAAAACAAGAGCGTCGAAACAATCTCTCTAGATTCAGTGTACAAAGGGCAGATTAAAATAGAACACACGAGATCCGCCATTTGTTTCGGACCACAAATACATCTTGGAACATCCTGCTGGGGAACCCCAGTTGTTGTGACTTGAAAACATAATTCAAGAAATGCATTTCTGCCCCAACTTGGCTTTTTTTTTTTTTTAATGCAGTTTACCCCGATGGCCATGCTAGCTAGGCCGAATCCAGCCCTCTTGGGGTTCCCAACTAACTAACTAAGGTTGAAATGCCTCTCCTGAGGGCTTAGTTACTGGCAATAAGATCTTCAAGGCACAATCCTATGCCAGTGTAGACAAAAAAAAGGCCTACAACTCCCAGCATGCCCCAGCCATGCTGGGAGTTGTTTTTTTCTGTCTAAGCTTGCATAGGGTTGTGCCCTTAAGCTACAAGATGCTGGTATTTGGGGTATTTTTTGCCCCGTCCTTTTCGTCTTTCGCCCTGCCCACCACCGGAACGCAGCCTCCGAGAGCTTATCCAAAATGGAATTTGGTTCTCAGGCAGAAAGAGGTTCAGCACCCCTGCTTTTGCTTTTGCTTTTTTAACAGGTAAAACAAATAGGATTTTTTTTTTTTTTGCAGACTTAATTAAATACAGATCCCTCATAATCATGACAAATAGCTATAGATTGGCCCCTACTCCAGGTGCCAACCTCTCTCCCCCCACCTCGCTCTGCTACCTAGAACTTTTGGGGGGTTGTTCCTCAGTACTCTGTCTCCCTCGGCCAAAATATCTTATTATTTATTTATTTATTATATTTATACCCCACCTTTTTTCCTGCATGAAACCCAAGGTGGCTTACATAATCCTCCTCCTCTCCATTTTATCCTCACAACAACCCTGTGAGGTAGGTTACGCTGAGAGGCAGTGACTGGCCCCAAGTCACCCAGTGAGCTTCATGGCCGAGTGGGGACTAGAACCCGGATTTCCCGAATCCCAGCCCAACACTCTCACCACTACGCCACACTGGCTCTCAATGATCTTATGGTTACAGTCATGCCTTGGATTGAGAGCATAATTTGTTCCGGAAACGTGCTTGTAATCCAAAACACTCTTCTATCAAAACGAAATCCCCCCAAAAAAATTTGTACAGAGATTTTTAATTTAAGCTGTACTACAGTACTTGTATTGCAAGACGTCACTTGTATATCAAGTAAAAAAAAATTAAATAAATATTTAAAAATTTGCTTGTCTTGCAAAACGCTCTCAAACCAAGTTACTTGCAATCCAAGGTATTACTGTATATGCATGTGTTTTGTTTGAGGGGGGAGGGGTTGCTAATTCTCCTCTTCTCAACACTACAATGATTATCTTTGCACCACCAGATCAGATGTTTGTATCTTGAAATGGTTGTTGCCGGAGGCAAAGGAAGAGCCGGACATGCCGTGTCGATACCTCTGCTTCCTCGAACATCTCCTCGGGGCACTGCATGTACAGTTTGCCAGAGCTTCCCACGACTTGCTACAAGCGGCCCGCACCACCCCAATGCATGGTCAGTCCCTTGGGGTCAGGGGAAGCTGGTGCCTGGTGACTCTTCCAGTACTTGAAGGGTTGTCGTCACACAGAGGAGGGCCAGGATCTCTTCTCGATCATCCCAGTTTGCAGGACACGGAATAATGGGCTCAAGTTACAGGAACCCAGATTCCACCTAAACATCAGGAAAAATTTCCTGACTGTCGGAGCAATAAGACAATGGAACCAGCTACCTAGGGAGGTGGTGGGCTCTCCCACTCTGGGGGCATTCAAGGTGCGGCTGGACAGCCATCTGTCAGAGATGCTTTGACCTGGATTCCTGCATTGAGCAGGGGGTTGGACTCGATGGCCTTGTAGGCCCCTTCCAACTCTACTTTTCTATGATTCTATGACTCCTATAACAGTGGGGCTCCTTATCCAATGCTGCTTTTATTCTGAGCTTTATAGGTTTAGCCAATGCTGCTTTTATTCTGAGCTCCTTTATAGGAGCTATTCACAGTGCTCCATGGTGGTGAACCCATTTGGGGGATGGAGTACAGCACCGTGGATAGCTCCTATAAAGCTCGGAATAAACGCTGCGATAGATAAGGAGCCCCACCGACAGGAGTCACCAGCCTCCCCTGCTTGGGGTCCTCGTATTTTCCCTTAGGAGCATGGGTGGTGGTGGTGGGGAATTGGGGATGGTTACAGCTGGTTGATGATGGAGTTGCTAGATCTGGGGGGGCTACATCTCTGCCTATTGCCCCTGCTGGCTGGGGCTGAGGAGTGTTCGACTTGGACCATGACCTTCCAGATGTTTGTTGGGCTACATCTCTCCCATCATCCGTCACCCTTGGCCATTCTGGCTGGGGCTGATGGGAGCTGAGGTCCATCACCATCTGGTGGTGCCACAGGTTCCCTTGACATAAAGGCCCTGGCCTGTAGAAAGCAAATAGGAGCCCCCGGCAACATTTTGCAACGTGGAATGCTCCCGCGTTCGGCACGCCGGCGGCGGTACCCTTTTTGAGACTTCACTCAGTCTTCCCCAACCTAAGTTCCCTCCAGATGTGTTTGGCTACAACTCCCATCATTTCCAGTCAGCTGGGGATGATGGGAATTGTAGCCCAACACATGTGGAGGGTACCATTCCCCTCCCCGCTGTTTTTTTTTGTTCAGGGTGGCAGCCAGCCAGTCATGCCCTTTCCCAGAATACTCCATTACCTCCCACCCCTGTAGGTACTGAGCTTGCTCAGCCCTCGGTAGGCTGTTTTCCAGGATACCTCCCTCTTGTGCACGGATAGTGCTGTTTTGGCGACATAAAGATCTACACTTGGAGAATGAGTTCGCTATTAATATATAAGATTAATTTCCATAATTGTCAGCGGCCCAGACTATCACAAGATGGCATCCGGGGGAGAGAGAGAGAGAGAGAGAGAGAGATGCAGTTCCAAAAGCACTAACCAGAGCATTGTGTCCCTGCAGGCGTTTTTTCCGCTCTGAGGCGATGCCTCCTCGAAGTACCAGAGGTGACAGCCTCTATGCTGAAGCCACAGCGGGTGCGGCATTGGCAGGTCTTCCTTGGCCGCTTGGTGGACGCCGCAAAAGACGTCAACACCTTCCTCCTGGGGGTGTTGCAGAGCAATCAGTCATCCGTCTTAGACCAACAAGGTGAGACCAGCCTGGGCTAGAAGGATAACTGCCAATAGCCAGTGTGGTGCAGTGGTTAGAGCAGTGTTCTCCAACCTCGGGTCCCCAGATGTTTTTGGCCTACAACTCCCAGCATGCCCCAGCCAGCTACGCTTGTTGTAGGCCAAAAACATCTGGGGATCCGAGGTTGGAGAACACTGGGTTAGAGTGTCAGACTGGGACTACAGAGATCCGGGTTCTAGTCCCCGCTCGGACATGAAACTCACTGGGAGACTTTGGGCCAGTCACTGCCTCTCAGCCTAACCTATCTCACAGGGTTGCTGTGAGGATAAAATGGAGAGGAGGAGGAGGAGGAGAGTTATGTAAGTCGCCTTGGGTTCCTTGCAGGAAGAAAAGCGGGATAGAAATATGATTAATAAATAAATAGCAGCCCATTCGGTGTGCCTTATATGGCATTTTTATATGGCATTTCAATAACGCGCTGTGATCTCTTCTCGCTTGGGCATCTTCCAGCTCATCTCCTTTCAGGGCCAGACTTACAGACTTCCAAAGTTGTTGTTGTTGTTGTTGTTGTTTAAAGACCACCCTCTGCCCCAAATCTGGCAGCCTCCAGATGTGTTGCGCTACAATTCCCATCATCCCCAGCTGGCTAGATTTTTACATTAAGGTTTATTATGTTCTTCTATTTTGTGGCTTCCGTCTCTGTTCTGTGAAGCACCCGGGAAGGTTTGGCTATTGGGTAGCACAGAAGTGCAAGACGTGAATAAAATGTGGGAGCCCCTCTTCCCGGGTACCATGTCCTTGATCCAATCCAGCCCTTCCACCCCACCCCACCCCACCAGGGCTCCATCTATAAACTTTTGTGTGAAGAGGAATCCTGCTTCATAACACAGTCGGTTGGCTGTCACTTCTCACCATTCCTCAGTTTCTATCATAATTCCTCCTTGGTTGATTTCATCGCAGCTGCCGCTCCTTCGTTTGCTGACATGGGGAACGCGATTGGCCGCCTCATCCGGCTAGGAAAGAGCCCGGGACCTCGAGAGGACGATGATGCGGTCCTGCTCTCCGAGGAGCACAGCCTCGTCCTGACCTGCTGCTGGGTCTCGGTGAAAGTGAGCGGTTCTCAATGGCGTTTCTAACCAAAAGGAGATCAGATTAACTATTTCTTCCCCTGCTAGAAGGGCCGCAGTCCCGGCACCAGCATATATATGGCATTGTCAGGCTCCTGCCAGGGGCCCCCAGCAGGGCATACCGTTTCAGCTCGTGGGTTCTGCCAATGCCCTGCACCGTAGCCTGGCTTGCAGGCATCAGCTGTGGGCCAGGCCTTGAGCAGGGCTCAGGTTAGGGCAGTGTGGTAGAGCACATGCTCTGCATGCAGGAGGCCTCGTGTTCAATCCCCAGGTAGGCCTAGGAAAGAATCCTGCCTGCAATTCTGGAGAGATGCTGCTGCCAGTCAGTGTCGACTATACTGGGCTAGATGGACCAAGGGTCTGACTCAGTCAGTATAAGGCAGCTTCCGATGAGAGATCAGCACCGTGGACAGCTCCACGGTGGGGCGGGAAGCCAGGCAGTGTGGTCTGCATATCGCTCCAACAAGGAGCAGAGCAAGACTGAGGCCCAGTTCGCACAACACTTGTTGTTGTCTTATTGCTCTGACAATAAGACAATAAGACATTGTCTTATTGTCAGAGCAATAAGACAATGGTATCAACTACCTAGGGAGGTGGTGGGCTCTCCCACTCTGGAGGCATTCAAGGTGCGGCTGGACAGACATCTGTCAGAGATGCTTTGACCTGGATTCCTGCATTGAGCAGGGGGTTGGACTCGATGGCCTTGTAGGCCCCTTCCAACTCTACTTTTCTATGATTCTATGAACACGCTGGGCTCACCCTCAGGTGTCAGCTCTCCTGGGTCCAGAGGCGGCCGCATCACCCTCCTCGGACTCTGAGGCCTCAGGCCGTGAGGAAACCGGCACTCCACTGCCACTCCCGCATCGCCGCAGCCCGAGAGTGCTAAAACAGGCCAGGCCCCTTTAAGAAAAAAAAACTCAAGTCGCTGCAGAGGTAGCGCCAACCAGCCTGCAGGCAGCCAAACTGAGGCCAGGTTCACATGACACGCCGGGCTCATCGTGGGTTGTTTAACCCCCAGTGAGCCGCGGTGTGTGCCAGGTGCGATTTTGAATATGCAGCCCCGGATCAGAGCGATCAGGGGGTTGCTGTATCATGCAGACCTGGCCAACGTGGGTTATTTGAAGGTTAAACAACCCTCGCATAGCCCTACTACAAAACTAGGGTTATGCAAGGGTGGTTCAACACTCAAATAACCCACAGTGGCTGGGTTTGCATTATACGGCAACCCGCCGATCGCCCCGATCAGGGGTTGCATTACATATTCAAAATGGCGCCCGGCACACGCTGCAGCTCATCAGGGATTAAACAGCCCACGGTGAGCCCGATGCGTTGTGTGAACCTGGCCTGAGGCTTAAATACTAGTTTGGCTGCCTGTGGCCTGGTTGGCGCTACCCCTGTACTGACCGAAGTGCTGTTGAGAAATGAGATGCACGGAAAAAAGGAGAGAACCAGGCTCTCAGGATGTACAAATCTTTATTAAAGGAGCCCGACGCGTTTCGGCCTGTGTATTTTTCAAGGCCTTCCTCAAGGGGTTGTAAAAGAGTCTGCAGATTACTTAAACCACTGGTGCCTTCCACTGTTTCACTGGCGACTCACTATCTCCTCCTGTTTCTGTCTTTGAGAAATGAGATGCATCAGAAATATTTCCAGTAGCTAGGGCTTCGTTATCGCTCAAGACTTTTCCCCTCTTACTTTTCGTCTTTACTTCTAACTACCCAGGAAATTGGGCTGCTCTTGGGAGGCCTAGCCGAGAAGGTTCTGCCTCTGTCCCCACCTGCAGCCTGCGGGCCTCTCCTGCCACTCCAGCTTGTCCACACAGCTGCTGAAGTGTTCCAGGATATCTTGCTGAAATGCCGGCACTGGGTAAGACTGACCTCCTGCTGAAACGGCCCAATCGACATGGGCTTGAATCTAGGGGTGAGCAAGAGGGAAGCAAAACCAATTCTGCATCAGGAGGACTCTTGTTTGTTTTCATCACTGAAAGCCTGCTTCGTTTCATGTTTTCTTCGTTCACCATGGTTTCATTTTGGTACCCGTCTTCAGGTGCTGTTCCCCCTCATGTCCTGCCTGTGGGCTTCTCATGGACTTCTGGTTGGCCATTGTGGGAAAAGGATGCCGCACAAAATCGGCCTTTGGTCTGATCCAGCACAGCTCTTAGGTTCTTAAATTCACGGAGGGTAAGGCTATCAATGGCTACTAGTCATGATGATGGCTATATACCACCTCCAGGATGAGAGGCAATATGCCTCCCAGGAGCAGTGCTAGGTACCGAAAAGATCGGGGGCTCAGGCCCATAGGACAAAAATAAATGCACAAATTTGCATATGCTAAGTTACATATGCTCTAAAGTCTCTGTGTGTGTGTGTGTGTGTGTGTGTGTGTGTGTGTGTTAAAAAACCCTGTCTCTTAAGGACCCCCGTCTTTGAAAAAGGGGATGTATGGACAGGGGAGAGGAGGGCATTTTATTTCAGAAAAAAACCCAGGCAGAAGATTCGGGGGGCAGGGGGGCAGCAGGTGGTGAAGCGCATGGTGGGCAAAAAGCCAGTTAATCCAGCCATGCTGGCTGGGGGATGCTGGGAGTTGTAGGCCTTTTTTTCCTGTCTAAACTTGCATAGGATTGCACCTTAAGGGAAGGAATGCCCCCAAACAGCCCAGTGAGCATGCTCAGTCAGTCACCACGGAATGCGCACTGTCGTTTGGATGTGGATGGGTTGTTAAGGAAGAACGGAATGGAGTAGCTGGGGAAAGGAACATGTCTGGGCTAGAATCCTGAACAGAAGCACTCCACGCTGCAACATTTTGTTACAGGTCCCACTTGTTGCTTAGTATTTGTCAGCAACGATCTCAATACATGATAGATAAATGAAATCGATCATATTGTTTCAAGAGGTATGGAAGATGGTCCGGCTGGGGTTTTTTGGACACTTCCTTTGTCCGCTGCCCTGCCGGTTTTTATCCCGTCACTGTCCACATGTTCAGATTCTCAACGTGCCCTAGACTTGGATGGTTGCGACTTGCACAACGTTCTACTGAACAGGAAGAAAGCCGACACTGATTTACTTTTATTTTCCTTCTAGGGAGCCGTGGAAGGCTGCAGTATCGGATTCACTAAGTTCTGCGCCGCTTTGCAGAGCCATCCTGACCCAGAGCTGCAAGACGTACCAAGAACGATGCTAGAGCAGGTGCCGCTTTGACTGTTCTTGCGCATGTGTTAAGCAGTCCCCATGTACCTCAAGCGGCGAGAAGCTGTAGGGACAACCCTGCTCAAGTGTAGCTTCCATTGTGGATCACTGGAGACTTATGGCATTTTTATAATATTTGGCTTATTTATTTGGAGGCAAGCAGCATACACCAAATTTCTCCAACCAGCTGGGGATAATGGGAGTTGTAACCCAACAGAACTGGGGGGGTGGGTGTGTGCCAGGTTGGAGAAGGCAAGAGTAGCCACTTGTACCAGGCAACAGATCTTCTCTCCTACATCAGATCTCCATAACATTGTACTCCAAGTGGTTTTGCGTTCACTCTCTCAGTGGTGCTTCTCTTACTCTCATCTCCATCTTAAACTGCTGCTATTTCAAGAACTGAAAGCCAGGCACGTCAAATGCTCACATCCATTTAACATCACATCTAGTTTGGTCCTGTGCAGGGTCGGCCCGACCATGAGGCAGAGCGAGGGAGTTGCCTCAGGCGGCAGATGCTAGGAGGTGGCAGAAAAAGGGCTTGGAGCTGTGGGTCATGCGGCCTGCTCTGCGCCCCCTAAGCTAGCTTGCTGCCTTCAGCTGCGATGCTGTCCCATTGCCAGTGCTGAAGGAAGATCCGACTGTCAGTCCAGTCGGCTTTCGTACATGGGACAGGAGGGGGTGCCATCTTCTCCTTTGCCTCAGGCAGCAAGATGTCTTGGGCCGGCACTGGTCCTTCACCCGTCTTTGCCCTCGCTGTCATTGGACGTAACCATAACATTTCACAAAGGGCCGCGTAACTGTTGTCCGCTTGGCTACTTTTGGTTCTTTCTCGTTTGCCCAGGGCTTGGCTGTATTGAAACGGCCCAGGAGCAGCTCCATTACTCGTAGGGCGGCCGGTTTCCCGATGCTCTTTCTGTGCATCGTGGCTGGGGAGGACCCTGTCAAGCCGCGGCCTCTGCTGACAAACTGTATTCAGACATTGGTGGCCTTGGCCAACGAGCCTTTACCCCAAGACTGGGACCAGACGGTGGACTTGCCCCAGGTAAGGAAGCAGCACTGCTTGCCCAAAAGTTCCCACGAGTTTCTCTGCAGCCCCAGCATGAGGCAATCCCCGCTCCCTCCCGTCCTGTCCCAAATCCGATTCACTTCAGAGCGGTGTTAGTCACAAGTGTTGCGAACAGCCGTGAAACTCAGTACAAAAGCTCATTGTTCTTTCCTTCGGAGCATCTATTCGGGAGCAGCTGCAAAAACACAGAAGCGGGGGCACCACTTGGCAGTGTCGGCATTGCCGGGCACCTGCCAAGTCCTTTGCCTCTGCCCACCCCTGGAAACCCATGATGCTGTGTCTGAGTCAGAATCAAGTTCCACGTCTTCTTGAGGCGCCTGTGCGGAGGTGCTGGGCTTGACCTTTCAGAGGTGCTGGCCGGGCATAACCCTTGCATTCCCTCCCCATGCTTTGGTCCTATTTGGTCTGACCCCACTAGCTGGCTGTTCTAATGTCCTTATGACGACAAGGTCCTCCAGAAACCAAAATCCAGGCTCCAACGGCCAAGATGTTCTCGCTTTTTGTTCACTGCCTGTAGGTTTCAGCCGTGCACGTGCTGCAAACCCTGGTCCGTGGTTCTGGTCTTGGAACAGCCCTACACCAGCACGTTACGTCCATGGTGACGTTGTTTCTCAAGGCACTCAGCTCCCCTAGCTGGGCCATGAGAAATGCAGGCATCCAGCTCTTTGGTAAGTACTAACCCTAACCCTAACCCTTTCCCTTCCCATTACATACTAGCCGGTACTTTGGGGCAGCCTTTCCCATGGCTCCATACCGCAGAAAGGAGTGCAGAAAGGAGCGGAGGTTATGGCTAGCCTGTGCTTAGCGCCTAGCCCTCTGTATTTGCAGAGGACGTCACTTAACAGAAGGCAAAAACAAGCACGTCACTAATAGACGGGCACATCGCCCAGTTAATGCGGTGGTTCTCGGTCTGGAAGGGATTTATTTAGTTATTTATTATATTTATACCCCGCCTTTTTTCCTGCAAGGAACCCAAGGCGGATTACATAATCCTCCTCCTCCTCTCCATTTTATCCTCACAACAACCCTGTGAGGTAGGTTAGGCTGAGAGTCCGTGACTGGCCCAAAGTCACCCAGTGAGTTTCATGGCTGAGCGGGGACTAGAAGCCTGGATCTCCCGAGTCCCAGTCCGACACTCTCACCACTACGCCACACTGGTGTAGTGGCGTAGTCCACCAAGGACTATGTAGTCCTTGGTGGAGACGAATACAAGTGTTCAGATTTTTTCCAATTTATAACTGAAGGCAAAACAAGCACATCACTAATAGATGGGCACATAGCCCGGTTAATACGGTGGTTCTTGGTCTGGAAGGCATGTACGGTATGTAGTCCTTGGTGGAGACAAATATAAGTGTTCAGATTTTTTCCAATTTATAACAGAAGGCAAAACAAGCATATTGCTAATACACAGACTCATAACAGACTCAGTTAATGCTGCAGTTCTTGGTCTGGACTCTGGACTCTGCCCACCCAGGATGGCCTTTTCTCAGCCTTAAGGGCTAGAAACCTGAGAGAGAGAGAGAGAGAGAGAGAGATTGTGAGAGAGAGAGAGATTACCGTAATGTGTGCAGGATTATAGCCAGATCGGTGTTCAGTATGGGCTCTAGATTTGTCCCTACAGTGGATCTTCTCAGACCTTTTTAAACGTCATGACCTCATAGCGGGTGCCAGATGGGGCTGAAAGGGAGGCAAACCTCCCCACCATCACCAATTGCTGGATCCCTGTGATTACTGAGAAAAGCACAAATCTTTTCTCACAACAAGTTATAACTGAGCCATGAACTGGAAATCAAAATGAGGCTGCAGTCTGCAGCATGCGCCCTTCGAAGTTAACTCCGTCACAGTCAACAGGACTGAACTTCAAAGGAGCGTTGGTGTGACAAAGTACCATTTCTCTTCCTGAAATCCAGGTTTGCACCCCAGTATTTCCCCCCCCTCCTGGTGCCAACACTGCACAATCCAAATAAAAACATCTGACTTTGTGTCTTCTCCCCCTGCTTTGGTTTTTTTCCTCTCCCAGGCGCCTTGACGGTTCGCCTGCTTGGTCAAAGGCAGCATCGGGAGGGCGGCCACAGCCAGGACGGGGTGAGCCCCGAGGCCATTTTCAGCCGCTACCCTCAGCTGAGAAGCATCCTGCTTGGAGAATTGACCTCGGCAGTGGAGGTGTCTGTGTCCGGAGGACCCAAGGGAGGGAAGCTTCACCTCTGTCCCTCCCTCTATGCCATCCTCACCTTTCTGGCAAAACTCTTGCCTAGCGCAGACACGCTGGACAGGTAGGGAAGGATGGCCGAGAAAACGGCAGAAGCTTTCAGTGGTGGAATAGAAGCACCAAGAACCAAACTACAGTGATGTTCAATTTGGTGCCTTTTTTTTTTTTTTTCATTCTTTCTGGCAGTTTTATTTCTTATTTTTATTATTAGTATATAGCCGGTGTGGCGTAGTGGTTAGGGTGTTGGGACTGGGGGCTCGGGAGATCTGGGTTCTAGTCCCCACTTGGCCGTGAAGCTGATTGGGTGACTTTGGGCCAATCACTGACTCTCAGCCTGACTGACCTCACAGGGTTGTTGTGAGGAGAAAATGGAGAGGAGGAGGAGGAGGAGGATTGTGTAGGCCGCCTTGGATTCCTTGCAGGAAAAAAGGCAGGATGTAAATATAATAAATACAAATACTGGCTCTCACCTTAGATTGAAAGCTAGGCACCTGGATCATATGATTCCTATTCTGTATCATTCACCTTGGCTGCCTGTTAGTTTATGGGGCCCAATTCAAGTTGCTGCTTTTGGCCTTTAAAGCCCTAAACGGTTTGGGACCACATTACCTGAAGGATTGCCTACACTTGTATGATCTTGCTCATGGGGCCTCTGCCCCACCTCTGCCCCACCAGCAAGTTGTCTCTGCCCCACCAGCAAGAGCCATTAGGCTGGTGGGTACTAGAGATAGGGCCTTCTCATTGGTGGCCCCCCACACCTTTGTAACGACCCAGAGAGAAGGATATGGCTTACCGGTAATCACTGCTGGCTTTTAAAAAATTAAAAAGGAAGCACTGAAGGCACATTTATTCCAGCCAGCATATGTCTCGTGTGTGTGTGTGTATTTCATTGTATTTGGTAAGTTCATGTTTTTGTAATATGGTAAGCCGCCATGTGAGAGCAGTGAAAGGCAGGTTAAAAAATGTTTAAACAAACAAACATAATAACAACAAGAAGGAGAAGGAGGGCTGTAGTTTAGTGATAGAGCACATCCCTATCAGAGATATGGTTACCTGTCTCTGTTGCAGAGGGCCTGTTTTGAGTGCAGAAGGTCTCAGGTTCAATACCTGGCATTTCCAGTTTTAAAAAAGAAAGAATTGGGTCAGGTGATGTGAACACCCCCTGCCGGAGACCCTGGACCCTGCTGGACAAAGCAGACAATGTCAATGCCGGGCTAGATGGAGGAATAGTCTGAGCTGGCATAAGGCAGCTTCTAATCTTCCTTCAGGTTCGGAGTGAGAAAAAACCAGTGTTAACACGCACAGAAAAAACGTAGCGCTACCCTGAGATCTGTCGGAATCCAAATCTGACGGTTCCTGCTCTGGCCCTTTGCTTCTTCTGCAGCGACTCCATCTGCTTCCTGGAGCCCCTGATCCAGCTGTCAGGAAACCCCCTGCATGCTGTGCGGGTGATGGCGGCCAGGGCCCTGGTGCCCCTCGTTCCGACGACGGAATACGGGAATGTCCTCTTACAACTGGCCAGGGGGTTACCGCAGCCGGATGAGGCGCAGTCCCACAATGCATTGCACGGACGTCTGCTGCAAATCCAGGCCCTGTTGGCTCGAGCGCTGAATGTCAACTGGTAAGTGGCTCTCTAACCATGAAATCCTGTGCGTGTCTCCTCGCAAGTAAGGCACATCACATTCAATGGGGCTTACGCCCGGGTAAGGGTGTAGAGCAGGAGTAGGGGACCTTTTTACTGTTGAGGGCCACATTCCTTTGGGACAGAGATCCCATTGGTGGAGATAAGAGATCCCAGAACGCAGTTCTGATAGCTCACGACACACGGCCATGTAGCCCCATATTTCTAGTACACGGTTCTAGCTCCAGAGGCCGCCTGGCAGCTCAGGAGTCATGGAGAAGGAATTTGGTCCTTCCACAAAATTTGGAACTTGGTCCAGCCTGCACAAAAGGTGAGCCGGAGCAGACGCGCTAAAGATGCCTCACCGCGCAATCGATCCGTTTTTGCCCTGCTAATACGGCGGCGCAGCTGTTTTTCTCGAGGGGAAGCCCAGTTAGTCTGCTGCAGCAAAAACAGCAAATAGAGTCCAGTGCGGGGCTGTTGAACCTCCTTCCGCCCGATGACCGAATTTAATTTTGGAGAAGCTCTTGGGGGCGGGGCTGCATTCCAGTGGTGGGTGGAGCCAAAGGCAAAGTGGGCAGGGACAAAATACCAAAAGCACCAGCATACTGTAGCTTAAAGCTCTTATTGCCAGTAACTAAGCTTCGGGGGAGGCATTTCAGCCTTTTAAAATGCAGGGGGGGGGGAACGTGCAAAAGCTGGGAACCCCTAAAAGATTGGCGGTTGGGAGGGATTGGGGCCAAGGGAAGGGCGCGGGGCCTCTTGGGGCACTGTGGCGGGCTGGATTGGGAACCCAGATGGGCCAGATTTTTCCCACAGGCCTCTGCCTCTCTGGTCTAGTGGCACCTTGAAGACTGACAAATTGGTTATGACATAAGTTCTCATGGATCAGAGCCGATTTCATCAGATGCATGAGATTTTCATCCAGAGTTGGCCGATATATATATATATATATATATATATATATACATACATACATACATACATACACACACATGGGTATAGGGAGAAAGGGGGGAAATTGTGTTGTTGTGGTTTCCTTTCAGCCTGTCTCCTGATGCACTGGTCTCCATCGCCTGCCGGGTGGAGGACCGTCTCTGGTTGATCTCAGCCGTACAGCGATGCCCCTTGGTCCGCACGGCCTACCTCCAAATTGTCTCCCTTCTGGTGGAAAGCTGTTCTCAAAGTTTCGTGCAGCGGGTTCGGGAGATTGTGAGCAGTGAACTGGCCAGCTCTAAGCCCATCGAGAAGCCTGGCTTATCTCCCGTTCAGGTATCTACGTCTACCGAGGTTGTGGTCGTTTAAGGCCAACAGAATTGTGGGATAGGCATCACACACACACACACACACACACACACACACACCACACACACACACACACACAAGCCATTGGTCCAGTAAAAAATGGGGGTAAGGCAGCCTTCCCCAACATGGGGCCCTCTAGAAGCCTTAGACCACAACACCCATCAGCCCCAGCCAGCTTGGCCAATGGTCAGGGGAGATGGGAGTTGTAGTCCCAAACATCTGGAGGGCGCCATATTGGGGAAGGCTGGGCTAGGGGATGCAAGGAGTAGGGATGAAGTGGGATTTTGAAGCCCCCATGGCACGTGTGTCATTATCCCAGAGCTGGGGTCCTCCAACATAGGTGCCCCATTAGAGCACTCATGTCTTGTGCCTATGGACACCTCTGTTGGTGCTCACTGGGGCCCGGGCTCCCCGCCCCTCCAGATTTTTATTTTATTTTATTGCACTCCAGTGCCATCTTTGTTTGGGTTCAAAAGAGTGGCTTTGTGTTTTGGAGCTCAGACACCCACACCTCTGCCTTGTACTTCGGGTCTTGGGCAAGTTACTTTCCTTTTAGTCTGACCCCCCAGTTTGTCTTCGGGGAAATGACTGAGTGTTTTGTGACCAGCTACGCCCACAATGGCAGCCATTTTATGAATGAGCAGGCTGCCCCATGGCTGCCATTTTGTGGGAGCACCCACGACCCTCTTGGAATTCCAAATGTGCCCACCAACCCAAAAAGGTTGGGCACCCACCCACCCTGCCCCAGAGGGAAACGGTTGTGAAGAAACAGCCCATGAAAAATTGGGAAGGTTTGTTCCCTGTATCCTTTGCCAAAATATCCGGGGTGTGCTGTTTCCCACAATGCGCTATCTTTGTGGGTAAGCTTCTTCTTCTCTCTGAATATATCCCCCCAATCCTGCCCATCGTTAGTTTATCTTCATCTTGCTCCAGGTCGGTTCGGCTACCTTCTGCCAACGTGCCGTTGGCTTCCTCTGTCATGAGGCAACGAGGCCAGGATATCCTGAGGGAGTCGGTGAACTTTGCTTGCTCCTGCAAAGGGGGACATGGACGTGCAAGGAGCCATCCTGACCTGGATGGTTGAAAAGGAGGACAGAAAAGGCCTGAATTCGAGCAAGGAGCTGCAGCTAATCCTACTGGTGAGTAGGAAACAGTCTCACACCCATAGAATCAAAGAGTTGGAAGAGACCCAGAAGGTCATCTAGTATATAAGAGAGCCAGTGTGGCGTAGTGGTTTGAGTGTTGGACTGGGACTCGGGAGGTCTGGGTTCTAGTTCCCATTCAGCCATGAAGCTCACTGGGTGACTCTGGGCTAGTCACTGCCTCTAGCCTACCTCACAGGGTTGTAGTGAGGATAAAATGAAGAGGAGGAGAAGGATTATGTAAGCAGCCTTGGGTTCCTTGCAGGAAAAATGGTGGGCTATACAATAAATAAATAAATAAATAAATAAATAACCCCCTTCTCCATGCAGCCCTTATGAGATTATGAGTCACATGAAAGGACAAAATAAACACGGGTTGGCCACTGTGTGAACTGAATGCTGGCCTGGACTAGATGGACCTTTGGTCTGATCCAGCAGGGCTCTTCTTATGTTCTTATGACCAGGACTGGCCCTACCATGAGGCAGACTGAGGCAGCCACCTCAGGCAGCAGATTTTGACTGTCCAGAAAGGGGCAGGAAATTGTTAGCAGTTTAATTTATTATTGTTGTATTTTTCCTGCCAGGGAGGGGGAAGGTGCACTTGTGGGATCTTCCAGCTCAGGTGTCAAAATAAGCTGGGTCCTATCTATGCACTTGGGGAGGGGCGGGAGGTGGGGCCGTTTGCTGTTCCACCTCAACCCCAAAAATGTCTCGGGCCAGCCCTAGACATGCCAGCAGCAGACCGATGTGTCAGAAGCGGGGTGCACGAACTGGAGAGCTCAACTGAAAGTTCTCCAAACTTTTGGCTCAAATTTTGCCACCGGGGTGGTGGTGGTATGAGCAGGGCCAAATTCTCCCAGCCGATTTGAGGGGCAGGGGGTGATCTTTATACGAACACACACACACAAAAAAAAAAACGGTCCCCGAAGTGAACTGAACCCCCATGCCCACTGGTGTTTTTTTCCTAGCAGCCGCTTCGTAGCTGCCATTTCCTCTCCCTGCACCCAAATATATCTGGGTTGGATCCGGATTTAAGCTGGGTCAACTGTGCTGGCAGAAGAAGTGGATGTCCTCACCTCCTCTTTCCCAGGACGGGCCTCTCCATCTTCCTGAAAATGCCACACAGAGAGTTGGGTTCAGACAACATGATAACCCACACTCGAAGGTTGAGTATGGGTTGAGTGTGGGTTGTTGTTGAAATGTGGGTCGTCGTGTTGTCTGAACCCAGCTGCCCTAACAAGCCATGGCTTGTTAACCACAAACAACCCATGAAGAGAATCCATGAGTCATTGTTGGGTTGTGAACTGGGGGATGTTCACCATGGTTGGTTATCTTGGCTGGGTTCAGACGACACGATAAGCCACGTTTCAACAACCCATGATTCAATGACAACCCACACTCAACACTTCAGTGTGGGTTATCATGTTGTTCGAACCCATTCAGAGAGTCAGGAGACCCTGCTGAATGGGGTGAGCTGTGCTGTGGGGGGAAAGGGGGATCCCCCAAAATTGTGCAAAGGGACCTTCCGCTAGCAGAGCCATTCCTCTTGCAGAAGGCAGATCCTGGATACAACACATATACAGTCATACCTTGGATTGCAAGTCACTTGGCTTGAGAGCGTTTTGCAAGACAAGCAAATTTTTAAATATTTAATTTTTTTTGACTTGATATACAAGCGACGTCTTGCAAGACAAGTGCTGTAGTACGGCTTAAATTAAAAAATCTCTGTACAAATTTTTTTGGGGGGGGATTTCGTTTTGATATAAGAGTGTTTTGGATTACAAGCACGTTTCCGGAACGAATTATGCTCTCCATCCAAGGCATGAACTGTATACATATACAGTTATATTTATGGTGTACCTTTTAACTCGAGTTGTACGTATTTTTTCCCCTTATTCTAAATATGTTTCCCTTTTATTAATTAGGAGAAACTAGACGAGGTGCTGAAAGACAGGACAGACCATACGCTTCTGAAGTTATACCTGGGGGCTTTTGCACAACTCTACGGCAACCCCCACTCTCGGCACCGGCCTTTTCCCCAGAAGCCACTGGGCTCTGTGCACACCGAGTGCAAGGGAATCCTGTTATCCATGGTGGAAAATGACCATCTCAGTCCAGACCTTCTGGGTCATGCGCTGTGCACTGTTGCTTTGCTCCTGACTCCCAAGTAAGCAGATCCATGTTTTCTAGGTACGCGTGTCCCACAGGAGGCAAGAAAGGGAGGCTGATGCCGCCTATGGCAGTGGGGCTCCTTATCCATCTCAGTTTTTATTCTGAGCTTTAGAGGAGCTCTCCATGATGCTCCATGGTGGTGAACCTATTTTGGGGGTGGAGTTCAGCACCACGGATAGCTCCTATAAAGCTCAGCACAAAAGCTGCAATGGCTAAGGAGCCCCACTGACGCAGGAGTCGCCGGCCGCCCCTGGTGGAAAGGTGCAAACAAGCCCAAAGTGTCACATGGTCAGGACTGGGCCATGGGGAACAGTTCAAGGTGAGCCAGGAACCCTCATGGGACCAGCCAGTAGTCAAGGGGTTGGAGCAACTCCCCTGCGAGGAAAGGTGACAGCAGCTGGGATTGCTTAACTTAGAAAAAGGCGAGTGAGGGGAGACAGGATAGAGGTGCACAGAATGATACATGCTGTGGAGAAAGTGGGCAGGGGGAGACGTTTTTTTCTCCCTCTCTCATAATACTGGAACCCAACGGGGTCAATCCCATGAAGCTGGTTGGTGGGAGATTCAGGATAGATCAAAAGAAGGACTTCTTCACACAGCGCACCGTTAAAGTATGGAATTCACTTCCACAGGATGTTGTGACGGCCACCAATTTGGAGGGCTTTAAAAGGGGATTGGACAAATTCATGGAGGAGGAGAAGGCTATCGATGGCTACTAGTCCTGATGGTTCTATGCTTCCTCCAGTATTAGAGGCAGTATGCCTATGTAATCCAGTTGCTGGGGAACATGGGCGGGAGGGTGCTGTTGCTTTCATGTCCTGCTTATGGGTTTCCCGTGGGCAGCTGGTTGGCCACTATGTGAACAGAAAGCTGGACTAGATGGACCCTTGGTCTGTTCCAGCAGGGCTCTTCTTATGTTCTTAGGACCAAGGAGCAAGTCATGGCCAAAGGTTAAACCAGGAGCCAGAATCAAGAAGCCAGGTTCGGGTGCCCATTTATGAATCGCCAGAATAAAATAGGACACAAATTTGCATTAAAATTCACATATGCTAATTCACATATGTAGATGCAAATTTAGGACCAATTACGATACTTTAAACAGTTCAATAAAAACAGGTTATTACAATAAATTATAATAATTGACAAAATTCCAATCATTATAATTTGAATACATTTCAGCATACTGTCAAAGACTGCGACCGGGTGATCTGCCTGCCTGTTCAGTCTGCTTTTCAGGGGCTAACTGTGGATGGGGAACAGGGTCTTTGTGGTTCTTTACCTTTCAGCCAGAACTGAGGATCTCCTTGCGCTCCTGGGCAAAACACTTCGACGGCCGAAATCTAAGTGTTTTGCAGGGCGGGAGGAGCCTCCGTACTCCTTCCGCCCTCGGTAGGATGCCCGCAATTCACTGAGTTCAGAGGGTTATGAGCAAACCTCATCGGATCACGTGGTCCGTTAATTTTTTAAAAAGTGGGAGGGGCAGGGCACCTTGGCGGAGGCCGCGAACGGTGTCCTGGGGCACATGGGCACATGTGGGCACCAAGTTGCCAACCCCTGGTATATAGAATGGGATCTGGCTGATCTAAAGGGAGCTCATCAGCTCTGGCATTTGTTCGCTCGCTTATTATTAACTTCCTTTCCTCTTGTGGCAGCGTAGAGGATGATCCTTTATGGGGACAGTGGTGTGCGGTAATAGAACGGTGCAGCGACCCCCTTTCGCCCGAGGCGCTCAGAATGGCTGCAGCAAAATCACTGACAGTGGCAGGCGCTGACCTGGTTTGGAGAGCCCAGGAACCCTCCGGCTCACCTCTTCGTGCAGCGGCTCTGCGGTACGTAGCTGCAGGGACGGCGCCGTTACCTGGCATGCCCTGGCAGGGCCCAGCTGGTACCTGCCCTGCCCTTAATTTTATTTTTTTTTCTGGCCCAGCATTCCGAGCAGCACCAAGCAGCTGAATCTAGCGACCCTGTTCGTTCTGGAGAGTCAGTCAGTGGCCCAAAGTCACCCATTGAGCTTCATGGCCGAGTGGGGGACTAGAACCCGGATCTCCCGACCGAGTCCCAGTCCAACACTCTAACCGCTACGCCACACTGGCTCTCCCCACAACCTTATGTTCATTTCATCCCGTTTCCAAATCAGTTTGCAAAAAGAATGCATATGTCCACATGAAAACCTGTACGCATTTCTGCTCACATTCTTGTACGCAATTTCTCCAATATGCATTTTTTTTTTTTTGGGCAAGACATCTCCCCTAATGTAATGTGCTTTTGTACGTTATTTTCACTGATGTACACATTTTTGTGCACACACATTCTCCCCTAATATACTCTTTTTTAAATGCACTTTTTGATTGGCGAACCACATCACAAAATTTGGAAAAGTGGGAATGTGGAAGATTTATTTATTTATTTATTATATTTATACCCCACCTTTTTCCCTGCAAGGAACCCAAGGTGGCTTACATAATCCTCCTCCTCCTCCTCTCCATTTTATCCTCACAACAACCCTGTGAGGTAGGTTAGGCTGAGAGTCAGTGACTCAGTGAGTTTCATGGTCGAGCAGAGACTGGAACCCGGATCTCCCGAGTCCCAGTCCAACACTCTCACCACTACGCCACACTGGCGTATAACTGCATTTCAGTTTGCAAATTGGTGCAGGACATGTGAATTAGATAATATGGTAACAAGAGAGGGGGAGGTTTCGGTGGTGGCCCCCCAGTTCTGGAATGCTGTCCCAAGGGAAGTGAGCCGGTCGCCCACACTGTTATCTTCTCAGTGTCAGGCTAAGCCTTTCCTGTTCTCCCAGCTTTTTAAGTCTTGTAGGGTGCAATTCTATGCACGTTTAGACAGGAAAAAAAGTTGTACAACTCCCAGCATGCCCCAGCCAAACTGGCTGGGGCATGCTGGGAGTTGTACAACTTTTTTCTGTCTAAACGTGCAGAGGATTGCACCCTACAAGACTTTAAAATATTTTCGTATTTTTGTGTTTTATTGTTTTAGTCCTTCCAGAGTGGTTTTGCCTCTTATACCTGATATTGTGATTTATGCTGTATTGACACAAATTTATTAGTTTTATATTGTTGATTTTATTGCAACTTCTGATGTTGATGTTTCAAATTTAAAACTCCGAGAGAAATGTATTTTATGAGGTGTCAAATAAATTTAATTAATTAATTAATAAACAAGTTCACATTAAAAGGTGAACTGAGCAATATCTCCCTGATCCCTGATCTATTTAAGATCTCAGGAAGGACTTCTTCACACAGCACATAGTTAAACTATGGAATTCCCTTCCACAAGATGCAGTGAAGGCCACTAATTTGGAGGGCTTTAAAAGGGGAATTGGACAAATTCATGGAGGAGAAGGCTATTAATAGCTGATAGTCCTGATGGCTATATGCTACCTCCAGCATCAGAGGCAGTATGCCGAAGTACACCAGTTGCTGGGGAACATGGGCGGGAGGGTGCCGTTGCACTCATGTCCTGCTTGTGGGAACCTGTGGGCAGCCGGTTGGCCACTGTGTGAACAGAATGCTGGACTAGATGGACCCTTGGTCTGATCCAGCAGGGCTCTTCTTATGTTCTTATGATCATTTTCCAGCATCCCCAAAAATCCATTTAGATTGATTCTTTTTTTATTGGCCACCTCCTCAGCCTGATCGAGGCAGCAATTTGCCTGCTCCAAGACGAAGACCAGGAAGTGAGGCAAGAAGCCGCCATCTTTGCCAGCCTTGTGGTGCAGCAGCCGCTGCTTGACTTGGGGGTCCCCTCTCGAAACAGTTGCATTTTGCTTCAGAGTAACAAGGGTCTGCTAAGCCTGTTGCAGTTCCTGCTGGAAAAATTCGGGAATTACCCAGAAACCTTTGCGTCTCTGTTGCATCACCTCCCCACAACAGATCTCGTCAATGCCTTGACAGAGCTGGAGGCCAAGGGGTAAGCAAGAGAAGGCGGAGAGGGTGGGAAATGAATATCTTGCTTCTCTTTATTTATGAGAGCCAGTGTGGCATAGTGGTTAGAGTGTTGGACTGGGACTTGGGAGATCCGGATTCTAGTCCCCACTCGGCCACGAAGTTCACTGGGTGACTTTGGCCCAGTCACTGACTCTCGGCCTACCCTACCTCACAGGGTTGTTGTGAGGATAAAATGGGGAGGAGGAGGAGGAGGAGGATTATGTAAACTGCCTTGGGTTCCTTGCAGGAAAAAAGGCAGGATATAAATATAATAAATTAAAAAAAACAAATATTATATTATTAATTCATTTCCTCCAAGGAGTTCAAGATGGCGTACATGCTCCCCCCCCACCACTTTTCTCTTATTGGGACAGCGAACAGTGTGCTAAAGGGAATCCTCTGCTGTTATCTCCAATCACTGATTGGAGATAACAGTGGGGATTCCTCTCCCTGCTAGCGTCTAGGACGAAGGGCTTGGGGATGGGCTTGAAGGAGGAGGCCTCCACAGGCCAGACGGGAAACATCCGTGGGCCGGAGGTTCCCATCTGTGCTTTAGATCAATGGGTCAACTATGATGGCCTTTAAACATCTCTCTCTCTCTCTCTGTCTCCAGGGCTGTCAGTCTGTATAAAGAAGATGAGCCAAATGTTTATGCAGAGCCAGCGATCCTCTCCCAAACACTGCTGCCTTTCCTCCTCCAGCTGGTCTGCAGAGCGTCCACCTCTCCAAAGCTTTGGGAGTCGATGCAGTGCTGGCTAACAGCCGCCGGGCCCGGGGTCTTCTCCAGCCTACAGCACTGCAGATGCTGGTGGAGCCGAGGTGGGCGACACCGTTTAGGAAGGGCATTGACAAACCGGAGCCTGTTGATCTTTAAGAACATGGGAAGATCTGTGCTGGATCAGACCAAGGGTCCATCTAGTCCAGCATTCTGTTCACACAGTGGCCAGCCAGCTGCCCACGGGAATACCCCTTATGTTGATACAGCAAGGACTGCGAGCAAATAGGTGCAGCTGTCATAGCTGGACACGTTATACCTGCCCTGAGTGACGCCATGCAGGCCCTGCCAAGGTGCACCCCTATAGACCCCTTCAGGGAGGGGTCTGCCCACTCCATTCCCGTTAAGGGCTTGCCCAATAGCGGGGAGGAGGGGGCAGGGGTATACTTCTGTCCCTTGTTCTACTAATCTCCCCCCCCCCCTTCAAACTATATGGACCGCCAAGTTATGTACTGGTTAGGGAAGTCTTCCATCTAGTGGCTGAAGGTGTAACTGCGGGCTTCAACCACACAGACACATCCAGATTAATTTATGCATTAAAACAAAATAAATAACCCCAGGGTGCACACCCCAAGGGTCTACTTACTAAGCCTGCCAAGTTTCGGGTGTCTAGGTTTCATGGTCTTGAAGCTACGGCAGTGATGGACAGGAAGACAAAAATCCTTTTATTATTATAGATGATGGTGCGAGTGCTCGCTTGCGCCTAACATGAGGGTCTCAGTGCTCAAGCATGTTCTCCTGTGTTTCAGATGACAGCACTTCTCTGCGCCTAAAGGCTCTGGCTTGTCCAAAGGTCCACACCGCAGTCACCACCCTGCTGGTTAAGGCTGCCCTTGCCGGCCACATGCTGGAGATCCTGGAAAGAGGGAAGCAACCCGGTGTCGAAGGAATCACCTTCTCTTCCCAGGAGCTGAGATGCGCCGCTCAGTCTGTGCAGAAGCTACTCACTCAGCATGGAACGGCTCCCGTGATCGACGGAGAGCTGGAGCGATAGCCACAAGGCAAGCAAGAGCCACCCTGAATGTGTTCCTCAGTGAATCGCTGAGGGGTTTTTTTTACCGCAGTGGAGAAAGGGTTGGGATCATGGTTCATTTCGCTGCCTTGGAGATCATCATCATTAGATCTTCCTGCCTAGGATTATAGGGAGATGCTACCCCAGAGGTGGGCAACTAGCCGCCCTCTAGATCAGTGTTCTCCAGCCTTGGGTCCCCAGATGTTTTTGGCCTACAACAGTGTAGCTGGCTGGGGCATGCTGGGAGTTGTAGGCCAAAAACATCTGGGGACCCAAGGTTGGAGAACACTGATCTAGATGTTTTGGCTGACAACTCCCATCAGCCCTTGCCAGCAAAGCTGATGGTGAGGAAGAATGGGAACCGTAGGCCAAAATATCTCGAGGGCCCCAAGTGAACCACATCTGCACAATCCCGTGATGCACTTTTACCAATGCATGCTGGTCCCAAATGGCCACACACAAATGGGGTAACTATCTTGCTAGCTGACGATGCTCGCTTTGCCCGTCAGAGCTGAGCGATAGGTGGGGCTCCTTCTCCATTACAGGTTTTGCAGCTTTTATTTGGAGCTTCATAGGAGCTATCCATGGTGCTCCATTGTAGCCAACCTATTTCGGGGGTGGAGTTCAGCACCACAGATAGCTCTGCGAAGCTCCGAATACAACCTCTGCAGAAGCTGTAATGGAAAAGGGAGCCCACCGAAATAGGAGTCACCACCAGCCGCCCCTGGCAATAGGTGGCTGTTGTTGTTGTTGTTGTTATTTATTTATTTATTTATCGCCCATTTGGCCGGCAACCAGCCACCCTGGGCGATGTACACAGAATAAAAACAATAGAATACATTTAAAACAATATAAAAATTTTAAAATCTTAACCCACCCCATATTCCCGCCTGAACAACCAGGTTTTTAATGAGCAACAGAAGCTCAGCAGAGAGGGGGCATGGCGGAGGTCACTCGGGGGCTGTTGAGTAGGAGCCAAGCCAGGGAAGGCCGCCATCGCCCAGGCAACGGGCAGGAAGTCTTCGGCGTTCTTCCTGTTGCCCAATTGCCAGCATGGGTGGGAGGTGTCAAGTCAACGAGCTGTCATTCTTCACTGCCGGAAGTACATGTAGGCAAACCGCAGCCCTCAGAGACCTTCAGTACAGCCTGTCATGGGTGGCCAAGCCATTGAATTCCCCGGCACACACCCCGCGAGCCTGGATGCTCAGGTCCCAAATGGCCACACACAAATGTGGCAACTATCTTGCTAGCTGACGATGCTCACTTTTCAGCAGGCTGGACGGAACCGACTGGTGGAGAGGGTGGCCTGAAGCGAGAGCCATCTCCCTCCCCCCCTCCCCGCCCGGTGCCATCCTTCACGTGTAAATCACGAACCTCCCTCCCCGCTTGATCAGAGGACTTGCGCCGAGGAATGCTGAGGAGCGCACCGAACTGCTGTTCCCGGATGCCAGCCGATCAGCTGCGCAGGCCGGACGGGATCTCCACACGCAGGAAGGGGACGTTTGAACCTCCCCCGTCCTTGCAGATTGAGTTGTGGCCAGGGGGGTGATGAGGGAAGAGTGTGTGTCTCTGGATGTGGAGAAAGGGGGTGTGTGCGCAAGGGAGAGAGATGGGGGGGAAGGTTTTGGGGTGGGATGAGGGGGACACTGGCCTAGGCCACACCCACCTGAGCCCAAGGCCCGCCTTCAGCCACACCTACCACCGACACATGGGCTCCGACCACCAGAAAGGTTGCCCACCTAGGTTTCCCAGGAAAATGCTCCCGACCGGTGGCCCTGGGGCTAACTGCAGAGGGCAGATGTGTCCAGAGGCAGGGGTTCTTACATCTAGCCCCTGAAGCTCCTGGCGTTCCGAGCAACCAAGTTGCCCTGAGGAGTCTCCCCCCCCCAAAAAAAGCCTTGTTGAGTTGTCCTAAGCTGTGCTACGAGCAAAGAACGCCACGATGGTGTCAGAAGTGTCAGGGCGAAAGAGTTTTTTTGTTTTGTTTTTTACAAGGTGAGCATCCATTTCAGTCTCTCCTAACTTGGCTCAATGTTACTGCATCGGTTTTCGATGCTGACTTTTTTGCTCCCGTTCTAAGGAGCCCAAGGGATTGCGCACCGGAGAGCGGAGCAAAGTGTTGTCCTTGTGCCGGATTTTCTCATTCAAATAAAGCGCCGTTGCTTTTAATTGGGCCATAGATGCCTCCCTAAATTAAGACATTCCCCTTAGGATCTGCTTGTGGTGTGTTTGGTTCTCAGTCTTAAGAGCAGGAACTCCTCCCACCCTCCACCCCGAAATTGTAGACCTTGAATACAGATGTGTGCATCCAAAAGTGCCTTCAACCAGAGAAAATGTTAGGGGGCGGCCCGCTAGGGCTGGAGCCCTGAATCTTTCATTTGGAGCCCCGAATCTCTGGGTGGCCGTCTGCCCCACCACCCTGCTGTCCATGGGCACTGGCTGAAAGAAAGGGACAGGGGCCCTGAGGATCTCAGTTGCATCTGACCCCCCTGGATGAGCTGGCTTTTTGCCCACATGGGCTTCACCTCCTGCTGCCCCGCCCCTTGAATCTTTCTGCCTGAGCATTTTTTTCTGAAATCTAATGTCCTCCTCTCCCCTGTCCATGCATCCCTTTTTACAAATAGGGGTGTCCTTAGGAGACAGGGTCCTTTAAAGACACACACAGAGAGAGAATCATTTAGAGCATATGTAAAGTAGCATAGGCAAGTTTGTGCATTTTTATTTTATTTTTTGTCCTGTGGGCCTGAGCCCCAGATCTTTTCAGTACCTAGCAGTGTCCCTGCCTTCAAAACAGGAATGGGTGCGTGGGGTGATCTGTCCCAGCATCCGGTCCACCGTTGCAAAGAATCTTAAGAGCATACACACCTAGAACATCCACTTCTTGAGTCATTTCCAGATGGGTAGCCATGTCAGTCTTTAGCAGCAAGAACAACAATCTATCTATCTATATATATATATATATTCTGGCATAAGCTTTCATGGAGATGCATCTGAAGAAGTGCAGAGTGTTCACGAAAGCGTATGCCAGAATAAATAAATGTGCTTGTCTGTAAAGTGCCACAAAAGCCTTTGTTGTTCTTGCTTGAATCATACAGTCTTGGACCGCATGAAGCACCAAAAATGCCTTTGGCCCAACCTGATGAGACCCGCAGGTCCCACGTCACGCATTCACATCATGCCCTAGGAAAGAGACACTCCAATAACGCAGAATTTTAAGAGTTGGAAGGGAACTTGGAGTCCATCTGTGGCTCACGCTGGCTCAGCTTGTCCGAGCGTGGAAAGCTAAGCAGGGTCAGGCCTGGTTATTACTTGGATGGGAGACCCCCTCCTCTAGTTTCCTGCACTGAGCAGGGGGTTGGACTCGATGGCCTTGTAGGCCCCTTCCAACTCTATGGTCTATGAATCTACAATGCAGGAATTTGAAACTGTAGCACCCATGACAGAGGGTGGCCATCCAGCTTCTGCATAAATACCTCCAGCAGAGGAGAGGCCACCACCTCCCAAGGCATTCTGGGTCCCCCACCCTTCCCACTGTCCAACAGCTCTTACCATTGGGAAGTTTTTCCTAACAACCCCCTTTGCTGGACTTCAACTCCCATCATCCTTGATCATTGGCCAGGCTGGCTGGGGGTGATGGGTAGTTTTAATGCAACAACATCATGCTGGCTCAGCTTGTCTGAGTGTGGAAAGCGAAGCAGGGTCAGGCCTGGTTATTACTTGGATGGGAGACCCCTCCTCTAGTTTCCTGCATTGAGCAGGGGGTTGGACTCGATGGCCTTGTAGGCTCCTTCCAATTTTATGATCTATGACCCAAGGTTGTGGAAGGCTGTGGTTTGCATGGAGAGATGGAGAGAGAATTCCTATTTAGAAGAGGGGGAGAGAAAGATATTCCATATTTTCATCTGTGTGATATTGGGAAGGTATGAGTTAAACATTCTTAAATTAAAAGAAAAAAAACTAAAAGCTGTGAAGGGAGGGAACGAGGGGAATGAAAGAAAGAAATGGGAGGGAGAGAAAATTGAAAGAAATTAAGAAAGGGAGGGAGGGAGAAAGAAAGAAAAGGTTGGAAGAAAGAATGGGAGGGGGGAGAAAGAAATAAGGAGGGAACGAGGGAGGGAAAGAAAGGAGGAAGAATAGGATAGGGGGGGAAGGAGAAGGAAAATTGGGAAGACAAGAAAAGAAAGGGGAAGAGAGAGGCTCCGTTTTCATTTGTGAAATGTTTTAATTTTAAGGTATGAAACATAATCTTAAGTAGTTTAAAAGCGCGCGTGCACACCAGTAAATCGCTCTGGTCAGTTTCACGTCCAGCAGGCGGAAAAGCCGCGAGGGGTGTTTACACGGACAGACGACCACCTGCACGCACGCAAGTCCACGCGCATTTGCCGGACGGCCCGGGACGGCTCCGGCCTCTCCTCCCCGCTCCTCCTCCCCCCCCCCTTGCAAAGGACGGGTTCCGATCGTGCCACGCCGGGGCTCTATAACCCCTCCTCTTCCTCCGTCCTCCTCGTTCGTCCGGCTCAGACCAAAAAGTGGAGAGGAAATACCATAGAGCTAGAAAGTCTATGATGAGAAATACCGCGTGGCTTTCGCCAGAGCCATTTCCTCTTCCTCCTCCTCCCCCTGTGCACTTTAAATTACGCACAGATATTAATAGAGACGTCCGAAATAGAATCGACTCTTCCTCCTCGCAGTCGGTTGCCTCTGAACTTCGCACATGCTCAGAGGGCGCTCCCTTTAGCTTTACTGCTCCAGACGTTGCGGCGATAGGAAGTGGTCAGCGGAAGTGCCAGGTTTGGTTTTGTTTCTCGTCTCCCTCGCTTTGGGGCGTGTGATGAGGAGGTCGAAGACGCGAGAGCGCGGCATCCTAAAAAATTCTGAAGACAGCGGCAGCGTGGAAAGGGGGTAAGCGTGCAGCCTTCGACCTTCCTCGCTTGCTTGGGCAGAAATCTATCTATCTATAATTTTTAAGCAAAGCTATCAGGGTGGAGTACAACGCCAATTTTTTTTAAAAAAAATAGCACTAAAGCAAACTACAGAATAGGGCAACGGCGCAACGTTACACTCTCCATTAAAGCAGATCAAATCCTCGTACAATTGATACTGCAATTTTACAGCCTTGTAAAAGGCTGCAAGAGAGAAGGAAAAGAAATATACACCCACACGCTCAGTATACAATATTGCGCCCGCTATTTTGCCATTTGGGGTGTGGTTCACTGGGACTTACTCCAAAGTAACAGTGAATAAGATTGCAGCCAAGATTATGTTGGAAGAGAGACCAGACAACACTGCTGAGCTTTTTGCTAAAGGCTGTGATCCTGTGCACACTTACTTGTGAGTAAATATGCAGAGGCTCCCAACTGCAAGCTTATTTCCTATGTTCAAGCATGAGTGCCATTACGGTTTTCCAAATCAAGAGATATTTCCACCAGCCATGCACTTAAATTCAGTTTAATCATTTGAGATATATCTCCAGGCACCTGAGGTTATAAATTCTGGACACCAGCCATTTAGTAACTACACCGGGTAGCTTAATAGTACCTTACTGGCATTAATTCAGATTTTGACCGACTGATAGTATAACTCAAAAGTATACCAAAGGTAATCAATCAATCTTTTTGCTATAGAAGACTCTAACCTGCTCGGAAAAAACAACATTTAAAACCACAACACGGATTTGCAGAAATACTAACAACCTTTAGGGAAAATTTAAAAAAAACCTGAGTGGGGATGGAATGTTGGCTGATCGTGGGGGTGGAAAACTGGCGTGTAGCGGAAACGGAATGGAATACTGCAGAGGAGGGCATGGCTGGCTTGAACGGTAAATGGGGACAAAGGCAACAGTGGTGGGACCAATTTTACCAGTATATTTTAGCTCAAGGGTGCAATCCTATGCATGCTTAGACAGAAAAAAAAAAGTCCTACTGCTGCTCTAATCAAATTGGCAGCCTCACACGACCACTGTCAGGCCTGGTTATTACTTGGATGGGAGACCCCTCCTCTAGTTTCCTGCATTGAGCAGGGGGTTGGACTCGATGGCCTTGTAGGCTCCTTCCAACTCTATGATCTATGCAATCTATGCACCCCCATCTCCAGCCAGACTAGTTTCAGGTTCCCTCGGTTCTCACTGTGTTTTGAATTGCAGCGGCAGACATGTCAACCCCCAAGGCGAAGAGGATCAAGTTTTCCAACGAGGAGAAGTTTCTCATCCTCGAAGAATTCTCTCTCCGCAAGGACATCTTGATCCCCAAGAGCGGCCGCTACAAGAACACCGCGGACCGCCAGCGGGCTTGGGAAGAGATCGCCGGGGCCGTCAACTCTCTGAACCCACTGGTTCAGCGCACGCCGGAAGAGATCCGTAGGAAGTGGAAGAACATGGTGGTGGATGCCCGCAAGGAGCTGACGATGGAGAAACACCCGCTGCTGAGGGGGCAGCCCCGCGACCGGCTCTTCCACCACATCTTTGCTCTCCTCAATACGTCAGACGCCCCACTGCCCAAACCGTTGCTTTATGGTTCCCGGGTGAGGACCGAGCCGTCGGGTGGAACCGCTTCACCGACCGGCAAGCCCGGGATCCTCTCGGGGTCGCCTTGCATTTTGTACCTCTGCAGCGACAGCCGCAGCACGCAGCCTTGCAAAACCGAGACTCCTCGCGACTCCGGAGGGAGCGTCGTGGCGGCGTCACAGGTCGACTTGCCGAGACAGACCCTCGCCGGCATCCCACCAATGCCGCAGTCTGGTGAGGGGCCCGGGTGTGATGCGGAAGGTGCCCGAGAGCGAGAGGAAAAAGCACCTGTCGAGCCTTGTAAAGGCGCCTCGTTGAACTGCCTGCGTGCCAACGAAGCGCACTGCGCACAGATCCACGGGACGCCTTCGCCCCAGATCCAGGAATCTGGGGGCGCTGGTGGTTGTAGGATTTCAGGACCTAGGAGCTGCTCCTCGGATCTCACCCTGACTTGTAAGATCGAATGCCCCCTAAGCCCCGTTTTGGAATGGCCTTACCTAGGAACAGCCTGCAGCCGCCTGACACGACGTAGTAGCAGCCCCAGTTCTGAAGGCCTCCGGTCCGCCGTGGATGATAACGGTGAGTGTTGTGACCAAATTCCATAGAAATTCCACTCACACCGAATTGTATTCCAGAAATGCAGGCTGATTCAGCAATGTATTTATTTATTTATTTATTTATTCGTTTCATTTCTATACCATCCAATAGCTGAAGCTCTCTGGGAGGTTCACAGCAATTCACAAAACACGGAACAATAATAAAATGCAGATACGATTAAAAAAAAAAATACAGCATAGAATACAGATACAATAAAATACAGCATAAAATTTCAATATACAAAGTTTAAAACAGCTTAAACAATTTCAATTAAAACAAAAAAACAAAACTAGACCTGTTTAAACAGCTGACATGTCCCATCTTATTCCATTAAAGGCCTGGGAGCAGAGGACAGTCTTAACCTGGCGCTGAAAAGATGACAGTGTTGGTGCCAGGCAGACCTCAGTGGGGAGGCCATTTCAGAATGGGGGGGGGGTCACCACAGAGAAGGCCTGCTCTGACTTGGATCATTTCCTCGGAGTTCGGCCTTGCTGGCCTTTCAGTTGGCTCTTTGCCTTAACTCTCTTTTTGTGGGCTTCCTCTTTGCTTTGGCTAGCGAGCACGCCTGCGGATGACGACACACAGCCTGGCCAGAAGGTTTGTCCCAAACCCACCAGAGAGCTGCCGGGAGAGCTTTCGGAGAAGCAGAGCCAGCTGCAAACGGAGGTGCTGGAGCTGCAGAAGGAGACCCTGCAGCTGCAGAAGGAGAAGATCCTTCTGGAGAAAGAGAAGCTGCTGCTGGAAATACTCAAGCTCCGACGTGAGCTGGGCACGTGAACAGGTCGACAGAAAACTTGTTCTCTGTCTACAGTCAAGTTTTCCTCCAGCAACTTGATAAATCGTCATCATCATGCTCATTTCTGTGCCTTTGACTGTATGCAGAGTGCCTTTCTCAGCACAAGTTACCACGAATCACCTCTTGGCTTCTGGGATTAGGATCAGGGCTTCCAAAGGAGGCTTAAATCCTGGCGCCTGCAGTCTGTAGAGCCCTTTCCGGATCGAAGGAGTGACCAGAATGAGTTAGAGCATCGTCCCTTCCATCCCAGGATGGTCCATTCTGATGGGTGGCAGCTTTCCAGAGCTGAATTCTCTCTGCCTAGGAAGAAGGACCTGTCGCTCGATGGTAAAGCACCTGCATGCAGAAGGTCTCGGGTTCAAGCTCTGGCATCTCCAGTTAAAAATGGACCAAGTAAGAGTTGACAGAGAAGAGCAGATGTCTATGATTCTGAAGAGCTATTACCAGTCAGTATAGATCAGGGGTGCAGAACCTTGTGCCTGGGGGCCAGATTCACCCTGCCTTGGGGCCCAATTTGGCGCCTTCCTAGGTACTCCAGATGGTCACGCCACTTTCCCCTCGACCACCAATCGTTTGGTGGTTTCCTGGCTTTTGTGCAGTTCTCCCCCCCCCCCCCCCCCGTTCTGAAAGGTTGAAATTCCTCTCGTAAGGCTCGGTTCCCGGAAGTAGGAGTTTTAAGCTAAACCAGTGTTCTCCAACCTTGGGTCCCCAGATGTTTTTGGCCTACAACAAGCGTAGCTGGCTGGGGCATGCTGGGAGTTGTAGCCCAAAAACATCTGGGGACCCAAGGTTGGAGAACACTGAGCTAAACTATGCTGGCCTTTTTGGCCACGCCCCTTTTGCCTTCGGCCCTGCCCACCACCAGAATGTGGCCTCTGAAAGCTTCTCCAAGATGGAGCTCGGCCCTTTGGCCCGAAAGAGGCTCGGCACTCCTGGAATAGACAATACCGGGCAAGATGTACAAATACCCTGAGCAGTGGCTGGTGGCTGCCATGTCAGTGGGGTGGTGTATCCACTCCAGGTTTCAGTCTGAACTTCAAAGGAGCGATCCGTGGTGCTGAACCTATTTTTTTTTTTTTGGTCCCGGATTCAGAAACCTGGATAGCTCCTTAAAAGTCCAGACGGAAACTCGGAGGGGATACACCGCCCTACGGACATCGGAGCCACCGTTCTCTGCTGGTCATAAGCCAGTATCCCATGTCCCTGAGAACCTACTAACTGGAGATACTGGGGATTGAACCATTGGACCTTCCCGCCTATACAGTGTGTGCTCTGCCTAGGAGTTGTAGCACCTCCTTCCTTCCCCGCTTCTGTGCTCTAGTGCGTTTCTGCAGCGGAAATGTTCCTGGCTTCTCCCCCCAGGCGGGGAAGAACAGTGACCTCAGCTTTAAAATTCCTTACTCAAAAACACCAAAGAATTTCCTTGCCGGGCGTTCTTAACCTGTTCGCACCGCCTCCTGCTCTGAAGACCCACAGGAAATGCACCCCAGTTTGGCAGGCCGCTGCTTGGCACACATGCCTCCGCTTCACGTGCTTTGTATAACTTCCTCTTTGCTGTTGTGCGCCTACAGGACAGCAAGTTGTACGTGAGTGGCTGTTGATGTTATCCTTTAATACGACTTTCTACAGCCCGGGTCCCTCCAGGCGCTTCGGACTACAGCTCCCATCACCCCTGAGCATTGGCTACTATGCTGGCTGTGGGTGATGGGAGTTGTGATCCACAACATCGGGAGGGACCCGGGTTGGGAGGAAGACTGCGTTTAAGACGTTAGAAGCCTCCAGCCAAAGAACTGGCAAGATCATCCAAATCGATGCGAGAAACTCAACCCCAACCCGCCAGACAGACACCTTCATTTTCATCTTCGTGGCCCAGGTCACAGCAGCTACAGCGATGGGAGACGCTACCACTGTCTCCCCAGTAAAGGTCCGGGTTTAGAGCAGGAGTGTCGAACCTCAGGCTTCTGGTCTCAGTCTGGCCTTCCAGGGTTCACCAAAGGGCCACACCCCTTCCCCACATCACCAGGTGGATACCGCTCCCCCACCCCGACCGTCAACTTTTTTGGTGGTTTCATGACTTTGGCGACCTATTTCCCCACTCCAGAAGACTGAAATGCCTCTCCTCAGTGCCTGGCAGTAACTTTAAGCTACCATATCCTGGTATGATGGGCTCTGCCCCTTTTTCCCTTTGGCCCCGCCTCCTTGTGTCCTCAGCCCCGCCCACCACTGGAGTGGGGCCCCCAAGAACTCCCCAGAAATTGAATTTGGCCCTCGGGCTGAAAGAGGTCTGACACTCCTGCTGTAGATCGGTCAGCCCAAAGGCCCTCTTTGCTTTGCCTCCCTGGTCATGGTGCCCTGCCCGGTTTTTTTCATGCGGAGAGAGCCCCTCCTGTGTCTTGGCCTTATGCGTGTTTTTCTCCCAGCCCCATTTCCTCCACAGCTCCCTCTCTTCCTTTCCATCTGTCGTCTGTTGATGATTTCATCAGGTTCCTGCTTTGCCCCATTTCCTTCCGCCATCTTGACCAGCCTCCCTTTTATAGCACATACGCACCTCCTGACCTTCCGTGCTGTGAAGTTTCTCCAGAGCCTCCCTCGGCTCCTCGCCACCTCTGCCTTTTTCCTCAGGCCGCATTCTCCAACTGCGCTTCCTTCCGATTCCTCTTCACCTATTCTGTACCTTCAGCCTCTGGACTCCTTTCCCGTCATTTTCCTTTTTTGTTTCCCCTACAACCCTTTTCTCAGTCCTCAAGACAGGCCTGTGGCTCACGCTGGCTCAGCTTGTCTGAGCGTGGAAAGCTAAGCAGGGTCAAGCCTGGTTGTTACTTGGATGGGAGACCCCTCCTCTAGTTTTCTGCATTGAGCAGGGGGTTGGACTCGATGGCCTTGTAGGCTCCTTCCAACTCTATGATCTGTGAAATCTATGAACCTGCCCCTCTTGAGGCTTTTCATCCCAGCCAAGCTGACACCTTTCCCATCCCTTCCAGAAACTGGACTGCAAACAGTTACAGTTCTCTGCTCAGCTGAACGTCCGTGCTCCCACCTCCGATCGGCCAATGGATGTCAGAGGCTTCACTGCCACAAGTGCAATACAGTATCGACAGAAGATTCTGGGACTTCTACAGGGCTGTTGGCTCATTCCCCCACATGCTTTCAGTGACATGTTTGGGGAAGGGGGCCATGCCCTCCCCACATCAACACATTGAACGTTAGTGGGAAGGGGCTGTGTGTGCATAAAGCCGCATGCCAACAGGGCTTCTCCACATGGCCAGAACCTCGATGGCCTCATTGTGCGGAGGGGCTTTTGCGCATAGTGCTGAACATCCGTCTGGACCCTTCACCCTAACATTATTATTAATTTATTCAAAGCATTTTTATCCTGCTCTTTAGCTGAAAAGGCTCCCAGAGTGCTTTACAAGAATCAACAATTAAGACTCTAAAAAGGGTATGAGACACAAGGAAAGGAACTGGCGAGGGAGGAGGGGGGGGGGAAAGCCATGAAAGTGATGCTCAATTCAGTTGCCCAGACAGATGGGAATATCCGTATTCTGGGACCGACTGAACTCAGGTTTGCACTGCATCTGTTGTCCTTCTGCGCTGGGCTGTTCCTCTTGTCTTTCTTCTCTTCTGCAGTCTCTCTTCTCCTGTCGAGTTCAAGCTTAAATCTGTTTTTTTCTACCATTCTCCCTCGGGGCAGGATGTTTCCTCAGATGCTCTCCTGGTGGCAGTTGTGGGGTGGGGCACCACTGAGCGATAGATGGCGGCAGCTCATCCCATTAAACCAGTGTTTCTCAACCTTGGGTCCCCAGATGTTTTTGGCCTACAACTCCCAGCATGCCCCAGCCAGCATAGCTGGCTGGGGCATGCTGGGAGTTGTAGGCCAAAAACATCTGGGGACCCAAGGTTGAGAAACACTGCATTAAACATACAGATGTGGGGGGGGATGGTCCTGTATCTCACTCAGGCATTTACTGAATGTGTGAAGGAAACAAAGGAATGGCCCTCGTTTTAAAAGCTTCAGTCAGTCCCTACAAATTGTTGGCGGACGGCCCTATTAAACGAGAGAGGATAAAACACAACCGACGTCTCGTGGTTTTTAATTGGCCCGTGGGTTTCTTCCCCTGATCCTCTTAACTGTCTAGCGCAGGGGTGGGGAACCTCTTTCAGCCTGAGGCCATAATTCAGTTTCAGAAAAGCCCTCGGGGGGGGGGGGCGCTTTCCAGCGGTGGGCGAATCAAAGACAAAAGGGGGCGGGGCCCAAATTTAAAAAAAAACAACACCAGCCTATGTGAGCTTAAAGCTCTTATTGCCAGTAACCAAGCCATAGGAGAAGCATTTCAACCTTTTCTAATGGGACGGGGGCGGGCCGACGGAGATTACATAGGAACATAGGAAGCTGCCTTATACTGAATCAGGCCCTTGGTCCCATCCAGCCCAGTATTGTTGGCACTGACTGGCAGCAACGGCTCTCCAGGGTTTCAGGCAGGATTCTTTCCAAGCCCTACCTGGAGATGCCGGGGATCGAACCTGGGACCTACATGCAAAGCAGGTGCTCTGTCACACTGAGCTCTGGTCCCTCCCGCTACAGCACCTGGTATTCCAAGGCGGTCACCCATCCAAGTACTAACCAGGCCCGACCCTGCTTAGCTTCCAAGATCAGGCTGTTCTCATGTTACATAGACTATGGTCACGAAGCAAAAATTACCTCTATTAAGTCCCATGTAACATGTATCGCCACCCCCAAAATATGAAAGAGAGGTGATCTGACACAAACTCCCTGCAGTTCAAACGCTGGGACCAAACTTAGCTGAAACATTCATAGATTTCATAGATCATAGAGTTGGAAGGAGCCTACAAGGCCATCGAGTCCAACCCCCTGCTCAATGCAGGAAACTAGAGGAGGGGGGTCTCCCATCCAAGTAATAACCAGGCTTGACCCTGCTTAGCTTTCCACACTCAGGCAAGCTGAGCCAGCGTGAACCACAGGCCTGTATAAGCAACAACACTTATTGCTGCAAAAAAAAGCAAAACTGAGGCATCGATTCTTAGTTCCAAAGTTCTTATAGGTGTTCTTTCTTGCAGGGAAGAGAGTAACAAGCTCACTGCAATGTATGGGGCCAGTTCAAGAGGGGATCCTTCAAAATTTATCCAGAGACCATTCCTATAATTAGCTCCTGTTGATGAAACATCAGCTGACCATCCAGAACTATTAGCCAGCAGCACTTAGCTTTGCAAACACATGACGCTCCCTGGGTGACTTTGGGCCAGTCCCTGACTCTCAGCCTAACCTACCTCACAGGGTTGTTGTGAGGATAAAATGGAGGAGGAGGAGGAGGATTATGTAAGCCGCCTTGGGTGCCTTGCAGGAAAACAGGTGGGGTATAAATATAATAAATAAATAAATAAAAATAAACAGTTTACTTTGGGGGGAGTTTGGACGTAATAAATGAACCAGAAGCGTATAAGTGTTATATTTCTGTGCGCCCAGCAGAGGGCGATAACACAAACTGATGGAATGGCTACTGGAGATGTACGGGGGGGGGGGGGGGATGTGATACTCTAGTTCAGGGCTGAATTTTGGAGAAGCTCTTGGTTGGCTGCATTCCAGTGGTGGGCGGGGCCAAAGACAAAAGGGGCGGGGCCAAAAAAATACCAACGTGCCAGCCTGTCTTAGTTCAAAGCTTTCACTGCCCGTAACTAAGCCTTGCGAAAGGCACTTCCACCTTTTAGGATGGGGAGGCGGGGACCGCACAAAAGCCAGGAAGCTACCCAAAGATTAGTGCTCTGGAGAAAGGGGGTGGGGCCATCAGCGGCCCCAAAAGGGCTGAATTTGGCCCCCGGATGTGGGGTTCAGCACCCGTACCCTAATTGAAGTAGGGTTCCCTGTGTTTCCCTCATAACCATGTAGTTCTGCCTGCAATTATCATGCTGAGAGTTCCCCACAGGTCAGGTTGGGCCAGTTTTATTTATTTATTTATATTTATGTCCCACCATTTTTCCTGCAAGGAACCCAAGGTGGCTTACACAATCCGCCTCCTCCATTTTATCCTCACAACAACAACCCTGTGAGGTAGGTTAGGCTGAGAGTCAGCGACTGGCCCAAAGTCACCCAGTGAGCTTCGTGGCCGAGCGGGGACTAGAACCCGGATCTCTTGAGGCCCAGTCCAACACTCTCACCGCTATGCCACACTGGCTTTACAGCACCCTGGATAGCTCTTTGCCAGGGGCAGAGAACCCATGGCCCTCCAGATCACGGGTAGACAGAATGGAGAGCTCCAGAAGTTTTGGTGTTCAACGCCAGCATTCCTGGCCATTGGCCATGCTGGCAAGGGCTTCTGGGAGTTGGAAGAAGTTCCAACTTTCTGCCCTACCCCTGCTCCAGATGATGTTGGACTCCCAACTCCCATGAGCCCCAGCCAGCATGTCCAATGGGTCAGGGATTATGGGAATTGGAGTCCCAACAAGGGCCACAGGTTCACAGGCACCACTGCCCAGCCTTCCAGTCATTTAAACCATTTCCCTTTCAGACCTTCATCCAAATGACATCCGCTCTGAGTCAGGGGCCCCTCTCACACCAGGGCCTTGTTTTGCAAAGCACACTTCACCATGACATGGGGGGAGAGAGACACACACACAGACAACATTCCAAACATTTGTCCACAACCATCAGGGATTTGCCCCGTGAAGCACGGACTCATTGTTCTCTGCTGCCGATACAGCTGCAGCCATTCAGAGGGTCCTGGGGGCTGGCTCTGGAGCGGTGGGAAGCCGAGCAGGCGGGGGGGGGGGAGGTTTAAGCCTCAAGATGTCAAATAAATTCGCAATATCATCCTAGTCCTTTTGGTTCTCAGCAAAGGAACGCCTTGGACTCCTTTGGAAGGGAAATTAGACTTGGGAGGGACTCGTATATTCCAGCAGTGTCTGTATACAGGGACTATCTTTTTTTTCCTGGCAAACGGCTGTCTTTTATTGTCTCCCTAAATTTTTTTGCCTGGGGGAGGGAGATGCATGTAGAGCGGCTGGTTGTTGTAGTTGTTTTTGCCGCTCATGCCGACCATCTGTGCAGCCTGGCAAGACAACCCACAAACAACCCATGGTTCTGGGTTCACATGCAAATGGCAACGCACGGTTGAAACAACGGAGAGTTCACAACCAAAGAACAAAACATGGGTTCTCTTTCTGGGTTGTTCGTGGTTAACAAACCATGGTTTGTTAGCACAGCTGGGTTTGCACATCACAACAATCCAGAATTCAACCGCCCATGGATTAGCTTTATGTGCAAATTGCACCTACGGTATGACCTGGTTTGCATGTAACAACTGAGTACAGTTGCATATGGGTTGAGTATATGTAGTTAATCATGGATTGTTGTTAAATCATGGGTTGTCATTACATGCGAACCTTGCACTATGGTTAAACTACGGTTTAACTGTGGGTTGGTAGCCACAAACAGCCTAAAGTTCACAACGCAACAACAAACCATGGGTTCTCTTCCTGGGTTATTCGTGGTTAACAACCCATGGTTAAACCATAGTGCAGGGTTTGCATGTAACGACAACCCACGATTCAATGACAGGGGCGGCTGGTGACACACATGTCAGTGGGGCACCTTATCCATTGCAGCTTTTATTCCGAGCTTTATAGGAACTATATCCATGGGTACTCCATAGTGGCAAACCTATTTTGGGGGTGGAGTTCAGCACCATGGATAGCTCCTATAAAGCTCAAACAAAAAGCTGCAATGGATAAGGAGCCCCACTGACACAGGGGTCAGTGTCCCCTGATGACAACCCATACTCTGGGTTGCCATTACGTGTGAATCCAGCCTATTGTGTTCTTTTGTGACCTTTTTCCTCATGTATCTTGCTACATCAACGCTCTGGCAGAAGAACCCAAAGAAACAGACCGATGATCCAGGCTGGGCCTTGTTTACCTGTGTAATGAAATTGCTACACATCGCTGGTTGCCTGCAGACCTTTATTCAAGATTAACGCACATGATGCCACATTAACATTATCATAGAATGGCAGCCTCCGGCAGCACAGAGAATGACTGCCTGGGATACACCAAGTATTAAAAGGTCAAAAAGTTATGCACAGTTAAAACTCAACAAAGTCATTCATATTGTCACCTGATCTGGTGTGTGTGATGATTTTCCTGTCTGTGCTTGGGAAATCTACAGGCAGAATCAACGCAAAGTGGCAAAGTGTCGGGTCAGACTTTCAAATAAACAAATGCAGAGCTCCTGCACAGATTAAGGCTCATCCAACTGGAATGCGGAGCGTCGCTGCCGCTGAGGAGAAAACAAAATAGGCATTTTCTGAATGGCCTTAAAGGGCCCACGCTGACTGACATCTGCCTTCGGCTCTGCTTTTAAAACAGCATTCCACATTCGGATCCGAGCCAGGCTGGGGAAACCGTGACTGTAGTTTCCCCACTGTGCCTCCGGCATAGCGTCACTCAGGAGCAGCTCCTTGAGACCCAGCTGCCAAGCACCGACTGGAGCACCACTGCTCTCAGCCCATCCACACAGGAAGGCCTCCACGCAAAGGGGTATTCTGCCGAGCCCCCCCCCCCAAAAAGCTGGAGACATCCTGCTCGTGCTTGCTGTGCCCACGTTGATTTAGGACAGGGGTGGACAGAAGGTAGATTTCCAGATGTCTGGGACTTCCAACTCCCAGAAGCCCCTGCCAGCATGGCCGGCAGTCAGGAATGCTGGGAGTTGAAGTCCCCAAACATCTGGAGAACCTGCAGTGCAGTGGTCCACCACCTGGGGCAGCGACACGCAGATGTAGCAGCTCCCGACATGCACACGGGCAAGTTGCTGCAGCTTTTCTACTCCTCGGGAGTCCAACATATCTGGGGGACACCAGGTTGGGGTAGGCTGGATTACAAGCAGTGCCACTGCCACCCCCTAGGTTCTTGAGGGTCGTTGGGCAAGACACCCTCAATAGGTCCCCTCCCCCATGAGTCGACCTTCTCGACGCCATGGTCACCAGCCGCTCTTGCTCCTCCTCTTTCTCATCATGGCTGCCGCTTGCCGGCTCACGAGGCAGAGAGCCAGGGAGCAAGCAGGCAGTGGCATCTCCTGCTCCCCCTCCCCGCCGCCTGAATAAAGTCACTCGGCCCTTTCCTTTCATTTTGGAGCCTTCAAACTGCCTCCCGCCGAGGCCCCACAGAAGCTGTTCCCAACCCTGCATGGATGGAGACCCAGGAGGGGAGACCTGTCCCTCGCTGCTTCTCTCTACAGCACAAGCGCTGTTCTCTGATTCATCACAGCCTTCTGTCCAACAACTCGCCTGGTCTCCATAGGCGACCAGGCATTCCACACAGGCGAGGAGTGAGTGGGCCTGTTGGAGGAAGGACAGACTGCTCCATCCAGTGCCAGCTCCAGGTTTGGGAGGGCCCTTGGGCAAGACACCCTCAATGGGATGCCTCCCCCTGTGAGTCTACTTTCTCATTGGTGTTGCCACCAACTGCTCTGCCTCCTCATCCTCTTTCTCCTCATTGCTGCCACTTCCTTGCTTGACAGGCAGAGAGACAACGAGCAAGGAAGCCACGGCATCTGCTGCTCCTTCTTGCCACCACCGTTGCCTATTCTTGGCACCGGCCCTGATCTAGAAGTACCCTAGAGCAGAATAAAGCAAAACTCTTCCTTCTACCCTCCTGTCACTGAAGCCCCGTAGATCTTCGCCGACAGCCCTTCCCGTACCTGAAGAATGCTATCATACGTTTAGCTCATTGCCAAAGGACTGGCGTTGATCATTTGCCTTTACCCAAAGTCACATCAGCAAATGCATACAAGCCTGAAGCAGACACAGCCATGGCCGCATGATCCGAGAAAGGCAACGTGTGGTTGATGTGTGTTCGTGCAGAAGCGCTAGTTCTGCCGTTTGGATGACCTGCCAAATGAATGTGCACAGAAAGCTTCCAGTGGGACAAATTACCCATATGCAGAGAAGCGAGTGCTCGAATGGAGAGAGAAACCATTTCGGTTGAAAATCTGGGAGAAGTCTATGTGCCTAATTGATTGTTTTACTGCCTATATCTCCTAAACCGTCTAGATTTTTTTAACTGCTCGTGTGGTACAAAAAAAATTTACGTGGATGGACACCCCATCCCCCCCCCCAAAAAGAAAAAGGTATCAAGCCTTTAAAAAAAGGCCACCATTTTAACTCTTGGAGAGCATCGCTAGAAATGACGTACACGCCAAAACTGACTTCGAAGATCCCATCCAATCCTGAACTTGTTATCTCTTGTGCAACCGGCTCTGGCCTCTCAAATGTTAACTCACTGATAAAACTTTTCCGCTTTGGCATAACTTGCTGTAGAGCTATAAACGCAGTCGTGACATCACTTCCTCTTTTTCCAGCTTAGCCATTGGAAAGAGCTCTTCAGCTGTTGGCTTTACCAATAAGGCTTGCAGCAAACAAATTTCCCTCATTTTTTTTTCTTTTTTGCATTTAAAAAACACTCAAAATACAAGCCAGAAAAAGTCAGGCATGCTTAAGTCCTGTTGATTCGGGAGTACGCCAAAATCCTCACACCAAAATTCTCACCTTGTGTGTTTTCCGTCAAAAGAAGTGAAGAATTGGGCACCTGCTGCCCTTTGCTTCTTGTCTTCAGTAAAAACAGGTGCCATTGCAGAAAGCAGGAAAATTAAGCCGTCTTCCATTTTAGCTGCAATGTTGGAGGTAGGTGCAAGAAAACGCATGAGACATTCTTGTGCTTTCAGACAATACACGGCCAAGCAGCCAATATAAAAGGCGGGGTGGAGAGGGGGGAAGAGAACATGGATTTATCATAATGTTGAGGTAAAAAGCGGCGTGAGATTTGCGTTTGGTAACTCCTTCATTTCTTCAGCCTGTTTTTTTTAAGCAACCAACAGCTATGGCTGTTATATGGGCATCCTTCTCTCTCTGGTTATTATGTGCATCCTCCTCTCTTGCTCTGTCCTTCTCTTGCTCCGTCAAGATGGTCACCCGGTCTGACAGGTCATACAAAGATAAAGGAGAGCTGAGGACACACACAGTTCTCCTGTGAAGACTCCTGCACCCAGGATCCCTGACAGCCGGCGACAGAGGCAGCAGTCCAGAACGTTCTGCAGGCGGGACAACAGCAAACGGGCCAAGTTGGTTACACACTGCCACGGTTTCCGAGTTCCATCACAACCCCATTCTATATTGCCAACCGAAAGCCAATGAAGGAAGTGCCCCTTTTCAGCATGCATCTCCTTTGCGGAGTGAACCACACTGGCTGCCTATTCGCTACTGGGCCAGGTTAAAGATTCTGGCACTAGTGTACAAAGCCCTGAACTGTGACCAGGATCCCGGAGAAAGCGCCTTCTCCCTTACCAACCTGCCCGGTCACTGAGGTCATCAGATGGCATGCTCCTGGTGCTTCTGGGTGGACCCTATGGCCTGACTGGAATCCACCAGGAGATGAGCCTTCAGTGTGGTGGCTCCATTTCTTTGCCTCTTGAGCTCAGGCAGGCTCCGACACTGCATTCATTCATTCATTCATTCCATTTCTAGACCACCAAACAGCCGAAGCTCTCTGGGCAGTTTACAAAGATTATCGTTTTGTTTTGTTCTTGGTGCCTTCCGAAAAGACTCTTATTTCAGGAAGCCTTCCTGAACTAGCCAGCCATAGTTTTATTGATCTTGTTTTTAAGATATCGTTTCATCCTTTTATATATGTTTTTATCTTTTATTGTGCACCACTCCAGAATCTCCATACCAGAAGATGGAGTGGAATATAAACGTTGTAAATAAATACCTTAATCAATGAAAAGATAGGTGTTATATGTGGGGCTCTCTGAAACACTGAAGAGCTGTTGACAGTCGGTGTAGACCAGGGGTGCGGAACCTCAGAGCCAGGGGCCAAATCCGGCCCTCGAGGGTTCCCAGATTGCCACGCCCCTTCCCTTGGCCCCGCCCCCTTTCCCCATGACCATGGTGTAGGCAATACCAAGCTAGATGGATCAATGGTCTGACTCAGTAGAAGGCAGCTTCCCATGTTCCTGAGTGGCAGCTGAATCTGGGAGGCACCTGAGTCTGCCACATTGTGCCACGGCTGGCATGGTGTGGCCAGACAGAACTCCATCGTTGTGTTACATCATCCACAATCCATGTGGCTAGAGGATGGCAAACAGAGGACCCCTGAGCCACCAGAGGCAGTGCTAGGGGGCGGCCCAGCTCAGCTTGTCTGAGCGTGGAAAGCTAAGCAGGGTCAGGCCTGGTTGTTACTTGGATGGGAGACCCCTCCTCTAGTTTCCTGCATTGAGCAGGGGGTTGGACTCGGTAGCCTTGTAGGCTCCTTCCAACTCTATGATCTATGAAATCTATGAAACCCGAATCTCTGGGAGGTCATCTGCCCCACCACCCTGCAGTCCATGGGCACTGGCTGAAAGAAAGGTCCCGGGGCCCTGAGGATCTCTGTTGCATCTGATCCCCCTGGTTGAGCTGGCTTTTTGCCCTCATGTGCTTCACCTCCTGCTGTCCTCTGACCTTGAATCTTTCTTCCTGAGGTTTTTTTCTGAAATCGGATGCCCTCTCCCCTGTCCATACATCCCTTTTCACAAATAGGGGTGTCCTTAGGAGACAGGGTCCTTTAAAGACACACACACACACACACACACACAGAGAGAGAGAGAGACTTTAGAGCAGGGCTCTCCAACCTTGGGTCCCCAGATGTTGCTGGCCTACAGCTCCCAGCATACCCAGCCAGCATGGCGAATGGCAAGGGATTCTGGGAGCTGTAGTCCAGCAACATCTGGAGACCCGAGGTTGGAGAGCCCTGCTTTAGAGCAGATGCAAATTAGAATATGCAAATTTGTGCTACCTTTTTTTCTTTTCTTTTTTTGGTCCTGTGGGCCTGAGCCCCGGATCTTTTCGGCACCTCGCACCGGCCCTGTGAGCCACCCACCTGGATCCCTGCAGACCAGTCCCCTTGGCACCGTTTCTTGCTGCCCACGGCATCCCCTTGACACTCCACGCAGACGCGCCTTTCTCTCACCAGCTGGCTGCTCCAGAAATGCAGGCGGCAGGCTGCGGCGGTCGCCTGCTTCAGACGGAAGTAGATGCAGTAACTGGAAAGTACAGAGAGTGAGAGGGTGAGCTCCATCTTCAGTTAAATTGCCTTCAGCCCCATTTCCCAGGTACACACACGCACCACAGGTTATCCTGAGAATTTTTTATTAAAAGTGTGGTCTGTAAGACACCTATAATCATCATCCCACTAATAATGAGCTCAGCTGGTGCGTGCCAACATGATTACAGACAAAATGGAAGCCCCGAGAAGCAAAGGAGAAGCGATCACTGATCCACACGCTCAGGGAAACCCCAAGGTTTTCAGAAGTGTGTGGGGGGGGGAATCTTTAGGCCCTAAAAAAGAGCTGCTCCCAGTGGGAATACAAGTAAAACTGCTAGAACCGGTTTGTTGATATGGATCCACACAGCTGCCTAGATTTATGGCCTCTGGCTATGGGGACGTTCATGATCGGTGCCCGGACTTCAACATTTACCACTAAACCACTGGGCAACAGCAACGTCTTCACAGAAGGAGGGAGGAGGAAGCAGTGATGATCTGCCAGGGACCTGGTTCCAGGCGTGGCATCAGCAATCCAAGATGCGAGGCCTTTCCCAGCCCTGGTCCTTGAACTGACAATGCCGGGATTTGAACCTGGGACCTATTGCATCCCCCCCACCAGGCTCTGTCCCCTCCCGCTTCCACATAGCATCAATAAGATTAGGTGCCCCGGACTCTGCCTCAGGATTAGGCTTCTGTGTCAGATTTCTAGTGTCTCTCCGACATCTCGAGAGGAAAAGCGCAGGCAGGCAGGCAGGCGGGCGGGCCTCGTTTTCCCAGATGTCAGGGGCAGCCGCAAGCCAGGCAGGAATGCAGCGCGGCTTTTTCTGGTGTATCTCGGCAACACCAAAGCTTCAGCTGCTCAAAGCCGGGGCTTTGATTGCATTCCCCCTAATTAGTCCAACATCTCTCGCTGACGCAGCACACTGTGGGAACGCAGCAGCGACCAGAGACAACTGGTGGAGAAGGCAACATCATCCACTAATTGTCCTGCCTTGGCTGCCTGCCTTCAGCTTTCCCGGCTCTGTTTCTCTCTAGAAACACAACAACAACAGCAAATAGATCCAGGAAAAGTATACGTGCTCTTTTAAGGAAGAATTGCGGGCGGGGGGAGATCCCATCTAGCATGAATGCATTCTTCCTTACAAACAGATGCCAAGATTACCAGTGGTGTAGTGTTCGGTTTTGAAGAGCAGACGCTCATCACGGCAGCCCCCATAACCACGCCCCCCCAAGGAGAGTCCAAATATGCAGGCAGGTGTGTCGATCCAGATCAACAAACCCGTTCTAGGAGTTTGCATCTCCACCAGGAGCCAGTCTTTTGTAAAGCTAACGGATCCGAGTTGCCCATTCCAGATCAAGCTGCTCCAAAAGACTTAACATGACAAACAGGGATAAGCTCACAACAATGCATTGTTACATTGGGAAAATCTATTTCTCCCCCCAGCTACTGTGAGGATTGCAAAAGCTCAGAGGGAAGAGGGAATCTCCATGGGGGTGGCAGGTGACATCATCAACCCTGCTCATTAAAAAGTCCTGCCGCTTCGACTCTGTGAGCCCTGGCACCACTACACCACTCAACATTATTGTTATTGTATTTTTATTTGTTTGTATGTATGTGTATCCCTCCTTTCTCCCAACACTGGGACCCAAGGCAGTTCACAGCCTTTAAAACTCATACAATTGAAACAAAAATATAAAAATACAAAAAAGTTATAGGAACACGGGGTTACAAGCACCACACCTTTGACCTTTCTGAGCAGCAAGACGTTCCAGGGGCCATGATGGCGCTTTCCCAGGCTTGGTCCCCTTTGGAAGGAGGTCCTTGGAAGCTTATTGGTGTTTCGTAATATAATATTTGCATTTATGCAACTGGCAGTGGAGGCTGGTGGTCCCAGTGAGGCAGTGGATCCACACCAGGCATCAGCCTGAACTTTAAAGGAGCTATCCGTGAACCTAGGGCGGTGGCTGCGATTCAGCCCCATGGACAGCTTCTTTAAAGTTCAGACTAAAACCCAGAGTGGATATGCCACCCACAGAGATTGGAGCCGCCAGCCTCCACTGGTGGGTGGTCTACCCACTGAGCTTTGGCTGCTCCCCAAGCTGAAAGCCCAGCAGAAAACTGGAAATGGCCAAGGGTTCAAATCTCAATTCAGGCAAAGCAACAGGACAGTGTATGCCAACAAACAACCACCACCAACCACCACCATTCAATGAATGAATTGGGATGCACAAACCGGTGAAAGTTTTTAAACAAGTCTGAACAATCGGTTTTATCTGTACACATGCAGACATAAACAAATGAACTAAGTTGTAAATATATGCTGTGCTATCATTCCTAAATAAATCACAAGAACCGATACCAAACCTTGGAGGTCTTCTTCAGTGGTCTAGTACGTAAAAAAAAAAAAAAACACCAACAACCTAAGGCTTATATGCACACATAAACAATATAATATGATCCAAGCCTCTCGCATACAATTGTTAAAAGTATAAAAGTGGGGTGTCCCCACCAGATCAGGCAATAAGTCATGGACATTACCCAACCAAAAAAACTGGAGGTGAATGCCAAAATAAATGCACACCAGAATATCATAGAACTAAACAGGGCCTGAGGCTCCCCACAAATGTAAAGTTCTGGTGCAGGCCAGGGCACTGCTGAGATCACCCGGATGATTCAAAATGCTGCTAGAAACACGCAGGGAGTAACCCTGGTGGAGAACAGCAAGCTCAAATTGCTGGCTCAGCTTGTCTGAGCGTGGAAAGCTAAGCAGGGTCAGGCCTGGTTATTACTTGGATGGGAGACCCCTCCTCTAGTTTCCTGCATTGAGCAGGGGGTTGGACTCGATGGCCTTGTAGGCCCCTTCCCACTCTATGATCTATGAATCTATGAAATCCTAACTCAGTCAGGGTCCCTGGCCTGCAGAAGACTGTGTGTGTGTGTGTGTGTGTGTGTGTGTGTAAGAGAGAAAGAGAGTTCCCCATTTCATAGATTTCATAGATCATAGAGTTGGAAGGAGCCTACAAGGCTATCGAGTCCAGTGATCAACCTCGCTGGGTTGTGGTGGGAATAAAGGAAATCACGCGCTTGGTCAACCATTTAAGCTTGACGTGGTTTTCCGTCATGATTACTCCATAGGAGGGCCAAACTAGGTGGGATGCCAGGAGATGCGTCATCTCTCAATGGCTCCGCCACAGGGGGTGGATGGTTCAAAGGTGATGGCAACAGTAGCGTTGGGGAAGCAGAGGGCTCTCTAACTGGCGGAGGGAGCAATCCTATGGCCCCTAGACAGCATCTGAGGGGCGATAGGATACTTTGGACTCCCAGATCCGAGGATGGAGACAGTGCTGGAGGAGGGAATCAGAGCTCTGACACACACACACACACACAGCTGGTGAAGAAAGCAACATGCTTGCTGCTCTCCGAGGTCAGAAAAGCGATAAACCCAGGGGAGGCCAGTGACTCCTATTCCGGTGGGGCTCCTCATCCATTGCAGGTTTTATCTGGAGCTTCATAGAAGCTATCCACGATGCTAAACTCCATCCCCAAAGAAAGTTCAGCCACCATGGAGCACCATGGAGAGCTCCTATAAAGCTGCAAATAAAAGCTGCAATGGATTAGGACCCCCCACCGAAATAGAAGTCACCAGCCTCCACTGGATAAACCAATTTGTCCCTCCCGGTGTGAAACCAGTAAAAAAAAACAATAATTAAGGGTGTGGGGGGGAGGGATAACTTGATTGATACAAAGAAAGAGTTAAATATTGCATTTCTTCACAGTGGCATGGCTTACTTGCTTAACTACTTTGAAGCTGAAGCACAAGCCAGGCTAGCGTTTTCTTTCTTTCTCTCTCTCTTTGAGCAAAACCGGCCAGCTATGCCAAACATGTGGCCCAAAGTGTGATGCGCACTGCAGCCAAGCAATGAACTCCGTAAGCAGCTGCCAAGTTGACAGGAGTGCATCACCCCCCCCACACACACACACACACACACAAGTTGCTCCTTACATATGGGGGCTGGGGGTGGTGAAGTGAATACGTGGTTCCTCCTGCCGCCCCTCCACCTTTGCACTGACTTGGAGATTCCTTTCCAAAATAATCTTCCGCTAATAATCCTGCTTAAAATTCCATTCCGCCCATTTACTAAAGCCGCTGGTCAGCTGGATGAGTCCAGAGAGAAGGCTGGGCGGTGGGGGAACCACTCAGGAACTCAAGGTTTCATAGATTTCATAGATCATAGAGTTGGAAGGGGCCTACAACAAGGCCATCGAGTCCAACCCCCTGCTCAGTGCAGGAAACTAGAGGAGGGGTTTCCCGTCCAAGTAATAACCAGGCCTGACCCTGCTTAGCTTTCCACACTCAGACAAGCTGAGCCAGCGTGGGCCACCGGCCTGTATCTGAAAGGAGGGGGGCTTTCAGAATAGCCCCCCTCTTTCTCTGAAGACTGCAGGCCAGGTGACCAGTGTGCCCTGCTCGGTCTGCCGCCCAGGTGCTGTTCACGGGCAACCTCAGGGCCCAGCTCTTCCTTCTGAAGGTTCTTTTATCTTTATACCGAACTTGGACTGGGGGCAGCCTTTCAATTAAAGAACTGCCCGCTGTAAATGAGGAGACATGGCCATCCCAAGTCTCAGGATGTTTTATGCTTATGCTGGGTCCGATCTTAGAATCAGCCTTCCCCCCCCCCCCAAAGTGGAAACTTCCAGATGTTTTGGACGAAGGCTCCCATCGGGGCCCCAGCCAGCGTGGCCAACAGCCAGGAATTGCGGGAACTGTCGTGCAAACATATCTGGAGCAGCCTTCCCTAAACAGGGCGCCCTCCAGATGTGTTAGACTAGATGTATCACGATGGAAGCTGCAGTCCCAACGCACTGTGGCGGTTACCAGGTTAGGGGAGGCTGATCCGGCGGGCACCCGAAGGTTGAAAGGGTGCAAGGGCTCATTCACATGCATGTCCATCCAGAAGTGAGGCATGTTCACGTCAGGCTCATACAGACCACACTGGTGACTCCAACAGTCAGCGGGGCTATGTATCCACTCCAGATTTTACTCTGGATTTTTAAGGAGCTATCTGTGGTGCCGAACCGATTTGGGGGGGGGGTATGGTTCAGCACCATGGGTAGCTCCTTAAAAGTTCAGGCTAAAATCCGGAGTGGATACACAGCCCCCGCTGACACTGGAGCCACCCGCCTCCACTGCCATGTGTGCCCATGAGGGTTTCGCGGCCTGATTCCTTGCCAAGCCGCACCTACCTCGGCAGCTTCTCCTTCGTTCGCATGTGAGGTCTTCTCCAGGGGTCCTTAAAGTCCCTTTTAAAAGAATCAGGCAGAATCTTAGCCACCTCTGTAAAAAAGAGTAGGGGGGGTGGGGTGGGGGAAGAACACATTCACTGATTGAAAAACACACATCACAGCAGACCGATGCAGACAAGTGGAGCAGAGAGCAAATTGCAAATTAATCAAAAAGGCACTGCCTGCCGCTGTTCAAATGTGCAGCTCCATTGTGTGAGTTATGATTAGGAGCGGTATCCATTTACACCAGTGTAATCTCCAACCTTGGGTCCCCAGATGTTTTTGGCCTACAACTCCCAGCATGCCCCAGCATAGCTGGCTGGGGCATGCTGGGAGTTGTAGGCCAAAAACATCTGGGGACCCAAGGTTGGAGAGCACTGATTTACACGGTGCTTGTCTGCAAAGATATATGACACTACACTGACCACCTTCCGGTACTTCAAGATCTGAAAGCAAATTAACCCACATTTATGTTTATTTAAAATCAATCCTTTCACATATGGGTGAGTCAAATTACACCCATTCAATATGTATTATTTCTATTCTAACCCTTCATAAAGCATCATGCATCATTCATAACTTGATAACATTGGCTTTATGCTATGAAATATAGTGATTTCTAAACAACAACACCCCAAAATAATTGTTAACAACAGGCAGCAAATAGATTCATGATGGCGGAATGGGGGCTGGGTACATTGGACACAAGTATGAGGTATAATGATTGCTATTCAAGCTAATAGCAAACTAATTCAAACTAATTGATTCAAACTAATCAAGTTAGTTAGTTAACAAACCAGGATATGCAACCACAGCTTGGTCATGATTTGTTTTAACAAACTTTGGTTAGAACAAACTACAATCCTCTGAATTTGTTCAACTCTCTGAACAAACTCTGTGGTTTCTTCTCAAACAGCGACGGGCAACTTTTGGCCCTCCAGATGTTTTGGCCAAATCATCCCTCACCATTGGTTATGCTGGCTAGGACTGATGGAATTTGTAGGCCAAAACATCTGGAGGCAGGCTGGTCTTGTGTCCTCTTTTACAGAGGACAGTCCTCTCTTTGAAGGGTTGCCAAATGACTGTCCGCCATTATGAAGGTGTTGTCTATCTGAAAGGCTGTCCAGTCCAAGTATGGTATAAAGAACCATCAGAAGGAAGAACTGGTTCTTGAAATTGCCCATCAGCAACACCCAGACTGCAGACCAAGTCACTTGGCCACAGTCTTCCACACTGTGGTGAGTTGCACTCTATTTCTATTTAAATTATAATAATAATTTATAAAATTTGCATCTATTCAGGTAAATTAGTATATGCAAATTTTATGCACATTGGTGTCCTCTTTGCTGGTGATGCATTTCCTCTGAATTAGGCCCATGGCTCTGCTATTCAGACTCAAAGATCCAACTTCGACTCTTGCTTCGTTGACCGCACTGCTTCTCCGCGTTACCTTTCGCTGTCTCGCAGATGGGGTGATCCCCGAGGCACCCTCTCCTCTGCTTGAGGTCCGGACAGGGGGTCCCTCCATTTCGAGGGGGCACGGTGACCTGACGTGTCCGGTCTTTGCTGCCCGTGCCGCACAGAGGGCCGCACTCGCTCCAGGGTCCCCAGGGGCCGACGACGCAATCGACAGCTGCTAGAAACGAGGTAAAAGTGACGAGGGCGGAAGGACACGGGGTGAAAAAAAGGGTCAGGGAGTGGCGGGACCACCAAAGAAGATCCAGTCCAACCGCGGGAGACAAAACCATTTTGACAAGGGATGGGTGGGATGAACAAGAGAAAGAGAGGTGGCATGTGGAAGAATCAAGTAGGGAAAGGGGGAGAAGGGGAAAACGAGATCAGTCGTGTAGCAGCAGTTGGCATGGAAACTTTTCCAGGCCTTCTCTGTAGCCAAGGCATGGAGACCTTTCCCTCCCCCTCCGTCCATGGCCCGCTTAGTTCATGGCTCATTTCTGAGTCTGACGGGGCATCGCTCAGAGAGACAGTGCTTGGAATCCTGAGGATTTAGGGGTGGCCAAACAGACTCGTGGAGCCCCGTCGGTTAATAAGCCGCCTGTCTCCATTGGCAAAACATGTTAACTTGCCCATCCTTCTGACTCACTGCATCCAGCTTTCTTCTCAGGGCCTCCCCCTTGACTGTCTAGCCTGCCTGATTCAAAATCCCACGTCCCACAGTGGGGGGTGGGGGGGTATGACAATCGCCAACCAAACCCCTAGGCTCCCCCCACCTCCAAACCACGCTCCCCTTCCCCCCAGTCTCTTGTCAAAACACTCTACGATGCAAAATGGAAATCCCGTCTCTTTTCGATACAGATCGCAATCCGGGGCTGACCAGTTATTTCTTTATCCATATTTAAAATATGTGTATGCTCTCCTAAGGAAGCTTACACACACACACACACACACTAACACAAATATCCTATTCCAGAGATAAGAGCCCATTTTAGCATCTACTCTGTGGTGGCACTGATGGTGCGGCAGTCGTTGATTTCCACACTACAATTGTGTCTGCAAAATGTCAGTCCACGGAGCTCTTTGGGCGATGGTTGGCCTACTTGGTACACAAAGACAAAAACAAGAGGAGATGAGCATCCAGTAGCAACGAAAAAAGGAGAGAACTAGGTTCTCAGGATGCAAAATCTTTATTCAATAGAGGAGCCCGACGCGTTTCGGCCTGTGTTTTTTTTTTCCTAAGGCCTTCCTCGGGGGGCCTGTAAATATTCAAAATACATACAATAAGTTCACATGGTGAGGAGAACACATAATAAAAAATACATTCTCATTGTATAATGTATTTCCTTATATTCTAAATAGAAATCATTTAAAAACATTTTCTTAAAAATAATGAGAATCAAGTATTCCTTTTTAAACAAAGACATACGTTTTTTTATATAAAATATATCTTACTTGTAAAAAAAGTCTGCAGAATTCTTTCACAACTGAAGTGTCTTTCACTGTTTTAGTGGCAACTGAAAAGACAGGTCTTTTTTAACGTTATTACGTATATTTTAGTACAGTTTTTTTCTTAGGTGTTATCTTGTTGGCAAAATGTCAAGGACATCCAATCTGGACACAGCTTTTTTGTAGAACTGCAGTAATTTGCAGAGTCACATTAATGGGAACAGTTCCAAATCTTCATTGAGACCCTTAGGTTTTAAAGTATCTAATTTAATGATCCATTGTATTTCCCTTCTTAAAATAATTGTTTTTCATTATTAGTGTTAATTTTATCCAGAGCCCAAAATGTAAGATCTGTATCAGAATGTTGCTGTTCTATAAAATGTTGAATTAGGGTTAGTATTTGGTACTACTTGGTACACACCCAATGGGTCAACCATTGGAACCTTTGAAGGCCCAAGATGATCAATTTGCATTGCATTTTGCCCATAAAATCGTTTGTATCCGCTGTGCCCTGGTTGCCACTTCTGCATCGCCCCCAGAGAGGAAATGCATCACCAAGTTTCCCTCTTACTAAGAAAAAGTTGGCAGATATATGTATGCATGTAGATATGGAGAGAGAGAGAGAGATCCTGCTGCCTTCCAGGTATGTTGGACTCTTGTATTATTTTAATCAGAACTAAGCTTTCTACTGTCTTCACACAGAAGAGACCGACCTAAACGTAAAACACCACTGCCAAATTATGCTACTTTTAGTCAAGAGTCCTAATCCTTCATTCGTGAGAAATTCCTGGATGTGGCAGGCAACATCTACCGGTACTTCTCTTTTGCCAGGCTTGGGAATAGGCTGCCTTATCCTTCACGATGCCTATTGTCCTGGTTCAAGTGGAAACTTGCCTTATAATCGCTGATGACTGCCATGTTCGGGTCAATTCAGAGATAACAAGGATGCGTTTGTACGGGGCTGAGAAGGACTTGCGATGAGTTTGGTTCTTTCGTCAGCCTGTGGGTTCACTGACACTTGGAGCGATCACTCCCTGAAGGCCATGTAATAAGGTCTCATCCCCTATGCCAGTGTTCTCCAACCTTGGGTCCCCAGATGTTTTTGGCCTACAACTCCCAGCATGCCCCAGCCAGCTACGCTGGCTGGGGCATGCTGGGAGTTGTAGGCCAAAAACATCTGGGGACCCAAGGTTGGAGAACACTGCCCTATGCAATGAAAGAACACAAGAAGGGATCGCTGGACCATCTGGGCTAATCCCTCCCCGATGTGCCCAGCGGCCACGTCCATGCATTCAACCTGAACATGAAGAGGCCTACACATGTAACGATGTGTGCGCATGAAACCCTTTCACATCAGACGGCTGAACATGGGGAGGTAGGGTGACCGCTTATTCCAGGGGTGCAGAACTAGTTTTGGGTGGGCAGCCGGATGCTCCCCAGCCAGCCAGTGAGTCAGTCAGCGCTCCGTGGGCCATGTGATATCAGGTGGGCGTGCCTAAGCCCACCTGACCTCATTTGCTCCCTGGCCCAAGCTCTGGGTGGATCCCTGCTAATAAGAAAAGTGTCAGGCTGCGAGCGCAGCCTCCATGACATCACTGCCAACCAACCAGGTGCTTCCAAATGGCGCACTGTCTGTTCTTCACCAACCGGGAATGCAGAGATAGACTGCCCCTGAACAAGGGTGCTCCGCTGAGGGATCAAGGCTAAACCACGATTTTGTCTCATCCCTTTTTAAAGCCATCTATCCCATTATATCTCTTTCAGAAATTTAACACGGGGGGGGGGGCAAAGCCTCCCCTCCCCCTTAAAAAAAAATCCACTTTGCCCCTTGTCTGTCTTCCCCGGTGTTTTCTAATTCAGGTGCCATCACTGGGTGACAATGGCCGAACAGAAGTCTGTGTGTGTCCCAGAGGGAGCAAAGGCCAATTTCAACGCTCTAGAATCACACTGTTGGTCTCCCATCACAACCAGCTTCCCCACGGTGGGCGCCTCTGCCCCACGGCACCGAGGGTGCCCGTCTTTTCCTCTCCCAGCATCCAGCTGATCCCTCCGCTCCCACAGCCCCGTTCAACAGTCTGTTCAGGTCTCATCAGACCTCCGGGCTTATTTGCTTTGGCTAGAGAGAGACCCACACAGCCGCTCCTAGCCTCTCTCATCACATGTGACTTCCCTTCGTGCCAAAGAACTACATTGCAACCCAGTGCTCCAGAGCCGGCGCCCAGTTCTGTTTGTCAAATCACTTGGGTTTGGGGTGTGTGTGTGTGTGTCAAAATGCCTTATTTTCTTATGTGGTGCCATCCCTCCCTTGTAAATAAGGCACTGTTGGAGAGAGAGAGAACTGTGAAAGCGGTTAACTGGCTTTGTCGTTTCCAGGAGATTAAACAATACCCACCTCACCGTATTGGCACTGGAACTCGGCTTGGAAGCGTGCCTAAATATTTCGCTTGGAGGGGGGAACTGAGGACACCATTCCGCAATCTGACTTTGACATTTCACAGAGTAAAGTAGGGACAGGTTTGCAACGTGCTCATTCTCACACCGAGGATCGCCGCCCAAGCCTCTACCCGCAATTCCACGTCGGTGATGGTTTTCCTCCACTGCCTCTACGCTTCTAGCTACGCGTCACCCCAAAAAGCGGAAATGTATCACCAGAGAAGGGGGAGGATTTGCATACAATTGCATGTGCTAATTTATATGTATAGATGCCAATTTTTGAGATAATTATTACAATTTAAATAGAAATACAATAAATCTCACCATAGTGCAGACAACGGTCACCAGGTGACCTGTGTGGCCTGCCCACTGTCACAGGTGCTGCTAAGTGTGGGCAAGCAACAGTTCTTCTGGTTCTTTATAGAATCATAGAATACGTAGAGTTGGAAAGGGTCTATAAGGCCATCAAGTCCAACCCTCTGCTCAATGCAGGAGAACAGACGTGGGCAGCCCAGGCAGTCACCCATCCAAGCACTGACCCGGCTCATACCTGCTTAGCTTCAGCATCTTTAAACTGGAATTGGACAGGACCGTCTTTCAAATAGGGGATGCCTTCAAATAGAGGACTGCCCTTATAAAAGCCACCCTGGCCCCAACACCTTGGCAGGGTGACCCTGACCTTCCTGCACCAGCGGACTGAACCACCTACCACTCTAATTACCCACAATGCCTCTGAAGGTGCATCACTCTGCTGCTGCTTTCCACTGTCATTAGGTAAACTCACAGGCAAAGGTGATGTTTGGGGGAGGCCCACTAGGGCTGGGCCCCCGAATCTTTCATTTGGAGCCCCGAATCTCAGGGAGCTACCTGACCCACCACCCTGCTGTCCGTCGGCACTTGCTGAAATAAAGGTACAGGGGCCCTGATGATCTCTGTTGCATTTGGTCCCCCTGGATGAGCTGCCTTTTTGCCCACATGTGCTTCACCTCCTGCTGCCCCCCCACCCTTGAATCTTTCTGCCTGAGGTTTTTTTCTGAAATCAAATGCCCTTGGTCTCCCCAGTCCATACATACATCCCTTATGAACATAAGAAGGGCCATGCTGGATCAGGCCAAGGGTCCACCTAGTCCCGCATTCTGTTCACACAGTGGCCAACCAGCTGCCCACGCAAAAGCCACAAGCAGGATAGGAGTGCAACAGGCACCTTCCCTGCCCATGTTCCCCAGCAACTCGTGTACATAGGCACACTGCCTCTGATACTGGAGGAAGCATATAGCCAATCAGGACTAGTAGCCATTGATAGCCTTCTCCTCCACGAATTTGTCCAATCCCCTTTTAAACCTGTCCAAATGGGTGGCCATCACTACATCTTGTGGAAGTGAATTCCATAGCTTAACTATGCGCTGTGTGAAGAAGTCCTTCCCTTTATCTGTCCTGAATCTCCCACCAATCAGCTTTGTGGGATGACCCCACTGGGTTCTAGAATTATGAGAGAGGGAGAGAAATGCCTCCCTGTCCACTTCCTCCACACCATGCATAATTCTGTACACCTCTATCACATTCTCCCCCGACTCATCTTTTTTCCCAGCTAAACAGTCCCAGCTATTGTAACCTTTCCTCACAGGGGAGTTGCTCCAGTTCAGCCCCTTGATCATTTTACGGTAGTTGCCCTTTTCTGCACTTTTTCCAGCTCTACAATGTCCTTTTTTGAGGTGCGGTGACCAGAACTGTACACAGTGTCCTAAGTGCGGTCGCACCATAGATTTGTATAAGGGCAGTATGATCTTGGGCAGTTTTATTTTCAATTCCTTTCTAATTATGCCTAATGAGGAGTCTGCCTTTTTCACAGCAGCTGCACACCGGGTCGACATTTTCATCATCAAGCTGTCCACCGCAACCCCAAGGTCTCTTTCTTGGTCAGTCAACGCTAGCTCAGATCCCATCAGATTCTACTTGAAGTTGAGATATATATATATTTTTGGTCCCATGGGCCTGAGCCCCAGGTCTTTTCGGTACCTAGCACTGCCTGTCACAGTGATGGAAGCAGGGGGACCAATGTAACAGGCCACTTTGTAACAGGTCTCTCTCTCTCACACACACACACACACACACACACACACACACACACACACCACACTTGAAGCTGGCCTCAGGTTTTCGGTATGAAACGAAAGCAGGCAGTACTCAGTTCAGTGGCTCGTCGTCCCAGCCGCATTTGCCAGCGCTTTCCATCGTGAATCTTGTTTGTAAACCAACACGGTGCTGCTGTTCCGATGGTTTCCAGCTTCCTGCCTCTTTTATTCACGGCCAGATGCCATTGCTCGGTAATCGAGCTGAGTTGTGTGACTGGCCTAATCTCCGTGGAGATTAGGGGTGGCTTATTGGCACTGTTCTCCCACCTCCCCCCCCCGCCGCTGCCGCCGCAACCCCACCCCGACAGTGCCGTGTGACCGTCCGGCATCTACAGACATGCCTCTTTACAACAGGCGCTCACAGTGACGGCAGAGGGATTCTCATAGGGACCTGCCCTATAGCGAGCGGTGTTAGCCTCGGGTTTCCGAGGGCCCTTGGGCAAGACACCCTCAATGGGGTCCCTCCCTCAGTGAGTCTCCCTTCTCCCTAGGGGGCCCAAATCCAGCCCGCCTCGGGCCCCAGTCCGGCCCCCTGGGGTTCCCAAACCTAATGTTTGGTGGTTTCCTATGCATTTCTACTCAGAAGCAAGACCCATTCAGTTCCATGGATTTATTCCCAGGTAAATGTGTATTTACAGGGGGTGGGCAACACACAGCTGTAGGCTGCATGTGTCCCCGGACCCCCGCCAATATTTTTTTTAAAAAAATCATTTTTGGGTCGCCTGGCAGGAGAATGAGGCGCACAGGAGGCGAAAATGGACCCCAGACCTCCCAAAGTTGTCCACCCCTTGTGTATAGGATCGCAGGATGCCTTTAATTATTCACAGAGGGTTGCTTTTCATTCTGTCACAGCTCCACAGAAGCCAAACCACCTCCCCTTTGCCATGTGCCACATGTAACCGTTTCGCAACATCCGGAACCCATTTTTTAATTTTAATTTTGGTACGTCTACCCCACCCTCTAAAGAAACTTCCCCAGGGTGGCTTGACAATAGAAACAGTAGTACAAGAAAAAACAAAACCATATGGGATAAAACACAACAGCAATCACCTCTAAAACAGTAGCTGGACAAAGTATTGCTTACTCTGCCTGGCAGAAGCCCTCCAAGGTCTTAAGCAGAGGCCTTCCATGTCACCTGCTGGCTACCTGATCCTTTTCTAGTTGAAAATGGCAGGGAAATTCATTCAGTACCATGCACCATAGCACTTTGCTCACCCCTAGCCCAAATGACTAGTAACACCAAAACTAATGATGTGAATTTTTTTACTTGATACAGCAAGCAGAATTCTCTCCCCCGCCCGCCCCTCGGCACAAAGATTGGATTGCCTGAGGGGCAAATTTTAAAACTTGTTTAGGGGGTGCCTTACCACTATGCAATCCATCGCCTTGGTCCCAAGCCACGAAGGGCTTTGAAAGGTAGGCAACGGCATGTGTACGCTATCCCTTCTCTGGAACCTGCTCTACATTCATGTCTTCCAGTAGGTTCACGGAGGAGAAGGCTATCGATGGCTACTAGTCCTGACTGGCTATATGCTATGTACAACGGTTGCTGGGGAACATGGGCGGGAAGGTGCTGTTACGCTCATGCCCTGCTTGTGGGTTTCCTGTGGGCAGTTGGTTGGTTGTGAACAGAATGCCGGACTAGATGGACCCCTGGCCTGATCCAGCAGGGCTCTTCTTATAGAATCATGGAATCATAGAAAAGTAGAGTTGGAAGGGGTCTATAAGGCCACCGAGTCCAACCCCCTGTGCAACACAGGAATCCAAGTACAGTCATACCTTGGATTGCAAGTAACTTGGTTTGAGAGCATTTTGCAAGACAAGCAAATTTTTAAATAGTTATTTAATTATTATTTTTTACTTGATATACAAGCGACGTCTTGCAATACAAGTACTGTAGTACGGCTTAAATTAAAAATCTCTGTACAAATTTTTTTTGGGGGGGATTTCGTTTTGATATAAGAGTGTTTTGGATTACAAGCATGTTTCCAGAACGAATTATGCTCTCAATCCAAGGCATGACTGTAGCTTTCTTGTGCTCACTGGTGCCATCAGGGCCAGACTTTGGAGCCAAAGTCCGCCCCCCCCCGCCCCAGCAGAACAAGCGGATGCAGCAGGGCTGGCAAAACCTCACACAACTGGAGTATGTGAAAGAAGAATACAAATTACCACACACATAAAACCATGAAGCCCACAGAGTCTAAAACGACCCGACTGTGCCACTGCTTGTGTGTTACGCTACAAAGCCCCCCAAGGCGTCACTGTGGTCACCCCCCTCGCCACACAAGAGTGTGGGCTGGCAACTCACCTGATATCCGACAGACAGCGTGATAATCTTCGCAGCAGTCTCCCGTTTTCTCACAGTAGGTGTCGCAGTAGCACAGAGTTCTGGTCCGAGAGAAGTCGGAGCACTCGTTATTCCGACCCGGGCAGCATTTGTGGGTCTCCCGGTTGCCGCATCCGCCTTCCGCACGAAGGAGAGGGCCCGCGGCCAAAAGCCATGCGCAGCAGGCCAGCCGGTACCCCACACCGATGTGCACGTCCCTCTCGGCCTTCACTTTGGCTCGCATCCTTACAAAAGCAGCTGTTGGGGACTCGCTGGGGGGGGGCAGGTGACCTTTGCCTGGGGAGTTGGGCCGGGCAGCCTCCAAGCCCAGCGGTTCTTGAATAAACGCCTCACCCGCTTTCGTGGTCTCTCGCTCTGACACCGATGCCGAGCCCTCCGCGGGGGGGGGGGGGGAAGCTGGCACTGCGGCAAAGTATTATTAGGGTGACATGATGTCCCCGGGGTAGAAGTGACTGTATGAACGCCTCGGCCCTCTCGTCATCTATCCAGCTGACAGCACGCAACAGGGAAGGAAGATGCCTCTTTTAAGAGGCCAGAGTCGGCAAAGGATCATCTGTGACCGCCGAGCATTGGCATCTGGCTCTCTGCAGCCAGAAATTGTTGCTGCTTGAGAGACAATCCCCCCCGCCTTTGCCGTTTTTGGAGAGATGGGTGGCAATGAAAGCTGTCACTGTTCAGCTGAGCTCCCAACGGGACTGCCTTTTTATGCAAGAAACAACATCCACTGGCATAAAAGTGCCCGATGAACCCAAGGGGATTGGCTGGATGTTTTTAAAAGTTGTCTCCCATCACCACCACCCTCCTTTCAGTTCTAGTATAAAGGTTCCTCCTGGGTCTTAAAGCCAGAGCCCCTCTGCATCCACTTCTCTCCAAAGCTGGGAAAATTAAAAAAAAATAATGCAAAAAGTTCCCTATAGCAGATCGAATGGAGACAGAGAGCACATCTGACAACTGTGCATCATGCAGTTGATGAAGTGAGCTCCAGGAACTCCACAAATGTTTGTGTCACGATTACTCTCTTTATCCTAAGGTACTACACAAGACACCTTTGAAAAGGTTGCTGTAGCAGGACTCACACAGCTGCCTCAGTGGAATAGGGCCATCTCTCAAACCCCTATTATTAGCATCCTGGTTGCGATTGTTTGCTTTTGTATGTCCACTTTGAAAACATGAGAGCAAAGAAACAAATCAACCAACAAACAAACAAACCAATCCAATAGCCTTTTCTACAAAATCCTTCCAGGAAAATGGGCCATTTCCCTTAAGCATCTCCCTTCCTTGTCATGTTCTCTACACTGAGATCAGATGCAGTCATCAGCGGTTTGAAATGTCCTGGACCATTCTCACCCCCTAAAAGTAAGGCTAAGCATCTCAACTTTTAAACAGCACATGTCCTCAGCTGTTGGGGGCAGATGTTTGAAAATATGATGAAGGATCAGTAAAAAGGAGGTCTTTTTTACTTGGGGTGAATTTTTCCCCTAATGGAAAGTATTTATTTTGTTGTTTTGGATGTTCAGACACAGATTGCTCTGGCAGGGTGGTGGTATTAATATATTTGCACAATTTCTGCTAACAGAATATTTTGTTTGCCAGCAAAATGAGCATACTCGACAAAGATCGTGCTGAAGCGAGAGTAAAAAAAGTGCTCGCGATCGGGCCGGCGGATAAAGCAACCGATGTGGCCCGCGGGCCTAGTTGAAGACCCGTAGAGGATTCCCGATAATGCTTGCACTAGATGGGTTGGTAGGCTCACCCTCAATAGTACCGTTCCCTCTGCGTAGCATTTCAGCTTACTCTAAGAAGACTTACAGAGGCTTGGTGTCTGGGATGCTATTTGAAAGTGCTGCTGAGTGATTGGGTCCTGCTTGCTTCTGAGTAAACATGCAGTGGCTTGTCCTGCTTACTAGTGAGTAGACGTGCTGCCTATGTTTGCTTCTGAGTAGACATACAGAGGGTTGGTGTTTGGGATGCTATTTGAAAGTATTGTTGAGTGAGTCAGCCCTACTTCTGAGTAGACATGCGGACGCTTGTCCTGCTTACTTCTGAATAGGCTTTAAATCAGCAAGAATCACATTTTGGCCATGCCCGCTGTGCCTTTGGGCCTCATCCAGAGATAGCATGCAACCCCCCCAAGACCTTTCCCAGATTGAAATTTGGCCCTTGGACTGAAAATGGTTCCTCACTCTACAGGCTTCAAAGCACTTTACAGGCATTATCTTGTTGCAAGCCTCACAACAGTCTTGTAAGGTAGGTCAATGTTATTATCCTCACCTTGCAGATGGGGGGGGGGGCAGAGAGAGGACCTTCCCTAAGGCCATCTGGCAAGATTGGAACTAGGGGCTTCATGACTCTTAAGCCAGCCGCCTTTCCCCACCTGGTGCGGTCCAGATGTTTTAGACCTCAATTCCCATCAGCACCAGCCAGCATGGACAATGGTCAGGAATGCTGGGCATTGTGGTCCAAAACATCTGGATGCCACCAAGTGGGGAAAGACTGCTCCAAGCACTTGCTTTCACAGGGCCAAGCTACAAGTGATGTCCTTCATGTAAGGTTTTTTTTTTAAAAAAAATGCAATTCGCATTAATAGGATCAAAGCAGGAACGGAGAGAGAATTAAACCCTTTCCCCTTCTCTTGCAGTGCTGAGAAAAATCCCTTCTCTCAGGGTGCTATTTGCATTGGAAGACTATCACCACTCCCCCCTGGTCCTATTACCTTGTAAGCCACCTTGAAATGGCAGTATTAAAATATGTTAAATATATAAATAATCCCCACCACCACCTAAAGCAGGGCTCTCCAACCTTGGGTCCCCAGATGTTGCTGGCCTACAGCTCCCAGCATACCCGGCCAGCATGGCTAATGGCAAGGGATTCTGGGAGCTATAGTCCTGACCTAAAGCAAATACGTTTCAGAGAGGGACTTTTTTCCTTAGGACTACAGCAGGGGAGGAAAAGGTTACATTCCCTTTCCAGGCCTGTGCCGATTCATCAGCGCCCCCAGCTGATAGAATTTGCATTAAAGAGAGAAGAGGCCAGGCCAGCAGGCTAGATTAGAAGAGTGCAATTAACGTGCAGTGCAGTCACCAGCCACGATGCTATGCAGCCAGCTCAGTTGGGAAGGACATACTGGGCAGAAATGATCCACTCATTGGTGGCATATCCAATGTAGAATAAGTAACAATTCTTTATTCTAGAAGCAGCTCACAACTGGATTGTCTTTGGGGTGCACGTGCTTGTTCGTTCGTTCGTTCTCTTTCTTTCTTTCATCTCTCAAATTGAAATCTGCCCCCAGTTCTCCTGGCAGGAAAGCTCGCCTCTAGCCTGAGCTTCCGACAGGCGGGTCCAACTTGCTCCTGCTTCATCAGCAGGTTCTCATCTTTGTCAGGGTGGGCGGCTTAAGAGGCTCCCATTGTATTTGGAACTTTGGGAATCCTTGCAGATCCCATTCTTTGTGTTGCGTGACACGCGGCGACAAAGAACAGGGCCTTCGCGTTAAGAACAGGGCCGAAATGATCAGCAATAGGGTGGCTGTGGGTGCTAATTTACAGAGGGCAATTTGAAGAGCGGTCAGAGGACAGTCCTTAATTCAGGGGTGCAGGTTGGGCTAAACTTTGGGGCCGAAGTCCAGGGCTCCGCAGCCGCCCAGGGGGTGGGTTGGGGGCAAACGAACACCCAGGAAGCGGCTGGGGCAGAAACAAGCTCCATTTTATTCCTGTAGTCATGACGGTGCTATGATTTAAATGAGTTTAAAATGCAAAATTGCACATGATCTGATATATATATATATATAAAAATCAAACGTCAAGATTGGTGAACAGTTTTGTTGTGGCGGTTCTAACGTATCAGGAATATTGAAGCAGTTTTAAAGCACACAGTGGCAACTGGGGAAGTGTAACGCACATCGGTGTCTCAAGGGGGTCCCCATAAGACCATTAAGTCCAGGGTCCACAATTACCGAGACGCGCCATTGCCCGTAACTGAAGGCATCCTCCTAGTTCAGCCTTCCCCAACCCGATTCCCTCTAGATGTGTTGGACTGCAACTCCCACAAGTCCCATGCGGGCTGGAGATAATGGGCATTGCAGTCCCAACACACCTGGACAGAGACTGAATAGGCAACAAGGTCACCTGGCTGCTTCTACCGGGTACGGCGAGCCGATTTCAAAACATGCATCTCACACGCAAATTTCATGCAAATCAGCACCCTCGTTCATCCTCTTTTGGGGGGGGATGTGTTTCCACTTTTATGGCCATGTGTAAGTGGCCACCCAACGGAGCATGTCAACCGAAGAACCTACCCACTGGTTCAGACCAAAAAAAGCATCTTTCCCTGGATTTTTCAAGGAAGCCCACCTGAAGGCAAGCCACCCTACTGTTCCTCCCAGCATGGCAAACCGAAGCTCCAGCCTCCAGAGCGGTCTTGATTTCCAAGAATGCCTCTGGGCCACACATGAGCCCCTAGAGACGATCTTAGAAAATAAAATGACGGGCAGCTGTGACCCAGCATTTTGTTTCGAAATGTGCCCAGCCACGGGAGCAAAAAGAAACAAGATATGCTGGGAGTGGCAGGACATATCCTGGGGGATTGTGGCCGACGCTGGCTCAGCTTGTCTGAGCGTGGAAAGCTAAGCAGGGTCAGGCCTGGTTATGACTTGGATGGGAGACCCCCTCCTCTAGTTTCCTGCATTGAGCAGAATGCAGGAAACTCAATGCCCTTGTAGGCTCCTTCCAACTCTATGATCTATGGAGTGGGGGGGGGGTGTTTTGCCTGCACTGTTTTGCCTGGTTTTGGGGGGGGTGCAGGGCCACCGCCAAGGGTAGGCCTGGTCAGGAACCTGCCAAGGCCCACAACCCAGCAGGGGCCCACTCACAAAAGCCCCCTGGAGTTGCTCCTCTTCACCCCTGCAACCTGCTTGTTTACCCGCTTCTCACTCCGGCCCGGACAACGGTGGGGGCGAGGAGCAGCGGCAGCAGATGCCGTGGCTTCCTTGCTCGTTGTCTCTCTGCCTGTCAAGCGAGGAAGTGGTAGCAAGCAATGAGGAGCCAGAGCAGCTGGTGGCAACGGCAGTGAGAAGGTAGACTCACAGGGGGAGGCGCCCCCATTGAGGGTGTCTTGCCCAAGGGCCCCCCCCAAACCTGGAGCTGGCACTGGATGGAGCAGTCTGTCCTTCCTCTAACAGGCCCACTCACTCCTCGCCTGCGTGGAATGCCTGGTCGCCTATGGAGACCAGGCGAGTTGTTGGACAGAAGGCTGTGATGAATCAGAGAACAGCGCTTGTGCTGTAGAGAGAAGCAGCGAGGGCCAGGTCTCCCCTCCTGGGTCTCCATCCATGCAGGGTTGGGAACAGCTTCTGTGGGGCCACGGCGGGAGGCAGTTTGAAGGCTCCAAAATGAAACGAAAGGGCCGAGTGACTTTATTAAACAGGCAACTTTGGTTTTTATTGTTGGCGTCTTGGCTGGAGAGTTTGGAAATTCCAGAATCATTCTAGTGTCGGGCTGCCAGTGCATACAGTGAGACATTGAAAAATAATAATAATAACAACAACAACATTCAACTCAGGTAAGGGCAATAGAAGAAATCCTTGAACTGTAAAACATAAGCAACAAAACCCCACGTGCCTGCGCCTTAGCCCGCCACACCTTCAGCACTAGAAGAAAAAAAAAAGCCGGGGCTTAGTTCAGTCACCTGCTATCAAAGCCCACGTGACGTGGCACGCCCTACAACAGGAAAGTACACTCAAAACCACACATGGCTGGGGGGCAGAAGAGGAGGGGAGGAAGGGGAGAAATGTTGCAGGGACACAGCCAGGGATCTCAGTTTTTGTGAAAGAATGCAATACATAAAGATGTACTGCTTGTAGCCAATGTGCTCGTACATCGGGGTGGGTAACACGCGGGCAACATGTGACAACCCCCCCCCCCGTCCTCTCCCGCAGGCCTGGGCGGCAGAGCAGCAAAGAAAAAACCGGTGCTTCGCCACTACAGAGCCTTAGGAAGGCCAACATTATCTTGTTTCCGAGCTCTAAGGTTTGCGGCTGAATTTCAAACGGCCAATTCGTTTTGCCACCTGAATTTGGCAGCGACGGCAGGAGTTCAACCCGCCGGCGGGGTGGGGGTGGGCAGTGTCAAGGGGCTGGAAACTGGCCCACGGACCACCCAAGGTTGCCCACCCCTGTTTGGCTGGATGTGCAACGCTGAAGTCTCGTTCAAAATGGTTCACATAGTCGGAACTCCCGAAGATTGAGCATATGATTCCATTCAATTTGCAGATCCCTTAAAACAGTGTTTCTCAACCTTGGGTCCCCAGATGTTTTTGGCCTACAACTCCCAGCATGCCCCAGCCAGCTATGCTGGCTGGGGCATGCTGGGAGTTGTAGGCCAAAAACATCTGGGGACCCAAGGTTGAGAAACACTGCCCATCGGCCGCTCCCTCAATCAACAACGGGGCTGCATTTAATTCACAAGCAGTTATGTAGCTTACATACACGGGGGGGGGGGGGGGGGAAAGGGAGAGAGACCACCACATGCACCGAAAGAGACGAAGACGTACAAATTTTGGCACAAATCTCTAATGGAATTGTCATGCGAGAGTTCTATTGGCACCCGGGCCAAAAAAAAAAAGACAGGCCTCAGCACCCTCACAATACAAGCACGAATAAGTCCGTATCATCTTTGCCAAGTCTCAAGTCTTATTTAGGGATTCGTTCTGGACCTCAAGCCAAAAGAAAAAAGGGGAAGTGTCCCAGGGGAGGGAAAGACTATTTGAAAAAGAGGAACTTTTTAACGGAGGAGTCCCCTTTTTGTCTGGCGTACGCCATGAAGCAGAATTGAAAGGGGTTTTTTTCTTTTTCTTTTTTAAGGCTTAACTATTCTTCCCTCCAATTTAAAAGGGGGAAAAGATGTAAACAAGTGAATTTTATGGAATGAATTCATACTGTGGGGCAGAGGGTTGCGTCCAAGCGGGCAGGGAAATTCGAACGGACACAGAGGGTCTTCTTCACGGGGGGGGGGCGGAGCGGGGAGAGGGTACCCCAATTCTCAAGACGTTCATTGTGCACGAACAGAAACGCCAGCCGTGACACGTCTTTGGGACGCGGACACAAGAAAAAGTGTAGAAGAATCGAGTACGGGCGACGGGGGGAGGGGAAGAGGTAACGGTGCCATTTCCAGATGGGGCTGGCTGAGGCAGATGCCAAGGCCAGCCGGAGGGGGCAGGCGGAGAAAGAGCAGCAGTCGCTGCCCCTTGCTACGGGAGGAGCAGCAGCTGCCACTTGCTCAACCGGCCGAGCCGGAACGGGGCTCCCCTTGTGGGCAGAGGCCCCCACAAGACCTGGAGCTGGCCCCACCTCCAGGAAATGGCTCCCCCAAGCACTTACGGTTAGGACAGGCGCTTCTATAGACTGAGGATCCCTCACCAGTTCATGAGCCCCCCCCACACCGCCCCCCAACGCTATGGTCTGACCCCTGTCTGGGCCAGATATCTAGGACACCTGCTTCTGGTTCGTGAAGAGCTCTGCTGGTTGCTGAGAGAAAACCGCTGGAGGATGACTCGCGGAATGCCTTCCCATTTATTTTTTTGGTCACTGTCTCTCCCAAGGGTTCTCTCCGCCTGCAACAACCATTCTGGACGTGCGCCCATATCGGGGTGGGATCGAAGGCCACCAAAGATCCATAGATCTGACACCACACCACCCCCGTTGAGGAGGGTTTTTTTGGGGGGGGGTGTTTGGCTCCTCTGCGAGTAAGTCAACAACAATTCCCTGGGCTTCTTTGGCCTGTTCATTGAGTGGTATATCTGGAAGTGCCCCCCAACTCCCCACACACACACACACACACTTTCCGGCAATCGCCAGGGAGTTCTTCCTACCTAAGTCTTCCAACTCCGGCTCCTCACAATGGCCTTTGGTGGAAGAGGCATCAGGCAGAAATAACACCAGCAAAAAACAAACAAACACACAAACACACTGCCATCCTAAATTCATGTGTTTTCTAAAAGGGGGGAAACGGGCTTGAATTTGTCTAGCGATGTGTCTGTTTTCCCTCCCTCCCACATGGGACCCCCCCACGCCAGCCCCCAAAGTTGGCAGAAAGCCGCCTACTGAAAAATGGCACATGAATACATTCCCCCCCTAGCCGTTCCGTCCCCTCCCCGCCCGAATTCCCCCCTGGTCGTGTTATCGTACAATCAATAATTTAAAAAGAAATCCTCCACAGTCCGTTCCGATAAATAAGTGTCACGGAGCTCGATATGGAAGCAGCAGGAGGCCGGGGGGACTTGGTCCGTGTCCTGTCCGCGCGTGTGGAGGAGGCCCGAACTCCTGGCACCGTTAACAGTGATGGGGGGGGGGGGGCAGGGGACCGCCCCCCTAGAATGCCTTCTGTGGTTAGTCACGCCCTTTTCCCAGCTGTTGCCTGGCGGGCGGGCAGGGGGTGCCGCCCGCCACAAGCGCTCAGTCCGTTTTCCACACCTTGTTGAGTGCCTTGACCACCTCGTCGTAGATGATGAACACGATGGCCACGTCCAAGCAGACCCGGCCCAGGCGGGGGATGGTGCCCTTGTAAAACCTACACAAGGCGACGGAAGAGGAAAGGGGTGAGCGAGAGCAGGGCCGGCTTCGGGTACCGGAGGAGCCTTGGGCAAGAGCCTTGGGCAAGAGCCAGTGTGGCGTAGTGGTTCGGGTGTTGGACTGGGACCCGGGAGATCCGGGTTCTAGTCCCCGCTCAGCACATGAAACTCACTGGGTGAGTTTGGGCCAGTCACTGACTCGCAGCCTAACCTACCTCACAGGGTTGTTGTGAGGATAAAATGGAGAGGAGGAGGAGGAGGAGGAGGAGAATGTAAGCCGCCTTGGATTCCTTGCAGGAAAAAAGGCGGGGTATAAATATAATAAATAATAAATAATAAATAATAATAGTAATAGTAGTAGTAGTAGTAGTAATAATAATAATAATAATAATAAATAATAATAAATCTCCTCCATGGGCCTCCTCCCTCAGTGAGTCTGGCTTCTCACCGCCGTGCTCACCGGCTGCTCTTGCTCCTCACCCTCTTCCTCATCATGGCTACCTCTTGCCTGCTTGACGGGCAGAGCGCCAGTCAGCAGGGAGGCCGCGGCATCTCCTGCTCCGCCTCCTCACCACCGCCACCGTTGCCTGGGCCAGAAGCGAGAGGCAGGTGAACAAGAAGCTTGCCATGGTGAAGCGGAGGAGCAACTCCGGGGGGCTCCTGTCAGTGGGCTCTCAGCAGGTGCCTCACCATGCCTACCCTTGACACCAGCCTTAGCACGTGGCACCCTGGGCCCCACAGGGCCCACTGCTGGAACCTTCCCTGTGGCTCTAGCCCCCTATGGAAAAGCATCCGGGTGCTGCCAATTTAGTATTTCCCACAATGCCCCAGGGTGATGCCACATCAGTGCTCCTCAAGCTGGTGCCTTGGTCGGGGAGCCAGCTGGGGGAAATCCACGTGGAGTGAAAGAGACTATCTGGGGGCCCGGGTGACGCTTTGACCAGGGACCCAATGACGTCATGGGGGCGGAGCCCTGCCCCTGACATCATGGGATGGGCCCCACCCCCTGAGGTCATCCAGACCACGGGAGGGAACAGGGGGTGGGGCAATCTGGCCCCTGAACCGAAAAAGGTCCTTCGCCCCATCCTGAGGAGCCGAGGGTCATCTCCAAAGCCCCTCTCCAAGAAACAAAAGAACACGCAGGACTTACGCAAGTGGTCCTTCGTATTTCATGATCTTGTAGGCACAGTCCCAGGTGCTCTTGTACTTGTGCGCCTCAAGACCCTGCCAAGGAAAAGGAGAAAAAGAGAGGATCCGCGATTCGGAGTTAGTTACATCCCTGGAGAGAGATTAAATACCAGCTGCTGGCTCATCGTATTTTTGCAGCTCCGCAGCCGGTCTCCAACACGCCCACCTTGTCACACCTGTCTTATTTCAGCCTCAGGGCCAAACTAGAAAGATGATATAAATCTTGCCTGACCCTCTGGCTCATGAGGTATTTTGACTGCAGCCCTCCAGACTGGACAACCGGCACATGCCAACCAAAATGTGGCTCACATTACCTGGAATCCATCCTTCTAGACTAGTGTTCTCCAACCTTGGGTCCCCAGATGTTTTTGGCCTACAACTCCCAGCATGCCCCAGCCAGCATAGCTGGGAATTGGAGAATACTGTTCTAGACTCTTCCTTGAACTAGGCTGAGTTCACACGGGGCTTGGGCTTCAGCCGCCATGGACTGTCTTGGACAACAGTCGAATTCCACGAGGCGGAACACAGTTCTAACACAAAGCAATGCCCACCCCTTTAAATAGGAATCTGGGAGGGAACGTTACCCCGCCACCCTCACCCTGAGTGTCACGTACCTGCATCCTGGTCTTCACAACATCCAACGGGGTGTTTCCAAAGACACTGGCTGCTCCAGCAATAGCCCCAAATAGCCCGGTGATGAGCGGGTTTATGACTTTGTTTGGATTGTCCCCTTGAAGAATGAGAGGTGGCACATGTGGAAAGACAGACAGACAGACAGACAGAAAGCAGGGTGTCAGGGATCGGATGTCAGCATGGGCTGGATGACGTCAGGGAGCCCCTGTGGCCTAGATGAGGAACCTCTGTGGGCCGGATTAGGTCCACGGGCCGGAGGTTCCCCATCCCTGATAGAAGGTATTAGCCTGAAAAAAGTTAACAACACCTTTGTTTTTAGATTTGCCTAGTACTGTATCTATTCCAGCTCCCCAATTTGATTTGATTTGTGCTTATTTATTATGTTACTAAATTAAGGTTATGGGACAATGCATTTTATTAAAAAAATAATGTAACAGCAGAAAAATTTCCAGCCTACATAATTTAACCTATCCTTGTAGCCTCCACCTTGGGCTTCTCTCCAACTAATCTTTCATGTCTCGGCTTATAACTTAAATTTAGCAGCCTGTGTGTTCAACTCAGCTTCCAACTGCCCCTTCCAGCATCAACTTTTTGTCCCCGATTTATTAGATTTTTTAAATCCTGCCGTTCCTCCAAACAGCTCAGGTAGAATACATGGTCACGGCCCGACGTTTAATCCTCACAACAACCTTGCAAGGGTAGGTGAAGCTGCAAAATGGTGACTGGCCCGAGATTAACCGGGAAACTTTGTGGCTCAGCACATATTTGAACCAGGGCTTGTCCAAGGCCATCACGAACCTGTACACCAGTGTTCTCCAACCTTGGGTCCCCAGATGTTTTTGGCCTGCTGGGGCATGCTGGGAGTTGTAGGCCAAAAACATCTGGGGACCCAAGGTTGGAGAGCCCTGGTGTAAACCATGCTGTAGTTCTCAAGACCGAGCTGTTGGTATAAACCCCGTCTCGCACAAAGTTGGAACTCTCCGCTCCTCTGATCCTGCCTCAATCAACTACAGCTCAGTTGCTGATGCAGTGGGAAGGAGGCAAAACCATGGGAGAAAATAACAGGGAGCAGCATTATCAGAAGGTAGACAACAGCCGTCAACGGACTCTAGAGCCAGGCAGGAGTGTGGAGTTCTTCCTGCATTTGAAGGTCTGCTCTCGTTAACAGCGGGATTTCGTTTTGTTTTTTTGAGCTTAGCGAGTCTTCTGCTTATTTTATTTTTTAAAACGGCAGTTCTGCCTAAAGCGGTTAAAAATAAAAAAATAAAAAACAGAGGGATAAGTGAGCGTAGTTTATAGGGAGGAAGGGTCTTGCGCTCACGACTGTCCACTGTGCAACAGTGAGGGGGAAACTGGGTGAACAGCACCCCTTAGTGGCTTGGCTACAAAGCATCATTTATACCTGGTTCGCACGTGACAACAACCAGAGTAAGGGCTGTAGCCTTACCCAGAGTTTACCCGTGACTTGTCTGCCAGACAACTGCATAAAGCGCAGGGTTTTTTCTCCCAATTCCTGGCCTGTTTGAATCCCTCCTCCTTCACCCGCTCCCTCCCTATATCCCAATGCCTACGCAGCACTGTAGCACTGGGATGTAGAGCAAGCAGGGTTGTGTGTTTTTTTTTACCAATCTTGCCTGCTACCTCTGTAGCCTGGCAAAACAACCCATGAACAACCCATGGTTCTGGGTTCGCACATAACAACAACCCATAATTAAAACAACCCAGAGTTCACAACCCAACAACAAACCATGGGTTCTCTTCCTGGGTTGCTTGTGGTTAATAAACCATAGTTCCCAGCTTTCACATAACGACAACCCAGGATTCAACAACCCATACTCAGGGTTGTCGTTATATGTGAACCAGGTGACAGTCTTGTGGCATCTTAAATGTGTGATTGCATTGCAGGCATCTGCTTTTGTTATTAAACAGCAGTTGTGTGTGTGTGTGTGTGTGTGTGTGTGTGTGTGTGTGTATGGCGGTGGGAAGACTGGGACTGTGACACATAGGAAGGAGAGTTAACCCTTTGCTAAATCTGAAGTGCGGGGAGAGGGGTTAATGAGGCACCGTCCTGACAAAATCATCCCGCTAAAGCTATTTGCTGCAAGAGGGAAGCGACTGACACCAGTGCAGGCTGGGGAAAGGAAAATCCAAAAAAGTTCCACCGGTGTCGCTTGTACATTGGTTTGCTTGCCATAGTAAACCCTTCCGGTTAGTAGATTTCAGACTCTGACATCATTCAGGGCCCAGTCAGCAGACCAAGCGAGGCAGTAGCGGGGAAAGGTAGGAAATTATCGTCAACGACTGGGCTCCAATTACCTTTGTACCAGTTCCTGAGAGCCGTCATGACGAAAAAGCGAATGGCCTGGTTAGATCCCTGTTTTAGGACAGTTGCCGTTAGACCCTGGTAAGTTCCCCTCAAGCCTGCAGCAAAAAAAATAAAGAAGGAAAAAGATGAAGATGAAGGATGAATGCAACGGTGGTAGAACCAAATCTTACAACACACATAGAACTTTCTTATGTGGTACACAACAGACTGTCATTTCTCCTCTCTCTCACACATTCACACACACATTGCGGTCTTTCAAAATGTCTCTAAATTCCCCCAAACCACTTTGCTTGAACATTTTGTTGGCATGATTTTAAAAAAAAAGAGGGGGCAGGGAGAAAACTGGCATCTTTTCAAGAGGGAGATGTCCGTCCGTCCCCATCACTGGCATCCCTCCTGACCAGGAGTTATTTCTTGTACACTGTGTGTGACCTCTGGTGGCGCAAGAGGAATCTAGAACTAGATCCTTTTGGTGCTATAAAAATGCGGTTCCTTTACTCTGGATTCCATCTGGAGGGCAGCAGGTAGGGAATGCCTGATAGAGGGTCACAGATGAAGATTCACTCAAGAGCCTTCAAAAGAATCAAAACTTGAGATTTTAAGGGGCTGCTGTGATCCTTGAAGCTTATTCATGGGTTGAAGAGTATGTTTTAATGTTGTTTTTATGTATAGAGTGTTGTGAACCGCCCAGAGAGCTTCGGCTATGGGGCGGTATATAAATGAAATAAATGAAATGAAATGAAATGAAGAGGGGCAAAACTTCTAGAATCATACAATTTTTAGTGTTGGGAAGTCTGGCCCAATGGTTAGCCACAGTCTGCTTCCCTGCCATTTCCACCCAGTGGTTCCTGCCCTACCCCCCCCCCCGAGCAACAGAGAACACGTCCACGGATCATCAGCCACGGCCAATTTTCTAATTACAGTCATGCCTTGGATTGAGAGCATAATTCGTTCCGGAAATGTGCTTGTAATCCAAAACACTCTTATATCAAAACGAAATCCCCCCCAATTGTACAGAGATTTTTAATTTAAGCCGTACTACAGTACTTGCATTGCAAGATGTCGCTTGTATATCAAGTCCAAAAAAATTAAATAAATATTGAAAAATTTGCTTGTCTTGCAAAACGCTCTCAAACCAAGTTACTTGCAATCCAAGGTATTACTGTACACAAAAGCCGAAAGCTCTCCTTGCGATGAGAAAGGGTGGTGATGCCTCACCACCAGTGACCTCCGGGTCTCACCTTGTTCCCGGATGATCTCCCGCACGCCGTGGAAGAACCCTCGAAACTTCGGCTGTGGGGAGCACTGGTCGTGGATGAACTTCACCTGTGGAGGAAGAACACCGGAGAACCTAGCAGCAAGGTGAGAGAGATTCCAAAGTCGCTCTAACTCTGACGGGCCCATAACTCAGTGAGTTGAGCACATTCTTTGCACGCAGGAGGTCCCAGACTGAATCCCTGGCACTTCTAGAGGTTCTCGGGTTAACTCAGGTGGAAAAGATCTACCTTCAGCCTAGCGACCTCCCAATGCGCTGCAGTGCAACTTCGCGCATTCCCAGCCAGTACGGCAATAGGACTTCTAGTCCAGCACATCTGGAGGTCGCCACGTCGGGGGAGATGTATTGGATGGGCTCTACCGGCAGAATGGCGAGGAGGTTATTAAGGTTCAACAGGTAGTGTAGTGAACTTTCGTCGCGTCCAAAAGCCAGGATAGTTTCTTGGGAGCCATGCCAGGGCCTTACGTATAACCCTCAGCTTGTTGGGAAGAGGACAGTCGCTTCCCCAGCTCGACTCGGGAGAACGCGGGGAAGAGGTAAGTGGGACGAAGTTCGGGGGGGGGGGTCAAGCCCGGCCAGTCCGCCAGATTTCCACCCCCCCGAAACGAAATTCTCGCACGTCCCTAGCAGCAGACCGACAGAAGACAGACGGGTTGGCCCATCCCATAGCATTTCCACGCTGATCACGGAGGGAGTGGCTTGCCTTCATCCACAGCTAAGCGGGCCAGCCAAGGAGGGACAGATGGCTTCCCCATCCCTCATCTGCTCGGCAGAAGGTGATCATTTTTATTAGCCTGCTAAGAATCTAGCCACTTGCATTTCCGGGCAACTGGCCACTTAAGCAGGCTAGTCAATGATTTTGCAGATGAGTAACTTTCTGTGTAAGCTTATTAAGGAGGCTGACTTAATGAAGTCACGTGGCGGCAGCCGCAACACAGATGTCTCTTCTCTAGTCCCCTCCCCGGGTGATCCAGACGACAAACAAGGGGCCCCCACTGAGCCTCAGCTCCAGGTGACTCAAGCAAGCGAGCCAGAGTATGTCTTACAGAGAGGAAGGCTAACACTACAAAGTCGCTCGCCAGTATGAACTGAGAAGACGTTCCCAGTTTAAAGGGGCAACACGCCAGGCTCTCGGTGGACACAACTCCCGTAATGGGGCCTGCCCAAGGAAATGTTTGTTGGGGGTGTAGCTTGTCTCTAGCCGTGGCATATTCCAGCATCCCAGAAGACGTGGGGAAGGAAAAAGGAGATCAAAAACCACACAAAAATTGGGGCTGGGAGGGAAAAATGAACCCTTCCAGACACAAGAAGATGGCAGAAGAGCGACAGTACAATTGATCCTACAAAACATTTATCCAGCTTTAGTCTGGATCTGGTTAATATATATATATTTTTTCTTCCACAAGCTTTCACACGCACGCAGAACGTGGCTGCCGCTGTTTCCCTCTCCACGCGGCCATTTCCACAAGGAAGAGGATCTCTACCCAAGCACAAGCAAGCATGAAGCTGGCTGGGATATTTTTCCTGCCAGCTGTAGAACCTGAAGAGACATCCCTCGAAAAGGAGAGAAGAAGGGACAGTGCCTCTGCAGTTTTTGCTGTTCACCACAAGGTGGTTTCTGAGGTGGTTTCTGGTTTCCATCATAGCTCAACGGAACAAGGCTCTGGCAGCATCATGCACATGGATGGCGAGATACATATATATAGAGAGAGAGCAGTGTTCTCCAACCTTGGGTCCCCAGATGTTTGGCCTACAACTCCCAGCATACCGCATGCTGGGAGTTGTAGGCCAAAAAACATCTGGGGACCCAAGGTTGGAGAACACTGATATATAGAGAGAGAAAGACAGAGAGGAGAAAGAAAGAGGTGTAAAGGGGCACAACAGGAAAGCAAGTTTATATAATACAAATACAGGTTTGCCCTTGCTGGATCTGGCACTGGGGGAAAACCCGGCACACGTTAAAAAGTCCCCAGAGGGTTTATTTTGCGGCGCCTACATGTCTTCGGAAGCTGCTTGTGCTACAGTCCCCAAATATGTGATCAACTCAGCAATTAATCAATTAAACTCTCTCTTTCTCTCTCTCTCTCTCTCTCCATCACACTCAAATCAACATACCAAATCAGGCCAAATCGGGACCATCTAAACTCACGAGGATTGTCTGCACCAGCCTTCCCCAACCTGCCACCCTCGCAGAGGTGTTGAGACTACAACTCCCATCGTCCCCAGCCCACACTGGGGTTGTAGCCCGCTGCCTCTCGAGGGCACCAGGATAGGGAAGGCAGCTCTACGACGGCCGGCAGTGGCTCTCCCAAGGTTTCAAAGCCGGCGACTTGCCCGACCTGGAGATGCCGGGAGGTTGAACCTGGGACCTTCCATCTGCAAAGCAGGGGCTGTACCACTGCGTTACAGTCCTTCCCACACTGCATTACCGGTATCTATGCTTTTACCCCCACCCCCAGAGAGATTAACTCGGTGTAGGGAAAGTGATGATACGTGAAGTGGTTCTGTTAAACCAGTATGTCTGAAAAAAATGAAAACAAATCCGATTATACCCAAAATGGGGGGGGGGCAGTGTGGTGTAGTGGTTAGGGTGTTGGACAGGGACTCGGAAGATCCGGGTTCTAGTCCCTGCTCGGCCACAAAGCTCACTGGGTGACTTTGGGCCAGTCATGGACTCTCAGCCTAACCTACCTCAGGGTTGTTGTTGTGAGGATAAAATGGAGAGAAGAGGATTATGTAAGCCGCCTTGGGTTCCTTGCAGGAAAAAAGGCGGGGAATAAATGTAGTAATAAATAATAACCCCACAGGCAAAGCCATTTTTGTCCATACAACCCCCCTTGAATCAGCATGTAGTATCGTTCACAGGGACAATCCTGAGAGCCAGTGTGGCCTAGTGGTTAGGGTGCTGAACTGGGACTGAGGAGATCCGGGTTCTAGTCCCCACTCAGCCACGAAGCTCACTGCGCGACTTTGGGCCAAGCAGACCAGTCACTGACTCTCAGCCTAACCTACCTCACAGGGCTGTTGTGAGGAAAAAATGGAGATGATGATGATGGAGGAGGAGGAGGACTATGCAAACCGCCTTGGCACGGGGAAAAACGGCGGGATATAAATGTTTAAAATAAGAACAACTCAGTGGTAGAGCTCAGGCAAAAGGTCCCAGATTCTTCTCATTCAACGTAGAATTCAGAAAAACAAGGTCTGGGATTCCAAGAGGGAGCCAGCAAAAAACACAACTACCGTATGTGTTTTGGTTTGGGGTTTTTTTTTACCTTTATAGTTTCCATAGGGCACACCACAACCACGGCTTCAGCCACGCCAGCTCCCAAGCCGGCAAGAAGGCCACGTTTGCTGTCCAGCTTCCCTTCCGCATCTCTCATGTGGTTGCTGAGGAACTCAAACATGCCGAACCTGGCAAGGGAAAGAAGACAGCCCATGACAACAACAAAAAAAAAAAAGGAAAGAAAAACACAAAATACTCTTCCCAAAGGGTAGACAGACGCCATATCTACCAGCCCACACCAGCACAGTATGCGTTCATTATTTCAAAATAAAAGTACCACCCACTGGAGACCGGTGGCCCCAATGTCAGAGGGGTTGTATATCCACCCCGGATTCTAGTCTGAACTGTAATGGAGCTGAACCCTATCCTCCAAAATGGCGCTGAACCCTATCCCCGTGAACCCTATTTAAAGGAGATGAACCCTACCCCCAAAATATGTTTGGCACCATGGATAGCTCCTTAAAACCAGTGAAAATGGTTTAATGCCCAACATGTTTCGGTTTACACCTTCGTCGGGGGGGGGCGGAAGTTTTCCCCAAATACGATAAAAAATAATCCTTCGGCCATCTCGTGAGCTGATAAAAAAATAATTCTCCGGCTATCTCGTGAGTGAGATAGCTGAAGAATTCTTTTTTAAATCATATTTGGAAAAACGTTCAGCCCCTGACAAAAGGTGTAACCCAAAAAGCATTGGGCATGAAACCATTTTCACTGTTTTCACTGGCACCCAAGACTTCTTTCTCTTCTGCTTTTGGCTATCTAGAACTGGCATAATAACAGGCACAAGTGCAAGGCCTCCTGGGCTCCGACTTCAACATCCCCAAAACTAAATCCAAAAAGAGATTACCTCACAGCAGCCTTTGGTATGGAGCCATATACCAACGAGCTGAGACCTCGGTACAGGCCTTTGATCCCATGGTCTCGGACTGTCACCTTCACACAGTCCACTGAGGGAGAAAAAGAACAACAATATGATGCAGGAAAGGGATGATGATGATGATGATGATGATGATGATGATGATGATGATGATGATGGAGGAGGAGGAGGAGGAGCTACTTAATACTTTTTAAAAAACATGTCATCTTCCAGCCTACACCAGAACCATATATTACTAGGTGGACTGGAAGGAATCCAGTGTAAACCTCCTTGAGCTCTGGAGGATTTCCTCCTCCCAATTTATAGATTGCTTGATTTTAACTAAAAAGATATCTGGAAGCGGCTTACAACAGAAACGTTTTCAATACAAAATGTCCACAGTGAAAACATTCAGAAACAAAAACAAAAAAAATGAAAACATTTTAAATCAAAGAACGAACCATCAACCAGCTGGGCAGCACAATCGGTCAGGGAAGGCCTGGGTCTTTCACGGGTGTCTAAAACATGCCACGGTTGGCGCCTCCTGCGCACCAAGGGGGAGGGCATCCCACAAAGCGGGTGCCACCACGGAGAAGGCCCATTTCCGGGTTGCCAGACTTGCTCCAACGATCTTAGTGCTCGAATGGGTCTCTTATCGGTGGGGAAGGCGATCCGTCGGGCAACCCGGCCCCATGTTATTCAGCGCTTTATTTGTCAGCACTGATTATAATTAATGACGATATGAATAAATAAAATCTCAATACATTTAAAACAAAGACTAATAGCTGGAGTAGCTAGCAGACATAATGCAACAGAGCCGTCGAAACGCAAACGGACAAGATTTCAGTTGTTCTCGATGCCAAAGGCACAGATGATCAGAACAGTCTCAAAACCAACATGTATTGGCTACCATAGCAGTATACACAAAGAAGACCCCCTAGGGACGGATTTGTAAATGGCTACGATTGCCTCCACATCGGAAAGCTGTTCTCATGCTACAGGAAGAGAATCTGGAATCTTCTCTGAGCTACACTGACGGAACGCTGAAGCATGACATGTAACTTCCCCAGGTCGACACAGATGCCGGACTTTTCAAGGTGTTGTTGCACCAAGGGGACCGCTGAGTTTCCATGGGAAGGAGTTCCACAGATGGAACCACAACAAGCAAGAAGGCCCCAATGGATGTTGTGGGAACTCAATGGGGCGGGATTCTGCACTTCGGGCTTCCCAAGCTGACGTTGGCCACTTTGTGAACAAAGGAAACCTTGGTTGTCCAGCATGGCTCTTATTACGAGAGGCACTGAGTCCAGACCTGTTTCGCCTAGGTCAAACTTCTCCATCCTGGTACCCGCAGCAACCACACTTCTATCGGTGGTGGGAATCGAGGGGCGGAAGGTCAGGGGCGGAGCATCCACTTTGCACCGCAGGCAGAATGTCCCCGGTTCAATCCTTGGCATCTCCAATTGTTTCCAAGGATGGAGGAGGAGGGGATGATGGGGAAGACCACGGAAAGTCATTGCCCAAGCAGAGCAGACAATCCAGCGCTAGATGCAACAAATAGCCTTGACCTGGTAGAAGCCAGAAATTACTTCAGCTGACTGGCTCTCTACAGGGGGTTGAAGTCGATAAGCGACCACCTAGGGGGCAGCCTTCCCCAACCTGGTTCCCTCCAGACGTTTGGGACGACAACTCCCAGCATTCTTGACCACTGGCCATGCTGGCTGAAGCTGACGGGAGTTGGAAGTGCAAAACATCGGGAGGGTACCAGGATGGAGAAGTTTGACCTAGGGCTAAACAGCTGTCTGGACTCAGTAGCCTCTCGTAAGAAGAGCCATGCTGGATCAGACCAAGGGTCTATCCTTGTGTTCACAAAGTGGCCAAACGTACAGCTGTGGGAAGCCCAGGAGTGCAAGAGTGCCCGCCCCGATGGATGTTCCCAGCAACCGGCGTACACAGGCATTACTGCCCCCCGATGCAGGAGGTAATATATAGCTGCCACGAACAGTGGCCATTCCCTTCCCTGCACTGCGTCTCCTGCAATGACCTCAGAAAAAGATCCTAGTGTTTATCCTGCCAAATCAAATGGCTCAGTATCCTTGGCGACCCACAATCTCTCCCTGCCTTCCGCACGGTGAATTTTTCATCACCTTGGGAGAGATGCAGGCAGCACGGGGGCGGGGAGGGGCAGGAAGAGAAGACAGCGTACGGCCAGGAGGAGGATGCTGGGATGACTCCACTGGGCTGGCGGCCTGGGGGCAGCCCTGCAAGGTGAGAGAGCTCCAGAGTCCCCTGCCAAAAAGCTATGAGATGCTGCTGCAGCACTGCGTGTGCAGGGGGAAAAAGAATCAGCAGAAAGGGTACAATCCAGCCTTGCTCCAGCAAGCTTGGAACTCAGCCATCCTCTTTACTGATTCAGCTGGGCCACTGTCTAGGCGATGAATCATCGGCCGCTGTCTTGCCACACTCAAGATTTCCTTCTCCTTCCCCCTTGTTGTTATCACACGATAAGACGCGGCTGGCCCGGTGCATTATGGGTCAGGTCACTGGAGGGGGACGTTTGTTGGGCTCAACGGGCCAACCATGCAGCACGGCGGATGCCGCAGGAATATGGCGACCTGGGAGGGTGTTTGGGAACTAGGAAGAGCCTGGGGGATAATGAACTCCAGCAGGAAGTGTGCCTCTCTCCATTTTCGCTGGCAGAGGCCTGGTGAATGAGTTCGGTGTCTGAACTGGGGAACGCCCATGGCTGAGTGATAGAGCACATGCCTAATATACAGGAGGTCTCGGGTTCAATCCCTGGCTTCTCCAGTGCAGAAGGACCTCAAGCAGCAGCGCCGGGCACCCTAGAACAGCCTTCCTGAACCTGGTACCCACTAGATGTGTTGGGACTACCTAGAACAGCTCTCTAGAGCATCAAGCACCCTACAACTAGCCTAGAACAGCACTGGCTGGAGGGGGGATTGTGGGGGTTGCCATCCAACACATCTGGAATGCACCAGATTGGGGGAAGGCTGTTCTAGAAGAACCACAGCTACCCAGAGTAGACAGTTCTGTGCTAGGCGGACCTGTGGTCCGACAACTTCATATGCAGCGCCAGCTCCAGGTGCCTGGAGGTGGCACTGGGCAAGAGGCACTCTTCCTCTCTATGGTCACCGTTGTTTGCATGCTCTGCCACCCAAAGGGAGAAGGCGAGGTGAGCGTAGGGTCCTCCTATCATTACCCACTTGCTTAGAGGAGCTAGGAGAACAGACAACAGCAAAGAGGAGCAAGGTCAGGAGGCTACAGGGATTGTCAGGGGGCCCCTCGCCAGGCTGTGGATCTGGGCATGTGCCCAACAATGCCAACTCCCGGTGCTGGCCTTGTCCGTATGTTCATACATCCCATTCACCTGCAAAACATGGCACTTTTCATTTCTGCACAACGACAACACCCCCGTCCAGGTCAGATTGGCTGGTGTTACTTTTGATTACCTTGTGGGAATGATTTGGGGTGGGGGGGTTGGACAACCATTCAACAGACAGTGGAAAAAATCCAGTGGCGTCCAGCCCTGCTAGGTGGAGACTTACCAATGCCTTTGTAGCGTGGTGGGTTAGCTTTCTCATCCAGCTGAAGCTGGGTTTTCACATATTCTGTGGGGAATGTAATGCAAATCTCAATGCCGCCAGCAATGCCACCTGGGAATGATAAAGCATAGAATAAGTGCTTCTTGTTTCCATTCAGTCTGTGTTTTTGTTTTAAATATCAACAGCCTTCCTCGTTGTGCTTCGGCAAGCGTACATCAACCCCATTAAAAAATACTTTAGGGCCTGCACTGCATACGACAAACTGAAGTGTACTGTACACCATGCGTGGGTGGGGAGGAGGCAGTTCAGGGGGCTCTGCCTTTTTGAGAAAGCCCCCAGATGCAGGAATTGGGCAGAAGAAGGCGGGGAAGAGCTAAGCAAAGACAAAAGCCACAAAGGGTGTGTGTGAGAAGAACAGTAGTCCAGCCATGGAGACGGGATTGCAAACAGAGGTCCTCACATCAGCCAGTCCTCTTCACCCTGAGGCAGACCTCATGAGTATTAGCCATGAAGAAGGCAACATCCTTATTCCTTTCCAGGGTCAATTTAAAAGGTGCTGGTTTTGGACTTTAAAGCCCTAAGCAGTTTGGGACCAGGCTACTTCAAGGACTGCTTGCACCCGCATGAGGTTTAAGATATGCGCCAGAGGCCCTGCTCCCTGGCCTACCAGTGAAAGCCATTCAATCAGCAGGTACCAGAAACGGGGCCTTTTTGGTGGTGGCCCCACACCTTCGGAACTCCCTTCCTAGGGAAGTACACATGGGCCCTGTCACTGCTGGTCTCTTCCAAAGGGCCTTAAAGACCTTTTAATCCCAGTCTGCTTTTGGTTCATTTGAATGTACTGTGCTTGTGAAACAAGTTTTTGATGGGGCATTTTGTTTCGTTGTGCGTTTCAAAACCAGTGTAAACTACCTTGTGAGAGCACGGCTTCCTGAAAGACGGGTTAAAAATCTTCTCAATAAATAAAGCTGGAGGAGGAAAAGGCATGAGATAGAAAAGTAAAGCTGGGAAGTACTGGTGTTCCTGAAAACCATGAGTCTTGAGGAGTAGGTACGTAGCGAGAAGAGCGTTGGCCCAAAAGCGGATCCCCAAATGACACCAACCAAGATAATATATTCACTACTTTTCTTTTCAGTTACACATAATAAATTGTTTGTAACAGGCCTTTCCAAAGAAAAGAAAAGAAAAGAAAAGAAAAGAAAAGAAAAGAAAAGAAAAGGGAAGGGGGAAGAGAAAGGGAAAGGGAAAAGGAGAATGAACTGTACTTGTAGTGGGGACCTCTACTCAAATGTTGGCTCCCTGGCATACCCATATATATATATATATATATATATATATATATATATTACTCTGATGTGTATATATTGCAAAAAAAAATAATACAAATTTGTCTCTCTTGCATCATAGTTTTGGCAGATAGAGCCTGCAGGCGTGGGAAGAACATAGCATGTAAAAGCAATACACAATGAGAAAAGAAAAAAAGTTTAGTAAATACAGTATTTGTTTCTTAAGAAATGCTAAACTGGGCAGGCGTGGGGGAGGGGGCTTTCAGAAACACTTTACAGGGGGGGGGGCAACAATATGCAAGCATAAAAGCATCTGAAGCATTTTTGGTTTTGCCTAAGGGAAATTCTGTAACAAAGAGAAAAGAACACACACACACACACACACACACACACACACCACAACCCACATCCCTGATTAGGCTAACAGGCCATTTTGGATGCATTCCCTGATGAGAACTTCCACTCTAGAACCTGCGATTGCCTTAAGGGGCAATACGGAAAGTCTCCACATAAAACTAACCTGAACCAACAATATACATATGAGAGCCAGTGTGCATGCCCAGAGGGGAAGCGGGGCCATTCCACCAGCCCTCCCGAAAGCCTACGCCAGCTTTTCCTCTTCCCTCCCCACTCCTTTTTCCTTGCGTGTCGTGTCTTTTTAGATTGTAAGCCTGTGGGCAGGGCCTGTCCTGCTTTACTGACTGCATGTAAGCCGCTCAGGAAGCCCCCTCAGGCTGAGGAGCAGCATAAAAATACTTTAATATTACACACACGAATGGCCAAGAAAGAGGAAATGCATCAGCCAGAACAAGACACAGATTTGCATATGCTAATTTATATGTAGCGATGCAAATTTAGAAAGAATGACTCTAATTTAAACAGAAAGGCAATACATCTCACCATAGTGGAAAAGACCGTGACCTGTGTGCCTGCCTGCTCAGTCCGCTGTCCAGGATCATACGCTAACTGGATGGGCAACTTCAAGGCCCCTCATCCTCTCCTCTCTTAGGGTTCTTTACCTTTCAACAGAACTTGGACTGGGCAGCCCTTTGCAGGGCTCTCCAACCTTGGGTCCCCAGATGTTGCTGGCCTACAGCTCCCAGCAGACCCAGCCAGCATGGCTAATGGCAAGGGATTCTGGGAACTGTAGTCCAGCAACATCTGGGGACCCAAGGTTGGAGAGCCCTGAAATAGAGGATGCCTACAAAGAGAGGACTGTCCTCAGGACACACGGCCTCCAACAGCGCCATACTTCTTGGGCCACCAGCGCTCTGGTCCCTCAGCAAACCAGGCAGAATGGGTTTTGCAGAGCAAGGGCGCCCTCTAGGCTGCAGTCCCAGGTGGAATACAGTCAGCTGACCCCCGCAAGCCAATCCAGACATACCAGGCCCAACAAAGCCCTTGGATCTAACCAAGTTAGTTCCCCAATGTGATCCATTGATCAGACACAGTTCTTGCTTAGGTACCGAGCAAAGACAAAGTTTATTTTCTTGTTCTGTTGGGAATAGAATTTTGCCTAAAGAACACATCTCCCTGTAGCTCGCTGCAATGCAACTGCTGTTTCGGTGTCCTCTTGCTGCTAATTTCAAAGGATTCATTTGTTTCCAGTGTGTTTTATTTCTTATCTGCTTCGATGTTTTATTTCTTATCTGCTCCGAAGGTTAAAGGAAAGGCAGTAGTATATACATATTTTATATTGAATAAAATAATTTTCTGCCACCCCGACTATCTATTCATTATATAGTAATACCTTGGATTGCAAGTAACTTGGTTTGAGAGCGTTTTGCAAGACAAGCAAATTTTTAAATATTTATTTAATTTTTTTTAACTTGATATACAAGCGACGTCTTGCAATACAAGTACTGTAGTACGGCTTAAATTAAAAATCTCTGTACACATTTTTTGGAGGGGATTTCGTTTTGATATAAGAGTGTTTTGGATTACAAACACGTTTCCGGAACGAATTATGCTCTCAATCCAAGGCATGACTGTAGTTGATTCCCAGGCTCTCATCACCACCACGCCCGTGATTTCTTACCCCCAAGAGTACTTTCCTAACCTGCTCCCTGATCCCCACCATGCTGATCTCCTAATCACTCCCCAGATGTGCTGCCCACACGAATTGTGCGTCTTGGTTTATGTCACCACCGTATCCCTACAGCATAAGGCAATCACTTTTTGCTTGGGCAACTGAACAACCAGGTCCACTCTGAAGTAATCCAGTCCCATGTTTATGGGCACCTTGTTGGAGGGGCCACAGCTCTGTGGTTGGGCGCATGGTTTGCATGCAGAAGGTCAAAGGTTCAGTCAGTGCCAGCTCCAGATTTTTGAGGGCCCTTGGGCAAGACTACACGGGGGGGGCTGGTGACTCCTATTTCGGTGGGGCTCCTTTTCTATTACAGGTTTTATTTGGAGCTTCATAGGAGCTGCCCATGGCGCTGAACTCCATCCCCCAAAATAGGTTCGCCGCCCTGGAGCACCAAATAGAACTATGAAGCTATTGTGTGTCATCACTTGTTCACAAAAGGCAAAACCGGTCTGCTTGGCGTCAGCTTCATGAGCTCATAACACTCTGTAGGTCCGAGAATCTTTGCCCCTGTATTTTGAACAACAGATGACTTCTTTACCCCCCCCCAGCCCGCTTTATGCAAGACTGGATATGGGTTCAGACAACTCACCTGGCATTCCGCTAAATCAGCCTCTCTCCACCTGGGTCCCTCCAGGCGTTTTGGATAATTCCCATCAGTCCAAAACATCTGGGGGCAGCCAGGTTGTGGAAGCCTGAGCTAAATAGTTGCTTGCAATCCAACTGGGGGGGGAGGGATGGCGGAGAAAACCCTAATTTTGCACTTTCAAACCACTATGCAAACTGACACTCCGTTATCCTTCAAAATTTGTACTTCTTCAAATTGTGCAATGGAGTTCTTCAATGAAAAATGCATACATAAATACGTATACCGGTACTTGGGGAAACAATAAAAATGCATTATGCTAGGAAAATGGAGTGCAAAAAAAATGTGTATTTCAGGAAAAAATGCATCTCAAAATATATATATCTAGAAGAAATGTTGTATAAAAATGCTTATGAATTTTTGTACAACCTTTTTAAAAACAAACAAACACACACACACACACACAACTATCTCAACAATTGGGACAAACCGAACTTAAGATTGGAAAAATGAAGATCAGAGAAACCAAAATTGACAGATTCAACCATCCTTAGGCCCAACGTGGGGAAAGGACTTCTCACCATCACAGTTTCCACACGGGAGTTTCTTGGCGTCTCACTCAATTTGCACCACCTGGCAAATGCAAATTTGAATTGCTCTGGCCACATAAGCAAAATTTCACACCCACTCTCAAGATGAAGGCGATCAGCCACCTCCAATTACTGCAAGCCGAGCTTTAAAAAAATAAATAAATAAATAAAAAATTTATGCCTTATTTATTTATTTATTATATTTATACCCCGTCTTTTTTCCTGCAAGGAACCCAAGGCGGCTCACATAATCCTCCTCCTCCTCCTCCTCCTCCTCCTCCTCCTCCTCCTCCTCCTCCTCCTCTCCATGTTATCCTCACAACAACCCTGTGAGGTAGGTTAGGCTGAGAGTCAGGGACTGGCCCAAAGTCACCCAGTGAGTTTCATGGCTGAGCGGGGACTAGAACCCGGATCTCCCGAGTCCCAGCCCAACACTCTAACCACTACGCCACACTGGCTCTCTTGAAGGTTGGATGTGCCCGTGAGTGCCCATCATTGGATGCTCTTCTGCCTCCCCATATGCATAAGGGAGGGGTTGAAGATGCATTACACTTATATGCTGCCCTTCTTCTAAGGAGCTTAACATTAAAAGGGTGGTTTGGAGATGTAATGTTTAATCTACAGAAAGCAGCCATCCTCCTTTGCAGTAAGAAAATAAGGAATGCTCTTCCCATTCCTATTGGCATAGTCATGTTCCAAAATAAGGGCAACCCAGCAGCCTATGCACACGAACAGGCGCAGCTTTGATGCGCCTTATCTCTGTTCCAGCTGGCTTGTGTGCAATAGCGCACACTCACACAGATCAGGCCCTGAAACCTGACCTCTCCCGACAATGAGAATCCGCCTCCTACTGTCATTCACAAGGCACACTACCCAAGCATGACTCAGCACAAGAGGCGCCATTGGCCATTGGCTAGCAAGTGATACACCCCCATCAAACACCCAAGCCAAGGAATTAAAAGGAAACAGGATCAGCTGAGCGGTCTCCTCAGGCCTCACGATGACAAAGCTGCCTGCAGGCCCACACAGGGAAGAGGGGAAAAAAATATCCGTGCATGCTGGAAATTCCATTAAATGTGATATTGCCCTTGCACGTTTTGGGTTTCTGCGGCACCCAGAAATATGCATCAGATTGAGGGGAGACTTGACAGAGGTGTACAAAATGATGCCTGTTGAGACATTTTTTCTCCCTCTCTTGTTGTAACACTGGAACCTCAACGGGGCCACATCCCAGGAGACTGGTTGGTGGGAGATTCAGGACAGATGAAAGGAAGGACTTCTTCACAATTTGGACGGCTTTAAAAAAGGGGATTGGACAAATTCATGGGAGAGAAGGCTATCGATGGCTACAAGTCCTGATTGGCTATATGCAACCTCCAGT